>OY728140.1:1352790984-1354040984 GCA_963277665.1 Viscum album | reverse complement strand
TGCTGCATGACCACAGATACATCTCTTTCACCTCTCTATAAAAGGGAGTCAAGGGGGAGAAGAAAGGGGTCAGTGGGGTTTTGGTGGAGGGATTCGGTGATCGGGGGATTGATTTATCAGACTCTATCGACGAGAAGGTTTGGAGATCAACTTCTGAAGGAAGGATTACAGAGGAAGGATCTTAAGATTTCGTGAATAGTGATGTTCCAATTTGCGAACCAGAATAGGTATAAAACTGGAAATGAATTGATAAGGAACCAAAAAACGCATAACAATTTGATGAACCACGAATATAAAATAAAACAAAACTGCGAGCCATGGCCCCTCCACGGATGTTATCCCCGTAGACTAGAGCATTTATGCCAATTTTTCGATCTAACGCACATCGTAGCACCCTCCAATGCAGGCAAAGCCCTGACCGACGAACCCCCCACCGGCATCACCCCTGGCCGCTGCTGCTCGCGCGGACTCCACTTCGTACCAACCTGGTACGCGGGCTGAACCTGAATCCATGTACCACCCTGGTACACGGGATTCCTATCAGTTCGCATATCATGCTAGTATGCGGAAGACCTCTCCAGCCGTATAGCACGCCCCTATGAGAAGGGCCCCACTCATCATTCACCCATGTGGCCCAACAAATCCTTTAGTGTTCCCATTCTCCGAGCCAGATAAAACCCATCCAATCTTGCCTGATCCTTCAAAATCCCTTCATTGGCCTATTCATCAGCCCTGAGCCAAGGCCTCTACTGAATAAATCGGGCTAGTATGATGAAACCTTTAGGCGCATCAGTGTGCCACTTTGAGTTCACATACCCACAGTAGGTGAGGACACAGGGGTTTCCCCAGCACTTGAGAGGATTCCCGAAGAATTCCTGGGTTCACATTCCCATGGTAGTGCAGGGTCCTAGCTCGAGAGTCCACTTTATGACTCTCCACTTTCCAAGAATGAGGTACCACGCTCGCGTTTCCTTTTGATGAGGTCCAGCGGTGAGCACTTCTCCCCTCTCCTTGGAGTGGCTGGGCATCCCTCTTGGAGTAAGCCATGCACCATCCTCGCCGGAATCCAATGGCCCTTCCCCTCTCATCACAGAAGGTTCACTGCTCCACTGCGCGACTCCTACCTTCCTCCAACATCAGGTAGAAGGAGAGTCCAGTGGTCCCAGCCTTCTCCTCCGCTCGTCGTCTTCCTCCCCATCCCTCGGTAGGGAGAATGTGCAATACTTGTCCAATTCTATTGCATTCTCTTGTTTCTCACATCGAGCATGACTCGCTTGGGCTTAGATATTTTTGATGGTCATGGAATCCGCACAACGACGGACCTCAAAACTAACTACGTGGGTTTTGATCCCTGTTTCCTAAATTGGGTACATAGGAAGCCTCCCTGAGGTTCAATCCCAATTTGGGCCACTAACCATGTGTGGGTTTTTATCTCTATTTCCTAAATACGGTACGTAGGAAGCCTCCCTGAAGTTCCATCCCAATTCGGGCCACTAACCATGTGTAATTCCCAATCATTCCCTTCAAAAAGAACTACGTGGATCCTGGTTCCTCTCACAAGGATACGTAGGAAGCCCATATCATATGTTCGATCCAATTTCTCAAGTCGTTATCTTCCCCCCTGGATGACATTAAACTTCAGAGTGCCTAGTTATGAGGCTTTAAACCAGTGTCGTCTCAATGAGTCCAAACTCCTCGGAGTCATTAATCTAATGAGGGATGGTAAACTTTGGGCCTAAATGATTTTGAATCCCTACAATCAGCTGACCATTTCCAACTAGGAGTAATCCATGGATAATTTTCTTGGGTATAAACCAAAGATTCACGAACATATGAATACATCTTAAATCTATAAGAGAGTCTCAGAACATGCAATAATTCCCCCAAAAAGGGTGAAATGATCCTGACTTCCCATCCTCTCGACCAATGTGAGTTGTTAAGTGCCACTGGCCAAATCACCCAGCGAATGCCTACCTTTGGAAAGCAGGTCCATGTATTGTTAATGGTTGGGGCCGAAGCCGCATTTATTATTAAAGCCAAGCAAAGACCTATTTAACTGGGTAGAGGGAGACCCATTACATAGCCCGAAGGCCCAGTGGGCATTTAGCCCTTTACATGGCCCATAGACCCATTTTTTGTCCCAAGGCCCATTCTGTGAATAGTATTGCTACAGTACACGCGACGCTACAGTACTGCACAGTACTCGCCGCTGCTACAGTTCTCTGCCACTGCTATAGTGACCTACCGCCGCTACAGTTCCTGTTATTGCTGGTCCACGTATTGTTGGATATTGAATTGTTGGGAATTTTGAAACGAAAACGGTGCACCTGATATGAGTGATTAACCAGAACCCAATCATCTCTAATCAACCATCGTGCAGCACACATTTTTTCCCCCGGGTTGAAACAAACTAGGAAGTGGATGTTCCCGTTAAAGGGTTTTTTTCATTCAGATATATTAAATGGAAATAACAGTTCATGGGATTTCAGGATCCTTTCATCCTCAACAAAGATGAAAACTGTGAAACACAATGAACTCATATTCCTTCCCAAGCCTATCATGACTATATTAGTGGGGGATAAGGTTATTTCCTAGGGCGTGATTGATCGATGTTTTGACAAAAATATAACTATATAGTTCCCTATAGGATATATCCTATCAAAGCTGGGTGCATCAATGGATGGATTGAATGGATACGCTGTTAGATCATAGGTTTTTAACTGAAATATGATTATGAATATTAGAATGTTTGTGAAGTATACAAAAGAATAAATCATTATGGAAAGACATGGAGATGATTTATTGAATGTGGAGTACTGGTACACACACTATCAGGGGAGATATATAGAGAATTTAATATTAGAATAGATGGCATGGTATAACACACAATTTGATGACTAAATCCTAGATTAGGGACCACCATTTGACCTGTAATCATTTCTAGAGTTTATTGATTTTATTTCAGTACAGTTGGAAGTTTTCATTTACACAACACCAAATAACAATATCAGAGACTTATATTGGAATTATTGGGCTGATACAACTGCATATCCTATTCAATGATAATTGGTATTGTTTTGGTTTTTAGTTTCCTTTTTGTACATTTTTTTTGGTCTTATTTGGGTTCCCACGATTCCCCAAATTGGGCTTCCCTCAAAATAAAAAAAATACATTGGGGACACATAAAAACATATATGTGATTAAAATTCAAGGTAAGAATAGAAATTACATGTGGTCAATGAGAAAACCAATATGTGAGAAAATAAGCTATATAACTGTACTAAACATTTGGGAACGTATCTAAATTATTTTTTAGATTATAGATATATGGGACAAAAATTTCTGTAATTTTATTAGCTGTCATTAATTGTGACATGTGTCTTAAATGTTATTAAAACAACTTCTTGATGGATAAAATTGATATGTAAATCGTCTAAATGTACAGAATGACTATGCTATTTTCATAACAGTTATAATAATTAGTTACATTGAAATAATTTTTTGTGGTTCTTGAGGATAAACCATATTTACATTAAACAAGACAAAGGGGTTTTCCAATATGTTTTTGGGAAAAGTGAAATATTTTATTATTCCATGATATAGAGTGATCTCTACACTACAACAATTTTTTCAACAATGTATTGAACATGAATTATGAATATTTTTAAGGGGAACATTCCTAAAATCATATGGGTGTAACGGTGGATTTAATTTCCAAGTCACGCAGATATAGTTATCAATATAGAGAAAATAGAAATAGGACATATTTATTGAATTTGGGGGCGATAAATTCATATTGAAGGTTTCATGATAACCCTAGAGATTATGGGGACAGATGTAACAATTAAAAATAATAAATATTAATTCCAATTGAATTAAATGAAAAAAATGAATGATATTTCTAAAGATAAAAAAATTAGTGATAAATATATATTCTGATATTATTTATTTTTAGAAGCATAGTTTTTTTTTGTTTCACATATATCATCTCAAATGTTGTTAGTCATTAATTTTGTTATTCCATGAGTCAAATTCTCATAAGGAATTGTAATTAATAGTTAAAAATTGAAACATCATCATTTTGGTATGTTTTCATCATCAGCATGTGAATAGTTAATGAATCTATTAAAATAATAACTACATTCTTGTAGATTTAGTGCATTGGGTTCCGATGTTTATCATGGGAGTGAACTAGGAGGGTCGGTGAGAGAACTCCAATATTTTAAACCTAATTTTCTAATAATTAGTATATTTTTCACGACACCATATCCCTGAATTCACCATAGAGTTGACATGTGTGGGTGAATCAAGTTATGTAAGAACCTATATCAACATGTTTAGGTATGAATCTTTATTTCAGGTTATTTTTTAGGAAAAAGGATGAATTTGTGACATTTCTATGTACACTCTGTGTACTTCTGCATACACGATGTGTACCCAGTTGTTGCGTGTAGCCGTGTACTTGCTATGTAATCGTTGAGTAAATAGCAGTGTGGGTGACATGGAAGACCGCCTATGGCGGGGGCTAGTTGAGGCTTGTACATGGAATGCACATTAAAATAACACACCATGTAGTTTTCTTTTTAATTGATTAATTAGAGTGGGGTCACATCTCTTCTACAGAACTGTCATGTTTTTCTTCTGTTTTGTACATGAGATCCACGAGACGGCCGAGAACTTCAAACCCCTATCGTTCCTCCGTCTGCACTCTGATTGAGATGTCGTTGAGTGTGTTGGATACTCACTGGTGAGTTCTCTTTTCCCATTTATCCTTTCTTCCAGATAATTAATATCTTTTGAGTTATCCAATGTTTAAAAATAATATCTTTTTGTAGATCTATGTCATTTTAGGACAATTCAAGGGCTGATATTCATGATTGTTCTTCGTACAACAATGAGATTGGTTTTTTCCCTTTCATTGATAGTCTGTGGATTATATATGCCTAAACTGAAAAATAACCATGTTTGGGGTACTATTTTTTTTATTTTATCCCTATTATCTTCCTTCAATGGTTTGATTTATTGAAAATGGATTTTTACATATGTTTAAGTTCTGATTCCCTATTTACGAGACATCCATAGGTATGTTTCCCGAGTTTAAATGATTAGGGTCGTTTGGAATAGGTTTTCTATGATGTATACACTATTTCCATGAATTGAATTGCTTATGATTGAGTTCATTGAATATATGAATTTCACGTGTTATGCTTGTGAATATTGGCCATCTAGTAGCTATAGATTACATGTTCTTCTTCGATATGATATGCATGATGATATTCCAATGGACTATGAGAGCATTAAAGTGGAAAAATGGTGGAAGTATCCATGCTTGTTTACATAAGACCGTGATAACCTTGTTTTAGATTTTGTCCCAGGGTTTATTGACTATGGTAGCTATCTGGATGCAATTTATAATTATTTATACTATTTTGACCCATGGGGTATTGATTGTGATAGCTACCCAGAGGTTGTGTATAAATTATTGATGCTATGTAGACTAGGGGTATTGACTGTGAGAGATACCAAAAAGGTTGTTATATATACTCCCTACTATGTAGGACCATAAGGGTTAAACCATGAGTGTATTCCCAAGGTGTTGAATGTGAAAATATGAACTATTGTGACATGTTTTCCAAGGAAAATCACAATCTTGGACTCGGTCTTAATTGGTTGTTTACATGGTCTTCGTAGATTTCGGTTGTTGGGGATATAGATCATAGGTTAATCCAGAGGATACATTATTCAATAGTTTTAGTGATTAATAAATAAAAATTAATGTAATTTAAAACTGTAGGATTGTTTACTTTTGATTACTTTCTATTTTATTGCATCATTTCAACCTATTGCCTGTTATATACATTCACTAACTGCTAGGGCACAAATATTTTGTTGGTTACCTACTGGGATTCATCTCACACACTTTTTAGGTCTTGATTTTGTGCCCAAGTAGATTATTTTCTTATATGTGTAGATAAGGGAAAGTGTCATTATTCTTCAATTACTTGACTATTGTTGGAGGTGGAGAGTGTGGGACAATGCTGAGGATTGAGATGTTGTTATAGAATTCATCACAAATTTTGAGAGTGTAGATTTTTATTGTTATATTGACATACATGAAAATACAATTGATATAATATTTAAATCATTTATTTGAAAACAACTTGATTTAACATTTTATTTTATAAAAAGTTTATAAAAATTTTAAAAACATTTGGAAAATGATTTTATTATAGAATTACCATGGAATCATAAAAAATTATCTTCAATGGAAAAACATTTTATGATGGAGTGATAATATATCTATTTCCCATATGATAAAAATAAGTAATAACTAAAAAAATAAAATAGGAATCAAAATTTACACATTTCGAAAATGTCATGAAATTATATTTTAAATAATTTCCAAACAATATCAATGACCACATGAAATTTTTTTAGTACATCATTCCTGTTTATAATTGAACATTTTATAAAATATTTATTTTGAATTGAAAGGATCATTATTTAATGAAATATGCAATATCAACATCTAATAAAAATAACTTTAATTATTTTTATCTATTCACTAAATAATTAAATGTAAAATAGA
The DNA here is from genome assembly GCA_963277665.1 of Viscum album. Classification (NCBI taxonomy): domain Eukaryota; kingdom Viridiplantae; phylum Streptophyta; class Magnoliopsida; order Santalales; family Viscaceae; genus Viscum; species Viscum album. Next base: position 1,354,034,395 of record OY728140.1, on the reverse strand, counting down.
AATATAAAAAACAATCATATATATATATAAATAAAAGAGATTTTCTTTAAGAAAATTAGATCCTATTATTTCTCTGAAAGGTACATTGGTCATAAATAACACTTAAAAAAGACATTTTAATATAAATAATATACCACTTTGGAATCTTGTCAATCACATTGAAAATGAAATAATAACATCAAAAGAAACTAAAAATATCATGAAAATAAGGAAATAATTGATATAATATGTCAATGTTGTATTATATACGACATATAAAATAATATAAGTGTATAATATAAATATATACCATAATAAAATATTATTTGTGATAAATAACACAAAAATTTATCTTATCATTGATTTTCTTATTGATAAATGGAGATTTTATGTGTAAAAATAGAAAATCCACACAAAAGTGGAAAAAATATTAATAACATTTATTGATCAATTCACACATAATCATGGCCTAATAATATGAATGAAAATTTGTTACAATCCAATGTATCGACATTGAGTTAATAATCCCTTCACCACGTGAAAGCAATCAAGTTATATACCCTTCGATAAAATAATTGAATTTAATCATAAAATATTATAAACTATGAAATATTCATGATATTCCATTTAAAAGTTGTATTATATACAACATAAAAAATAAATTAGGTGTATTAAAATAATTGTTTTCTCAATGAAATTAAATTTAAACAAAACAACTCCCATCACGTCTATAATTCCCATGAATTTACATTAACCCCGTAAAAAAATAAAAGAAGTTATTTCATTTTTTAAGATATTTTTTGGATTTATAATTTATCCTTAAATGAATAGTTTCATTTATTTTTAGGGATTAGTTAATTACATAATTATTTATGTCTACGTGAGGTAAATTTAGAATGTTAGGTTCATAATTTATAAACATTGTTCGCCTGTTGACCCTGGTAAAAAAATGATTCATTATTCCATAACATATAGAAGAATAATCATGAATTAATTAAAATTTATATACATAAATTATAAATTTATAACCAATCATGAATGTTTTTTAGGAAATATGTACTTTGTTACATAATTCAAATGGAAGGTTGTATGTATGCTTGATTAATATTTCCATTATTTCAATTATCTTTACAGAAGAAATTTATATAATATTTTATGATTTATGAATTAAAATAATGTATAAAATAACATATTATTTAATTATACATTCTTATATATATCATTCATGTGCTATGGCGATAAAAAAAGAATCACATCACTTCATGGAGGTGGTAGTGCACATATACACATGAACACCATTTCCATACTTTATTGAATGGGATGTTATGATATAAAATAATAAAATATATAATTATAATGAAATATATTTCATGGCTATCATATATAAATATTAATTTCATAATTATAACCAACATTGAGAAGTGGTGAAGGAGGATTAATATCATTGGTCCATCGGGCGATAGTTCTCCATACAAAGGAATGATGTACTCCATTCCTATTTTATAGTTGTTTGAGATGCATATAAATTATTCCATTTTCATAATAACATGTAAATATATTGTAAATACTGATTTTATTATCCATCCAAGTATGGATAATATTTTATGGATTTGGAAAAATAAATAAAATAAAAATGCTTGGTTATGAACGATACATCTTCTTTAGACAACCTCATTTTATTTGCACCTGGAGACCTATAAAAATGATATTGTTATAAAAATAAGAGCAAAATTATGTGGGGAATGATTTTTGAAATGGATTTGGATATGTATATTATGAATTAAATTCTACTTTATGTGTGATTAAATGGGAAAAAATGAGTTCATTAAAAATAGAGTTGTCGAGAACTAATTGAATTTTTGTAAAACATATATTAATTTAATATTAAATTTGTTAAATAAATGGAATAAAATTGAAATATTATAACATAAGATGATGATATGTATAAATATTCTCATTAAATTAAATTTTTCTATGTTATGTCTTTGTTTTAGAACTTATACATTTTTTTAATCCATGGTTACCTATTTTCAAACTTACCATAATGTAATGGGTGTTTACTATTTGAGGGTCAAGATATTTACTATAAATTGAAAAGAAATTATGATTAATGGGAATATTAGGATAAATTAAACCATATCATCATCACTTGGAAGATTTTAGGAATTTTATAAATTTTATATCATGTAATAAATTTTTAATTTCACAAAATATCATAAATTACAATTTCAGAACTAGAAATTCACACATACATTTATAGTATCAATATAAGAAAATTAAATCATGTAAAATCTATAATACATATATAAATTTTCATTTATGTCTATAAAATTATAGGGTGACATTATTTCCTTCAAATTATACATATTTAAACATTTTTAATATCATTTATTTTATTTTTCCATTAATCGACTAATTTTTGTGTTAGCATTATTTATGAATTCCATGTAATTATATCAAAACATAAAATTAAAAAAAAATCCATCAATGAAGGTAAATAATTTATATTTTAAAATAATAATTTATCATAAAATAAATATTGGATATCCTAATTTTAATAAATTTATTTTTATTAAAAAAAGTGTGTGATTTCGTACTTTTCATTACAAATAAATTACTAAAGGACATAAAAACATTCAAAAGATAAATAGAAAAAATAACTATATATTGGTTGAGTATTAATTAATCTGAGACATCTAATTAATTTTTTTGTCTTAGGTCCATTTTCGACTACTTAATTTTTTCATTAGTGACATCATTTACCCGTATACTGTTCAACAAAAATTACAATGCGTAATATTTATATTCATAAAAAATATAGGTGAAATATTTATCAAATTAATACATATTGAATCAAATTATGAAATCATTTTTTAAATAAAAGAGTCCCATATTTGGAATAATTTAATTTAAAACTTAATTTGAAAAATAGAAAGAAATTTTTTTTCTATAAAATGTCGGTTAGAAATAAGAAATGGAATATATATTAATTTTTTAAGAGTAAATTAAAATGATATAATTAAATTTAAACAGTATTCAAAAATAGATTTTAATTTAATATATTAATTTAAAAAAAATATTTATTTTTCACCATTCATTGAAAAACATTCATTATAGAAAAAACATTTACTTCCAAAGATATTTTCCTGATATTAATTTAAAAAGTGGTATCATTTTAATCATATGATATTGATAAATTACATATAAATAATCAATAAAAAACATATTGAAGAAAGATATATTTAAAAAATAAAATGACATTGCTAATGTAATTATCTTCTTAATTTTAATTTATTAATCAATAAATTTTTATTGAGTAAAAAATCCATATAAAATTTAAAATGTTGTTAATAAAATTAAAAACGTATAATTTAATGAACTTGTAATAATGCTCATATTTTAATAATAATATTTCTCAGTTCATTTATGCATGGTATTTAATATTTTATATTCTATAAAACATAGTCATTCATTTTAAATCAATTTGTTTTTACATATTTATATATTAAAACGTTTTTATTCTATATAGCTCTTGCAAGGTGAAATTATTTTAACATGGTAAATATTAACTATGGATAAAAATTGAGTAGTCGTTATAAAATAATTTAAATATGATCATTATTATGATAAATACGTATATAAAATTTTATATTTCTATAAGAAAAAAACAATTGTTATATGAATGAATAAAATTAAATGAACAATATATTTGAGTAATAAAATCAGTTCTATGAATAAATAATTAATTTACACTATTATCATATTATAAATATCAATATAAAATTATATATTTTATAGAAAATAGACAAAAATTTTGTGATACAAATATTAATTTGAAAAAATATAACCTTCTTAAAAATTATTCATATGAAAAATAATAATATTTGAAAATAAACTAATTTCAAATCATAAAATATAAATAAAACTCTTTAAAAAAGTCATATAATTCAAGTAACGACCTAAAAATGTAAATTAATCAGTAAAGATGTATTTAGTCACACAAAAAAATTAATACTTTTTTCAAAATAGCAACACAAAAAATTGAATTTATTTACACATCGTGTGTCAATATTAAAAAAATATAACTATGAATTAAAAATTTATATTATTATAAATTTATAATAAATTCACTAAAAGGAACTCAGTAGTGATCAATTACATACAGATTATAATCAAAATCAAGGTGACTGAAAAAAGAATGTTATTCATTAGTAATAAGACATACATTATTAATGAATGTTTTTGATCCATCGTAGGGAAATTACTCAATTCTGAAGTGAAACATGTTGTTTGTTTAATGGTAAATGTCAATGTTTGGAGTCTGAATGTTGACCTAGATGACTCGTAATCATTATAACCATTGGTAAATAGGATAGTTATTTTTAATATTGTTGGTCAGGTAGAAGAAACAATGTCATTATTGGGAATTATGTAATGATATAAAGAATATTTTATTTTTTTACTAAAAATACTTTTATATTGTTTTGAAAAACTACATGATGATTATTTAATATGATCTATATAATAGTAAATTTGATAAAATAATGTTATAAAACACTATTGAGATGATATTATAAATTAATTAAGTAATAATGAAATTTATTACTATGAAGAATTATATTATGTCATCAATCCATTTAATTTTAAATGAATAAATAATATCACTCAATTTTAAAAATAATTTTTTAGAGATTTTGTTTCTAATATAAATATAATTTTGGGAATCAACATATAGAAATATGATTTTTTGGAATATATAATAATTTTCTAAAGATGTTGAATTTTGGTTTGACGATGAAATACGAGTTTCGTAGGAAATATAATAAAACAAATGATATGATCATGATATGATCATGACATGAAATTATTTATTCTTTATTCATGATAAGAAATTATATTTTTACAAATAAAATACATAATGTTATTATTTTAGTAAAACATGATTATCATTTTGGAACAATGATTTAATATTTTATAATTAAACTTTTTTATATGTTATACATGAATCATATTAAAAGTAATAATTATATTTCTTTTAAATTGAATTAATTTAAATATATAACATATTATGAATTTGAATGTTTATATAATGGAATAAGGGAAGTTTCATTTTACAAACAAAATTCTAATGTGGAAAACACAATGATTTCATATAGTAAATGTAAAATAATCTAAAAGGAAAAGAAGAATAAAGGAATAGAATAATATTAATGAACATTTAAACTATAAATTAATGACTAAGGTGTATCAAAAACTCAATATTTTAATATGAAATTAGTAATCATCCAAATTCATTAAAATTAATTCTATTCAAAAAAATTATCATTAATAAAAAAATTATTATTATTTTATCTCATAAAACAACTATTAATTATCTATAAAGATCATGTAATTATGTCAAAACTATACACTCTAAAAAACTAGGAATGAATCCTATATAAATATGCCTCTTAATATTTTATCCAAGGTGGCTATAAAGTTCAATGCAGTCTCTCACTAGATTAAGGAAACATCCACTAATTATAATGGGCTTCTTCCTCCATAATTATAATTCAATTCCTTATTTTTTATAATCCTTTTTATTATAAATTACTTATTTTTAAAAAAATTAAAATACACACATTACTATGAATATTTTTTCTTGTCAATAAGAGTATTTATTTCTCTATCATTAATCCCATTTTCTGTTCTTTTTTATATACCAATTATGCTACAAAAATAATTCCTTTATCTCTCATGATATATATTTTTGACTACAATACCCAAAAACATTTTCATTAAAGTATAATTATTAAGATGAATCATTGAAATATTTATTGTGGGATCCATTTATGAATCCAAAATTCCAACTCATGGGTTATAAATTATATATACATTTTTGGATAGATGAAACCCACATATCATTCAGAGAGATAAACAGCTTACCCTGATAGCACTCCAATGCAATGGGTATTGAATTAATTAAAATAGAAGTCAAGTTCATAATACAAATGAAACATTTATTGGTTGTTATCTATGAATAATCAGTGAAAATTATTGTACCTATGTTTTAAAAAACCACAGTGATCAGATTTTGTGATATGTTAATAAATATATTGTGAATATATTGTGCCCACATTTTAATGTTATAGTCCATATTATTATGTTTATATACTAAAATTGGGCCTCATTTTCTTCTTTAAATGTTCAATTTTCATTGTTCATGTTTCAACATTGATGTTATCTTCCATTTATGATCCCTTTTGGGGATTTCTGTAGATTTATTTTTTTCAACAATATCCCCTTTAGATAATATTCATTGGTGTGATCATGTATGGTATAATAATAAATATTTCAAAAATATGAGATAATTTTTTATTCTTTCTATTATGTTGCATATATATTATTTATATTATACATATTTTCCATGATAATGAACCTAAAATTGACTTTAATAGTTATTTTTATAACATTATTTCTTTGGATTAATTTTAAATGCTTTTATAAATAATGTGGGTTGCCATATCTGGAATAAAATGTGGGTTTTGTTATATATAGAATGTTTTTAAATAAAAGACATTAAGAAACACTAGGAAATATCTAAATGTATGAAAAATTATGGGCATTTTTTGGAATTTAAAAGTGACTGGTTCCTAGGAAGGAAATTCATATATAGAAACTATAAATAGATGTGACATATATTTTATTATAATCTTATTAACTATGATAGGAGTAAAATAGGGAATAACATGATCTTTACCGGGTGAGGATAAGGATTATGTTCCCTACAACTAGTTTCTAATTACTTAGGGATATACATTCAATATTATAAGTTTTTTATGTAAAAAAATCATAAAAGGATTTATGGAAATTGAGAATTATACTTTTTAATTTAAGAAACTATTATATTGTTTTATCCTATTATCCCTATGTTAGAAAATAATTAGTATTAATGACTCCATATAACGTTATTATCATATTGATGGTCAAATGATTCATATTTCTAAATAATTTTATTCATTTTAGAAAATATATTAAAATATATGAAAATATATGGAAAGAAGAATCTATGAGAAATTAATTAATGGATGTACTAATATGATTTTTGTTGGGTTAGATAATTCAATTAAAATTATATTCCATGTTATGAATAATAACATTACCCACATATAAAACCCTATTTCACATTGGTGGGAACAATAATATTTTTAATCCTTAATTATTAAAAAATGAACATTTACTACATCCTTGGAATCCTTGATCATGGAAAATTGTTGAATTTTATAGAAATAATATTTTCTATTTATTATTGTTCATAGATATGTGAGGTATCCATATTTGTAAACTAAATTGAGAATGAAAATGATCATTGGTGGGTGTTAATAAAAAACAAGAACAAGAATTAAATTTATTCAATGCTTTAGTAAAGAATCAAAGAGTTATTTTTAAATAAATAATTCACATATTACATATAAATTAATTAAGAAAGATAATTATTTGATTTGAAGAAAAATGAAGGAGAATTTGTCAGATATTATAAGATAAACGTCACTTGTCATTCATGTTATGGACAAAGAATTTTCATTAAATCTGATGGGAATATCTATTGTTTAATTTGAATGATGAGACATAAACCAAAAAAGGTGTTGGAAATTTTTGACATCATAAGATATAAGAAAATAATAATATGATTTATTAAGGATAATAAGGAATTTTGTGGTGATTAATAGTCTCGCATATGGAGTGATAAATAAGATAATCATATTGAAAAATATTATGATGGATTATTTCCAAGAAATTAACGAGAAGAAAATGAATCATCCCTTCTGCAACAACTTGGAGAATATGCACTAAAATATATTCATCAATTATGTGGGATGTTATACACATTTTTAATGGTTACCCACATTTCATGAAAGTATTATATACGATCAGATACTCAACCCCTTAATACATATGGTCATGTAATGATAGTGAAATATCATCATTTAGTTCATTACACCCTTTGTGGATATATTTGGAAATTTTATAAAATGTACTAGAATATGAGGTGATTGTGGGAAACTATGTCGAATATATGTTTGACAGTTTTTAGAAGGAAAAAAATTATTGTTTAAATTTTATATGAGGGGTGATGTAACAACCTATAAATAACTCTTCTATTAATAAAAGCACATTTATTAAAAAATGATATATATTATTATATTTTACGACATACAAACCATGAATGACTATATTATTTAAATACATGTCTTGTGTCAATATTTACAAATAAAAATTAGAAAGGAAGAGGGATATAACCAAATAAAAATATTAATATAAATAAATGGAATTCTAAAATCTTAAATTATTTTGCACCATATGAAATTAAATGGTTAAAAGTATAAATTTTTCTACCTATGTCAAAAATGTTATATAGTATTTTAGTAGATCCTACCAAATAAAAACTCGAAGGATACATAATTTTATTCTTGAGTTGTGATCGTAAATGCTATTATACTGATATGTTTTATTAGGTATGTGTGGTAGTGGAAAAAACACTAATATAAATTTTGTTGGCCAACCAGTATAGTCATTAGTATGATGACACATTTGTGAATATTGGTGGGCTCTAGAAAGGGTACAAGATATGAATATTAGGCTTGTTGTTATATTTAAATTTGTGGATGAACCCAGATGAATGTGTGGGGGAGATGTGTGGGTTGAGATAATGTTTCCACAACATGGACGATATTCTAAAAATGAGGGGTGAATATAACACCCCAACAATTTTAATTCTTATAATTATAAATGTAACTAATCATCACAATTAGGTCAAATATTCTTTTCTGGAGACAACTAGATTATAAAATCATAATTAATGTTGTTTTTTCAAGACTAGTGATAAATAAGGGTTACCTTGTAAGACGTTTTATAGGGTGTGAATGGGTGAGGGGACATAAAATTGAATGAAAATTGTATTCATGTGGGGTTATCATTAATTATATTCCATGTTATAACATGTAGGTTATACCAATGTAGGGGGAAACAAGTGTCTTCATTGATACTCAAGTTCCTAATAGGTGTATTTATTAAAATTTCAAAAATTAATACAATCCAAGCTATAACTATTATAAAAATAAATATATTCTTTAGATAAATTATAATATTTTCATAGTATATGAATGTACCAATGTAAGTTATTTATTGAAAGGTGATATAAGAATGATGATGTTTCTTATGGAAATGTGGTTGTTTGACATTTTTATTTTCCTCTGATTGGGCTGATAGACATTATAAAAATGTTATAATATGATAGTTGGTCCTTATAATTATTTTTTAGGAATAAATAACAATTTGGTCTTTTGGTTTTGTTTATGATATCGAAATTATATATTTAGAAACTATAAATATGATTAATAGCCCATACAAAAATGCTTTTGAATAAATTTAAATATTTAAAAAATGTTATATTTGAGGTGTAATTCTATAAAAATCATTAAAATTAATAATATAAATTAGAATATTTTTAAATAATTATATAATCACTGGACATATTATTATGTCATTAAAATATCATTTTTCTATAAATGATAAATTAAATTAAAAGTTAAAATTCTTATATTTCGGTAATAATTATAATAAATTTAATACATTTTCTATAATAAGAAAATTTATTTTAACTTATGGTAAAATTATGGTAATTTTATTAAAAATGTATGTGTTGAGAAAAAAGTGAAAATATGTTATTTTTACAAAATACCAAAACACTTTTTTTTAATCATGATATGAATAGGGATTTTAATTTCGTAATGATTTTTATTAGAAATAATTTATTTACTGTATAAAATAATACATATTGGCCAAAACCCCATTGGAGATTTTTTAGTACTGTATATTTCGAAGATTTTGTAGGGGGATGTAGAAGAGCAGTCAAAAAATAATTATTAGTATTGGATACACGGGTTAAAATCAGCATATAAAATATGTGAGGCCTTAGAGATATGGCTTTGGTTTTTATATCATTCTCTAATAACAATGATCATTCTTGTCAATGTCGGTCATGATGGACATCCCCCACCAAAGAAGAGGGGATCTCACCATTGTGTCATCATTTTCATCTTGTTGACGAAATTTGTTCAAGGATTCCAACAATAAATTTATGCATGATGTTTCAGGTCTCTCAATGGGCCTTCCAATAGTGGATATTTTCTCCTTTGACATTTTTGTCTCCTCGGATCGGCTTGGATTGACACTAGTTGCTCACTTCTATCCTATATTTCTGACATTTCAAGACATATATATCTTCATATATTCATAATGGGATTTGATTAACATTTTTTTATTTTTTTAGCAGATTGGATGATTTTGTTTCTTCGGTTTCAGGATGATGGATATTTCTTGGGGGCCCTGTCATGTAAATGTAGGTTTTTTGGATCATTTTGATTCATTTTTATGGTTTATACCATATCCCATTGTTTAGGATCCACCTTCATCTCTGGTGTGGGTGTACCAACCCGGTTGATCTGTTCCCTTATTCAATCTTGGTATTTTGATATTAATTTGAAGTTCTTGGGTAGATTCTTCAATTAAAATATGCGTTCAACATTTTTGGTAACATCCGGTTTATTATATCTTGTGTGTGGAAGACTAAATATCCAAACTTATCCTACTAATTCTTTGGTAATGTATTACATGGAAATAGTTTTTTGTATAATAGGCAATTTATGAATTTTTTCATCCTTTTTGAGGAAACTATTTTCATAAAGGACATCCATTACTTGATTTTTCCTAACCCATATTCAGTAAGAACCTTGGTATCACTTAGGGATTCTTCTTATATTTATGGTGTGTCCCTCCACTATATTCACACCTCCATAGAAAAGACTTATTCTCAGCATTAGAATGTGGATCCTAGTGTGTCTAGATGTTTTGCTGGTTTGCTATCATAGTTGGGAGGCAAACATGAGTAGACTAAGAATAATGAACTATTATTTGAAACCTACAACAATTGATTGGGTGCTGATTATTAGGGTTTAATATGAGCTATTGACACAGAGTGGGTTCTGTTCAACCCATTAATAAAAAAATAGAATGAAATGAAAATGATTTCATCATGCACAACTTGGAGTGGCAAGGCTCACAGAGGTCAAATGTTTCTACTAATTCAGGCCCTCTATGAGCAGTTGTCCATAGATCCAAATACGATGATGTTGGGAAATTATTAGTAACTATAATGAATTTGAAACAATTTGGTGTTGTTGAAATTGGTGTTTTGGGGGAAAAGTATTTTTTCCCATATTCTATTACACTAGTGGAAGAGTATGATGAAGGACACACATCTACTTCTAACAAGGAAGTGTTTGTTCTTGATAAAGTTTTTTTTGTTCATTTTGGTAGAAAGGGAAAAACAATTCTTGGGATATCTGGATCCTTTCATCCTCAACCACATTGAATACTGTGAAACACAAAGAATACTCCTACCTCCCCAAGCCTATGTTGTTTAGCTTAATGGGGGTAAGGTTATTTCAAAGGGTGGTATTGACCATTGATTTTAAAAAATTATAACTATAATGTTCCACATAGGATCTATCCCCTCATAGGTGGGTGCATCAATATATGTATTCAATGGATACTCTGTTATATCCTATTTTTCTTAAGGAAATATGATTATGACTTTAAGTATGTTTGTAATGTATACAAAAGAAGAAATCAGAATGGAAAGACATGGTGATGATTCTTTGTTAGTGGATTATTAGGATGTGCAAAATCTATGGAAATATATAGATTACCTCATATTACAATAGATAGCATGGTATAACTCACAAATTGATTACTTACTCCTAGATTAGGGACCTCGATTTTATAGGGAATCATTTCAATAGTTTATTGTTTTTATTTCAGTTAAGTTGGAGGTTTTCATTCCCATAACCCAAAATATCAATATCAGAATATTATCTTAGAAGTATTGGGCTGGTAAGGGTGCGTAGCCTATTCAGTGATAATTAGTTTTGTTTTGTTTTTTTTCTTTTGATATTGTATTGTTTTATTCTTATGTGGTTTCCCACATTTTCTCAAATTATATATCCCTTAAAATGAGCAAACATTACATTGAAAGACACATAAAAAACATATATGTTAAAAAAATTAATGTAATAATATTAATTACATGTGTTCATAGATAAAACCAATATGTGAAAAAATTATCGATATATCCATAGTCCATATTTGGAAACATATCATAATTATTTGGTATAATATAGATACATTGGATGAAAAGTTATGTTATTTCAGTTGGTGTCCATAATTATGAAATATATCTTAGATGTTGTTAAAACAACTTCGTGATGGATGAAATTGATTGGAAAATCAGCTATATGGATAGAATGACTATGTGATATCCATAACAGTTATGTGAATTGATTACATGGAAATAATATTTTTTTGTGGTTCTAGTGGATAAATCATAGTTACATTAAACATTACAAAGGGGTTTTCCAATATTTTTTTGTGAAAAATGAAATATTTTATTTTTTGATGATATAGAGTGATGTCCACAATACACCAATTTTTATACAATGTGTTGAATTTTTTTGGTAATAATTATAAGGTGAACATTCCTAAAATAATATATATGTAATGATGGATTTATTTTTCCACTCATGTGGATATAGTTTTCTACCTAAATACAATAGAAATTGGATATATTTCTTAAATTAATTGGTGATTAATTCACATTGAAGGTTTCCTGATAATCTTAGAGATTTTGGTGATAAAAGTAACAATTAAAAATAATATATAGTAATTAAAATTAAATAAAATGAATCTAATATGTTTTAATTTTAGAAGCATAATTTTTTGTTTTTACATGATATCATCGTGAATATTTTTAGTTGATGAATTTGATATTCCTTGAGTCAAATTCTATTTAGAAATTGGAATTTCTAGTTCAAAATTGAAACACCGCCATTTTTATATGTTTTCAACATCATCATATGAATTGATAACGATTCTATTGAAAGAACATCGATATTCATGCTGAATGAGTGCATTGGGTTCCCATGTTTTTCATGGATGTAAACTATGTGGGTCAGTGAGACCACATAAAAATTGTAAACTTATACTACTAAGAATTACTATATTTTTTCACCCAAAAATTTCCATGAATTATCCTTATAGTAGAGATGTGATAGTGAAACAAGTAATGTAAGAACCCAAATATCCTTTTTTAGGTATGAATCAATAATTCAGTTTGTTTTTGAGGTAAAATTAAGAAATTGAAAATTTTTTAGTGCACGCTATGTACTCTTGTGTACACATCATGTACTTGGTTTCCGCATGTAGTCATGTGTTGGCAGTGTAACGGCTGAGTAAAGGGCCAAGTAAGTGACCTAGAAGACCACCTAAAGTTGCAATCGGGTGAGGCTAGTACATGACATATACATTAAAAAAACATATTGTGTACTTTTCTTTTTAATTTATTAATCAGAGAAGGGTCATGCCTCATATCCAAAAACCTCTTCTTCTTCCCGTGTTTCATTCTAGAGAGAAACGAGATGGACGAGAACTATAAACCCCAAGAGTTTCTCCATCTAGGCTTTGATTCAGACTCCACTGGGTGTGTTGGATTCCCACTTGTGAGATCTATCATTCCATAGAACAACTATTATAGATTTCTTCTATCTACGAATTTATCCAAGGATGAACAATTTTATACTTTTTTGTAGATATACATCTTTCTCAGCCTATTTGAGTGGTGAATTTTAATATTGTTCTTTGTACAACAATGCGGAAGGTGTTTTGTGCCTTTCATTGATAGTCATTGAATTATATATGTCTAAAGTGATAAATAAAATGTTTTTGGAAATTTTTTTTTGTATTTTATCCCTATTATCATAATTTTATTGTTAAATTAATGGAAAAGGTTTTTTTCATAGGCGTATGGGTTGATTCCTTCTTTACGGGACACCCATGGGTGTGTTTCCCTAGTTTGAATGTTTAAGGTCATTTAGACTAGGTTTCCTACGAAGCACACCTTGTTTCAGTGCCTTGAATTTCTTAGGATAGAGTATATTGATTATATGAATTTTAGGGTATATGAATGTGAATGTTAGCCATGTAGCAGTTGTAGATTACAAGTACTCCTTTTATATGATATGTGTGTTGATCATCCAATGTACCGTGAGGGCCTTAGACTATGAAAATGGTGGGGGTTCCATGTTTATTTACACAGGACCATGAGAGCCTTGTTGTAGATTTTTACCCATGGGTTATTGACTATGAGAGATACTTGGAGGACGTTTATGATTATTTATACTATTTTTACACAACGGTTATTGACCGTGAGAGAGTTATGTAGGGTGTGTATAAATTATTAATGATTTGTAGAGCAGGTGAATTGACTGTGAGATCTACCCAAAGGGTTTGTAATAGTACTCCATGCCATGTGGTACCATAGGGGATAGACCATTTGAGATTTCGTGGAGGGTCGGTTGTGAATAACTAAAATATTGTGATAATTCTACCAAGACTAAGTAGAAGGTTGGAATCGGTCTTACTTGGTTATTTAGATGGTCTTCTGAGATGTCTGTTATTAGGTATATAGATCATAGGCTATATCCCAAGGGTATATTATTCAATAGTTTGAATAATTTATAAAGGAAAATGAATATAATTGAAAATTGTAGGTCTATTTACTTTTGATTACATCATATTTTATTGCATAATTTCAACATATTTCTTGTTATATACATCCACTTACTATTTGGACATATATCCTTTTGCGGTTGCCTATTGGAATTTTCCTCACACACTATTTGGGTTATGACTTTGGGACAAAACAGATTATATGGTTTTAGGTGTAGATATGGGAAGTGTTATTCTTCATTAGGTACATGACTTTTGTTGGAGATGGAGAGCATGGGACCAAGCTAAGGCATGTGATGATGTTAGAGTTTACCGTATTCGGTACTTTTGATTCAGAACTTTATTTCCAGAAATATGACTTGTTTGGCTGTTTTCCAAGACACATGTGACATGCATCATTATTTATATATATGTTTCATTTTTTTATATTATCAGTCTTCCATTGTTTACATATTTTGTATTGTATTACTTCTCATGTTATTTTTTAATGATTTTTATTGTTCTATTTATACTCTGCCTATAAGGGCATAGATTTCCCAAAATCAGATCGTGGCCCTTGCTTCTAGTCGGCAGCCTCTGGTGTTTGGGAAAATGCACATGACGTCATGTGAACAACCAATTATGAGGCACTATTAGGGACCCTTGGTTAGTTATCAAAACTGGGACGTTACAAAGTTGTATCAGAGAAGTTTCTTTTCTACATTGTCTTATTTTTGGGGACAATAGACATGGATCAGAAGTTATGAGTAATTCGTAATAATTTTTTCTCTGGAGTAGCTAATTCATGTACAGGTAAAATCCATATTACCTCAAATATAAATTTTCTTTTGATTTTCCAATTATTACATTTGATTTGATTTCACCATAGGGTGATTCACGCGTTTTGTACAATTATCAATGATATTTTTGTGGGTCTATTTCAGTTGAAAATTGATCAGATTTGGGTATGACATCTCTTGCATCTTATAGTAACTTGATAGAGATCACATTTCATGCAATATGGTCATGCCACTTAAGATGCATTACTAATTTCAAACAGTACTGAATGATTTTGTGATAGAATATTCATTATGATATGATAGATGTCAGGATAGGAAACCCGTTATATTGATAGGGTATTGGAATATATAACGTTTAATTGGGATGGATGTCGAACTATGGTCTCAAAGGTGTTATGGGATCCGTTGGATGGGAATTTTGTGGATCATTTTTTAATAGTAATTTAATTTTTCTGTGTTTTGATATGATAAGGATGCCAAACATTGATTCATGGGAGTATGGGATCCCACTGCTCGGAATTTGTCATTCCTTTGAAAATATTATATGCTTTTAAGTGTTCTGAATATGTTTTAGATTCCAACTATCTGGAAATATAAACAACACAGTGTGTGATATTGAGAACACACACCATGTGTTCTTTATTTCTAAAAGAAACAAATTTTCTTAACTACACACCGTGTACAGGGAGTATACACTATGTAGTGCAAGACAATGTGACTGACTATGAGAGTAGAGACACGGGGATTGGAATACTTTTGGTAGAACACACCGTGTTTGGATTATACATTTCATGTTGTAAAGAACTGTGTATCCAACAATGTGACCAACAACATGGGTGGTTGTGACAAAGGTTGTACATAATGTGTTCCATTTATGCTCACCATGTAGAGTCAAATGTGTATAAGACCATGTGGCTAACAACAAAGTCATTTAGAACATAACAAGTAAACACTATCTATAGGGTGAACACGCCATGTAGTGTTACTCATGAGATAACCATGTAGTTCAAGATGCGTAGAAGTACATGGGAAGAGGGAATATTCAAGTACATGTCATTTCTCATGAGTAACACTCCGTGGGTGTGGGTGTTACATGACCAAGTCTTAAAGAAGAATAAGCCTTGTTAAAATCTAAAGGGAACATGTCGTGTAGTAGATATACATGTAGTGTAACCCTATTTTTAAAAACATGAATGTTTCTTTTCCTATTACATTCTTTTACTTATAAGTTGTTGTACCTGATAATCTTGTACAGAGGTGTGCACTTGAACATCAAAATTCTGGCCCCAGGATGTCCTTTGGTTGTACGAGAGGTGCAGGTTGATGACCAGACACTAGAAAGGATAGATCATGGACTAACAACTGGTCCCCCATCCTGTCCATCTTTTGACTGGTTGTTATACCGGACACATGTGCTGATAAATAATTTTGTAAAGGATTTATGAGGATGATGAAGACTTTATAAGGAGTACCACATCCTGCCCCGACTATGGTAGAGTTGACGAGGGTGTTCCAGCAGTAACATCCTCCAACTTTTTTAGTAGAAGTAAGACCATATATTGCAGAGTCAGGTTTGAAGTCCATACATTTTATCTTTGAGCATCTGGAGACACCTCTTGGGAGGAGGGTGAAGCTTGCGATGTACATGTTTTTTATTGCGCCAAGAGACAGTGGGATGTTTCCACACAAGTGGGACGTCATCGAAATATAGACTATGAATAGTTTCCTATGACATTATGTAATTAATTATTACAAAATAGTTCATGAATTTTGAGAAGAACTATCTTTTAGTGATGAAGTACTATACTCATTTTACAGAGCTACAGAGCTTCACACATATTCTCAAAGGTGACAAGTTCTCTTTGTCTTGGTGATTTTAGGATGGTCTCAAGTACGACATTCGATTGTAGTGGAATGTTTTTATTCTGACATTAGTAACTGTTATTATGAACTAGCTGCTTAATACTGAGTGAAATATCAAAGTGTTGGGGGTTGAATACTAGGGTAGTTCACCATCCAGGGCCGGTACTCCAATGTTTTATAGTAGGAAGCAATGCAGGAAATCCTTCACACGGTGATTTATGTAGCCTGTATCTATCTACAGGTAGGCTGGTGAGGTGATAACTATAAAGTAAGAGTGGGAATAGAAGTCCTCCATGCACAAGAGTCCCAATTGGGTGGCGAGCATGCGGCACGATGGGTCATCTTCTGTGTTTTTTCTGATTTCCTCACTAGCATCTAGTGATAAGGGATCAGTTATGACTCGACGTTCAAGAGTAGGAACACCTGTTTCTCCACAATCCGGGTACTAGATTTTGTAAGGCCGAGGTGGAGGATATGGTTGTGGTATCTAGATGGCATCTTTTCAGTGTTATTAGGGTGGATCAACCCAGGGTAGTTAGGCAGGGTAACAGGGTTGTAGTACATGTCAAACATTTGTTGTTGAGCAGACCCATCAGTAGTAGGATCTCAAACCCTCTAAAATTTTGTGTACAATTCATGTTGCCTCAGATCTAGATTTGGATCTTTTTGATACAAGGGATTCCTGTAGTTTTATATTTTATTCTGTTCTAGAGAGCCTTGGGATTTCTTTCTTTACTTCAGATGATGTAATGATGCTAGACACTCCGTTGGGAATTCAGACAGCTAGTGTATATCTGTTCAAGGAGTGTGCTCTTGAGGTTGGTGGGTGTCACTTCATATGGAAATTCTATGTCTTCAAGATGACATGATTCTATGTCATATTTGGAATACACTGGTTATTATCTTCTTAGGCCATTTATTACTACTATCACTGTAGGGTGAGTTTCACATCACTATAGGGATAATCTTTTCTACATAAGGGATAACGGGATTTCAATGCAAGTAGATTTAGACCAAGAATCTTGGTTTGGGATAAATTACTGTCTATATTTCTATTTTATATCTGGATATCAATGGGACTTCACAGATGATCTTTTCTCCAGTGGTGGATCATTTCATAGATGTTTTTCCAAATGGATTTTCAGCATTACCCCCAAGCAAGAGGTAGATTTCCCTATTGATCTTGTTCCAGGAGAGGTACTCATGTCTATTCCTCCTTATAGGATGGATACACCTGATTTAAAGAAGATCAAGAAATAATTACAGGAGTTTCATGCTAAGGGTTTCACTTGATTAAATACTCTCTTTGGGGATTGCATGTCCTATTTGTGAAGAAGGCAGACAATACCCTCATAAATTGTGTGGATTACTATATGCTAAACCAGTTGACAGTCAAGAACCAATATCCATTATTAAGTAATAATGATATATTTGATCTAATTTCCAGATACTGAGTGTTCTTAATTATTGACATTTGATCAAGTTATCATCATTCACCTGTTAGACCATCATATATACCTCTTATAGCCTTTCGGAGTAGGTATAGTCTATAAGATTATTTGGTTTTTCCATTTTTCCTTACAAGCATGTCGAAAGTTTTCATGGAAATGATGAACCGAATGTTAATCCTTATTTAGATTCATTTTTGGTAGACTTTGAGGATTTTATCATGGTTTACTCTCACACTCAACACGACCATTCCATCCATCTTGTGATATTATTGAGTACACTGAGGTAGAATAAATTATTTACAAATATCTCAAAAGTCACTTTTGGATGGGCCATATTCACTTCTTGGTCCATGTTATATTGGAGAAAAGAGTATCAGTAGTCCCAGTAAAAGTAATAGCAGTAGTTTCCTGAGAGCATCCAATGAACTTCTTTGAGGTACATAGTTTTCTAGGGTTGTATGGTTACTACTGGTGCATTATATAACACTTTCCACACATAGCAGCACCACTAAATAGCCTAAATAAGAAGGGGGTGGAGTAATTATGGACATATAATTCTGATTTAGACTTTTAGGAGTTGAAAATGATATTGAATTATACACCCCTACTGATATTTCAAAAGCCTAGAAAGTGTCACATGGTTTACTTTGATGCATCTGGTATCTGGCTTGTATAAGTGATAATATCGGGTTAATGAGTCATTGAGTATGGGTCTCGGTAGTTGAGACCACATGAGTGGAATTACCTAACACATGATATCAGGTTGGTTGTAGTTGTTCACGCTTTATTTTGTTGTAGAAATTATCATTTTGAGAGAATTTTGTGGTATACACTAACCAAAAATGTATAAAGTATATCTTTACTCCGAAAGATCTGAATTTGAGATAGTGAAGGTGGGATGAGTACCTTCAGTACTATGACATTTACATTGTCTACATTCCAAGGAAAGGAAACATAGATGAGGATTCATTGAGAAGGAGTACTTAGATATAGGAAGTTCAGGAGGCATGTAGGTAGTAGAAGCATATGGATCTATCCTCTGAGATGCATTTGGAGGTGCACAACAGATTGGGGCAGACGTTTAATTTTTCAATAACAATTACCACTACTCTATTGTATTGAGGGAAAATGAGGAATCTATCAGATTCTAAAGGCATTGATCTATGGGAGAGTGTGTTAGGGAATGACCCAACTACTGGGTGGTCCATAGGAGATGATGAGATGTTGTGTTTTCATGGATGTATATGGGTGTCAACAGACATACGTGAGAACTTGATGCGAGATATTCATTCCTCAGTTTGTTCAGTTCATCTTGGTGTCACTAGGATATATCAAGATTTACAACGTTAGTATTAGTAGCCAGATATGATGAAGGATTCATCTGGATTTCTTATGATGTGTTCCACTATCAGTAGGTGAAGGCAGAGCATCAGCGACCATAAGAGATTTTATAGTAGTTACTCAATCCTGAGTGGAAGTGGAATGATGTTGCGAAGGATTTTGTGTTGGGTTAACCACGACCACATGGAGAAAATTATGCCATATGGATTGATGTTGACAGACTCACCAATCTATCACATTTATTTATGATTAAGGAAACCTTAAGTGTTGATGATCTTGGAAGTATTTACATTCGAGAGATTGTACGTTTTCATGGGGTTCCACATTATATTACTTTAGATAGGGATGCCCGGTTTACTTCTCATGTCTGGATGGGTTTACATATGAATTTGGGTATAGATGTACTTCTGAGTACGGCTTGCCCTCCCCGTATAGATGACCAGTCTGAGCGCACGATTAATTTTTTGAAGCACATTATCCGAGCATGCGCCTTAGATTTCTGGGCTTCATTGAAGTGATACATAGGCCTTGTGGATATGAAAATAATAATATTTTCAGATGAAATTTTTTATGGAACCTTGTGAGTCATTTTATGATAGTACATACCTATCTCTACTATTTTGGATTGAGGAAACAGATGAAGTTATAATGGGACCTCATCTTTTCTAAGAGACCACTGAGTAGGTGGAGTTGATTAAGATGCGAATGGGTACTAAATTGTCCTTCCAGAAATCATATGTTGGTCGATGGGGAGACCTCTATAGTCCGAGGTCATAGATTAGGTTTTCATACATGTAACACAGAGGTTGCGACACAGTATGATTATTAGATAGGGGTATCTTT
This sequence comes from Viscum album, assembly GCA_963277665.1. Lineage (NCBI taxonomy): Eukaryota > Viridiplantae > Streptophyta > Magnoliopsida > Santalales > Viscaceae > Viscum > Viscum album. The sequence goes on along the minus strand of OY728140.1, from coordinate 1,354,013,535 downwards.
CACCGAGATATGTTGAGTCGTTTGAGGTTTTGGAGAGAGTTGGGTCGGTTGCCTATTGGTTGATGTTACCTTAGAGGTATTGTGTTATACACAACTTCATTCATGTTTTTTGTCATTGACATTATATTTTAGACCCATATCTAATTTTTAGCGTTAGGAGGTTGAGTTTGAGTTGAATGAATCTTTTAAAGAGCACCCTATTCGGATTGTGGATCATAGGATGAATGTTCTCTGTGGCTCATTGGTTCCTTTGGTACAGGTGTTATGCTAGCATAGGTAAGTATAGGACAAGACTAGAGAGAGGGGGGTCGACATACAATCAGAGTGGAAAGAGTTGATTAAATTCTCTTCTTTTCCACCCTTATAAGGGATATTCCTGGAAAAATTTATTTAAAAGAGTAATTTTGTAAGATATTGGATCTCCACATTCAAATAAGGACCATTATTTCAGGTAGTTTTGTAGGAGAAGAATGAATTTTGAAATTTTCTAAGTACACAGCTTGTACTCTTCCGTACACTCCGTCTTCTTTTGCGTACACGTCTGGTACCCAGTTTCCATGTGTAGCCATGTAATGGCCGAATACATGGTTGTGTGTGTGACCTGGAGGACTACCTAAAGTGCAGTCCGTTTGAGGTTAATACACAACATGTAGATTAAATTAACACACCATGTGCTTTTATTTTTATTGATTAATCAGAGAAGGGTCGTGTCTTGTCTCTATATCTATCTTCTACTTCCCGTGTTTCATACAGGTGAGTGAAAAGACGACCGAGAACATAAAACCCCTACCATTTTTCTGTTCATGCTCGGATTGAGATGATGTAAGGTTCATTAGATTACCACTGATGAGTTCTCTCTTCCCAAATAGCCTCTCATCCAAATTTCTCTTGTCTCTTGTGTTATCCAAGGTGGAAATTGTTTATCCTTTTTGTATATCTACGTCGTTCTAGGACAATTCAAGGTTGGAGGTTCAAGAGTAATATTCATTCAACATCAAGGTAAGTGTTTTGTGCCATTCATTGATAGTATTTCGACATATAAGCTTAATGTGACAAATAACCATGTTTGGATTATTGCATGTTTTGGATTTTAGCCCTATTATCTACCTATTATAGAATAATTGATTGAAAATGAATTTTAGCATATGTGTATGGTTTTATTTCTTGTTTACAGGACATCCATGGGTTTTTTTCTCTAGTTTGACATTTGAGGGTCGTTTGGCCTTAGGTTCCTATGAGGCATACCTTGTTTCCATGCCTTGAATTACATAGGATGTAGTTGGTTGATTATATGACTTGAATGTGTTATTATATTGAATGGTATCCATGTAGTAGTTATAGATTACATGTGATGCTTTGATATGATATGCATGTTCATCTTCAAATGAGAAATGAAATCCTTGGACCTATATATCTATGGGGGTTTCCATGATTATTTACATAGGGTCTTGAGATCCTTGGTGTAGATTTTGACATAGGGGGTATTTACCAGGAGGGCTACCCGAAGGTCGTTCATGATTATTTATACTACGTTGACCCATGGGGTTTTGACCATGATAGATATTCAATGGTTGTGTATAAATTATTGATGGTATGTAGACAAGGGGTATTGACCATTAGACCTTCCCAGGAGGTCGTTATCATTACTTCATTCTATGTGGGACAAAATGTGTTAGGACATGATAGCTTCCAAAAAGGGATAGTTGTGAATAAATTAATAATTGTGATGAGTCTTCCAAGACAAAGAACAAGCATGGACTCAGACTTGCATGGTTGTTTAGATGGTCTTCTCAGACCTTTATTGTGACTATTATACAGGGGGATACAATTCATATTCTAGATCTCGAGGTTACATAACTCAATGGTTTGAATAATTTAGAAAGGAAAGTGAATGTAATTAAGAACTGTAGGATTATTTATTTTTGAGTACTTCCTAGTTTATTTCTTCCTTTATACATATTACCTTCTATATACATTCACTGAATATTAGAGAATAGTTCTTTTGATTGTTTCCTACTATGATTCGTGTCACACCCTCATTGGGTGATGATTTTGTGTCAAAACATGTTATATGGTTGTAGGTGTATTTAAGGGAAAGTTCCCTTCTTCATCTGATACTTGGCTGCTATTAGAGCTGGATAGCCTGGGACCAAGCTAAGGATTTCGATGCTATTGGATTTTACTGATTTATGTACATTGGTATCGGTACTGTATTTCCAGCATTGTGACTTCTATAAAAATTTTCCTAGATATATGTCACATGAATCGTAATTTATATATATGACACTATTTTTAATACTATTTGTCATCTTTTTATTAAATATGTTGTATAATATTAATACTTCGATTATTGTTTATTGTTTTTTATTATGATGTTTCTACTCTGCCTATGAGGGTATAGTTTCAACAATATCATATCATGGACGTCTCTGCTAGTCAGGGACCTTTAGTTTTTGGGTAAATGAGCATGATTTCATGTTACCAAATGAGTACGGGGCACCCTTAGGAAGCACCCAGAACATAGACGTTACAAGTAAAATGAATCATGTAATCTACATTATTCATTTCTCATTATGTGAAATAATGGAGATAAACTAATATTATCATAATATTCATACAATAATTCCATCACTAATGGAGGAATTGAATTTTTCTTCAATACAATAATTCAAAACTCACTCTTGGTGTTATACGATATATGGTTTTAACAAGTGGTATGGAGCTGGTTACTTTTCTATTGTAGGAATGGAAATGAATGTATTTTATAAAGGATTGCACATCATTAATGGAAATAATTTCATTATCTTGAATATATATATGTATCATTATTTATGAACCTTTTTCATGTATGGTTAAAAATTATTAATTTCTGAAATCACTAGTAATATTGAAAATCAAACCTTGAAAAAGAGATATCGTAAAGAATTCGTTGTTGATGTACATTTTATAAATTTGTTGTAAAGTGCTCTAACCAATACAATATTCCAAAAGACAATTTATTGAAAATCCTATCATGTTATGTTGGAAAATGTACTTAATATTTATAATGGATATTAAATGTTAATAGATGCAATATTTAAGGACATATTGGAAATATATGAGTACATGAGAATCAATTAATATGATATGGTCAATAATATTTTGATCATATAAATGTTCCCGATAAATTTATTGAAGTCCTAAATGAAGATATCAATGATGAGAAGATTGTAAAGAGGTTATTGAGAATAAACCATCATTTTTTAATTAAAAATTCCTACCCAAGAAGGATTTTTTTTAAAGAGATAAATTTTGATATTAACCAAACTAATATTGTTCTCTAGGACATAAAAATGAATATAAAGAGTTAATAAGGAATTAATATAATCATAGATGGAATTTAATTACACGAAGAAACTATGAATCTTGGATAATCAAGATGTTGATGAATTTTATGATGTCAAATCATTTTTTATGACAATCATAAGAGTGTAAGATGATGATTTATGGTTGAATGTTAAATTTCATGTATAGAATGTGTCAATATTGGACATAATGCTACTAAATGTCCAAAAAAATTAACGAAAATTTATTATGAAGATAATCATCACATGAATCAACAAAATGTAAGACAATGAATTATTTGTGATGGTCATTCAAAAGGGATAAATTTATTTCAAAATCATAAATTATATATCTATAACATGAAATATATGAGTTCAAAAATTATAAGGTAGAAGTGTTATTGATCTCTATTGTGAATAAATAGATAGATGGGGATAATGATTATTATAATGATGTAATTGTGGAAATAGTTTATTAATTTGGATTACATGAGGCATCCCTCAAAAAATACTATGTAGTAATAGTAATGGCTATGAACTCCAATTCAATTTTTAATTATTCCATTATCTACCTAAAATAACAAGGGGAAGAAAAATCGATGATGAATATTATGATTAAAAAACCCTCTAATTTAAGAAATATTGGGAAGTGAGTACATCTCAGAAAAACAATTTATGACCAATACCTAATCATTTACGTTAGATATTAAACTATGAGTGATATAGTGTAGTTATTTGGGAAGTTAGAATAAGTATTAAAGGATTTATGTTAGATGTGTGAATTTCAATGACGATTATTTATGAATTTTTTGATGGATGTGAATTAAAAGGAGTCATAATCATTTCACGACAATGGAATTTTTGATGAATAATTTATACCTATCCTTTACTTTAGAATATAAATTTATAAAAAAAATATGTAGTGGTGAATGTTGATGATTAGAAGGAATATTTGACTTTTCAATTACATCCAGTACCAATTCCCCCAAAAAATGTGGATATCCATGACATTGTAAATGAAACATTCTATGTGATTATGCTGAATTATACAACTTAAATAGTTGGATATTATTTATTTTCTAATGTTGGGAAAACATTATTGTGTATTATATATTTCTAATAGAGACATTAAAGGTCAAAAAAATTACAAATAGGTTGGTAGAATATTTAATAAATCATTTTCATTAAATAAGTATATTTTAAATGATAATATAAATTGTATAAAGTAATCAGTTATTCATGAAAAATTAAAAAACTATCAACTATAATACCTTATTGTGTACGAAATAAATACACATAACCATTATCTTAAATAATAGAAAATAAATTTGTTTTTTCATTTGTTTATAATAGAGAATAGTTCATGTTGAAAAGTTTATATAAAGAACATTAAATTTAAAAATGGGTGATAGAATAGAAGACAGTATGGCTAATTAGGTAAATATTTCCTTAATGTAAATTGAAAATTTGTGATCACTGATATTTGGAAGTAAATACATATCACATATAGCTTGAAACAGTGGATTCATTATGAATATAAAACTTAATAATGATGCGTTCATTAATTTTAGAAATAATGAGGGATGTAATATTGTATATTCTTAGAAGGATAAGTTCGAAGGTAATGATCTCAATAGGATTGATGTACTATTTGTTAATGAGATAAGCAATAATATCCCTATATTCATCCAATTTAAAGTAAATAAATGAAATGGTTTTTAATCTTGATGTGAATAATGGTACCCTTATCCTACATCAAAAAAACGGGATATATAAACATTCTATTAGAGGATAATTTCCTCATGATATCCAAAGAGGATGAGAAGAGGTCATTTCATTGATGTGTTGGTCATTTGAGTTAAACATTTGGGAGATGTTATAAATTAACAATGAATAATTTGATATTCCCCATCTCACATATGATAAAAATCTCATGTGTGATTCATATCAAAACTATAAAATTATTTGGATTTAATTCATTATATGAAATATAAATGAATCAATTATTCATGAAAATGATCACATGGATGTTTGTGGGATGATTTCACCCACAAAATATGGATAGAGTCTGAAATTATGTGTTTATTATTGATGATTTTAACAAGATGGAATGGATTCCACCAATAATAAAATATTTTTATAAATATATAACACTCTATATCGTTGGAGACCAGAGATAATCCTTGATTTGATGAATCAAAAATTCAATAAAATTCTATTGAATTGATTTTAAAATATTTAGTGATGATTATCTACTCAACTATTGAATTCAACATTATATTATTTACATTAGACACAACATATAATGGGGCAGAGGATGAAACAAATCACATATTATAACATATTTCAATAATTATATAGATTAATAGATACCTTGAAAAATGATACTTGAAGGAAGATATTATTAAATCATTGTATTTATTCAATAGATAATTTCAATTTGAAATGGATGAGATAACTCTATCTGATATTTTATATTCAGCGAAACCTAAAAAAATCCAATAATAAGAATGTAAATTTCAAATTTTAATGAATTTAAATAAATGAAAATATCATTATCTGGTAGTTTTATGCATATTACATTAATACTAATCAATGTGTAATGATTATTGGTGATATAATAAGAAGAAAATAATTATATTGTTTAAATTGATATTTTGGAAGTTGAATGTTGAGAAATTATAGTAACATGTGAACAAAATAATCCTGAAAAAAAAATTATTTTTTGAATATGATGGTGATGAATAATAAAAATACAATATGGGAGTTACTATTATGATCAATCTCATTAGGGCCCACCGGGACATCCGAATTGCAAGATACATCTACACCAATCATAACTCTATTATCTTTGGGATGACAAAAAACTCAGAAAGAAATAAAATGGGAGGCCTTTTCATGTTGTACCAACATGCCAAAACCCAAAAATATATGTGAAAATGTGGAGAGGATTATATATAAATAAATATAACATTATAAATAAATCAGTTTATCTAACAATATCTAGGGATATAAATGATTATTGAAGATTATTCCAAAAATAAAAGGAAAAAATACACAATCACACAAAATTGATGTGCCAACCTAAAAAATAGAAAATATATGGTTTGATATCCCAAATCCATAACTTGATCCCAAACACTGCACAAGTTCTATGCACCCATGTATCCAAAAGTTATTAAGAAATAATCACAATGAATTTTTCTTCTATACAGGACACGACACTTATGGGAAAATACAATGTAGAAGTGAGTGTATACATACAATGTTGGAATCACCAAAAGCATTATGGAGATAGGTTGGAGACATGATATAATTATTAATCTCAATCCAAACCAATAGGGTAATGAAACCTAACAAAATATTTATGTGTGTGTGTGTGATCGTATAAAAAACATGGAATGAAGATAAATAGGATCACCAACTCACATCCTAGCTTATGATAATGATTAATATTGCATCTCTTAAAGATCATCATTGATTACTATCATCTCACATATCATGTTGAATAAGTAACATTGTAGAGTACACACACTATAAAATTTTTCTCTTATTCATGGGTGAAAACAAAAAAAATTCAAAATCGAGTCCCCTATACAATAAGGGTGTACCACTCATTAGATAGATATATCAATCTGTACATAGTGTTTCAAGGGTTACAACTCAATAGGTAGAGTTCCTACACCCTAGTCCTTAATGGGGGTACCCCTGGGTTAATAGATGATCATTATATTTTTTTTATTAGGGGTACCAATCAGTTGGTATATGAACCATTCCCATATCTGTATAGGGTTACCTCTTGGTAGATAGGCGACCCAAGCCCAAGTCCATTAGGGGTTAATACAGAGTATGTATAGTACCTAAACCCTATTCCATTAGAAGTAAAGCTCGGAAGGTAGAGTAAATATTATATAGTTCATAATTAGTGTACAACTCAACATGTAGAGGATAAACCTCAAATTCCAACTCTAGGGTACTAGTCAACAAATAGGGGACCCATGCCCAAGTCGGTCAGGGGGTTCCACTAAGTAGGTGGAGGATGCACAAACTAGTCTACCAGGTGATACCACATATTAGGTAGATAGAGGAACAATTAAATATTCAATTAGTAGGGTACTACATGGTCTGTAGAAGAGACACACACAGTCTATTATGTGGTACTACAACAAACTTATGTGAGGAGTATCGTTGTCTCGCAGCAAGGTACAATATGGGGGTTTCAAATCCTAACCTCAGTCTGATAAGAATTCACAATCTCTCCAAATGTGAGCATATCATAATGATGATGACTGAAAATAAAATCTATCATAATATCTACAAATAACCTATGAATTCCAACATCATGTTTTACATAGAAAACAAGTGGGAGAGTCTTCTCACGAGTAAAAATCTATTCCCCAAAAAAAGTATGAGGAGTGAACAAGGATCATAATTTGTTCGTAAATAAAAAATATCATTCAAAAAATACCTTGTCATAAATGGCCTTGAGTAGGAAAGAAGGTCACAATGTTTTTATCCTCATGGAAAAATTATTTGGATATGCTATTTATATTCCCCAACGATACACCATGTAAAAAAACTATATTTCAGTACATTATGATCAAACATTTTTTTATCTCCATGATTAATGAGACTGAATTAAATAATATGTTTTGATCTTGAATCATCAAAAAAATTTATTTTCATGATTCTGAAATAGTTCATCAATTCAACATTGTATGTATACGATATTTCAGATACTAAATTTCATAATAATAGAAATAATAATATTTATGTATTGGGTGCATTGTGGACTCAATCCAAAAGTAAAAATTATATATCCATATTTTGAATGTAAATTCCCACCTCAATAGAATTAGTAAAATTCCATAGATGTTTCGCCAATTTGACCTACCAACTTAATAATATAGCTGAAACATTGATTGTAAATGGACTAATAATAAGAATAATAAATTTATTAATATTATTATATGATTGATGTAATAAAATTATAACAAAGTATGTGGGTTATCACATGTGGGTTGACTACATTTCTCAACCCTGTAAGCACCAATTAAATATTCTATCATCAAAATGAAATCAATAATTATTTATACTAAATTACCCAAATTGGTTTATTTATGCACATAAAGGGGACATGACAGATGCCTTCCCATCCTCCCCCATCTTTTGTTTTTTGATTTTTTTACATCAGTTTTATTATATGAAAATATAATAACCAAATAACTCATGTTATTATTATTAAAAACATTATAACATTACAACTATTAGTAACATGATGATATATATTGGATCACCCTCTACACTAGACATCCTTATTCACAATACCCAACACATGTATTTCAATTTAAACAATCCTTGTCTCAACAAACGTCGTTTCTACCAACATCCTTGAAAACAGTGATAACTAATCCAACCGTAAACTACATATAATTACCATAAATTATCTATTACCCTTGATTGCATCTTCAATCATGATCACACAAGTTTGGGAATGATCTAATATTCTAAATTATCAGCATCCCATTATTTATTCATATTACCATCATAATTATTTGTGTTATATCACTCTGAAATCCTACCTGTAAATTTTAAACCACAACCCACTATTCCAATTGTGATTAATTTAAAAAATGATGTTGGAGAAGAGCTAAAATGTTGAAATTCATCATTGATTGATGCGACAACAACAATTGTCCAATATTTGAGAAAACATAAGTGATAAATTGGAATAAAAAAATAAATTATTTAATATAAAAAATAAAATAATTGAATAAATCATGTGAATATAAATTATCTCATATCAAAAGAAGATATGATATATGCTCCATCATTTAATAAAATGTGGTGGGATCCATAATTTATGAGATCTATATTTATTAAGGAGAAACCATTACCGATGAACACATTTTCTAGCACTAGGTATGATATGATCTCATCAATATCTGTCGATTTATATTTATCTAATCACAAAGAATCATCAAACGTCAAATTTCAAATGAAGGCCATCAGATATGATCTAAAAAAATATCCCATTGTAATGCGATTAACCCTATTGAAATTTTTTAAAAAAATATTTATATTGAATCAGAAATTATTCATTTAAATTATAATAAATAAATGTATAATTTATTTTATTTTGACCGCACCATCAAATGGATCCATCATTCAAACGTCCATCAACATCAAACAATATTTACTGATTGGGTTAAACCCCATGTACTAGATTCAACCATTTTATTATATTCCTGATCCGGGAATCCATTATGTGTATAATTATTTAAGAAAAAAATATTAAGTGTATTATCTAAAATATTTTTCATATTTTTTATATGTAATTTTACATTGATCATGCCTCAAAATTGTGTGTCATCTCAGTACCAAGCTCTAATAATATTGCTTGATATATTTCAAAATTCATAGAAGGAAAAAAATCATCATCATCATTCAATCCTTAACATATTTTCATCCTAATAAATCATAATCTATGAAAATGTTAGGTCCATTAGGTTGGATACCCTAAGATGGGGGGTGAATCAAGGTAAGACAGATTAAAACAACTAACCCTATTGATATTGTCTCGCTGTTAATAAAGACACTCTTCTCTCTCTTTCCTGTAGCACAATATAAACAAAAACTAAAGCATGCACATGAAACAACGATTTTTACATGGTTCGCCATCACTAGGCTACGTCCAAGGAGCATACACTGGAAATGTGCCGATGTACCAAATCCACAAAAAGAACATTTTTTTTACAATGTTCGGGATAGATCACTTCTCTTCCCAGGCTCAATGCTTTCCCAAGGGTCACTCCCTGTTTCTCTCTCTCTAGCTCATTGCTAGTGTAGAGGATCACCTTCTTCCTCTTCATTTTCTCATTGCTCTGGAAAGAATCAACTCATATTTTATAGACCTGTAGTCATTATCACTAATGAATGCATCTTATATTGTATGTAAATGCTATGTTGAAGTCCAACTTTCACTCGTAGAAGAATATCACATTTCACATAAGGTATCGGGCAATATTCCATCTTTTGCACAATCCTAAAATGACTGGCGTGCTTCTACCATACCTAGCTCACTTCTCCAATCCATCTTGAATGTTCCGGCGATTAAGTTCAATCCAGCGTGCAAGTTAACCTCAACCACTTGCACAACACTTTCTTCTTCAACTCCAAACTTGCGCGACTCATACCGATTTATGCCCAAACCAGTTTTAGCGCACAAATATCAACCATCGCGCTTCTTCAAAGCCTGGCGTTCAAGTGTCACCAAACCACCTGTGTGACACCCCCTTCTTCAACTCTAAACTTGGATGACTCACACACCTTCTTTCCCGAACAACTTAGGGTGCACAACTATCACCCGGCGCACAACTTCTGAATATCTTTATACTTGTGCAACCAAACCACTTGTGTGATGGGAGCTCTGATTTTATCTAAGTGTTTAACTCTCACCACGAATGAGGAGGTGTCTACCTCTATTTATAGGCACTTGGAAACCCTGAGCGTTGGGCATACAAGTTTCCTCTCGGCGCGCAAGTCTCGCCTCCCTAGTCTATGTCGCCCTAGTAACTTTTGTGACCAAACCTAAAACTTGGGCGCCCCTTTTTCCTTTGCCATATTATGATGTTATGATCTTGAAAAACATATGGAGCGCTAGTTTCCAATCCTCCAAGACACCGGCGCGCAAGTCCCATTTACAAAAACACTTTTCTCCATTTGTCGATTTTGAGGTCCAAAAATTTGGCAAACACTGCAAAACGGCGCCACCTTGTATCTGCTCTTTTAGAACCACCTCCAGATCAACCATTCCTTTGTCTACATTATTGAATAAATCATGGATCATTAACAACATATCTTGTACTCGACATTCCACCATTATATCCCCTTTTTCAACAAATTTGTACATCATGGTTTTCTTTTTCAACAAACACAACACGGAGGCCCACTTTCTCAACAAACACAATCACCACAAAAATGCTTCAATGATACCTCGAGGGATATTTTCTCAAAGAAAATTTATTTGGATAAAAACCCTGAATCTTTCTCTCTCCATCTCCTATGACATCTCTAGCATGCTCTGATGCTTCCATATCACTAGAAACATGGGAATAGTTCTTCATCACATGATCATATCAGATTGATCCTTGACCAGCATCGATTTTTCCATGGAGGTTTCACCACTATTCATATCCATCTCATCAATTTTATTAATATTCCTACAACTATGCGCACATATCCTTTTCATGAACATTTAGAAAACATTATCAACCCACACGAACTATGGGGGAAGGAAAATAACATAATAAGCCTCATCAACCATCTATAAGATTTTAATTTTCATGATAATTCATTTGTATAACATGCCTCCCCCCTTGAATATTCACAATCCATATATGACGACTCTTGGTAGAATAGAGTCTCCATAATTGAACTCCAAGATAATTTTGAAGTGATTTTGATAAGATAATTTTACAATCTGGGTAGTCCTATTCCAGATACGCATCACATGGACCTTTTGTATCATCCCATTCAATAGGAAATAATATATAAAAAGTAATTCATTATAATGTTTTATGACTTATTTGATCATTTTTTATGAATAGTAGGATTCATAAATATTTATATGTGGTCTATCTACTAGTAGATAAGGCTTCACAAGGCTACTATTCTGAAGAAGTGATTCCAATGTCACTAAATATGCTGAGTTATGATTTATTATTTGTGGGGTTATTAATTCTCACTCATTTGTCTTGGATATGATGAAACTAGTCATTCTTCCCTACATGGACCAACATGTGGTTCTATTAATTAATGAAATTATCTTATACTCTTCATCAGTGAAGGATCATGAAAATCATTTAAGGATGGTCCTGGAAATTCATTGGGATAACCAGGTTTATGATAAGATATAAATGATCTAGTAATGGATCTAATAGGTTCAATTTATAGTGAATGTAATTTCTAATAATGTATCCTATTATGGACCCCAAAAATATTGATCCAGTTTATGATCGTATTCCACCCAACATAGTTCTAGAGGTGTAGAGTTTTCATGGAATTCTAATGTACCAAGGAGCTTCATGATGGTATTTTCAGTGATTTCATCACAATTAATCCCCATGAAGCATAAATGGAAGTTATTTTCTTGGAATGAGAAGTGTTAGGGATAACTTGAGGACTTGAGGCTGAGGGTGGATAGTGATCCAATTTTATGACTATTAGGGGAGGGCATAGAGTACATAGTATGTTGAATATATTATAGACCAAGTCTCGTCTTTTTCATGATGAAGAGAAATTGTATGGTCATGATACGTCACATCTATTGATACCCCATGATCAAAACTATGTGACTCATGGACTAATCTATTTAGTGGTGGTCTTCACTGTGATGAATAGATATGGAATTTAAATCCAATTTGAGTATGAGTATATGTTTTCATCCATAGATGTACGGGGAGACTGAGTCTATAGTCTATGTGTTAGAATATAGGCTAACTAATTTTTTGTTTTAAATAATAAATGGATTGTAGGATAACATAAAATTTTTTTAGTTTTCTTTAAATAACAAATATCAATCAAATATCCGTATTTTTTATTTTTAGGCCCTAAATAGAAATCCTGGAAGTCACTCGAGATAGGTGTAGTTAAGGCTCTTCCATTCACTAGCTAAGCGGGTCGTGGTGTGTTTGGTCATAAATTTTATAATTAATAAGGTGAATTTTGTTTATGAATCTAGCAAAAATGAATTTGAAAAATATATTCTAAAAGTATTATTTATAAAATTGAGAAGGTACAGAATCACAGACAGACACATTATTGGGAACTAGTTAAACAATTTCCATACTATAAAATAGTGGCTCGATAGAAGGAGTATTTATTTTCCTTGGTAAAACTGAAATCTTTTAACAAGGAGGGAAATGATGATATATCGTTCAAGAACATGGATGTAGATCGTGAAAAAATCAAGAAAAAATCTATGTTAAATTGTTCATTGGTCGTGAGATATTAATTTCATCTGTTCTAAGTGGGTAATAATAAATAAAATTAATGAATACGTTGAGATGATTTGGAAAAAAATAATGACTTTTGTGTAAGGGGTATTACCATATTAAAGTAATTGTTGTTAAAGAGATGTATGTTCCTATAAGATGTATTAAAACTATTTATATATTCCTATCTATGGTGATTTAAATAGGATTCAATGTAAAACAAATTGAAATTAAATCTTCCTACCTGAATGGGATCCTTTTAGATGAGTTTTTAATTTTTATGCCATGTGGCTTTCTAAATTTTGACTATGATGGAAATGTACATTTACTCAAAATGGCAATGATAATGACCAAGGAAATAGTATTTCATGTATGATCAATGTCTATAGAACCATGTATTTTATATAAGAGTATTTTATCATAGCCTCTATATATATAAATAGAATATATAGTGATTTATTGTGATTATTAATATTGATGAATTAATTTTTAGAGGCGCTAATAAAAATTAGTGGATTCATTTTTTGAATCCATTATATGAGGATTAAATATGTTTATAATTGGAGAAATTTCATTTTCCATTAGATTATAGGTTGTGAATATATTAATGGGATATTTAGCTCAAAAAAGAAATATGTTAGGTAATGTATAATTATATTTCCTATAGATAAATAAAGGCCTTTAGAAACTCAAACAGAGACATGAGTATACTAATTAATGATTGAGCCATCAAACATGATAGATATTACTACATATTGGAAAATAATTTAGAGAATACTCTATGTGATTTCTAGTAACCTATATATTCTATTTTTTATTTTTCAATACAAGTCTTTTCAATGTGAATCAATGGAAACTGACATGAAATCTATGAGTAGAATAATTTTATATAACCATGATAGTATAGATAATTTTTTTCTCTATCATAATAATTCATAACAAAAGTTCTGGTATTGAAAAATTATTATGGGTATAATTTGGTAGATTACCATAAAAATCCTCAGGGGTTCAAAATATCTTCGTATTTCAAACATATAATTGTAAACCAAGAAGATTTAATGTCGATCTTTATGCACCATGATGTTTGAGTTAAATATTAGTGTTCAATAATTCCCCAATTGTTTTTGCATGAAACCAAAACATCATAATATGTCAGTTTAATTTTTATCTCTTATTCCAATATAAAATTTTAACAAAATTTTGATCCATCCTAGAAATAAACTTATCCATAATTTATTAATATGTAACATTCCAATCAAATATCACATCATAATGATATATTAGAGAAATTTATTTTATATTTTTTTGTCATTCCAATTAAGATAAAGTAGCCAATATCATTAAAATATAAGTACACATTTTGATTTATAGATTATTTTATTAGATCATGGATTCTTAAAATATCTATCTTCAAAAATATTTCTACTACAGTCCCTCACTACCCATAGATTCTTTCAAAAGGAAATCCTATTTTGAATAATATTTTTTGAATTTATAATATTCTCTTTTGAAACCTTCAGATATTTGATCGATATTGGAACATTTCAATATTGGAATAATGGTCAAAGAATGTTTTTTCATAAGGATAAGTGAGTGAATTTTGGATAGTATGTCAACAGAAAATCTGGTTTAGGATTTGATTATTCAATTTATTCAAATGCATGAAATACCATTTGATAATAAAATATTACTAACACCGATTATTGACCACATGATTATAGAGTTACAGATTAGTGTCTCTCACATTTGAATCATGATTTTTGGGAGACTATTGGACAAATATATTTTTGTTTTTTGTTTGAGTTGTGATTATCGAAAATTTGAAAAAGAGTCTTTTTGAATTCGAGTTATTATATAATTATAGAATTTTCATATGTGGTGATAGATCGTCATATTACATATGTTTTACCACTATGAAAATAGATTTATAAGAAAATTAGAATATTGTAATGTCAATTATGAGGGGATGGTAAGAAATTTCCTATATGAAAAAATGGGTCACTTAACCATCATATATATTCACTGACAAAAAAAAATTTAGTATGTATATTTTTTATATTTTTCCCAAATAATCACATAATTCATCTATATGGATAAAATGGGAATTGAAATCTCTTATATAGACAAAATAACTACATGGTGTCTTGAATAACTATGTAAATTGGATATATGCGAAAAGACTACAAGAATTGACTTTGTGAAAATAATAAATAAATTTATATAATGAATAATCTATTTCCAGATATACCATAGTTTAAGGAGTGACATTGATTTATCAATTCCACTAGTATATTTCAGTTTTCCACTTAGTAGATAGATGATCAAGATGAAGTTATTTTATCCATGGAACAACTATTTATGTGTGAGATGCATTTTTATAATAACATTCCAGAAAATAAGTGGGATTAGTACTATATTTATTTCCCAATATACAAGAATGTGGAATCATATAGAATTCCAAGTAAGTGTTTGTTATGAATTGATTGTTCATGTGTTTAATTCATAATGATGGGTGTGTTAGTACCCATCAGTTAGGAGGGAAAATGGAAAACTCATAATGGGGGGATTATATATAATAATAAAAATATTAACATAAAAATATTATATTTTATGCATTACATATAATAGATATAGTGTCTCATATCAAAAGGGTTTTAATCAAGAGTACAATTTCTAAAATATATTCCAAATATCATAATGAATTTTTATTGTTGAAGATGGTGTTATTCAATAATTCCAATTACAAATGGAAATTAAAATTTTTTTATACAGAGACATAATCATTTCTTTATGATTCAATCATATTTTGGTGAATAATTAATGATTCAACAGATAGGAAAAAGAGTTATTTATTAATGAAGTGTACAGAGTTCTCTAATTATTCAAATTAGTGAACCCTGAGGGACATTGAGACCAATCCAAGAATTCCACAAAAAGAAGTAAGATTTATTGAGTATGTTGAACATGAAAATTACTTTGGATGATCCTTAAATTATCCCCATTTGGATGAACTATGTAAAATTGATGATGTTATTTACTGCTTTCATCACCAATTAAGATAAAAGATATAGAAAAATTGAAGTTTTCTTCCACATTAGTGAACAAGGTCCCAACAAAAGGAATAATTGTTTTTATCATCTATACAAAGATTAAAGACTCTATTAAGGTAGTATAATTTATGGTGGTTTTAAAATACAAAATGTGTTTTATTTTTAAACACATTTTAATTATTTTTTTCAATGAAAAAAATCTAGGAATGCGTTTTATTATACATGAATAAAATTAGAATTATTTTTTATTATAATAAAAAATTGAATAAATTAATATAGTATTCATATTTTTAATTGTATGTTCTATATTTTGGTATTATTTTAATATATTTGTTTGCATTAAAAATGTATAAGATGGGAAAAATTAATAATCAAAAGAATGATAGTAAAATATTAAAGGATAAAACTATAAAGGAAAGGGAATAAAATTACTACAAATCAAAAAAAAATTAAAATTTGGTTAGGGTATTTCATGACACTAAAAATCATATTAATTATAATTATAAACTAAATACATTGAATATAATTCAACCTAATAGTTTTTAGCCAAAAATCTGTAAGAACATGGTTTTTCACTCAAGTATGATTCCATTATTTTTCATTCTAAATATTTACTTTGGAACTAATATGAATGCCTAATGATATATTAAAGGAGGGGATGTTGTTTGAGGGTTGTTTTTATCTCGGAACACATCTTTGGGGAAAATAGGTTTTCCACATGTTATAGAGTAAACCATGCGAAATTTCCCATGGTTTGAAAAATCATGCTGATTCTGTTTTTCCGGATAGAACCCCCTCACCCGGTTGGTGCCCGGCCATGTGGATTAACCATGCAGATGCCCCTTTTTCCCAAGTAACTATTCACTTCTTGTATATAGTTTGATAAAACCATGTGGCCAAATAATTCTAGTAGATCTGTCTCGCACAGTTCACACAGGGTTTGGCTAACCGTGTAGACAAATCGGGCACAAGCACAATTTTTGGGTAAATTTCCAGTTTCTCCATTAATTATCAATTAATCCACCCCTTTACCCATAGTCTAAGAATAAAAAGGATTTTACTCCATTTTCACCATTTTGGATCATTTTTAAGGACTAATTTAGGGATCAAGATATCTCCTTCTTCCAGCTTCTGATTGATCTTTAGATCATCGCGTTGGATGTGAATCGGTAAGTACTCGAGTACTCTTTATCCATTCCTCTTATATCATGATCTCGACCAAGTAATCACCATTTGAGAGTTTTCACTCTTTCTTATATCTACATCGATCCAAGGAAAATTTGTGGATGATATAGACGGGAATGATTGTAAATCTTTAAGGGGGTGTTTTATAACTCATCCATAATATTAATTAATTATAAGAATATTTGTGTGCATGAACTAATTTCATCGGAATCCATTTCATAAATTTACATGCCATGATTATACATGTTATAATTTTATGGTAATTCTCTTTCTAAAAATTTGATTTCTTGTTAGATGTTAAACCCACAACTCAATCTGCCCCATTTCAAAGGTTATGCCATTATTGGGTTTTTGTGATTCGGAAAGTTTGAGCCACCATTTGGGTATGCCATTGCTTGACATTACTAAAGGTGAGATGTCCAATAATTAATGAATTTTTCATAATGGGAATTTCATAATTTAATTTACCAAGTATGATGGCCACATGACCCTTCTAATATAAGTTCTTCAAAATTATTATTAAAAATGTAAGGTAAAATGGCAATTCTACTAATTATATAACATTACCTTAACAAATGAAATTTAATAATGGTTACATGTCTGTGGGACTCCAATACATGTTAATAAAAGAAAGAATATTGAACCTCCATAATATAATATTTCTTAATGGTTAATTAAGATTTTATTAAAAGAGACTTGATTAAATGGTTGCAACACCACTTGGACTATCCACACTAACAGAAGAAAAGGCATGTACCAATAAATAAATGGTTGAATCTACACTTGACATATACACACTAAGGTAAGGAATGACTTCAATGAAATGAATTATTACATGGTTACAATATCAAATAAGAATATACTTACTCGAACTCTCATTCGATTCTGGGAGGAGAATTACAAGGGTCTCAAGAACCCCATTCCGATTCAAGGGAGAAATTTTCTTTGGTTGATACCCACCTAGACTCTGGTTCTTGAATATTTCTCGTATTCCTAGTATGAAACTATAGGGTCCTTTAAATTATTATTGGATACCTTAGATAATCTCCTTGGATTCAACATTGTCTAGTAGGTTCCATGGTAAAATCCCATAGGTCCTGATCTTTGCTTAGCCCCGTATTATCTTGGTTGATCGCCAAGGAAACAGTAGGAGAATTATTGTTGAATTACATGGATTATTCTGTTTTTATTGCACTCATACCCCTTAGATAGACTCAGATACTACTTAGTTATAATAAAATGGGATCTATGTTACCTTGTTTGTTACCTTGGAACACCCTCATTGGATATTATTTTCAGGTTTCCATATTATGGATTGGGACCTACACTACTTATAAAATCATTAGGTGATGTCAGTGATGGATATGACACAAATGACCTGTTAACATTACATGAAGATTATATAATTAATGAACTAGTTACATGTTCAGACACCAGATGAGGGCTGATACAGGTACATGGGAGGTTATTTATATTATATTGCATGCTTTACTTATATATGCATGCCAGTACACTGCTATATTCCATTACAAGGGCCAGATGTTATAGACACCCTTGGAGGTTTCCCCCTTAGATTTATCTCACACCCTCTCTAGGAACTGTTTGGTTCCATGACTAGATTACATGGTTTTATGTATTGACAAAGTAAGGAACAAAACTTCCAACACTTGATTGTGTGCAAATAAGATGGAGCATGAAAGTAGATGACCAAGTATGATCTCATGTTTTTTGGAGTAGCCATAATTTTTTTTACTCTAAGGAACATGCTATTCCTATTGTCTTGTATCCATTTTTTCTATTTTTCTAGTGAAATGACATTACATCATCATTGTTCTCGTTGATATACTTACTATTATTCTCGTTAATCTATTGCATCTTCTTGCTTCCCCTATTTATTTATATTATTTATATTACTTCTGTAGTTTTACATTATATTATATCCCTAACTCTATGCTATAATCTATTAATGAGGGCATAGTCTCCCCATAGAAACACCCTAGGCCCTCACTACATGTCTTCTACCACTGGAATATGGGGATATGCGCTTGAGGTGATGTGGGCCAACGGGCTTGGGGAACCGTTATGTGGAATCTAGGTCCAGGACGTCAAAACATGGTATAAGAGGTGGTTTCTTTTATTTATTTACTATTTTGAGAAAACATATTAGAGAAGAAGAACTTTTTGGACTTTACCATAATTCATGAATGGGAATCATGAACCCTAGTTCAGGGTAAAAACCAACCTGACTAAATTAGTATTATTACTATTCTTTTCCCTATTATAGTTGATATTATTTCACCATTGGGTGACAATCATGTTGTGTGGTGTTGTTTATTATTACTCTATTTTAGGGTCTTATTTTATTAATAGCCTGATGACATTTAAGAAAGTATCATTGCCAAATGATTCATTATATGAACCTATAATTCACAATTCATGCATATTTCCAGGCCATATAGGTGTATTTCATAGCTTTTTCATCGCATGATATTCTTGTGACTGTTGAGTGATGTTTTCATAGTCTCTTGTACATTTATTAATTTTTATTCAATTGAATGATTGTGTGTTTCAATTCCTGAGGTGTATGTGCCCTCATGGGTTAGGAAGCATAATATACCAAGTCGAGAAATTATACTATATATAAATGAGTGTTGTTTATGGAAATATGTGTATGGGAACTGATTCATCAGAAATGGAAATCTATTATAAAATGAATCCGAAAATTTAAAATGAATATTTGGAACATCTTTATCCATCATTGTCATGTTTGTGTAAGGTAACTTAGTGAACATCGAAATTGACTAAAAAATAACATGAAGCTTACACATGAGAACATAATGATACTTGGACGTCTATGTGGGTAGTTTGGTGTTGTATGATTTGGTTAGTGGTTTTTTTTATTATTTTCTACTATTGATTTTTTCTTATTCTTTTAAGAATTTTCAAATGTGTGTGCTTGGATATTGTATACCAAAGTCGCCATGACATCCTCAAGTCATTCTCTAAGAGGGTGGTGATGACTATGCTCAAGGTATAGTGGGCCCTGAGCCGCCAGTCTTACATCCATGAGTTCAACAAGAGGCACTACCTACTATACTAGGTCCATGTATTGATTCTCATAACCATGATAGTTTCCTATGTCTAATGAAATCCATGAAAGGTGTTCTATAGGCAGAAACTATGATGGATTATCATACCCGCAATTTTCAGCCGCACCATCCTCTACTTTTTAAGGAGATAGCGGTTCTCAGGTAGGTGAGTCTTGGATAGAGGCCATTCTGTCTATCTTTGAGCATCTAGAAATTCCTCCTGAGTAAAGATTCAATCCTGATATATAAATTCTTTAGGACTCGGCCAAGAATTGGTGGGATTTGGTTACCTAGGATGGTCGTCTTCAAGGCATGATATGGGTTGATTTTTATACTACCTTCTACTATTAGTTATTTCCTCAAGCACTACAAGATGACAGAGCTAGAGAGATCGTGCATCTTAAGCATTGTTCTCTGTCATTTATGGTATATTCAGCACCTTTCACTAATTTACTATTCTTTTCACCACATCTGGATTGTGATATGATTTTGTGTGAAATGCATTTTGAGGATGGGCTCCTATACACCATCTGAACATAATTGAATGCCATTTTCCTTCCTACCATTTAACCAATAGGTTTTCAGACCCTTATCATCGAATATAACCTGAGGGATTACACATATACCTGGTTTCAATGACCTGTGCCACATCAGTCCAGTAGTTCTTCTAATGGCAGAAAATGTTCCTTCGAGGTTCCTTGTCAGGGAAGTTGTAGTCGGAGTATCCAATTTGATATCCCTATGGTGTTTCATCAGTGTTAAATACTAGTTCATAAGAAGCCCCAATGTGATTGATACCCTATGGAGTGTCGGTCTTACAGTTGTATGTGTCATCTTTATCAATTATCCAGGACATCTCCACCTGCTTCATGTGGGAAAGGATCAGCCTCTGCTCAACCTTCAAGAGTGATTTTTTTTGCACTACGTTAGGTGGGGAGTTCGAATAGTGCTGATATATCAGCTGAGGAGGATGTATATCCCAGGTAGTGAAGCCCCTAATCAAATGCACTTCTAATAGATTATTCATGATCATGGTATTCCATCTATTTCCCATGGTAATGAATCAGGTAAGTTGAATGATTTATAGCTAATACCCGAGGATAAGGCTACGTGACCATATATAGTATGGGGTACTATTCTAATATCATCCACTATTGACTCTGATTTGTTTGACACAGGTGCTTAAAACTCTTTTATTTATGTATCTATCATTTAATGTCTTGGACTAGAGATGAATTATCACTATGGTGTAATGTCCCTCGATACACCATTGGGAACACTATTAGAGGGAATACAATTCTGAAAGGATAGTCCCCATGATGTTGGATGTTACCCTTTCTAGTGGAATATCATTGTTCTCAAGATGAATGGCTTCGATTTCGTTGTCGGGATGGACTGGTTAGTCCACAATCACGCCTTTTTAGACTTCTATAGAAGCAACGTCTCTTTTACATCACCATAATGCAGCAATTATCTTTTCAAATGTGAGTGGTATGTCCAGGTTGTGTGATTTGAACTGATGCATCAAAGGCTTGTTGGAGTGACAGCTTGGATTTCAAATCATTTTGTTGAGGATTAGGTATTTCTTCAAATTGATTTCCCTCCAGTAATAGATCATTTTACGGAAGTCATTCCCATTGAATTTTATGGTATAACTCCTAAGAGAGAGATGGATTTCACAATTGAGCATGTTCTAGGAGTATCTCCATTGTCCATTCCAACATACAGAATGACACCTCCTAAGCTTAAGAAGATCAAGAATCACTTAGAGGGCCTAGAGGCCAAAGGCATTATACAGACTAGTATATCCTCTTGGGGTTCAACCATGATTTTTTATAAGATAGATGATGGAACACTTTGTCTATGTGTAGATTATAGTTGGTTGAGTCATATTACAGTCAATAATAAGTAACTACTTCTTTAAGGAAATGATATATTTGACCATCTCTTAGGATTAATGGTGTTCTCTAACAATGAAAAGAGATCAAGTAATCATCAGGTGCATGTTAAACCATCCGACATACCTTGTACAACTATCCATTTCTTGTATGGAATATATGAGTATCATTTTATATTGTCATGTCTTATGAATGTGCCTTCCATTTTAATTGATTTGATGAATTTATTTTTCCACCCCTATTTGGACTCTTTTGTCATGGTATTTGTGGAAGACATCTTATTCCATTCTCGAACTCATAACAACCATTCCAAACAACTTCATATTGTTTTGAGTACACTATGAGAGAATCATCTTTATAAAAATCATGCTAAATTCAACTTCTAGATCGACATGATCCACTTCATGGGACATATTATCTCAAAATTAGGAGTATCTATTGACCCTAGAATGGTTAGTGAAGTAGTTTCCTGGGAGAATCCCAAAAACATGTTTGATATCATGAGTTTCTTTGGGCTCGTTGGATATTATGGGCATATCATATAATACTTATCTCTTATTTCTTCACCTATTACTAGAATTTCAAAGATGGTTGTTAATTTATATTGGTTAGAAGCATGTGAGAATGCCTTTTAGAAGCTAAAAGCAAGGATTTTCTCGAAAATGATTCTGATTATTCTAGAACCTAGAAAAGGTTATGTTGTCTTCTATGATGCATCAGACATTGTCATAATAGTAGTGTTGATGCATTATGAAATATTTTTTGTGTACAGATATTAGTACTTGAGACCTCACGTGAGTAATTACCTAATTCATGACCTCGATCTATACGCATTTTTCCATGGCTTACGTTGCTAGATACATTATCTGTTAGGTGAGGGCTTTATGGTGTACGCAGATCAAAAAAGATTCATGTATATATTTTATCAGCATGACATGACCTCAGATAGTAGAGGTGGGTAAAATATCTACAATCCATTGATTTTGAGCTTTCCTATATGGCTTGAAAGGGAAATGTGGTCATGGATGCACTGAGTCGGAATAATGAATCATAGGTTGTACATGAAGAATGTAATGAATTTATGTTATTGGCCCTCTTTTCTGAATATAATTTATAGTTTTATGAAATTCACAAGAATTCATACCTCTTAGCCTCAATAGTTACTCTTCCCTCCTTGATAAGGTGAAGAGTAAGAAGTTTTCAAATAAAAGTTACCTCTTCCCTCCATGAGAGTATTTCAAAAGATAACCCACCTTCGGATTGGTCTGTGGATAAAGATGACATCTTAAGTCTACATGGATGTATCTGGGTTCCAAAAAATATGATAGGGTGGTTGATAAAAGAATCCCATGCTTCTCAATGAGAAGTTAGTCTAGGAATCTTTAAGATGTGTCAAGATATGTTATTCTAGTATTGGTGTCATGGAATGAAACATTATAATTTAGGAATTATCACTAAGTTTTCCACCTACCAATAGGTGAACGCAGAGCACCAGAGACATGCAGGCTTGTTACAGCCACTTCTAGTAAAGGAATGGAAATGAGAATATGCCTCTTTAGATTTTGGAGTCAGATTACCTAGGTCACCGAGGGGTAGGGATGATCTATGGGTAGTCACTAACTATCTAATGAAATCACCCCCCTTCATTCCTATTAATGAGACTTTTTCAATTGATGAACTGGGTAGAATGCATGTTTGTGAGATCATACAACTACATGGGGTTCCCCATACTAATGTTTCACATCGGGACTCTAATTTCACATCACCATTTTGGCAGGGTTTACATAAATATATGGAAGCTCAGTTGCTTCTAAGCACATCATTGCACCCTCAGACTGATGAAAAATCAGAACAGACAATACATGTTCTAGATGAAATGCTCTGAGTATGTTTCCTTTTTTTAGTGGTTCTTGGGAAAATCATATCCCTCTCATCGATTTCTCCAATAATAACACTTTTTAGGTGATGATTCTGATGGATCATTTTGAGGCCTTATATTGTAGGCCATGCTATTTAACCTTGTTCTTCCTAGAGGAAGGTGACACATCCCTACTAATTCCTCCTCTTGTTTAGAATACCTAAGAAAAAATTAATCTGATCCAGAAGCATAAGACTAATTCTCAGTCAGGACAGAAATATTATTCCAATCATCATCAATGACATCTTGACTTCGATGTTGGGGATCATGTTTTTATACGACTATTCCCAAACTTGAGCATATATGGATAAGGATTCAGGGAAATTTTTTGGCTCGTTATGTCGGTCCGTTTGAAATTATATAGGGAGTCAGGCTGGTATACTATTGGCTGCTACTACCTACGAGCTACCATGCCATGAACGACACCATTCATGTCTCACATCTTCTCCAATATTACGCTGACCTGCCTCATACTTTTGATCCCTTAGGATGTTGAGTTAGATGTCGATGCTACCTTTGATGAATATCATGTATGCATCATTGAACAAACCATGAAGGCTCTCTGAGGGAAGTTTGTCCCTCTCATACAGGTGCAATGGCAGCATCACAGAGTATGGGATGAGACATGGGAGAGGGAATCCGATATATGTGACCAATGTCCAGATTTTTTCTCAGAAAGAGTTTCTTTACCCTTGAAGGAGAATTCGGGGGAGAGTTCTTTTAAGGGGGGAAGACTATTAGAAACTGGGTTTTCACTCAGGTGTGGATCCTTTAATTTTTTATCTAAATCTTTACATTCATCCTAATATCTATGCCTAATGAGTTAGTAATGATTTTGAGGGAATCCAGGGCTTTTTAGAGTCCAGAACCCATCTTTTTAGGGAAAACATGCTTGGTTGATGATTTAAGGGTAAATTGTGCATAATTCTGCATGTTATGGAAAACCATGCGGATTATCTATTTCCGGGCAAAGCCACCTCATACATTTAGTGCACGGTCATGCAGCCTAACCATGTGGAAACCCCATTTTCACAAGTACCCATGCATGGATTGCACACGGTATGAAAAAAATGTGTGACCAAATCAATTAGGGAGATTCGTCTTGTAACGGTTTTCACATGGTTTGACGAACTAGGCGCAGACTATATTTCTGGTTAA
Organism: Viscum album; assembly: GCA_963277665.1. Taxonomy (NCBI): domain Eukaryota; kingdom Viridiplantae; phylum Streptophyta; class Magnoliopsida; order Santalales; family Viscaceae; genus Viscum; species Viscum album. The sequence goes on along the minus strand of OY728140.1, from coordinate 1,353,987,919 downwards.
ATATCATGTTTTTCACTTAATGATCGGTTAGGCCAACCCATTAAAAACAATTCGTGAACTAGTGGGATTTTCCTCCATTTCACATATTTGGAGTTTTTGAAGGAAAAAAATAGGGATCATGAGATCTCCATCATCAAGAATTCGATCAATATATTGTTCATCACTTTTGATGTGAAATGGTAGGTACTCGATCCGTCTTTAGTGGTTATTATTATCTATTTCTCTCAACCATGGGTATCACCATGTGAGCTTTTTTCAGTATTTCTTAGATATACTTTGATCCGACGAAAATCAAGGGTCTATACCGGAGAATAATGATCATACAACCCTAAGGTGGGTGGTCTATAACTAAACCCTAATGTTTGTTGATTTTTGGAATATTCTTGTGGGCCCACCCATTTCATTAGAATCAATTTTTTAAATTTTAATTCCATGATTAAACATGTCAGTATCATATAGTTATTCTATTTCTAAACATGTGATCAGTTATTAGCTATTACACCCACAATTCAATCTGTCCCATGTCGATGGTTATGAAATAATTGGGTTTTTTGTGTTCCGGCACATTTGAGCCACTGTTCAGGTGTGCCTTTTATTGAGATTCATAAGGGAAAACCTTCCTATAATAAATAATTATTTGATAATTAGAATTGTATAATGGAATGTACAATGTGTGCTCACCACTTAACTCACCCACGATAAGTTCTTCTAAATGATTTTTAAATGTGAAATGGGAAATGGAAAATATATTATGTATATAACTTGTCCACAAAAAATGAGATTGAATAATGGTCACATGTCTATATCACCCCATTATATGTTAATTTAAGGTATCATAGTGAACATATCTAAGTGAATATGCCTTAATGGGTAATTAATACTTGATTAAATGTTTCTTGATTAAATGGTTGCAACACCAATTAGCTTGTCCACACTAATGGATTACAAGGATGGGACCAATAAATAAATGGTTTAAATGGTTCATGAACTATCCAAACTAATGAAATCCATGAATTGAACCAAATTAATTATTTAATGGTTACAATATCAAATAGGAATGGACTAACTCGAGCTCATCTTGGATTATGAGAGGATAATACCTTGGGTCTCAAGAACCCCATTGGGATTCAAGGATGCGGTTTTCTTAGGTTGATACCCACCTATTCATTGGTTCTTGTCTATTAATTGGATTATAGTATACTATCATAGGGTCCTTTACATTATTACAGGATATCTCAGATACACTCCTTGGATCTAGCACTGATTAGTAGGTTCCATAGAAATATCCCATAGGACCCGATCTTTACATAACCTTGTTTTACCTTGGTCGATCATCTTGGACTCAATATTCACCTTATTGTAGAATTACATGGATTACACTGCTTGGATCGCACTCTTACCCCAATGATGGAATCAAATACTACTGAGTTATCATTCTTTGAGATCTATGTTACCTTGGTTATTACCCTAGAACTCCCTTGCTAGATATTAATTTCTAGCTGCCTGTTATTTCTTGGGACCTTCACTACTAATACTATCATGATTTGATGTCAGTGTTGGCTATTTCTCTCATGAACTGTTAAAATTAAATGGAAATATTTTAATTATTGAACTTGTTACATAATTAGACACCAGGTGAGGGCTGATGTAGGTACCTGGGTATTCAGTTATATTGTACTACATGCTTTACATATATATGTATTTCTGCACACTACTATATTTTATTACAAAGGATTGATGTTATAGAGACCCTAGGTGGTGGACTGTTGAGATTTATCTCACACCATCTTTGGGTGCCATTTCGTACTCGAAGTAGTAGTTATTAAAAAATAAAATCACATAGATTCCAACTCTTTATTGCGTGTTGATAGGATGGAGCTTGATAAAAGATGACCAGGTAGGATCATGGGATGCTTTGATTATCCTCTATTTTCTTTTACATTGTAGAACATGTTATGCATGTTTTTATGTATCCATTTTTCCAGTATTCTAGTGAAATGACATTACATTATCATTGTTCTAGTTGATATAGTAATTATTATTCTCATTTATCTATTGCATCAGTTTTATTCCACTTTTTATTTATATTATTTATATTTCCTCTTCTATATACTATTCATTTATATTACCTCCACTATGTTACACTCTTCTAATAAGGGCATAGTCTCACAAAAGTCACACCCTACTCCCTCACTGCTAGTCGGCAGCCTTTGGCGTTTAGGGAGATGCTCTTGAGGCCATGTTTCCCACCAAGGTCGGGGCATCATTATGTGGCGTTCTAGTCCAAGTCATGCCAAAAACAACAAATATAATAAATTATATCTTAAAACTACCAACATCGTGATTAAATAGAGACACATTCTATCCTCACTCTCCATTTCTAATCCTTTTAGAAGGAATACTCTCTCATTATATCTCATAGGTGTTTATCCAATTTGGTTCAAATGGTCAATAAACTCAATCCATCTCAAATAATCAATATCTTAGGGTAAGAGACCACATCAACCACTTTTCAATATAAATTATTTTTTGGCATATAAAATTATATTATCACATAATTATGTTTTTATGTGATAATGAAAAACACCATAACTAGGAAAATTATATATTATTAAAGACATCGTTCTTATTAATCTCACTATTCTCATTCCATTACAACTTGATTATATTATCTATAGTGAAGATATCATCCCTTTATTTTTCATTCTATATTTTCATGTTAGGAATACCAAACTATATTGTAATTCATGTCTTTTCATTTAGATATATCATGAAGTATTCACTTGGAAAATCCATGTAGAAAACCAAAACTCCCTACTAATAGGATAAAATGATATTTACTTGTTTTTTTTATATAGAACCCATAATTTTTGTCTTATAAAGGGTGATCATTGATATCACTCAAATGATTTGAATAGATAATTAGTCTGTAGTTATGGAATATTCATGAATCCTTGTTGAAATAAATGGTGTTGATTTAGGAAAACATTTTTAGAATCCTTTGAAATATGTTTTACGACACCATGATGATTGTCTTTGAATATATTTTTATGAATGTATCAAGATTATTTGGTTTCAATATATCTATGTTAGGACTAATGTTATTATGCTCATCCAAAATATTAATTCCTTATGTTCATATTTTAAAACTATTATGGTATGATTCATGATTTACTTATGATATTACCTTACACTTTTTATCCCTTGTTGGGATTTATACTCTCCCCCAATCAGTTGATAAATGTCTGTAAGAGGTCATCTATAGTGATATTAAATTTTATGGGATAATAATTAATCTTTTATTCATTGGTAAAAAATGGTATATAACTTTTTTAAAGGAAGTATGACTTTTACAATTTAACAAGATTCCAATACAATGAACTAATAATGGTCTATTAGATTCATTTTTTTAAATTTTTTCAAGGATTTCTGTCAGAATTCATTCATAAAATGGCACATACCCAAAAATATTTCCTAAAATAATATTAATATTTTGAATCATCAAATGAGTCCAATATTATAAAATTGAAAATCTATAATTTATGAATTTATCATTTAAATAAAAAAATAAAATATTATGAAATTTGTTTTATATAAAATTATCCCTAATTATTATTAAATGTTCATCTGATTATTTCTAATTAATTAATAATTTTAATTAAATTACTTCTATTACAAATATATAAAATATATGTCATCATAAAATAACATTGTTTTATATTTTTAAATTAATATATTCATCAATGATAAAAATAATACATGGAATGTTTATTTTTATGAGTTAAATGAATTTATCCATAATATATTCTATATATGAAAATATAGATGGTTGTTAATTAATTTTTTATTTATTTTCAATTCAATAAATATAAATCATTGTCAAATAGAGATCAATGTATACCAAACATACTAATTTATTTTTTGAAAATATTTCTTGTATTTTAAATAATCATAAAAAATAATACTAAAATATATTTATTATATTAAAAAATTATAATTTTAAAATTTTATATTATAAAAGTTTATTAAATTTTTTTAATAGATATAAGTATAATTTAATAATAATAATATTTAATGAATAAAATATATTTATAATCAAGGATTTACTTATATTATATGTATATATATTTTTTATTGAAATATATTACTTTTTATTATGATTATAATAATATAATAGAATAGTTTACATATCAGATAGATGGTTATCCAATGACTATATTTTCAACAATTTTATTTCCAACAACAATATATTCAAATACCATATTAAATTTATAAATGTTATATTCTACCCATTAAAAACTATAAATTCATTCCAATATAACCTTCTAATGTCACATCATCAATGTGGTTGTGTTATTTTTCTTTATTTTAGAATACCCTTTCTACATTCATGACATTATTTCTTGGTTATAGTTTTTTTATACTCATGGTGATTCTCAATGGTAATGGTGGTCTATATAAGTTTCTAGTTTTTAGGATATTATTCCTTGTAGTTTAATGAAAACTATAATTTTTTCATTTTTAATGGGTGTAATTAACCATTATGTTTAATAATCTATATTATGTGATATTAGGTTTCAAACACCATTATTATAGTGTTTATTTATTAATTAATTATGAGTAATTAGTTTGGATCATATCTTGTAATACACATTCTCGAAATCATGATTTAATTATTTTGAAAAAAATGGGAAAATATTTTTTCTAATTATAGAGATATAATTTATCAAATGATTTTGGATCATATATCCTTGTCTGATATATTCTCTCTCAGTAAATATAGTGTTTCCTAAAAATTTAAAATATTAGTCAATAATGAAATAGTGAATCGTATCGACAAAATAGTCAAGAGTCATGAAATAATATCTAACGTATAATATTAAGTATGACTATGAAACTCATATATTACTCTATAATATTAATTTCCTAATTTTAATTTCTTATCCAATAATATTATACTTGAGTCCCTCATTTTTCAATATCGCGACCCATTTTATTGAATTTTTTATTAATGGGAGATTATAATTAGATTTTAAAGTGTAGACTATCACAGGATTATGTGATATATGAATTCCATATTCCAATAATAAATTATTTTTATTCTTCTAATAAAGGATATCCTATCCATTTCGTAAAATAACATTACATATTTGTAGTGGAAGATTAATAAGATTTTAAAATTAATTTTCTCATAATCATCAATGAGGATTAAAATAATTTTTACAATTTGTTTTTTTATTTATATATTATTTTCATGGAGATATTTTATTCTCTTTCAGATCAACTTACATATAATGTAGTGGGTAAAAATATAATAAAACAATGCATGTATAATTTTTGAGTGTTATATATGTTTATCTCATTTATAAATATCCACAAATATATCATACACTGAATATACTCTCCCATGATATGGATATTGTTCGTGACTGTCATTATTATTGGCCCTCTCCTTACACAATCTATTGGTATTTTTTTCATGAAACAAACATATAAAACATAGAACCTTTACTAGTACAATAAAAAAAATTATTTCCCAAACAAATATTTTTTCCCTCATCCACTTAATTATCTATGTCTTCCCATTCTATAAATATAAAATATTTTTCGTCCACTTAGAAATTTACTTAGGGGCTTCATCATGCCTTATTTATGGGTAGAATATTGATTCCTTATTCCAATATTTTTATTACCAGTTGATCATTACTAAATCCTCACTTATATATAATTTAGTGTGTTTGAAAACTAATCTATGTTGTTGTTTCTAATAATAACCACATGAAATAATACTATAACCCATATCGTAATATGTTAATCATTTGATCAATTGAAACAGTTCCAATAAAATGTATATTGACCATGGTTCATATTGTTAAAATGAATTACATAAATAATTTAATGTGATGGTTGAAAATTAATTATTCCTTAAAAAACAATAACAATAATTGGAATACCATAAGTTATGAAGATCTATTTTTCAATGAAACACCACAAGGTTTTAAAAATAAATTGAAATGCATGAAATTTTTTTTTAAATTTAAATTTATAAATATCCTTTAAACATAAATTTTTCCTTTTTTTCAATTTAGAAAAATGGGATTTTAAATTTTTGATCATTATGTTATTTGGAGTCTAATGGATCCAAATTGATTTCTGGAAAATTGTAACATACCCTTATGAATAGTAATATGACCAAACTAAATAGTAAATTTTATTATTATTTTATTTTCTTATTTATTTAAGATAATTAAATATTGATTAATTTTTAGTGGTGATATAAAATTAGTAAGAGTTTTAAAATTTTAAATTTTTGAAGAAAGTATGATTTTAATTAAAAATTTATATATAATATTTTGAAAATTATTTTCAAAAAATGGAGTTCATTTTTTAGATCTACGCATCTAAAAATGGATAAGATTATTTTTTTAAATTTATCATATATTCCTGAATTTTTTTAATGAATAATGAAGTATTGTAAAATACCGTATATTTAAATAATCTATTAAATTCACTATTTATGACATAATAACTGATTTAAGCCCACTTGTTTTGAAAAAAAATCTATAATAACTATTTTTACAATAATAATGTATAATATTATTAGTATTGTAAAAAATATTAAAATAATGATTAAAATCATTTAAAATCCCTCATATACTCCACTATAAATACCACCCTCATTCCCCTCTTCCCTGCACACCTCTCAAGCCTTGAGAATAGACTATATTCTGAAAAAATTTCTCCTCATGTATCTTCTCCATGACCAAGGCCTGCTGGTATCACCTAAATTCCAAAACCAAAGGCCTTAAGGAGGATCTCTAGGATAGGTGATCAAGAGTTAGAATCCTCTTACTTTTTCAGGTGTTTTTTTTTTCAATTCAATTAGTTTATTATACTCTCTTCCTCTCCACATATCCAGGAGTTATTAAGCCTTTATAATATTATATAGTGTGTATTATATAATTTTAATTTAATATATTCATCATATTTATTCAACTCCTCTCCATCTTATTTTGAAAAAAAACAATAATCATGATGTGCTAATTTACCTAAATTGTGGATATTGTGTTTTAAATATCAATTACATCTATAAAATATTATCATGAAACCATTTTAATGGTTTAAAAAGATTTAGAGTTTTATTTTTAGTCTATTTTATGTTTGGTATTAAAGTTCTATATATGAAATTAAATTATATAATGAAATATGTTCATGATTATCGAGGATCCTCTAAAAATAGTTCTAAAAAATTTCAGTAAAGTTTTATATAATATTATTTCATCATAAAAAATGATTTATGGTATCATTATATATAATCTATAAACATATGAATACCATTTCATTCCACTTTTTGGTTTTCATTTATATACGACAATAAAATCAAATACAAACCATCCATGAAAATCTTTTAAAGAACGCTCACAAAACAATTGAAGGAAAAAATACTAATAATTAAATGGCGAAATGATGTTATTGAATGATAAAATATTGTGTAATAAACATTAATATGTTTACTTAAGATTTTAATTATATTGGTCGGAGTGGATACTCAATAGGGGGTGAATTGAGTTCCAATTAAAAATTTCTGTTAAAAGGATTCTTATCAAAATCCCCCAAATTAAATAAAAAGAAAAACTATAGTGAATTTGTAATATAGTAAATGGTCAATTAGATTCTCAAAAGATTGATTAGTTCGGATTTAATCTAATCTAATGATTATTTATCTTTTTAATCTAAAATAATTCTTTACAATAAATACAAACACTTGCTAGTTCAAATATCAGAGTTATTCTAAAATAGATTTAAATTTCAAATCACTTTGCAGCGGAATAATCAATATAGTTTAAAACAAAATAAATCAGAACACTAATTTAAAACAAGAGGTTCAATATCAAGACAAAACTTATTCCTCTCAATAAATTTATATAAATTTTGATCCACACCCTAGATCGGGGTAAACAATAGTACAAAGACTGTACAGATACTAAGACCCCTACCATAGTTCTTCATGGGAACAAATAAACAAAATAGCACACAGGCTCTCCAGGTCACGCTTTACCTCTACCACTATCCACAATGGGATACATGAGAGTTATAGAAGTTTTGTGTGAGGATTTAAAAATCCTCCAGTTAAGCACAAGATATAGTGTGTGTATAAAAATACAGAGCACACATACTTCTCAAAATATAAATAAAAGAATCACTAAGATAGATTAGATATGGGTTTAGAAATGCTCTAGTGATTTGAAATGAAGCTCTAGACTCCTTTTGATTAAAAAAAATGATTCTGAGTTCTTCTCTGGTTTTTTTATTGAAAAAAGAAGTCGTTTTTGTATTCAACTTTCAGTATATTAAAATATTGCTTGAGGTTTCAATAGGATTTTAGCACAACAATATCCCTCAGCTTCTAGAAAAAGTTATTCTCTCTTTTAAGCTCGGGTGCATGTGTTTTTTGGTATCGGATGAGTATCTTTGTATGTCACCACACCCAGTAGCTATTTCACTTCTTTTCAGCACTCCTTATGCTCAGCTTTTGTCTTTCCTTTTATATCTTTCAGCTCCGACAATGGGAATGATTACCTTTTTACAGGTACGAGGTACGGTTCCAGAAATACCATCTACTATCATTAATTAATAGTACATGCATTAAATTAACCAAATATGACCATTAGCATTAAATTAATAATATTGAAAAATTATAGAGTTTAATTAGCAGTGACTGGTTAATAGACATCTTCCACTAGTAGCTCTCTGTCGGTAGACTTGTAACGGTAGACTTTGTATCAGTGGATTCCTTGTATCGATAGTTGTTGCTCTGGGTAATAGTAGATCTATGTACCAGTAACTCCTTCTATCGGTAGCGTTGGTCTATCGGTAACTGGCTTGTACCAGTAACTACATATATTGTTGGCTCTTTCTATATCGGTGAACTTTGTATTAGTAGCTCTGTATCGGTGGACTTCATATCGGTAGCCGTTCGTCTGTCTATTTGTATCGGTAGGTCTGCCCGTATCGGTAGACTTGGGTGGCGGTGACTTCCTTATACTGGTGGAATTCATAACGGTATACATACACATGTCGATAGAATTACTCATATCAATAGACTTACTCGAACGGTAACCTTTCGGCGTACTGGTAGACTTACATACTGGTAGCTCTGTTATGTACCAGTGTACTTAGACTTATCATATCTATGTATCTGTTTGTCTGTATCAGTAGCTATGTGCATACTGGTGGACTTAACACTTATCAGTTCTATGAAAAACAAATCCAGATTGAGTTAGAATTATCTCAAAGTATGTATAAACATAGATAAACACGGATTAACATATTCCAATGATTATTTTGATAGTATTGTCAACATAGGATTATAAACACATATTAAGACATAATTGAGATTATCAAAACAGGTGAGGTCAACAACCTCCCCCTTTTTGATAATCACAACTCATTGTATTATAATACAAAATAATAATTAGTGTATAAGTATAAAATACAATTGGTCTTAGTTCACAGTTTGAGTAATGACATTTTCAAATGTGAGATTTTAAATGTATAAGAAGATATATTATTAAGTGAAATTGTATGAGAGGTAACAAAAATTACTAGAAGTAAAACTAATGTATCAGAGGTAAAAGTATAAAACAATTGTATTAGACTAATAAATATTAAGCTCATACATTGGTCATATTTCTCCATATTGCTCCATACCAATTCTCCACTTTTTTATGATTTCTCCCCCTTTATGATTAGAAAAAATATGGGAAGAAGAAACAAGAGAAGTAACAAAAGTTTAATGAGAATGAAAGCATTTATATAATCTTTGAAGAAAAAATACATAGAAATACAGAATTAAAACAAAAATAATACAAGTGATTCCTATCAAATAACCTAGCCACTAATAAATCCACCTCCTCAGCATGAGATTTTCCCTTGGGATCAGAAGAGGATTCAGAAGTGGTAGATGCAGGTGGTGGCTTGGGAATACCAGAGATAATCAATGGAGGCTGATCTACTGAGATAGTGAATGGCCTATAATGTGTACCTCTTTGTGTGATCATAGGAGTGAGTCTTCAGATTGCTTGGACTGGAGTCATCTGAGCAATGGAGGTAGACTAAGTAGAGGTAGGCAGAGCTGGAGGTTCCATGATAGGGGTACTGTCTACATGAAAGAATGGTAGCAAGAGATTCCTAAAGTCCATAATGATCCATACTCCTCTCTACATAGCAAAAATAAAATCATCCTTGTTCTCCATGAATTTTTCTAGTTCAGGGGTCAACTCTCTGATCTTGCTGACTTGTTCTCTAAAGGCTTGATTGACAATAGATAATTTTATATTTTACAAATGAAATTTGAAATGGTTGGTCAACTGATGCTTGGTATACACTATCTGAAAATAAGAATCAACTTTATCCTTTAATTTTTTCTAAGAGGCAGAAGCTTCCCTCATATAATCTTGAACAATTTTCATGATATCTCTAGTGGTATTCACCACCTGGGTCTGAGCAGATCAGTCCACAGATCCACTGGTTGGTGTTGAACGAATCTCCTCTTTCATCAAAGCTCAAATCTTATCCAACTCTATTGAAGGTCTGGAATCTTGAGAACCAATAGAAAAAGCCACAGTTTCCTTTGAACTTTTAGTTATCCCACTGATAATATTTTTCACTACCAAATCCTGGGAGCTGACATGCTTCAGTATGGAATGCTTAAACTCTTCAAAATATGATACAACATGGCTAACTGCACTCTTCATAAAAGCCAAATCCTTGTCTGCTTGATATTTAGAACTAATATAGGATTCTAGAGAGACAACTGATTTCTTTAGAAATTCAACATCCTCTGCCAAGCACGACACTTGATTCGGGAAAACCATGACTTCATCCACCATCTCTACCATAGTGGTTGACACACTACAACCAAGATAGAGTTCAAATGATTTTTCTATATTTCTTAGCTCCTCAACAAAACAATTATTTAAATCAGAAATAGATGCATTCAAAGACTCTTTCATCTAAGAATTTAAAGACTCAAATTCATCCCTGTTTACCATATTAGCAGGCACAACAATACGTTCAATTTCTGTCACAATACTAGCCATAGAGGCATTCATAACAGATTAGATGGATGACACTAAGGAGGATTCCATTTTTATTATCTCTTCCACAAAGGAAGACTAAAGATCAGAATTCAACTAGTGTAGATCAGATTTTCTTACTACATCCTCAGGTAGAAACTCAGAACATATATTATAGTTAACTTGTGGTTTGTTCATGGGTGTCTCACCTTCAGAATCAGGGTAGTCCAACCCATAAACCACAAAACATGGGTCTTCAGCCCAGTCTTCAATTCCATCAGCTATTGAAACACTGCCATGTTTAGTTATATTCTCTCCCTCAACTGATGCATTCCCTTGTATAGTAACAGCACCCTCATCAGCTCGTTCTTCCTCACAAGAATCTTCTACAATCATCTCTATTTCCCCAAGAGTAGGAGGCTCCTTGGGAATAGGAGCATGTTTATCTAATTCAACAAGAACAGCCTCTAAAGGCACATCAGAACTTCCAATCAAGGGACTCAAACTCAAGGTGGCAGAAGCAGATGCTTCAGTTTCAGATTCTCTTTCTTCTTCCTCATTCGAATCATCACTATACTGTGGTTCCTCCTCATCAGGTCCTAGACCTAGATCTCTCTTATCTTTTGGTCTATTTAGATGGTCCACTAGATTGAACATGTCATATATATTTTCATCATCAGAAACCCACTGCCTTCTCCATGGGTTCCTGCTAATCTTCATATACTTACATACTATTCTTGTGACACAAAAATAGTTCCTTACCACCATTGTCTCATCCTAAGACTCAGCAACCCCCTTACTTTAATCATAACTGAAATCAATTTGGAAAACAATAATTCATTCGTTTTTTATTTGGGTCTTGTCATATCCTCTATATGAATCATTAACAGCCAGCATAGATTCACCTTCACAGCATGCCTTAAGAGATGAAACAAATAGATATCTTGATACTTCATATTTGTAATGTCCCCTCTTCTTGGACTGAGCACGTGTTGGATGAACTTGAAAATAAATCTAGTTTTGCCTATCCATCTCAGCAGACCCCACCTTTCTCTGCTTGCCACTACCAGTAAGCTCCTCTAAGAAAGTCTCATAGTCAAATATGACACTGGTAGGAGGTATTGTATTGATGAATACCCAAATACTCTTTCATGTGGTACCTTCATGCAATCAGCCCATTCAATTGATGAGAAATCTATTTCCATGCCATTTACCAATGAAACCATTCTATTATCCTTTTCAGATTTCTCAAAGCACACAAAATCATAGAACTTTTTTTTCAGCTTCGGATAATAAAGACCATTGTTTTTTGTGAAACATTCATGCCATTTCTTCTCCTCCAATATTCTTAGGGTCAGTGGTTTTATTGGAAAAATACATTTTTCACACTGCTCCTTATCGATTACAATTTCTCTATTTTGCATGTGCAGGTTCACTGGACACCTCCCTGACCTTTTTTGATTGACACTACTACTGGGTTAAGGCCCTGTCTTCTTCTTCATTGCATTTAACTCATCAATGTCATCTCTGAAAGTCAGAAGTTTGGTTCTTTCCATCTCTAGAGTGAAGAACTTAGGGTTTTCGCGAGATTCATGGATTCAAGGAGTCGGGTTTGAGAGAGGAGAGTTTAGTGGATTGTGAAGTAACTAAGACTTAGTTTTTATCATTTAGGAATCATAAAATAAATAAATAAAACATAATATGTATAATATAAATGATACAGATTCTGACGGATAAATATATAGAAGATTAAAAATAGTGTAACCGATCGGTAACACATACCTGTGAGGATTCCTAACTTTGAGGTATATCAGTGAGGTTCCCTAATAGTCAGGTATAACTATGAGGTTCACTAACAGTGAGGTAAAACATTGAGGTTTACTAAAAGTGAGGTATAACAGTGGGGTTCACTAACAGTGAGGTTTCTAATGCATAGAGCCTATCATTCGTACCTCATGTCTAATGTAACATAACCTATCCGAACTTAAAGGCTTGGGGAAAATGTCATCTAATTGATGTTCAGTACCTATAAATTCAAGAGTAATATCAACTTTTTGGTAATGGTCTCTCAAAAATGGTTCTTTACATCAATGTGTTTGGTCCTAGAGTGAGTCATGAGATTCTTAGAGATGTTAATTGCACTAGTTTTATCCCAATTTATTGATACGCGTTTAAAATCGTATCCAGAGTCCAAAAAAAATGTTTCATCAACAGAATTTGTGCACAACAACTACCAGCAGCTATATACTCTACTTCATCATTATACAATGCAACTGAATTCATCTTTTTACTACACAACGATACTAGGGACTTACCTAGAATATGACATGTTCCAGAAGTGATCTTTTTATCTAACTTGAAACCAGTAAAGTTAACATCTGAATAACTTATTAAATCAAAATATTTTCCTTCTAGATAAAACAAACCTAAATTTTCAGTATTTTTAAGATGTTTGAACATTCTTTTAACAATAATAAAATGGGATTCTTTAGGATTAGCTTGAAATATTGCACACACACACACTAAACATAATATATGGTCTACTAGCAGTAAGGTAAAGTAGACTTCCAATCATACCTCTGTAATTTTTTTGATCAACTAGTTCCCAGATTCATCAATGTCCAACTTAAATGTGGTACTCATAGGTATATCACGTTCCTTAATATTGTATAAACCAAAATGTTTTAAAAGATCCTTTGTATATTTACATTGATTTAAAATAATACCTTTTTCATTTTGAAAAACTTGAAATCCAAGAACATGTTTCAGTTCTCCCATTAAACTCATTTAAAATTTATTTTTCATACTCTTTGAGAAATAAATACACAAAGTATTTTTCAAATATCCAAATATAATATCATCAACATGGATTTGTACTATCAAAACATCTTTAGAAATTCTTTTAATAAAGAGAGTTGGATCATCAATCCCTTTTGTAAAACCTTTTGAAATAAGAAAATTACTAAGTATATCATACATAGCTTGTAGATCTTGTTTCAAACCATATAAAGGTTTAGAGAGCTTAAAACTCGATTTGGAAAATGAGGATTAGTAAATCCAGGTGGTTGTTCAACAAAAACATCTTCAATTATAAAAAAAATTAGAAAATCACTTTTAACATCCATTTGATATAACTTGAAATTCAGATGAGTAGAATAGGCAAGTAGAATCTTAATAGCTTCTAACCTGGCTACAGGAGCAAAGGGTTCCTCATAGTATATTCCTTCTTCTTGACTATACCCTTGTGTAACTATCCTTGAATTCTTCCTAACTATATTTCCAGATTCATCAACTTTATTTCTAAAAACCCATTTAGTGCCTATGGTCAAGGTGTCCTCAGGTCTGTCAACTAATTCCCAAACATTGTCTCTTTCAAATTGATTTAATTCTTATTTCATAGACATTACCCAAAATTCATCATTGATTGCGTCATTTACATTTTTAGGTTCTAACTGTGAAATAATGTCTTGATGTTTGAAGTGGTTTCTTAGAGAAGCTCTAGTCTGTGTCCCTCTATCAAGATTACCAAAAACAGCATCTAAAGGACGATTCTTTAAAATCCTAGTTGTCTAGTAAAGGTGGGACTAGAAATTTCAGGTTCTTCTCTAGATTCAGGTTCTATAGAAACAGGTTCTGGAAAGTTTTCTGAACTAGATTTCTTTACCACAGGTTCATTGATTTTATCTTTAAGGTTCAAAATAGACAAATCTTCTTCAAGATTTTCAATGGAAGATTTGGGTTCATGTGGAATAGTTTCATCAACCTTGATGTGAACATATTCTTGCACACATTTGGTTTTTTTATTAAAAACTCTATAAGGTTTACTAAAGATTGAATAACCTAGGAAAATTCCTTCATCACTCTTGGATGCAAACATTCCAAGATTATATTTTGTATTGAGAATAAAGACTTTGCAACCAAAAACATTAATGTAATTAGACTTAGGTTTCCTATGGTTCAAAAACTCATAAGGGGAATTTTTGAGAACATGTATAATCAAGACTCTATTAATAATATAAAAAGATTTATTTACAACTTCAGCCCAAAAGTAAATTGATAGGTCATACTCATTAAGAATAGTTCTTGCAATTTCGTGAAGGGTTCTATTTCTTCTTTCTACTACACCATTCTACCGAGGTGTCCTAGGGGTAGAGAAATTGTTACTATAGCCATTGTGTGAGCAATATGATTGAAATTCATTATTTTCAAACTCACGACCATGATCACTTCTCAGGGTCTTAATCATAAGTCCACTAAGGTTTTCTACAGAAATGGAGTATTTAATAAAGTAAGAACAGGCTTCACTTTTCTGATCAAAAAAGAATACCCAAGTATACCTAGAATAGTCATCTACTAAGACATAGACATAGTGCTTCCCATTTAAACTAGAAACTCTGTAAGGTCCAAACAAGTCCATTTGAACCAACTCGAGAGGTTGAGAAGTTGAAACTTCTTTCTTTGATTTATAAGAAACTTTATGTTGCTTTACCTTTTGATAGGGATTACAATCTTTATCAGTTAGGAATTCAAGTTTAGATAGGTCTCTAACTAAGTTTTTTCTAGTAATTTTTCTAAGTGAATGAATCTTGTAGGGTCCTAATCTTCTGTTCCATAGCCAAGACTCTTTATAAAAATCATTTGAGCTAGTAATGTTCTTTTTAGAAAAATAATTCAAATCAATAGCATAAACATTTTCATTTCTCAAAGCAGAAAATACTAAAATATTTTTTGAATTAAAAACATTACAAGAATCATTTTCAAATTTAACCTTGAAAACATCATCACACAGCTGAGAAATACTTAACAGGTTATATTTAAGTCCATCAAAAAATAAAACATTGGAAATTAAAAGTGAATCAGTGTTACCAATCTGGCCTAAGCTGATGATTTTTCCTTTTTAATTATCACTAAATGTGACATGGCCTCCATCAATATTGAATAAACTTATGAAGCATGATTAATCTCCAGTCATATTCCTAGAACATACACTTTCCAAGTACCATACCTTATTATGGGAACTCTTCAAGCAAGTTTCCTACAAAATAGGTTTAAATATAAAATGATTTTGGTACCCAGATTTTCTTGGGTCCAGACACGGTAGCTAGAAAAACTTTTGGTACCCAAATTTTTCTAATGGGTATCATACAATAAATAGGTTCAATATATTTTAAAATATAAAGATTATTTGATCTATAACCATGTGAATAACTAGTTGAATCGTATGAATTTCCAGAACTAAAACTAGCAGTATCCGGTCTAGATTTAGGAATAAATCTATTTTTAGTAATTTGTCTTTGTCCATGCTGATAGCCTATTATAGTGCTATATTTTCGTGCCACATGTTTTCCTAGAATTTGAGTTAGAGTATTCTTTCCATTTGTGAATTTTTATATGTCATTAATTAATTGCTTATTGGAAATTTTCAGTTCAGTATTCTTCTTAAGTAATTGAGAATTCTTATCCTTTTCTATATCAAGTGGAGATTTAACAGAGCAGGTCAAAGCATGCTATTTCTTTAAGGTCTTATACTTTTTGTTCAATTAATTATAGGTTTCTTCTAGCATATTATAGTATTCAAACAATTCAGCTTTAGAAATATTATCATCACTAATTTCATTACCATAATAATAATCATTCATCATAGGGGAAACAGGTACCTCAGAAGTATTAGTCATGAAACACATTTTGGAATGATTCTTTTCAGAATCAGAAACTTCAGACTCACTTGTGCTGTCTTCTAAAGCACTACAGGTTTCCTTCATGGCTTTATTATATTTTTTTTCATTGTAGTCATATTTCTTCTTGAACATTAACTTCGGGAAATCTGCCTTAATGTGTCATTTCCTTTCATATTCATAACACACTATCTCATCATCCTTATCATCTTTCTTCCAATATTTCTTCTAATGTCCTTTGTTGTCATATTTTCCTTTATAATTTGGTTTTATGATGAATTTCTTCTTCCTGTAGAACTTCTTGAAATATCTGGCTATCTGAGCTATCTCTTCATCAGTATCAGAATCTGAAACTTCACTTGTTGTGCTTTCAGTAGGTATGTCAACTTTTTCTTGTCCTTGCTCTTTGAGGCAGTAAATTTAAATTCCACTGACTTCCTCTTTGGTTTATCATCTTCTTCCTTGTTTAATTTTAACTCTTCTTCATACATCATCAACTTACCAATTAATTAGTTAACATGCAGTGAACATATATCACACGATTCTCTTATTTAAACCGATGTGCCTCTCTATCTTTCTGGCAGACGTCTTAGTATTCTCATAATCTACTCCTTTGCAGGAACAACTTTTCCAAGTGAGCTCATAGTGTTGACAATCTCATTGAACCTAAGATACATATCATAAATAGGTTCATCAGACATCATTTTAAATTTATCATACTTAATAGTGTAGGTATTCAATATCATTTCTTTAACATTGGTTGTTCCCTCATGGGAAATAGCCAAAGTGTCACAGATTTCATAAGCATTTTTACAAGAATATATTCTATTAAATTACTCATCACTTAATGAACAGTACAAAGAATTCATTGCTTTACAGTTATTATTGTAATCAGTCATAGTAGGTTTATCCTAGGTAGTTCTTTCAGTTTCTGAAATCTTATATTGAGCCTCTATAGTAGTCCAGATGTCAAATCCCATAATTTCTAAATGTATTTTCATTTTATGTTTCCATTGGGCATAATTTGTACCATTAAATAAAGGAGTCATATAGGTAGAATCACCTTCAAGTATATTATCCATAATCAGATTTTAGAAAATATATTTAAAGAGATAAAAAATAGAACTAACTAAAATTTATGATCTTTAAGATACAACTAAAATCATAGTTGAAAAATAGAGTATTTGGAAAGCCTTAATAAATAAATAAAATCCTCTGATACCAAATGTTGGTCGGAGTGGATACTCAATAGGGGGTGGATTGAGTTCCAATGAAAAATTTCTCTTAAAAAGATTCTTTTTAAAATACCCCAAATTAAATAACAAGATAATCTATAGTGAATTTCTAATACAGTAAAGGGTTACTTAGGTTCTCAAGAGAATGATTAGTTCTCAGTTAATCTAATCTGAAGATTAGTTAACTTTTGAATCTAACCTAATTCTTTAAGATAAATAAACACACTTTATCATTTAACTATTAGAGTTATTATAAAATAAATTTATATTTCAAATCACTTTGTAGCGGAATAATCAATATAGTTTAAAACAAAATAAATAAGCACAGTAGTCAAAAACAAGAGGTTCAGTCTCAAGACGAGACTTATTCCTATCAAAATATTTATAGAAATTTTGATCCACACCCTAGATCAGAGTAAACAATAGTAAATAGATAGTCCAGCTACTAAGACCTCTACCACAGTTCTTCGTGGGAACAAATAAACACAATCGCTCACAGACTATCCAGGTCACACATGACCTCAACCACTATCCGCAGTGGGATACACGAGAGTTATAGAAGTTTTTTTTGAGGATTTAGAAATTCTCCAGTTAAGAACAGTAGACAGTGTGTGTCTAAAAATACAGAGCACAGATACTGCTCAAATAGAAATAAAATATCACTAAGAGAGATTAGATATGGGTTTAGAAATGCTCTAGTGATTTGAAATGCAGCTATGGACTCCTTTTGATTAAACAGAAATGCGTATGAGTTTTTCTATTGTTTTTTTTCATGAAAATAGAGTGTCTTTTTTTATTCGATTTCTATTATATTAAAATATTTCTCGAGGTTGCAATAGGATTTGCAGCATAGAAATATCCCTCAGCTTCCCACAAAATTTCTTCTCTCCTTTAAGCTCTGGTGCATGTGTTCTTTTGGTATCAGATGAGTATCTTAGTATTTCACCACACCCAGTAGATTTTTTACTTCTTTTCAGCACTCCTTATGCCCAGATTTTTTCATTCATTTTATATCTTTCAGCTTTGGGAATGGGAATGATTACCTTTTTACAGGTACGAGGTACGGTTCCTAAAATACCATCCACAATCATTAATTAATAGTACATGCATTAAATTAACCAAATATGACCGTTATCATTATATTAATAATATTGAAAAAGTATAGAGTTTGAGTAGCATTGACTGGTTAACAACCATCTTCCATCTGTAGCTCTCTGTCAATAGACTTGTAATGGTGGACTTTGTATCAGTGGATTCCTTGTATGGGTAGATGTTTCTCTGTTTAACAGTAGCTCTATGTACCAGTAACTCCTTCTATTGGTAGCATTGGTCTATCGGTAACTGTCTTGTACCGGTAACTACTTATATCAATGGCTATGTTTGTATCGGTGAACTTTGTATGAGTAGCTCGGTATCGGTGGACTTCATATCTGTAGTTGTTCGTCTGTCTGTTTGTATCGGTAGGTCTTCATGTATCGGTAGGCATGAGTAGCGGTGACTTCCTTATACCAATGGACTTCATAACGTTAGATTTACACATATCAGTAGACTTACTCATATCTGTATACTTACTCCAACAGTAACCTTTCGGTGTACCGGTAGACTTACATACCAGTAGCTCTGTTCTGTACTAGTGTATTTATCCTTATCAAAGCTATGTATCTATTTGTATGTATTAGTAGCTATGTGCATACCGGTGGACTTAACACTTATCTGTTCTATGAAAAACAATTCCAAATTGAGTTATAATTATCTCAATGTATGTATAAACATAGATAAACACTAATTAAAATATTCCAATGATTATTTTGATATTATTGTCAACATAGGATTTGAAACACATATTAAGACATAATTGTGATTATCAAAACAGGTGAGGTCAACAAATAACACTAATTTAACAAATATACATCATGTTTAAAGAAGTTATAAATAATTAAAACACGAGGTAAGTTAATTCTTATCCCAATTTCCATTTTTTGGGTTAACCTTCTACATAGTTTTTTATTTGGTATTAAAATTATTTTTGTGATTAATGTTTTTTATATTATGTTGAATTATGTTTATTTATAGTTTATATACATATTCTACCCTCTCAATTAAGTCTCACTTGAATTATATGATATTTGTATGGGGCATTGCTTTTTAAAATCCACTATTAATATTTTGTTTTTGAAAATTCAAAAGTAATGTGTTTATGAAATTTATCATTTTGTATGATTTTGTTCTTTTTAATGGAAATTTATTGTGATAAAGGGTGTTACCTATCTCTACCTCCAATGAATTGGTTATCTATGTATTCGAGGTCGGCTGTATGGTTACTCTATTTGTAACTACAATGGTAACAGAAATTGTAAGGTAGTTGTGAGGGTTAGGAAATATAAGGTAGCTGAGAGGGTCACAATATTATGTATTTAATTCCCCAAAAAACATTTACGGTTCTGTTTATGTTCTATTTTTTTTGTGGAAATATCATGTAAATCTCATTTTTCACAATGTATGTCTATATGGATGAAATGTTTTTCATTTTTAAAAATGATTCCATGTGTTACAAGTATTCATAGACTTATGTGTTCTTTCATTTTTTTATCCCATTATGTGATTTTTGTGCTAATACCAATTTTGTATATTATTTTCACATGTTATATGGATGTGTAAGTCAAATAAGTAATTTGAGATAAATGTTATGAATATTTTTCAAAGAAAACTTCTTTAATTTGAAAAGTATTATATTTAAGAAGAAATGGATTTTATTTTGGTGGTTTATGATCTATAGTAATGTGGAATGTTATGTATGTATTATATCCCAATTCTCTAAATCACTGATCTTTAAAATATAATCAATATGAAATGATGTGATTTATTGACTAAAATTCAAAATTATTTATTGTAATCAGTTCATGTCCTCATAGTTTGAATCAGAGGATGATTTAGATAAATTTAGGGGTTATGAAGATGTTAATAGAATACCATAAATAATATTTATTCTATGGTTAATTTGAAATGATATACAATTAAATATTACCCAATTTCCTCAACTAATATATGTTTGTTTAGATTTGTTTTCTCCATAAGAAACATGGAAGGTGAAGATGAGAGACACCAACATAATGATGTCATTATGAATCTGCAGCCCGGAATGGTAGGGATTGTAATTGAGTAAATTGTGGTAGTAATGGGATTGAAAAACAGTAAATAATTTTTTTTGGAATCCATTCAAGAGAAAAAATAGAAGAATCAAAAAGGTACATGACGATATTGGAACATTTTATTTGACGACACCCTATGACATTCAATAGATCTTCTAACCCAGTAGTAGTTATTAGATGGATTAGAGCTCATGATAAGATAATATATGTTATGAGATGTTCATATAATAAGAAGTAAGACTTGAAATTTAATGTGTTGAAGGTGAATCTGATTAGTGGTTTTCAATGGTAACAAATATCAGGGATATAGGGGATGTTGATTCCATATATTGGGATGAATTAAAATTTATTTTCCTTGAAAAACTAATTTCCAATAGTGGAATGACATAGAATTGAGAAGTAATTCCTTGAATTGAAGAAAAGGTGGAATACTAAATGCTTGTTTCTGGAGAAAATGTCACCCAACTAGGGAGGTATGTTGCAAATCTTATTCTATATCTTGATAAAAAATCAACCACTTTTACCCTGGATTGATGCCAGGGTATTAATGGGCGTTGGCCTCTTGTGAATTTAAATGTTATGAGAAATGTGTACGATCTGATGAGAGGTTAGAGATGGAGACAAATGAAAATCACTTTCACTTTGAAAACCTGGAGAAGAATATTTCTATATGGAAAATTATGGGTAAGAATAAACCAAGTATCTTTGATGATGGGAAATTCTAGTTTCTAGTTTTGGAAAAGTGTGGCAAAAGCACCTTGGGGAATGACTTACATAAATTATGAAGTGTTCTCTATGTGGTAAGTGTGTACATATGGACCTAGATAATTATAAAAATTATCCTAATACTAATAATGATAATAATATTGTTAAGTTCATTAAATGTGAAGAGACTTTTCATTATTAAAATGTCTGCCGAAAGAGAGATCTAAATGATGGAAGGAAGCCATATCATAATCATAAATGTGTGATGATATTTTTTCTGACTATGTTAGTTGATATAGTTCCATCCAATTAATTTGTATTAGGTACCATGTTTTATAACATATATTTTACATAAATTTTGGTTTGATACGGGATAACACATTCCATTATTTCTGTATATTCTTCAACTAAATTAAAAATATCACCTCAACAAATGAGACAAAAAAGTATTGTTAAAACAAATGGGGAAATATTATAGAAAAGTTTATTTATATGAATCAATTTATTGTGGTATATCAAAATACATTAATTGAAAACCTTGTGGTTTTTCCCTTACTAGAGATTTACATCATTATGAGAATCGATTGGCTTTCTTTTTGTCATTCTAAGATTGTCTGTAGAGCATATTATTTTGTTTTTCTGAGATAGTTTATATTTGTATACAAGAAAAAACCCATACAATTGATATCATAAAAGCATGCTGAGAAACTATTCAAAGATGAAGATCAATATTATCTTTCTTACATTATTCAAAACAAGGGAACTGTTCACATTAATAATGTGCCCATGATAAATGAATCCATTAATGTTTTTTCTAATGAGTTACCCAGTTTCATACCTGACCGGAAAGTTGAATTCAACATTTACATAGTTCCTGATTAAAAATATTTCAAGACACCCATATCGAATGGATCAAATGGATCTTTTTAATTGGAGAATTAGTTGCAAGAGTTTTGTGATAAGGGCTTAATTTGTCCCAAAAATTCACCATGGGGTCCTACTATATTGTTCTTTATAAAGAAAGATGGTTCCATGATGCATTTCATTTATTATAGAGCCTTTAGTAACATCAATGATAAAAACAAGTATCCACTTCATCACATATATAAGTTGTTTGATCAAATCTAGTAGCTAAATAAATTTTTGATATCGACATGATATCTGGTTACCATCAGCTCATGGTGAAGGAGGATGAAAACCTGAAAATAGATTTTTGTACTAGATATGGGATTATGAATTTGTGGTTTGGACACTTAGGTTAACTGATGTGAAGGATGTATTCATGGATCTTAAGAATAGAATATTTCATGAGTTCATGGATATGTTTTTGGTTATCATTATTGAAGAAATTGTGGTATTTTCGAAGAATAAAGAGTAGAATGAAAAACATAGAAGGGAAGTTATTCAATCATTAACGGAATAGAAACTATATGGAAAATTCCAAAAAGTGTTATTTTTTATTACAATAGATTTATTTTCATGGGAACATTGTAAATATGGATGGATTAACAATTGGTCCTTCTAAAAGAATTGTTTTATGAATGGTCAAGACATACAAATGATATATAGATTCATAGTATTCCAGTAATAGTTGGTTATCACTTAGGGTTTGTTAAAAAAAATTCATTGTTATCTAGCCATCTAACTAATCTAACATGAAAAGGGGTTAAATATATTTGAACTCAAGAATGTGATGTTTGTTTCTAGGAACTGAAGAATAGATTATTGAATTCTCGAGTTTTGGCCATGCCTTCTTGAAATGGTGAGTTTTTCATCCACAGTGATGCTAAATTAAAAGGACTTGGTTGTGTTTTGATGAAGAATGATCAAGTAATATCTTCTTCTTCATGATAACTAAAAAAATGAGTTAAATTATCCCACAAATTATTTTTGAATTGGAAGTGTTGATTTTTGCTTTGAAAATTTGCAGGTATTATTTATACAGAGCCAATTACCAGATATATAATGACCATAAAAGGCAGAAGTATATATTCACTCAAATGGAATTAAACCTAAAGCAGAAAATATGGCTTGAAATAATAAAGGATTACAATTTATTGATCAATTATCATCTAGGAAAATCTAAGAAAGTGGTGGATTAATTGAGTCGAAAACATCATGAATCATTAACCATGTTATATTTGGATCATGGTCTCTTGATTAATGATTTCATGAATTTTTTCTTAGAAGTTATTGGTGTAGGAAATAAATCTGTTTTTTTTTTAATTTTTAGTATTGTCATCATTTTCAAAAAGAATTATCCAAACACATAATGATGATTTTAAGCTACATAAAAATTTATAATTCGTTAAAATTGGTATGTTTCTGTATTTTTACCTTGCTAAGGATTGTGTTTTAATATTTTTATAAAGTATGAGTGTGACATGTGATTCCCAGTTGATGAAATAATTGATTTTTGAATCTCATAGTTATCCATTTTCAGTTCATCCTAGCTGTACAAAAATGTAAAGATAACATTGGGAGTATTACTAGAGAGATGGAATGAAAAGAGATATTGCAGATTTTACTGTGAAATTTTTGACAAATCAATATGTAAAACAGAGAGGAAGATGGCAAAGGGATGATTCAGCCACTTCTAGTTCCATTGGGAAAAAAGGAAAATATATCTGTGGGAATCTTGGTGGTACTACCTAATAGTTCTCGTGAAAACAATGCACTTTTGATTATTGTTGATCAACGGACTAAATCTACACATTTTTCTTCTATTCAAGATACAATGTATTTGGATAATCGTTCTCAATTATACCTAAAAGTGATTGTCAGGTTACATAGAGTACCTCTTTCTATTGTATCTGACCAGGATCTTAGGTTCACATCTAATTTTAAGAATGGCCTTCAATAGTTGTTGGGGAAAAAATTAAATTTTAGTAAATATTTTTATCCTCAATCAGATGGGCAGTCAGAATTTACAATTCAGAATTTCGGGGGTATGATTCTATCTTGTTAAATGGACTACCATTGAATTTGGGATCAAAATCATTCATTAGTTGAGTTTTTTTTATAATAATGTTTTTAATTCTAGTATAAATATTTCACTCTTTGAGGCACTATATGGGAAGCTCTGTCGAACTCCAGATTTTTTAGACGAAGATGAGGAAAGGAAGTTGAAGGATCCGGAATTAGTAGTGGAAGTGTCTGAGAAAGTGAAGATAGTCCAAAAAACTTGTGGACAACTTAGAGAAGTTATAAAACATATGTAGACAACTGGAAGAAACAATTTTCTTGTTTAGGTAGGTGATCACATTTTTCATAGAATAACACCTTGGAAAATTGTTATGCATTTTGGGTAGAAAGGAAACCTATGTCCATAGTTTTTAGACCTTATGAAATTATGTATAAAGTTTGACTAGTCACCTATAGAGTATCTTTTCTTCCAAGTTTATCTTAGGTACACATTTTTTTCATGTTTCTATGATGAGAAACTATGTTCTAGATTCATTTCATGTCATGAGCCCAGAAGCAGTTCAACTGGAAGATATCCTTTATTATAAAGATAAAACATATTAGAATCTCGATTATAGGAAAAATGATTTGCGGAATAAGGTAATCCACCAGGTTTTGGTTTTGAGAAGAGACCAAATGTTTGAATAAACAACATGGGATTCTGAAATTTCTATGAGGGAAAGTAACCCTTAAATGATTAATAAGGTAATAAAATTGTGAGGAGGAAATTTTCTATAGGTAGTGATAATTTAACAGCACATGGTTTTAAAAATAAATTGAAATGAATGATACTTTGTTTTAATTAGATACATATAACTATCCTATAAACATAAATGTTTTGTATCTTTGTTTTAAATTTCGAAAAAATCCCACTAAAATTTGGATCAGTATGTTAATTGGAGTCTGATGCAACTAACCTGATTTTAGTGAATAGTAACATTCAACTATAAATAGTAATATGAACCTAATGAATATTAAATTTTATTATTGTTTTATTTTCTTAAATATTTATGATAATGATTTCTTGATTAATTTTTCATGGTGATATAAAATGAGTTATAGTTTTAAAATTTTTAATTTTTGTATAAAGTATGATTTTTTATAAAATATAAATTAATAAAATATATAAAATTATTTTCAGATAATGGTGTTAATTTTTTATTCTACACATAAAAATATTGGTATAGTGATCTTTTGGGATTTTTCTAAAATTTATGAATTTATGATTAATAGTGAAATATGGTAAAATACCATATATTCCAATTATTGGTTAAAATGATATATATAACATTATTATTGATTTAAGTCCACGTATTTCAAAATAGAATTCCCTAATTACTATTTTTATGACAATAATGTAGAATATTCATATTATTGGAAAATAATCTTAAAATAATGATTAAAATAATGTTAATTACCTCCTATCCTCAACTATAAATACTTCCCTTATTCCCCTCTTCCTCTCACACCTCTCATGCAATGAGAATTGTCTATGTTCTGCCAAATTCCCTCCCAATGAAATTTACCCTGTCCAACTCCTTATGTTTTCACCAAAAGAGCAAAAACAAAGGCCTTAAAGAGGATCTCAAGGATAAGAGATCATGAGTATGAAACCTCTTCATTTTCATGTGTTTTCTTTCCAATTCCATTTTTTCTTATACTCTATTCCCCTCAACTTTCCTAGGAGTCATTAAATCTATAAAATATTATATGTGTATGTATATATATATATATATTATTTTATCATGTTCATTTTTATGTTTCATCATCTTTCTTTATCTTCTATCCTTCTTATTCTAAAAATAAAAACCATCTTTGTGATGTGATGATATACCAGAATCATGGATGATGTGTTTTCAATTTCCAGTAATTTCTTTAAATATGATCATAAAACCATTTTAAAGGTTAAAATAAAATGATAATTATATTTTCTACATTATTTTATTTTTTTAGTGAACATATATTCATAAAATTAAATTATATAATGAAACAAGTTCATGATTATCAAGGAACCACAAAAAATGATGTAAACAAAAATCCATAATGTTTTATCTAATGATCCATCATCATAAAAAATAATTTATGGAATGACTATATATTATGGAAAAATATAAATACCATTTCATTTCCACTTCTTTATTTTTATTTCCATATTATAAAAAAATCTAATAAAACTGGCCATGAAAATCGTGTATAGAACACTCCAAAAAGTAGAGAGAAAAAAGTACTAATAATTAAATAGTAAAATGATGTTATAAAATGATATTTTAAGGAGTTATAAAAAATAAAAAGTGTCTTTAAGATATTAATAATACTCTTTTAACCATTATAATAGAGGATAAAACAAGTTTAACATATGATAACCTTGAGGTAAGAGAATTCATAACCCAATTTCCATTCATTATGTTAACCTTCCACATTGTTACTTAGGTGGTATTAAAATTATTTGAATGATAAATTTTTTTATATTATATTTAATTACTTTAATTTACTATATATATAGATATTTAATCCACTATATTAAGTCTCACTTCAATTTTGTGATATTTGTAAGGGGTTTTTCTTTTAAAATCCTATTTTAAAATTCTATTTTACAAAATTCAAAAGTAATGTGTTTATAAAATTATTCATGTTGTAGGATTATGTTATAGTTCTTGGGAATTTTTTATGTGTAAGAGTGGGAACTATATCTCCCTCTAATTCATTGGGTATGTGGACATATGAGGTCAGCCATATGGTAACTCCAAGTGAAACTGCAATGGTTACACAAATTATTAGGTAGTCTTAAAGTTTATGAATCATAAGGTAGCTGAGAGTGTTACAAGATTATGTAAGTAATTTAAAAAGAAAATTTTATTATTCTATTTTTGTTCTATATTTATTTTTTAAATCTAATAGAAATATCATGTTTCACATAGTAAATTTATATGGATGTCAATCATGACTTTTTGAAAAGGATTTCATATCTTACATGTATTCATAGACTAATGTGTTTTTTCATATTTTTTATATCTCTTATTGAGATTTTTTTGTTTATCTAATGTTTTTTATTTATTTTCACGAGTTATAAGGTTATGTAAGAAAACGAAGGAAACCATGATAAAATTTATGAATATTTGTTCAAGAAAACGTGTTTTATTTGAAAGGATTTATATTTAAGAAGAAGTTGATACTATTTTTGTGGTATATGATCTATATTAATGTGGAATGTTATGTATGAATTATATCAAAATTTTCTAAAACTCTAAACACTAAAAGATCATCAATGAGGGGAAGTAATTTCTTAACAAAAATTCATAATTATGAAATGTAATAAGACTGGGTCCTTATATTCAATTATTATTTTCTATTGTTAATTACTATTAGTCATTATAAAATAATTTTTAAAAATACCACATATTATTTAATAAATATATTTCAAATTCGAAAAGAATATCCAATGTTAGTGTGATACTGGTACAAGGTTAGGCATCATAAATTTGTAGTTGTTAATTATCGAGTTAATACCCATCAGTTATTTAAATTTCTTTTACCCATAGTTGTTCTATGATATAGCCTTCATCCAATTCTTTATATCCTTATAGGGATCTCACTAGGACAAACACTATACAGTCACTATATTACTAAAATATTATGATATTATTTTATACATAGTCATATCCCTATGTTTGTCAATAATTTTCTATCACCCTAATCCTAAAAATATCTTGATCTTTCTATAATGAGAAATGATAAAATTTGTTATAAACATCATTAAAATCGTACATTACTTCAATATTTAAATTTTAAAACAAAATAAGTAATATAAAGATCCTAAAACCCTAATTTTTTAGTTTCATTTGATAATAATTATTTAAAATATTATTTAAAAATATTACATTAATTTGTATCATAGTAATCCCAACATAATATTTCTATCTACACATGATCATAAACAATTTTACATTTATAACTGAAATTGACTAAACTGTTCAGAAAAATTTATTTGATATATAAAATTATAAATGATAAATAATGTATCTGTTTCAAAAAATTAAGGAATATATTGTTAAGACCCGGAAATTTCAAGGAAAATTTTTTCTTAATTTTCTTTGTAATTTTAAAAGAATGCAGTTTCTGACGGCACCTGATTCTGAGGCCCAGTGTGCCCAAAATAAATTTCCAAAGTTTGGCTCGGGTACGTTCAGTGAACGAACGAGCGGGAATTTCTAACTTTTGAACCGGTGCCCGGAATTGAATTCTGAGGGCACCAATGAACTCGTAGCACCGATATTTGCTTAATGAGACCTTTTCTGAGGTTGCGTTTTATGCGGATTGAGAGTTAGTTTTGGGGTAAATTAAATGAAGTAAAATAAATTGTGGAAATACAATTTATTTTTATCCATGTTGGTTATTTCCTCCCAAAGGGAGTTAGAGGTGGGACCCACATCCACTTAACCTCCCTTGAGAGGATTAAGTGTGGTGGGGCCCACACGAACCCTAACTCTTCAACTCCCCATAAAACTCCCAATAACTCCTCTCTTATTAATTTGACAACTTGTGTTATTAAATAATATGAGTGTCTTAATTTCAAACTTTTTAAATTCAATGTGGTTTAGTTGTGTAAATAAAATAAGCCTTAGACTTATTTTATTTTGGTTAGTTCCTTTTGCCACCTTGTGAAGTTTGGGAAGCTTTCTTCTTCTTCTTCAACCACGACGAAGAACTCGAAGAACACTTAGGCTTCGATGAAGAACGATGTCACCATAAGAAGAGAAAGATGTGTCGTCTCTTCTCTTCTTCGCAGCCGGTGTGTTTCCGAAGATCGACGACGCCGCTTCTATCGATCTTTTTCCCGTGTCAACGAAAGGAGAAATCGCTTCCTCCTCGGGCTTTCTCCGTCAGCTTACGAAGCTACTCCATCGACGTACCTCTTCGGACGCACCTCGACGTCAACGGAATCGACGTACGATTACCGCGACGCCTGACCTCCGCGACGCTTGTCTTCCGCGGTTTGATGACGTGCTTCGATCTTGAAACTGAGGTAGGGGAATTTTGTTATTTATTAAATTATTCCATTCTTGATTCTAGCATGTTGAACATCATGGTTAATCGAATAAATGTTTTCGTTTAACGAGAGGGGGCCAGACCGCACAAACACGGCTTAACCTCCTCCTTTGTTCATGATTGTTTCTTGCGGATGGAATGGGATGGCGTGGTGTCGTCGCACCACGAGGGTATCACACGGCAAGTATTGCGCGGCGCCGTCGTGACGCGCCGTTGAAAAAAATTCAAGAACGCGACGCCGTCGCGTCGCGTCGAAGGAAGTCAAAGGCGCCGCGGCCGGAGCGGGGCCGCAGCGGAGGGGCGCGGTGCCGTCGCACCGCGCCGAACGGCAAAGGCCGCGGCCGGTTCCGGGCTGCGGTGGATCAAGATGACTGGCGGCTAGCCGGGCCGCCGGTGTCGGAAGCCGGAAGGGGACCGGCCTTTGCCGGTCCCGTTGAGAGGGAGCCGGCCGGCCAGGTCGGGCCGGACGAAACGGTGCAACCCGGGGGAATTAAATTCCCCTGGCCAGTTGAACGGACCCCCATAATGAGGGGGGGTCACGGTTTCACAAAAGGGGGGCAGGCGCCCCCCGTTTTTTTTCAATCAGCTCTGCCAAAGCCGAGCTGGCAGCGCGCCCAGCACGTTGTGCTGAGCCGGACCGGCGCCTGTCCGGTCTGCCAGGCCGGGCCGGGCCGGGCCGACCCTGTCCGGGGCGGGTCGTCCCGGTTCGGGCCAACCGGCGGGTCTCGGGCTGGGTCGGCCCGGGCCCGAAACCCCCGATACCGAACTGTTTAGGTTCAAATGCCCATAACTCGGGCTACGGACCTCCAAACGACACGCCGTCAGCAGAGATGCGATCCATGGATTGAGACGGTCGTTTTGGAATATCGCACTCAAGGTTTCAGAATACTTTGAGTTCGGCCGGGTTGGTTTGTACACGAAACCAACTGGGCCCTCGGAGCGGAAACGCTCATATCTTGAGCCACGGACGTCCGATTGACGTGCCATCAGCTTTGATGAGTTCCTCTTAGTTAGACGAATCTTTTGGCATACTCCGCCCGAGATTTGGACGCAGGTGGAGTACGGTCGGGTTGGTTTTGCCTTAAAACCCAACCGGGCCCCTGGGACGAAAAAGCCAATAACTCTCAGACCGGGCGTCCGATCGACGCGCTGTCTGCGACGTTGAGTTCCTGTTGACGATACGGAACTTTTGGATACATCAACTCTAGACTATGTGACAGTTTATGTATCAGCCTCTCGGCTCGTGGAGCGGACCCTCCCGAACAAGCTTGCTGTGTGCGGGAACCCTAGTGCTGGCTGCGACTGCGACTGTGACGACGATGATTGTGCAGAGATCCTCAGTGGACTGCGACGATGAAGACAGCTGGTCTTGTATCCTATGTTGGTCCCAGCTGTGCGGGTCTTGTATCCTATGTGGGTCCCAGCTTAGATGATTCAATACTGGTCTTGTATCCTATGTGGGTCCCAGCTTAGATGATTCAATACTGGTCTTGTATCCTATGTGGGTCCCAGTATAGATGAATCAATGAAGACAGCTGGTCTTGTATCCTATGTGGGTCCTAGCTGTGCTGGTCTTGTATCCTATGTGGGTCCCAGCTTTGATGGTTCAATGCTGGTCTTGTATCCTATATGGGTCCCAATATAGATGACACAATGAAGATAACTGGTCTTGTATCCTATGTGGGTCCCAGCTTAGATGATACAGTATCTATGTCTGATCATCTCTTTCACCTTTTCGATGATGTATACATGTGTGAGCTGAATCCTATTTATTTCTCGTGTGGATTGTGTTGTGCTATCCTGTGTGGATTACATTTGCTTTCCTGTGTGGAATACGTATACTTTCCTGTTTGGACTGTGTTTTTCTTGGGCTCGGAGGTTGGAGCGTATTGAAATGGTGACTTAGTTATATGTATGGGCATATAGCTAAGTAGTGTCGGTTGTTACTTCGTGATTGTATCTTTCCTTTGTGGTTTATCCTATGTGGATTTTGGGAGACCTTCGGGGGTCTCGGGGTCCCAACTGAGTAGCTTATACTCACCCCTGCAAGGGCTATGCCCGCACTACTTTGTGTTGGTTGTAGACGACGGACAGCGTTGATCGTGGTTGAGGCTTGCAGAGCAGGACGGTACCTGGAGGTGGACCACTGGGCGGGACGTGCTCGGAGCGGACGGCGGGACCCGAGGAGTAGAGGAGCTATCTGTACCTACCCTTCAGGTGGGATTTCCAGTGGACAGCTCGGTGTAGCGGCTTTACTTTTCAGTTTCAGTTTTCCCTTTCGAGATGTACTTTACTTTCAGTTTGGGTTTGTATACTGGCCCACTTATTTCCGCACTTACAGTTGTACTCAGTTTTTACTTAGTGTTTACCTTTTTCTGCTTGCTTTCTCTGTGGTTCTTGTTTACTTTACAAAGGCAATGCCTTCCCTTTTTACAGGGATTACACCTTGGTGCTAGTCGCCAGCCCTTGGCCTATGGAAGGCGGGCTTGGGGTAGTCACGGCATGGGCCCCGAGGACGGGTCGTGACAAATTGGTATCAGAGGAGTTCGTTTCTACCGCAAACTCTGATCTTTTATATGTGAAGCAATAGTGTTTTGCGTATTGAGTGTGGTTATCAGTCCAGGGAGTCCAGTGTTGGTGCGGCGGCCGACGTATCCGTACACCAGGACCATGACTTCTGATTTCCGACTTAATGCACGAAAACATTGATTCCGTGTGTGTTTCAAGTTTTCTTTGTGATTATTTGTGTCATCTCACCAGGTATACTGTTTGACCGTGGCGCACCTGATTCCTTTTCAGGATGGCCCCACGATGGCAGTCAGCTAGGGTTCCGAGAGTCGAGCGTGACGACAGACCACCGAGCAATGAGTCCTCGGTGTAGGGCTCCTTGTCAGCAGAGGCACCGGCGGTACCTTTACCCGCCGAGCCACCGATGCTACCAGCCCCAGCCGCTGACGATGCACGTCGCCTTAGCGCACTGCACGAGTTTCATCTTCCGCGACCGCCCAGGTTCCGTGGGGAGACGGACCCCCAGACAGCCGAGGACTGGCTGGAGGCAGTGGTATGAGTTTTCAGGCTACTGAGGACACCAGCAGACCTCATGGTGATCCTCGCAGCGAGCCTACTGCACGCAGCAGCGGGCCGATGGTGGATCTTGATGCTCCAGGTGCACGATGAGGCATCTCTTCTCTGGAAGGACTTTGAGAGCATCTTCCGCTCCGAGTTCGTCCCGGCCACCCTCCGTGCTGTGCGCATTCAGGAGCTTCTTCAGCTGCGGCAGGGCAGCTTAACAGTGGCCCAGTACTCGGTGAGATTTGCTGATCTCTCACGCTACTCCACAGATATGGTACGAGACCCGTTCTTCCGGGCCCGGACCTTCGAGCAGGGACTGAGGCATGAGATCAGGGCTTCGATGATCTCCCTCAATATTCCGACGCAGACAGAGGTGTTGGAGAGAGCCCTTCTAGTAGAGAGTTTTCTCGCCGAGCAGGCTCCAGTGACAAGGCCCTCTACAGGACGGCCCGTAGCAGGGTCTTCTGCAGTTGGCAGTAGACAGGTGATGCAGAGGTCCAAACGGGCCAGACCATCAGATGGGCAGTCAATGGATGAAGATTCGGTTGTGCGGGGCACACGAAGAAGAGCCAGCTACATGAGGGGCAAGCATTGCTACGCATGCAGCGGGCGAGGTCACATGGCTCGAGACTGCCCGACTCGTCCTACAGATGAGCAGAAGGTGGTAGAGGGACCTCCTAGACAGAGGTTCGTCCATGGAGGTCCGCAGAGTGCAGGCGGACGAGGCAGAGGAGCTGGCCGAGTAGCAGATGGTGGGTGACACTTCGAGGCGTTGCCACCGCCACCACCAGGAGGTCCGCCCGGACCGCATGAATTTGGTGGACATGGGAGAGCTCAGCTTCAGGCAGCTGAGGCCTTCGATCATGGAGCTCTGGGAGCAAATGGACAAGAGAGGAACTAGTGGATACATCCTTTGTACTTCTAGTTCCTTGTTACTATTGTGTAGTGTCTTTGTTTTATGAGCTGCAATAATAAAAGACTTATACCCTTGAGATGTTTTCATTCCTATCCTCTTTTGTGTTGTTACTAAGAGGTTCCAGTATTGACTGTTGACTTGACCCTCACTTGTGAGGCATCTACTGGAGGAGACCCAATTACCACACACTGATGCCGACAGTGTGACTCAACCCTTGGAGGTGAGAGTAATGGTTGGATCTCTTGGTAGTAGCGTCGAGGCCTTACGACGTCATCCTTGGTATGGATTAGTATCATCCATGTCAGGATTGACTGTATTAGGCAAAGAACATGGTTCATCTAGGGGATGAGAACAGATTTCTCTTATCGGCGAGGAAGAAATCTCAGCAGCTCTTGTAGGACCAGGAATGTCCAAGTCATCCATGAGCAGATGGGGACGGCTCAGAACCAGCAGTAGTCTTGTGTTGACAGGAGGCGGAGGCCACTAGAGTTCGAGGATGGCGACCACGTCTTCATGCGGGTCTCAACTCGAAGAAGCATTACGGATATTTGGCCAAGGTGGCAAGTTGTCTCCATGCTTCAACGGACCCTTCCAGGTCCTCATCACGATTGGCGAGGTGGCTTACCACCTAGATCTACCGCCTTGTATCCCTAGTTTGTGTTGAAGCTTTACGGGGACGTAAAGCCCTGTGGTGGGAGAAATGTAAAGGCCCGGAAATTTCAAGGAATTTTTTTTCTTAATTTTCTTTGAACTTTTACAAGAACGCAGTTTCTGACGGAACCTGATTCTGAGGCCCGGTGTGCCCGGAATCAATTTCCGAAGTTTGGCTCAGGTACGTTCAGTGAACGAACGAGCGGGAATTTCTAACTTTTGAACCGGTGCCCGGAATCGAATTCTGAGGGCACCGATGAACTCGCAGCACCGATATTTTCTTAATGAGACCTTTTCCGAGGTTGAATTTTATGCGGGTTGAGAGTTAGTTTTAGCGTAAATTAAATGAAGTTAAATAAATTGTGGAAACACAATTTATTTTTATCCATGTTGGTTATTTCCTCCCAAAGGGAGTTAGAGGTGGGACCCACATCCACTTAACCTCCCTTGAGAGGATAAAGTGTGGTGGGGCCCACACGAACCCTAACTCTTCAACTCCCCTTAAATCTCCCAATAACTCCTCTCTTATTAATTTGACAACTTGTGTTATTAAATAAGATGAGTGTCTTAATTTCAAACTTTTGAACTTCAAAGTGGTTTAGTTGTGTAAATAAAATAATCCTTAGACTTATTTTATTTTTGTTAGTTCCTTTTGCCACCCTGTGATGTTTGGGAAGCTTTCTTCTTCTTCTTCAACCACAACGAAGAACTCGAAGAACACTTAGGCTCCGACGAAGAACGTTGTCACCATAAGAAGAGAAAGACGTGACGTTTCTTCTCTTCTTCGCAGCCAGTGTGTTTACGAAGATCGACGACGCTGCTTCTATCGATCTTCTTCCCGTGTCAACGAAAGGAGACGCCACTTCCTCCTCGGGCTTTCTCTGTCATCTTACGAAGCTACTCCATCGACGTACCTCTTCGGACGCACCTCGACGTCAACAGAATCGACGTACGATTACCGCGACGCCCGACCTCTGCGACGCTTGTCTTCCGCGGTTTGTTGACCTGCTCCGATCTTGAAACCGAGGAAGGGGAATTTTGTTATTTATTAAATTATTTCATTCTTGATTCTAGCATGTTGAACATCGTGGTTAATCGAATAAATGTTTTCGTTTAATGAGAGGGGGCCGGACTGCACAAACACGGCTTAACCCCCTCCATTGTTCATGATTGTTTCTTGCGGATGGAACGGGATGGCGTGGTGTCGTCGCACCACGCGGGTATCACACGGCAAGTATTGCGCGGCGCCGTCGCGCCGCGCCGTGGAAATAAATTAAAGAACGCGACGCCGTCGTGTCGAGTCGAAGGAAGTCGAAGGCGTCGCGGCTGGAGCGGGGCCGCGGCGGAGGGGCGCGGTGTCGTCGCACCGTGCCGGACGGCAAAGGCCACGGCCGGTTCCGGGCCGCGGCGGATCAAGATGACCGGCGGCCAGCCGGGCCGCCGGTGTCGGAAGCCGGAAGGGGACCGGCCTTTGCGGTCCTGTTGAGAGGGAGCTGGCCGGCCAGGTTGGGCCGGCCGGAAGGGAGCAACCCGGGGGAATTAAATTCCCCCGGCCAGTTGAACGGCCCCCCATAATGAGGGGGGGCCGCGGTTTCACAAAAGGGGGGCAGGCGCCCCCTGTTTTTTTTTCAATCAGCTCGGCCGAAGCCGAGCTGGCAGCGCACCCAGCGCGCCCAGCGCGCTGCGCTGCGCCAGACCGGCGCCTGGCCGGTCTGCCAGGCCGGGCCGGGCCGGGCCGCGCCCATCCGCTCCGACTCTTTCTGGGGCGGGTCGACCCAGTTCGGGCCAAATGGGGGGTCTCGGGCCGTGTCGGCCCGGGCCCGAAACCCCCGATACCGAACTGTTTAGGTTCAAATTCCCTTAACTCGGGCTACAGACCTCCAAATGACGTGTCGTTAGTGTCCATACGATCCTTGGATCGAGACGGTCGTTTCGGTATATTGCACTCAAGGTTTCGGAATACTTTGAGTTCGGCCGGGATGGTTCGTACATGATATCAACCGGGGCCTCGGAGCGGAAACGCTCATATCTTGAGCTACGGACGTCCGATTGACGTTCCGTCAGCTTTGTTGAGTTCCTCTTAGGGAGATGAATCTTTTGGCATACTCCGCCCGAGGTTTGGACACAGGTGGAGTACGGTCGGGTTGGTTTTTCCTTAAAAACCAACCGGGCCCCTGGGACGAAAAAGCCAATAAATCTCAGACCGGGCGTCCGATCGACGCGCTGTCTGCGACGTTGAGTTCCTGTTGACGATACGGAACTTTTGGATACATCAACTCTGGACTATGTGACAGTTGATGTATCAGCCTCTCGGCTCGGGGAGTGGACCCTCCCGAATGAGCTTGTTGTGTGCGGGAACCCTAGTGCTGGCTGCGACTGCGACTGTGAGGACGACGATTGTGCAGGGATCCTCAGTGGAATGCGACGATGAAGAAAACTGGTTTTGTATCCTATGTGGGTCCTAGCTGTGCTGGTCTTGAATCCTATGTGGGTCCCAGCTTAGATGATTCAATACTGGTCTTGTATCCTATGTGGGTCCCAGTATAGATGAATCAATGAAGACAGCTGGTCTTGTATCCTATGTGGGTCCTAGCTGTGCTGGTCTTGTATCCTATGTGGGTCCCAGCCTAGTTGATTCAATACTGGTCTTGTATCCTATGTGGGTCCCAGTATAGATGAATCAATGAAGACAGCTGGTCTTGTATCCTATGTGGGTCCTAGCTGTGCTGGTCTTGTATCCTATGTGGGTCCCAGCTTTGATGGTTCAGTGCTGGTCTTGTATCCTATGTGGGTCCCAGCATAGATGAAACAATGAAGACAACTGGTCTTGTATCCTATGTGGGTCTCAGCTTAGATGATAGAGTATCTATGTCTGATCATCTCTTTCACCTTTTCGGTGATGTATACCTGTGTGAACTGAATCCTGTTGCTTTCCTGTGTGGATTGTGTTGTGCTATCCTGTGTGGATTACATTTTCTTTCCTGTGGGGAATACGTATACTTTCCTGTGTGGACTGAGTTGTGCTTGGGCTCGGAGGTTGGAGCGTATTGAAATGATGACTTAGGTAGATGTATGGGCATATACCTAAGCAGTTTCGGTTGTTACTTCGTGATTGTATCTTTCTTTTGTGGTTTATCCTATGTGGATTTTGGGAGACCTTCGGGGGTCTCGGGTCCCAACTGAGTAGCTTATACTCACCCCTGCATGGGCTATGCCCGCACTACGTTGTGTTGGTTGCAGACGACGGACAGCGTTGATCATGGTTGAGGCTTGCAGAGCAGGACAGTACCTGGAGGTGGACCACTGGGCGGGACGTGCTGGGAGCGGACGGCGGGACCCGAGGAGCAGAGGAGCTATCTGTACCTACCCTTCAGGTGAGATTTCCAGTGGACAGCTCGGTGTAGCGGCTTTACTTTTCAGTTGCTGTTTTCCCTTTTGAGTTGTACTTTACTTTCAGTTTGGGTTTGTATACTGGCCCACTTACTTCCGCACTTACAGTTGTACTCAGTTTTTACTTAGTGTTTACCTTTTTCCGCTTTCTTACTTTGTGGTGCTTGTTTACTTTACAAAGGCAATGCCTTCCCTTTTTACCGGGATTACGTCTTGGTGCTAGTCGCCAGCCCCTGACCTATGGAAGGCGGGCTTGGGGTAGTCATGGCACGGGCCCCGAGGACAGGTCAGGACATATATGAATCAGATATGAAAGGCAATATATAAATGATCTTTTAATCAAGATATTTTATTAAAAATGATGATAAATCATCATTTATAATGAAATGAGACATATGAATAATTATGGAATATTAAAACATATTTATTGGCTTGAAAATAGTTAAATGTAATCATAAACCATAGAAACATAATATTGGAATATGAAATATCAATGAAATATGGTATAACCTAGAATTGTGGCCAATAAATTGAAACATGAAAAAAAAATTATCATTTGAAAATATTTTGACAGAACACAATCATCATCACACATTGTGAACAAACAAAATCACATCTACATTTTAAAAAATTAAGGATACAAAATCACACTGAATCATCAAGTATAAACATAATTATTTCAACATATTAAAAATTTTATAAAACCAAAATATTCTGATGATTTACATTATATTATTTTGAAAAATAAATCCACAATATATTTGATGAGGATTGGGACCCTACCCATCATTTTTTTACAGAATTGTTCACCATTGAAAAAAATGCATCATCATATCATAAGTAACCCAAAAAATGAGAGTTGGTTTTATTTAATTTGATTAACTTATCACTTTAAAATAGTACCAAGAGATCAATTAGATTTCACTAAAATATAATATCCCAGAAAGGGTAGTTCATAATAACATTTAGAGGTTATTATGTTCATTACATCATAATTAGTAGATCATTTAGAGGAATATTAGTAATTGGAACACAAATTGTTATATCACATCACAAATGAATTTTAGCTTAATATAGTATTATACCCATAATCATCCATATATATGTGTTATACATGAAAACAATCCTTCATCATATAATAAATAAACCATGGAATAAAACTTGGTTTCTTGTCATTATAATATATTGTCACATAAATTTATTATTAAGAATTCAATTAGATGACAATAAAATAAAACAACCTGAAAATTATAGTTCATAGTTGAAATTAAGATATGATTATGCTCATTATATAAAAACAAGTAGATCTCTTAGATTCAAATTTAAAATGGATGTGAAATTCATAAAAACATTTTTATAATTTATTTCAACATCTTTGAAAAAATTGATATTTAAATAATATCAAAAAATAATTTATCTTTGTAAAAAATGGACTAAAAAATATAAACTTTTTTATTAAATACATTTATATAAATTCTTTAACTAATAATAAAAAAAAAATATACATTGAATGGAAAACGTTTTTAGGTGAAAATGAAGTATCATTATTAATGTAAACAAATCATCAATATCGATCTCTTTTAAAATGATATTGAAAAAATAATTTTATATAAATTATATGAATTAATAAAGGTTAAAAAACATAAATATATTTTTTATTCTATTTATGTAAGGGGAAAATTGGTCGGATGGTAATTTTTACAAAGAAGAAAACATGTGACAAAGTAAAATAATTATGAATAACAATTAAATTAGTTTAGAATGATGGAAAATAATATGAGATTATTATTTTTTTTGGAAAATGTATACTCCTATTAATAAAATAGAAACCCTCACATAATTTGAAAATGACATAATGAATAAATATTGAATTAATATACCAGTGTTTTAAAGTTTAAGAAATAATAAATGATTTCCAACTTAACGAAACAATTCCAAAATTTCAATATTTTGAATTAAATATCCTACAAGATAAAAAATGATATAATGTTGTGAATATATAAATTTCTTTGTAGTAGTTATGAAACCTAATTTTTATATATATACACAAAAAATATTTATAATAATTAATATATCAAATGGGTGAAAGAAGTAAATGTGAGTAAAAAACACAAATAGAGATTTACATGTTATGTTAGAGAAACTGAATATTTTGATGTTGTGAATAATTTTATATCAAAATTAAATAAGTGTAATTTTATAATGAATCATATGTCACATTAACCATAATTAAGGTATATTACAATAAATAAAAAATTAATTTTAGACAATGAAAAGAAAAAGTGTTTCGGATTTTGTTAAGTCTATTCCTAACATACATGGTGTATAAATCTAAATTTATATATTACTTAATTATTATTAAAAACAAATTTAATAAAAATCATTTTCATCTCTAATTATTTATTTTCAATTTTATTGATCATTTAGAATAAATTTTTCAAGGACTTTTTTCCTTACTATATCAAGGGTGTTTAATTAATGATTCCATGTATTTTTCAATTATTCAGTGGCTATGGAGTCCATTATAAATGATGAAAAAATCGAGAAATGAAAATAATTTATTATTATATAAAAATAAATATTTAATTAATAAAAATTATCCAAATTTTATCTACCTTATTAATGAATTGTAGA
The DNA here is from genome assembly GCA_963277665.1 of Viscum album. Lineage (NCBI taxonomy): Eukaryota > Viridiplantae > Streptophyta > Magnoliopsida > Santalales > Viscaceae > Viscum > Viscum album. Next base: position 1,353,947,404 of record OY728140.1, on the reverse strand, counting down.
TTATCAAAATTGATGAATAAGAGCACGATCTTTCAGGTTAATTTGTCGACCATTATAAATTGAAATTATTTAATTTTTATTAATCATTATAAATAATTTATATAATGAAGAATAATATATTATACAGTTAGTAGTATGTTATTTTTGGGAAAAATTAGAACATTAACCTATCATTATGAAAATTATGATATATGAAAAATGGCATGCATAGAGGTTTTAGACTGCACACCCACAAATGCGACATTTTATTTTATCCTATAATTACTAGGGGATATAATATAATTATTACAATAAATAAATAATAACTTATATCTATTTGAATGATACATAGGTCACTACATCATGTTTAACTAATACATATAAATGAGTTTTAAGAAGAAAATATTAATTAAAATTCCTCGAGAACATGACCATTTAATTGAGAGGTTGTCCATTCAATTGATCTTATTAAATTTATAAAATAATTTTTGGTCAAACAATGTGTAATGTGGAATCATTTTAAATTATATTTTGTGTAAATAAAATTATCTATTTAAATTATTGTGAAGTTAAAATACCTATTATTTTAATAGAGGAACAATGTGTATAATAGCATATACGTCAAGCATCACCAAGTTTAAACGCCTCTTGAAATATATTATATAAATATGCCAATAATTAACCAGAAATTGTGTAGAAGTTTAAAAATAATACTAAAATAATATATATATATATATTGGCCTTATGAAATAAATTTTTTGATAAATTTAAATTAAATATCCATTCATGCTTTCATTATTTAATTTTTTTTCTTCAAAATACATATCATAATAAATGGTTATATATTATATTTTTATATTGGGAATTTTTTTTAATTTAAAAATATTTTTATTGAATAAAAATATTTCATATTGGTATATTGTTTTCAAAATTATCTTACGTTTATAATATGTGTATCTATTGAAAAGATTAAATTTTTAGTGAATAGTAAAAAATCCATTTTTGTAAAATAATCAATTACCAAAAATATATTATGAAATTTCGAAGATAATTTATATTTTGTATTTAAAATAAATGTAACTTATGTATTATTTATTTTTATTGATAATAATTAATTAAATTTGATTAATTTTACACTTAAATCTGGTATAAATGTTTTATTGGATAAAAAACATGATTCCAAAAAATGTTTTTAAATGAATAATGTTCATCCATTATAATTCATTTACATAACTAAAAATGATAAAATTTTTAAATTGAATTTATTAAATATATAAAACTATTTTAATTCAAATCCATCTTAGGTTCATTTATAATCATATAGTAAAAATAAAATCATCATGCCCTTAAAAAATGCATTTTTTGTAGAACTATTTTTTTGACATGTTTGTGTGGTTAATATTCAATTAAATTATTAAACATATATGAGATGAATTTGGTAAAATGTATTCGATATTTTGAATAAAAAATATTTATATTATGTAATTTTTTCAACTTAATTTCTGTTTATAATGATTAGCGAAAAAGATGAAATTTATTTACCGTAGTAATTAATAAAATGATGTTTTGGTAATTATATGTGTTGATGTAAAAATTAAAATACCAAAACCATAGATTTCAAATATGAAAATTAGAATTAATGTCTGTAACCATTGGAAAAAATTAGAGAATAATGAAATTTTTATTTTAGGATTAATGATTAAGTTATGTGGGATCATAATACTAGATAACATCATGAAAAAGTGGTTGAAGTATGTATGAAAAATGGATAGATGAATAAATTTTTTTAAAAATGTTTCTTTTTCTATGTTGGGTATTTGGATTTATTATACCCTCCTAACACTCCATTATGTTTCAAATTCTGGGGCACATAGTTTGAAAATGACTTACCATTTTTGAAACTCATTGGGTGTTTATAAAAATTTCACTCATCGCCAATTATAAAAGGGTGCTCCCTCACATCACTTATCAACACCTCTCTAACCTTTTTTAATTACAAACCACTATGGAATGATTCCCCCATACTATATAATATTTCTAAATGAATTTTCTTCCAAAAATACCTTCCCTAGGTTCCTTAAGAGGATATCCAAAGGAGAATTCACTATGAGAATGTAGTCTTCTTAGCAAAACACTTTTTTCACTTTTATTTTCCAAACAACATTTTTTCATCAAAAACCCTATAATATAATACCATTGTATATCATACAATTAGATTTTATAATTTTAATTACATAACATATATCCATCTCCTCTCCCATAAAATTTGAAATTAAATCATGAATCGTGCGTATGATGGACTACTGCCTCACGAACCGTTGAAACTCATTTTCATTAAAAACATCACATTGATGGATAAAATAATTTATATAATGTATATATATACTATTTATGATATTATTTTAAATTATGAATTATAATATCCCGTATACCTTCTTATATTTTATTCAATTTAAAATTCGATAGTGTCCCTCGTGTGTACTGATGACTACCACCTCAAGAAGTGGTGTGGCCATTTTCAACTTATGCAATACATGAGCTGAAATTAGGATAAAATTAATGAATATATGTAATATATATTGAATTTTTTATTATTATTTATATTTAATATACGATTAACTTATTCACCCATCCACTCATTAACAAATAAAAATGTTTCTTGTCCGTACATAGTTTATAACACCACCAAAACGCGATGTGATTCATTTTCCATGACCATATTTAAATAATAGATTCAGAAATTTATCCAATAAATACATATTGTAGTACCCCCAGTTTCTTTTATGTAACCCTTTCTTGATTATTTTAATGTTTATAAAGTTAAGGGTGACGAATGAGAGAGTCGGTAGAACATGAAATGAGGTTTTGAGGCAAAGGGGAAGTCGCACGGACGGCACACGGTTTGTCTAAACCGTGTGGTAAAACCATGCGTAGTTGGTCTGGGAGGCAGCAGCTTCTGCACGGGCGGCACACAGTTTGTCTAACCGTTCGGCCAAACCGTGTGTGGAGGGTCTGATGCGGTCGTAGCTAAAACATGTTTAATGCACAGTTTGTCTAACCGTGTGGGTAAACCATGCGGCCACTTAAACGAGATCCTATAAAAGTGGATCTTACGCGTTTTTGCCTCTAAGTTGGTCCTATTTCCTTCTAAGCAGCACAAAATCAGGATTTTGATTCTCCTATGGTTAGAGAAGGTTATCCCATCATTCTGGAGGTGATCTGAAGGCTTCTCTTGGCGAATCGAAGACGGATTCTTGAGGTATGTGATCTTTCTTCTTCATTCTTGATCGGTTTCTTAGATCTACTTAGATCTACTTCTCCTCTTCTCTCAGTTTCTTAGATCTATGCCCGTTATGGGTAGATCTATGTCTGTGGATTCCAAATTATAAAATATTTGGTCTTGTTTTTGTTAGGATAAGAGATCTCAGGAGGGTTCAATGAGAATTGACCCGGTTTTCTGGAGTGTTCTTTGACCGTTGTTGTTTACGTCAAAACCTTTGAGGTAGGTGACTTCACTCTTGACTCCTCCTATTAGAATTGATTGTCTTACATTCAAATTGGTTTATTTGAATGTATTTGATTGTGAAAACATAGTATAAATATTATTTAGTGATGATTTATGGTTTTGATGAGATTGTGATATCTTAGTGAATTGTTGTGCAAAGTGATGTGGCTTCGTGAATTTAACATGTTGATTTAAAATTCACGATTTTCTGAAATTGGAAGTGGTTTGATGAAAAATGGGTTTCAATAAAAATGGTTTTTTATTGAAATAGTTTGAGATTGAAATGGTTTTGATGTAATTGGTTTTCAATAAATATAGATTTTTGTTGAAATGGTTTGAGATTTAAATGATTCTGATGGAAATGGTTTTCAATAAAAAGGATCTTTTATTGAAAGGGTGTTTTGGCATGATTGATGGGAATATGTGGTGTGTGTTTGTGTTTCATATACGAGGCTTGGTTGAAATATGACCTTGTCCTTGGTGAAAAAGGTGTAATGTCATACTGTTGTGTATGTTCATATTGAATTCGGGACGGACAAGGGTTAGGAGTCTCCCCCATCAGTGTTGACATGGATAAGTGTTAGGGCTCTTCCCCATCAAAAATTCATATTGAATTTGGGGTGTATAATGGTTAGGAGTCTCCCCAATCAGTTTTTGGTTGGATGAGGTTTAGGGATCTCCCCCATCAAACATTCATGTGCATTTGGGTTGGATAAGGGTAAGAAGTCTCCCCCATCATGGTTGGGATGGATAAGGGTTAGGGATTCTTCCTTTTTTCCAGGTAGTATGCATGGATGGTTGCATGGGATTGTAGAATGGTTGGGTATGCCAAAAAGGGATCTTGTGAAATGGTTCTAAAGATTGTTTGGTTATTTTTCTGGAAAAATAACTTGCTGGAAAATTGGTTTAAATTGCTTTTGGAATGATTTTGGTTATGAATGGTGTTGGAAACATGTTATATCTTGTTATAAACTGTTTTCTCAAAAATATTTTATATAAAATCTGTTATATAAATCTTTCTAACTCTTATATCCTAGTGTCTTGAGTAGGGAAGTCATTGGGGAAAACCTACTGAGTTTTATACTCACCCCTTCTTTGGCATGTAGGTGCTTTTGCAGATGTCGTGTTTCGGAACACTGGTAAAGGTAAAGAATCTTACTGCTAGTGGCTTGTGGTGATGTTTAGGAGATGTTGTGGAGCTTGGAGCTTGTGGAGCATGAAGTTGTAGTGTCTTTTGAGAGTCTTGAGCTATTCATCTTCTATATACTTTGATGCTTAGTTTGGTCCTCCGTTGTTTTGTACATTGATGTAGTTTGATATAAATGAAGTGTTTATTGGTCCTCCATTTGTTCATGTATCATATAGTGAGTTTCTAGTTATTCTTGGTTGGTTTATGGGTTATTTCATAAAGGTTAAATCTTCCCCCAACTTGTATTTTAAACCTTTCGGCATTTATTTCCATCCTTTGGCGTCTTGGGGATGTCTCTTAATGCCTAGTAATGTCTTGTCATACTCTCAAGACAATTAGAATTGGCCGGTCATTACAATTTGTATCAGCTTGTTCAGTCCTTGAATAAAAAGTAGTCATTAGTGTTCTCGGTCTTGAAGTTGAAATCCATTCTTTTCTACTCCTTGGGTAGAAATCATAGACAGGAGTAGGATTGTCAGAACATGAAATGTACACCATAAAAGGACGTAGCTAACCCATTTATACTGAACTTCAAGTTACCTGGGTTTTGGGTACATAATTGTTTTGGATAAACTTCTAGAATGTTAGAAATATCATTATCATGGGTTTATCCAATGAGAGCATAATTACATGAATTTTAGAGGATTGACTTCCCACTAGGATGGCATATCTCATTGTGAGGAATGATTATGGATTTTGTGGAAAGTGCGATTTTTTTAAAAATGCATAAATTGTTTTCAAGTGAAAGATTTTGAAAACAGGGTATTTGGGGAATTTTGAAAATGGGTTGATTTTCAAAATGTATTTTGAATGTTTTCAAAAATTGTTAAAAATGGAAAAAGGTTGTTTTTGGAAAAACAATGTTCTGATAGTTGATGTGATAGAATTTGAAATGCTAAGCCAACAGTTTCTAGAGAGTGAGATTGACGGAGTCTGTTTTCTGTTTAGAATATGGAAAATGTGGAAAAGTGGAAAGCCTCGTTTTAATAGAGTTGTCTAATGTGATTTGAAATGGGAATTCTTGATGTCTACAGAAGTGAGACTCAAGGTTGGTTGTTCTGTTTATAGATATCGAGTAGGTGTCGTAGAGGCCAACCAGATGTGGCCATGAAAACGGGGTTGCACCGAGCCCTAGGTGAACCAGCAGTTAGTCCAAAGCATAGTGAAAGATTTCTAAGATGTGGGAAGTGTGAATATAGGGGAAGATCCAATGCATGTTGATTATGCGGCTCAGTTCCAAAAGTAGGATCCACCAGCTTTTAGCGGTGATTCAAACCCTGAAAGGGCTGAGACGTGACTGTTCAGAATGAACAGAATTTACGAATTCTTGGGGACAACGATAGAGCTGAAAATAAAGCTACCAACATGTAAGCTATAGGATCTTTCTCTTTAGTGGAGGGAGTTTATAGTACATGTGGGAATGGACCAGGGTATGACATGGGAAGGTTTTTGAGGAATTTTTTAATAAACAACTCTACCCACATACGTTTAGAGTTCAGCGCACAACATATTTCTCTAGTCTGAAGCAAGATCATATGTTGGTGATAAAGTATGCAACTAATTTTATGAGTTTAGTGTGTTTTTCAACCGAGTTGGTGGGTAGAATTTTGGTGAAGGCAATTATCTTTGATGCGAGGGTAAATAAAGAGATACATTCAAAATAGCAGTGTTATGTATCGGTGATTACACATAGATAGTGAATTGAGCATCGGTGGCTAAGCGGGATCTGTTGGGAGCTTCAAGCAGAGGAAGTATGGTGGTACCCTTGGGGAATAGTGGGATCTAACAATGGGTTCAAGTGGAGGAGGGACACTTATTCCCATGGTGGATGTATGACACATAATCCGACAGCGGAGCAATAAAGAGTAGAGTGTGGCAACCAAGGCGTTGTTCGGAGTCAAGAAGGTTCTGGTGGATGATTAGTCGAGACCATCCATGGTGCTAAGTACTATTATTTTAAATTCTACATTGATGAATCTGTTGTTTGATACGGGTGAAAATTTTTGAAACTTCAAACTTCTCTAGGTCGAAGAGAGTGTCGAGCCTTATTGTGTAGAGAATGTTGTATCATTGTGGACAAGGTTGAGCTAATGGGGATTTTCTCAGTGCTTAAGATAGATGGGTATGATGTAATCTTTGGAATGGATTGGGTAGTGGAGTTTAAGGCCCACATCAACTATAATTCACGAATAGTGGCTTTACAACACACGATGGCATTAAACATATCTTTAGAGGAGTGATTCATGAACGGCAGGGTGCAACGGGTTTGTTGACACTAGCAGTGGCAATGTTATCATATCTGTTGATGGTATTGTTGTTTTAATTGGTAAAGGGTTTTGAGCAGAATTCTCTTCCAGCAATGGTGGATCAGTTCATGGATGTTTTTTTCGAGAAATTATTTTGGTTACCTCTCGTAAGAGAACTGGAGTTTATGATTGATCTCCTTCCAGGGACCAATCCTAGCTCACTTCTATCTTATCAGATGGAACCTACTAAATTATAGGAACTGAAATTCCAGTGGTAAGAGTTCGAAAAAAAGGGTTTATATGACCTAGAACGTCTATATGGGCACTTCCATTTTTTTTTGAAAAAGGTGGATCGAACCCTGAGGATCTTCGTTGATTCTCATAGACATAACGAAGTTTTGATAAAGAACAGATATCCACTTCCATGAATTGAAGATTTTCTTTCCTAGTTGAGGGGAGCCCAGCGGTTCTCCAAGATCGACCTGAGGTTGGTATATCATCAATTTCATGTGAGGAAAGACGATATTCCTAAAACAACTTTTAAGAAGCCGATATGGACACTACGAATATGTAGTAATGCCTTTCTGTCTAACGAAATCACTAGTGGTCTTCATGGCTTTGATGAATCGGATATTTCAACGATATCTGGATTCTTTTGTTATGGTTTTTGTAGATGATATTCTGTTGTATTAAAAGAATATGGTGGATCATGAGAAGCACTTCATGATAGTGTGGTGGGTCTTGAGGAATAATCGATTGTATTCCAAATTTTCAGGGTTGGGGTGTGTTCTCATGCAATGGAATAATGTGGTTGTGTATGTCTCACGATAGTTGAGGGTTCATGATAAGAGTTACCCAACACATGAATTGGATTTAGCTACAGTCATCCATGCTTTGAAAACATGGAGACATTATCTATTTGGTAAGAAATTTACCGTGTTTACAGATCACAAAAGCTTGAAATAGATAATCTCACAGCGCAAATTGAATATGAGGAAAGGGATGTGGATGGAGTATCTCCAAATTTCCGACTTTTACTTTATGTACACACCTGGGAAAAGAAATTTGGTGGTGGATGAATTGATTAGAATGTCATATGTTCAGTTAGTGAAAGAAGCTTCAGATGAATGGCAGTTGATGTCAGTCTTAGCCGACTTGCATGTGGAATGTGAAGACCGAGGTAATGTTGTTGTTTTCTATTCAGCTACACATGTTCTTGATTTAGTAAAGATGATAAAAGAAGCATAAACACATGATTCATAATGTCTAGTTGTATGTTCAAAACTCAATGGTGGGGAGACCATTGATGGCCGGAAACGTGATGGGGGTTCAGTTTTTTGTTTCAGATATCGGATGGCTATGGTTTTTCAGGAATAAATCATTCATGATTCCACATTCAAAATGGGTTGTACATCTAGGTACATAGAAAAGTATAAGTCATTGAATACTAAGTTTTGGTGGAGCAACATGAAAAAAAAGGTGGTCGAGTTCGTCTCGCGGTGTTTGACATGTTAGCATGTTAAAGCAGAACATCAGAGACCAGCTGGTATGTTACAGTCAATACCTATCCTAGTGTGGAAATATGATCGAATAGAAATGGATTTTGTTTCAGGTGTTCCAAGAATGGTCCGAAAACACGATTCCATTTGGGTGATAGTGGATCGTCTAACCAAGTCGGCCCATTTCATCCCAATTCGTGAAACTCATAAGGTGGAAGATCGTTCAAAACATTATATCTGACAAGTGGTAAAGAGGAATGGTGTGCCAGTTTCTATAGTCTCAGATAGATATCCGATGTTCATATCTCATTTTTTATATCATTATAGTAAGCCTTGGGACTTAGTCGACTATGAGTATGGAATATCATCCTCAAACGGATGTGTAATCCGAGCGGACGATAAAAACGTTGGAAGAAATGTTGCGGTATTGTGTAATGGATTTTGGTGGATCTTTGGAAGATCATATACCCTTAGTGTAGTTCCCATACAATAATATCTATCAATCCTCGATACGAATGGCTCCGTTTGAAGCATTGTATGGGCGTCCTTGATGTTCTCCACTATGTTGGGTGGAAACTGGTGAGACTTCACTAGTTGGGCCAATACTTTTCCAGGAAACAATAGAGAAGATTCAGTTGATTAGAAAAAGGATGGAGACAGCTCAGAGTCTTCAAAAATCTTATTTAGATCACTATCGAATACCATTCTCGTTCGTTTTGGGTGGTCATGTATTCTTGAGGATCTCTCCATGGCTTGGACATCGTCGTTTCAAGAAGCAGGGCCAGTTATATCTAAGATACATTGACCCTTTTGAGATAATGGAATGGGTTGAAGAGGTGGCATATCGTTTTTCACTACCACCATGGTTTAGTTGGGTGCATAATGTGTTCCATGTATCATAGTTGAAAAAGTTTCAGCCTGATCATGACCATGTGATTAGATGGGATAACATTGGCCTAGAGTCGGATGCATCATTGATACATATCTCGGTATAGATTGTGGATATGAAAGTGAAAGTATTTTGTGGAAGAAGCATCGGTCTAGTGCGGGTATTATGGAAACATGGTCAGATTCAAAAATAGACTTGGGAACGTGAAAAGGAAGTGAAAGAGCTGTGGATGGAACTCTTCCAGTTGGCTGATTTTTTTCTACTTTACGAGGATGGAAAGAACAATGGTGGGGAGAATGTTGTGCCCCCAGTTTCTGGTATGTAACCCTATATTAATGCTTTTAAAGGTTATAAAGTTAAGGGTGATGAATGGGAGATTTGGGAGAACTTGGAATGATGTTTTTGAGGCAAATGGGAAGTCACATGGATGGCACACGATTTTTCTAAACCATGCAGTAAAACTGTGCTTAGTTGGTCTTGGAGGTAGTACCTTCGCATGGGCGATGCACGGTTTGTCTAACTGTGCAGCCAAACCATGCTTGTAGGGTCTGCTAGGGTAGTATCTAATGCACGATTAGCACACGGTTTTTCTAACCATGCAGGTAAACCTTGTGGCCACTTAAAATATATCCTATAAAAGTTGATATCATGTGTTTTTGCCTCTAAGTTGCCCCATTTTTCCTCCTGAGCAGCCTTGAATTGGGATTTTTCTTCTCCTAAGGTCATAAAAGGTTCTCCCATCATTCTGGAGGTGATCTGAAGTCTTCTCTTGGTGAATCGAATCCACATTCTTGAGGTATTTGATCGTTCTTCTTCGTCCTTGATCTGTTTCTTAGATATACTTAAATCTACTTCTCCTCTTAGCTGGGTTTCTAAGATCCACCCCTATTATGGATAGATCTAAGTGTTCGGATGACAAAAATGACAAGATTTAGTCTCAGTTTTGTTAGTAGAATATATCTACGGAGGGTTCTAGGAGAATCGACCCGGTTTTCTTGAGCGTTCTTTCATTGTTGTGGTTTTCATCAAAACCTTTGAGGTAGGTGGCATCACTCTCGACTCCTCTTCTTAGAATTTATTATCTTATATTAAAATTGGTTTATTTGAATGTATTTGATTTTGAAAATCATAGAATAAATCTTTTTTAGTGATTATTTATGGTTTTGATGACATTGTGAAATCTTGGTGAATTGTTGTGCCAAGTGATGTGGCTTCTTGAATTTAAAATTTTGATTTAAAATTATTGATTTTCTGAAATTGGAAGTGGTTTGATGTAAAATGGGTTTCAATAAAAATGGTGTTTTATTGAAATGGTTTTGATGGAATTGGTTTTCAACAAAAAGGGATTTTTATTGAAATGGTTTGAGATTGAAATGATTTTGTTGGAAATGGTTTTCAATAAAAAGGTGATTTTATTTAAAGGTTGTTTTGGCATGATTGATGAGAATATGTGGTGTGTGTTTGTGTTGCATATACGTGGCTTGGTTTATATATGGGCTTGTGCTCGGTGCCAAAGGTGTAATGGCATATTGTGGCATATGTTCATAATGTATTCGGGACAGACAAGTGTTGGGAGTCTCCCCCATCAGTTTTGGGATGGATAAGGGTTATGGATCTTCCCCATCAAACAATCATATTGAATTTAGGGCGTATAAGGGTTAAGAGTCTCCCCCATCAGTGTTGGGATGGAAATGGGTTAGGGCTCTCCCCCATCAAACATTCATGTGCATTTTGGTTGGACAAGGGTAAGGAGTCTCCCCCATTTTGGTCGGAATGGTTAAGGGTTAGGGATTCTACACTTTTTCCAGGTAGCATGCATTGTTTGTTGCATGGGTTTATGGAATGGCTAGGTATGTCAAAAAGGGATCTTTTGAAATGGTTCTAAAGCTTTTTTGGTTATTTTTCTGGAAAAATAAATTGCTGGAAAATTGGTTTAAATTGTTCTTGGAATGATTTTGGTTATGAATGGTTTTAGAAACTTGATATATCTTATTATAAACTGTTTTAGGAAAAATATTTTATATAAATGTTTCTAACTCTTCTATCCTAGTGGCGTGAGTAGGGATTTTATTGGGTAAAACCTACTGTGTTTTATACTCACCCTTGATTTGGCACGTTGGTGCTTTTGAAAATGTTGTTTTTCGGAACACTGGTAAAGGTAAAGCATCTTACTCCTAGTGGCTTGTGGTGATACTTGGGAGATGTTGTGGAGCATGGAGCTTGTGTAGAATGGAGTTTTAGTGTCTTTTTAGATTCTTCTGTTGTTCATCTGTTGTGTACTTTGATGCTTAATTTGGACTTCCACTGTTGTGTACTTTCTTGTAGTTTTATATAAATGATGTGTTTATTGGTATTTCATTTGTTCATGAATCATATAGTGAATGTATGGTTATGATTGGTTGGTTTATGGGTTATTTCATAAAGGGTAAATCTTCCACCAACTTGTATTTGAAACACTTTGGCAATTATTTACAGCCTTTGGCGTCTTGGGGATATCCCTTAAGGCCTACTAATGACTTGTTGTACTCTCAAGCCAATGATAATTGGAGATTCATTACATGTATGATATTTATAACATTAATATAATTATGGATATTATGGATCTATATCCCATACACAAGTACTACAAATCTCTTCATAATACATGCAATATATAAAAGGAAATTTAAATCTGATACCAGAACAATAATAAATTATAGTTTCCAAATGGGTGGAAATATTTTATAAGTGTATTGTATATGATATTATAAAAATTAATATTCTTATGTTGTAACTTAATAAAATGCATTAAATCATTGTATAGGATGATGGATCACATTCTACCAAAAGGAACTGAGAGGTAAGAGGATTCATCTAATTTTTTTTTCATTGATGAATATTTTATTTCTATGCACCTTATATCACTAAAATGGTGTATATAATGCAAATTATAGATATAATACCATGAATACATATGAATTTATCGTATTTTATGTTTCAATTTGAATTACTTATTCTATGGAGATATTATTTCAAAATTACCTCATGGTAAAAAATGTAATTTATCAATTTATTTTCATAGGGTTATATTACATTCAATTTTTTATTAATATATTTTGATTATGTGTGTAATTAATTTTAATTATATTATATTATATTTGATATTATATTAAATGTATTTATACTTAATACATATATTAAATCTATTGATAAATTCTCACATAAACTCTATTATCTTTAAAAGGGTTCATCTTCTTCAATTGTATTCTTCTTTTCATATGTCATATTATACACATAACTAATTTTATGAACTATATGTACTACTCCATTGATATAATATATCATGAAAATTTTTATAATAATTATATTTATTGTTTCAATTTATTTTATTCCTTTCATGGGGAATAATATTCCAATGTTACCACTATGGTAAGAGATTTATGGTTCAATCTATTTTTAATTTTGATTTATTGTGATTGAATTCTAATTAGAGAAATTATTTGTTTATTTTCTAATAAACCCCTTCCAGTCTCATCTCATATGTTACGATCGATCCCCCATGTCCTATGATGTGACTACCTTGTGCCCTCTTTCCATTGTATAGGGGCTGGTGACTAGCACCGGAAAGGAATATCCCAAAATGAGAAGGCATTCCCTCTAAACCTGTATACAAAATGATAGGGAAAACTACAAAAATCTAACCATAAAGAAAATAAAAGTAATATGACCACCAAAAAGTACCCCCACTAAGAGTAAAGTATGTTCATTGAATGTAAAGGGGACATAATACTTTACCAACTGAAAGTAATGTAAAACAAATTATATACAATCTTCAATGGTCATCCTCTAAAGATGTTACCTAAAGGGTAGGTACATAACTCTGTCGAATGTCACTATATCATACCACGGCTCTCAATAAACCTATGAGCACCATCTAGTCTTGAATCCCTAATGTCTCAGTCAAAGATGTTCATCGTCTGCACAAGACACAACAGGTGCAGGCGAATCCTGTATAGGGGTGAGTATAACAATACTCAGTAGGGACCCTGACACCCTAATGGTCTCTCAGTAATCTATTAAGGAGAACACCATAAAGGAAATACCACATAGTCAATACCACCAAGAAAGATCCCAAAACATAGCACAATGTAAAAGACGCATCTCACACTAGGAATAACATAATTACAAATTAAAAGATGTTTAGTTGTAAAGCTTGATCATCTTATTCTATCGAGAGGCTTTGACACTGATAAAAATGGGTAACTAGGTGTTGACCCACACAGTATCGCTAGATGCTGACCCACACATGTGCACTAGGTGTTGACCCACTCATGGTCACTAGGTTCTTACCCACACATGATTGTTAGGTGTTAATCCATAGAGGATCACTAGGTGTTGACCCACACATGATCCTTATTAATTTTTCACATCACAGCCAGCCACTGGATTTGGATATTTGTAAAATTTTATTTATTTTTACAATTTTAGTTGTATGATGGAATGTATGTAGAAATAGATTACATATGACTGTCAAAGACCATTAGAGAATATGGGTCTTATAAAATAATTGATTGATGTTATAGTTCCTTAAAAATTATAATTTAATTTAAATATAAGGTTTTTAATAAAATACATTATAAATTAGTTTCTATGTATTCAAATAAAATGAAAACAAAATCAATGATATAGATTCTACCAATTTCCATATAAGTCCAATATTAACATCCCATGATTTAAATAGTAATTGTATCAGAAAATAGCACATCATCACATCATCGATTCATAAAAAATATATTTATATAATAGAAATGAAAATATAAAATAATAAATACATACATCTAGAAAATATAAAAAAACTATAAAATAATAATTCTTATATTTAACATTGAATAAACTCTATAAAACCTAAATCCTGAACACTATATTTAAATCAAATTTAGTAAAAATATTCAATGTAAAATAATCCATAGTTGAATTGTAATATTACATATAAAATAAATCATTAAAATGTGAAACCTTTAAATATCATAAGAATAAATGGAAAAATCTTAAATAATATATAATTAAAATAAATAAAAAAACTAGACCAAATTAAAAACAAATATAATGAAATTAATGTATGAAGAATAATCAAATAATATTATTTCAGTTATAGATTACTAGATTTAATTTTATGATCATATGAAGATCAAAAAATAAATAGAATAGAATATGTACAACTTATAAGTCATTGTAATTTTTAATTTGGAAAATATATTTATACTAATTATTATAATAAAACACTAATATGGAACATAAGAAAAATTCCCTACATTAAATAATTTTGTATACAAAATATAATTTAATTTGTAACATCAAAGAGAAATTTCATTATGACTGTAATGAAACACGATTAAATAAATAAGTTATAAAGAGTACATTGAATATCCCTAAGAAATTTTTTTTTTGTATATACTATTTTTTTATTATATCCATTATGATTTAAAAAAAATGAATCATGTTTTGATGTGATGTAATAATTAAGAGATAACCCTAAAAATGAATATGTATAGAAATACAATTTGAACATTTGAAATATATATTGTAATTAGTGAATTGGAAAATAGATGTATTTTAGAGATAAAAAATATATATTATTTAAATATCAATACAATAAATTGATGATTTTAGATAAAATAACTATAGATGGTTTGAGAAGGGAAAAAATATATGTAGATGAATGGAAGGTTCGTATATTTTTGTGGATGATATCTAAAATTTCATGAATGAGAATCCAAAATGATTCAAATGGTGTTCCTATGAATAAATCATAACCATAGGGTAACATTTAAAATAAATGTGAAGAATATGTGAACAAAAGAATGAATAACAATGATGTTGATGTCGCACATAGATCTGGGAATGTAATAAAGGTGAATTAAGGGTATTGGATGACTATTTTGTTAAATTAGTGAGTCGTGATGGATATTTATTTACCATGTGTGATAAATCACATGATTTAAACAAGATGGATAGATATAACATGATGGATTCTTGTTGTGTGGTGGACAGAGAGAATTAGAGGAGGTCTGGTTCCCCAACGTCTTATAAGATGGAGAAGTAGTACACACCATTTTAGATCATTGAGAAGGGATGACATAAAAATTGAAGGTTTGTAGAAATCCTAGGGTGGAGTGGAAGTAAACAAATGAGTGGGGGTCATGATTGAGGTAATAGAGGATACTAAAATCGAGTAGATGGAAACAATTTGACAAGAGGTCTCTAGGTGAGTATTTGGAAGGAAAACCATTAAGTTGCAGTATATCACTACATAAATTTACAATAAAAATAACATAAAAAGACGGACACATAATAGAATCATGTATGAGTAAGGATAAAATATAATTATCAAATTAAATTAATGAATTTATTAGTGTAATTTTTCAGTCCATATAAAATTATTATAAAAATTTAATTACATGATCTACCCATTACCATTGTAACAAAAATTACAAGGTTTAAAATTTATAATGAAAAAAAATAAAAAATATATATTTAAAAAAATTGATTTTCTGATTACAAATATAAAATCCATTTTTTGAAATGATTTTTTTTGGAATTATTTAATTTAAAATTAATTAAGAATAATTCAATGAAAAATAAGTTTTTTAAAGGAACGAAATTTCAAAATATAAAATGTTTTTACACTAAATTCAAGTATAAAGTTTTATTTGAGAAACATTAATTTAATAATTATACAGGAAAATAAAAAATTTAAAAACAAAATTATATCAAAATATATTTTAACATTGTATATAATTTAAAAGAAAATAACTATTTCATTAAATAATTATTAGATGTATCTAATCATGATAAAAAAACCTTTAAATATAAAAAATGAAAGTAATTTAATGTTTATATTCTGAATTAAAAAAAGAAATACATTTTTAAAAAAAAATCCATAATTATCTAATTTAATTATAATATTTACTCATACTAATTAAAAATATATCTTTGAGGAAAAAATATTTCTGAAGAATAATATTTCCATTAATAAAAGACGAGTGCTTATTAACAATATATTAATTAATAATATATAAATGTATAGAAACATTATATATTTCATAATTATTTCAATCAAATTCATTATAGGTAATTTAATTACTATTTTATAATAGTCGCATTTAATTAAATATATTTTATTGGTCATTGTAGCTTAGTGTTTCATATATTGTATTCTATCAAACAAGGTATTATTTTTAAAATATCATGATATTATATGTAACATATTAATCTAATTGGTACAAAAAATGAATGATTATTTTTTTAATTAAATCTATCATAGTATATCTCTTTGATCAAAAACAGGTTTTCTTCTAAACACAATTTTTATTAAAAAATTTCCGAAAATATTTATAATGAATTTTTAATGTCAATTTTTCCCATAATATGTTTCTTACAATAAATTTAATAAGTATAATCAAATTAAATTTGAAAATAATATACATTTTAATTTTCCTAAAAAATGTAAATTGTATAATGATTTGGCCACAATCATCTTTAATGTGAAATTCCCACTATCATTAACAATTTTTAATAATGGATTACTTTATATTTTAATGTAGTAATTGTTAAGGAAATTTATTCTGTAATACTCTTGAACAATATTGATTTTATGAATGTAAATTTCCAAATTTAAAAGGAAAATTACATTAACAATGTTTTAAAGATCAATTTATAATATTTATATCCTTCAACCACATCCACCCTTTATTATACATATTTATTTTTTAATTATAACATCCTTATTCATTATCTATATAAGTTATGATAAGTTTGTGTTGGGAAAATATTGAAATTATCATTCTTCATTAATTTTTGTAATCATAAATTATACCACAAAATATTCACTTTTTTAATCATTGGAAATTACTTATCCCCTAATTATCCATATTATTTATCATGGATATTTTTATTTAGTAAACAATATATCATTTAACGATATAATATTTTACATTTAATGTTATTTTATTAACTGTATTAATTATTGTTATTATATATTCAATACATGATATGAAATTATTTTTGGTAAGGTATATTGTTCATGAATTAAATATATTACATGATATATGATGAATTCCTTGAAAATATTGTTATGGGATGGGTCCAGTTATTGATAGTCCCTTGAGGAATTAGTAGTATCTTTGAAAAAATCAGTATGCTAACTTTTTTAAATCAGTTTTTTATGTATAACTATGTATCCCTTAAACAATCATGTAAAAAGGACTTAATGGAAATGTTTTCATGATACATGTGAATAGTATATCTAATATAAATCATTTAAATCATTTGGAATTAATTTATTAACATATATAACATTATTGAATATATATTAACCATGGTTTCAATTTGTTCTCATGTTATTGATTAAATGGAATGTGTGCGTAGTTATTTAGTGTCCTATAATGATTACACCTTATCTAACCATGATAGTCAATTTATTGAATAATGGTATTGTGTTCTATGATATATAAATTTTTTAATTGATCATACCTTATTTTAATTGATTTATTTATTTATGTTATCTTCTATTTTACATATCTTTTACTATGAATTTTATATCAACATTATCATATTAACATTCACATAAATATGAAGAATAAATATTTGAATGAGTTTGAGGATAAATAATTTTTTAATTTCTCCATGTTTTATTTCAAATTTTTAGATGTATTCTGATATTCATGTATGAATATTGATTACCAAGAGTAATAAAAAAATTCCTTTAGGATGTGATTTTTTGTATGTAATACCATAGTAGTAAATTAAAGGCCATCTCCGAGCTATAGGGTTTGGGGTACTTATAGTTGGTATGATATTAAGTTTAATATGAACCATGGGTATGAGATTTAAGAAAATAATGATTAAGTATCATAACCATTTTATATATTTTAAGGATACTTTTAGATAAGAATCATAATGTTTTGGTGAGGAAAGTATTATGTGATTTTTTAACTAATACATCCTTGTTAGGATACTATCTATGGTAATGGTTATAGAATATTTCTATACAGGGTAAATAACTCTAAAAAGATGCATTCCCATTGATTGTCTCATCACATAGTGCATGACAATAGTCCTAAAAATGAAATGATGTTTCTACTATTGTGGATATGATTTAGACCATTCAGGTTTTCATTACCAACCATTAATAATAATTTTATGAAATTGTAACCATGAATGAACTTGGATAAAACTAATTTTTCAGTTTTTGATATTTTTATGAACGAATGTATTCATAATGAAATAAATAAGAATTTTTATATGAATGGAATTTATGATGATTATGTATAATTTGAGAAATATTTATGGGAATAAAAACCTTTGATTTATTATATGATTTAATGAAAATGATAGTTGATGAATAATTATTTTATATTTTGTAGAGATTTTTAACATTATTAAATACCATAACATTAAATGTGATCATTTATTTTTATGCAATAGTGGTCAATTAAATTATTATATTCCTTGAAACAATAATCCTTATAGACAATCGTTGTTGATAAAATATGGTATTTAATAACTACTATTATTTTTGAGGATGTTCATAATGTTTTTAGGAATATTATTTGAATTATATTTAGATTATTTTTAAAAAATTATCATCTAAATTATGAGAGAAAACCTTGTTCATCTAACAAGGACATGGGGCATGATCACACTACAAAAGGGTAGTAATGGTTATTTACCTACCATTGGAATGTTTGATTTACTATTAAATAAGATATTATTTTTAGTTAAATAGTATCATTGATATATATGAATACTATTTTATAAAAAAAATTATACTATCAAATCATTATAATTTTATGTCAATTAATGATCATTCAAGTGGAATTTTTTTGTAGAGTTTTATATATTAATTGGGTTTTACACAAATTAATTTTTAAGAATAATCAATTATTTTATATTGATATAGGTTAAAATAGATGAGATTTCCCTTGCAGTAAAAATATTATCTAATGTTCATAATGTTGATATAAACAGTGATGTATGGTCATTTACTTAGGGAATAATAAAAAATAAACATTTTTTTGATATTTAAAAGTAAAATGTTTTATTTCTATATAAAAATGATTGTTCAATTTTGTTATTAAATAACATTATTGTAACAATTTCGTTATTCGATAATATTTAAGGACTGTAGACATGATTTATTATTATTTTATGGATTTAAGTCCCGTTAAATAATAATTTTATTGCATTAAGAATAAAAATCTATAATTGGATATCCATTTCATGGACTATGTAAGGAAGTTTAAATTAATCAGAAAACAAAAATTGGATAAAATATTATCTAAATTTTATCATGCAAGAATGTTTTTGTGTTCCTCTATATTGATAGAATATCAATCCCACAACTATAAAAAATGTAAATTGATAAAAAAAATTCATCTTATTAAATTAATATATTTTGAATCAATAGAATTTTAACGGATCATTGATTTATGGTTATGTTGAATTTTTCATTCACTAGATCATTCAGAATCTTCTATTTAATGGTCTCTATCACATTGTGTAATTATTTAGTATTTTAATCCATGTCCATAACCTAACATTCAAACACTCTTATACTATTTTTAATATTATAATGTGTTATTACAAACAACCTTCAAAAAAAATTCAACACCTATTTAGAGATTTCTCTTTATTCCATTTTTTCATTTGGGTATTGAACAAAGGAATTTTTAAATTTCTAAAACAAGATATCTAATATAATGATCAAATTTTTTGGATTGAAATTATTTATGTTTGGTATAATTTTACTAACCAATATTTTAAATTTTTTTAAAAAAAAAAATTATACATTTGATCTGAAATGAAAGAAAAACCCTAATACTTTTAAATAGTAACATTATGTTTGATGGTGTATATGACAATGAACTTCGAGCTTAAATGACATGTGAAATATTTTATTTAAAAATTACAATTATTACCTACTTGTTGAGTTGGTAGATATGAAATGGATTGGTTATATATATATATATATATATATATATTAATAATAAAATATTTTTGATAAATTATTAGAAAATAATATCGCAAATTTTTAATAATTTCATTTACGCTAAAAAATAAATAATATCATAAATTTTGTTTTCTCATTTTATGCATAGAAAATGAGGATTTTTTAGTGAATTGTAAAAAATACATCTATGTATAAAAATGGCATTTTATTCCATAAATTATGTAATATTAAAGACCCATTAAAATTTTGTTTTATTTTAAAATCATCAAACTTATTATTTATTTAGATTTAAAATTCTTATTTAAAAATTGATACTATTTATAAAAAATTACTGTAAAAAATTATTTTTTGGAAAAAATTGCATTTTTTTCAAAAAAAACTTTTGAATGCATAATGTAACTCCATTTTATTGAATTAAAATAAATACTAATAGGGTGATATTTAAATTATATTAACTATTTATATTTCTAAATATATTAAATTAAATCCTATTGATGATGATCAATAATCATAAGATTAATATTTGAGCATCTTGTTCTTGAAATATGTGTTACATGAAAACTTATTTTTCGACATGTCAATATGGTTTATTATAAATTAAATTATGAAACTTATATATGGTGAAATTAAAAAATCATTTCTATATAATTATTAATAATAACTAGCAACTTACAATATTGTGGAATTATTATTTTTTCATAATGAAGAGTAAATACACCAAAATTTATATACAAAAAAAGGTTAAAATAAGGATTTGTGCATCACATGAACTTGTGTGAATATTAATTTTACAAACACATTGATTTTTTATTATATATATGTTTTATGTAATATTTATAATAATTTTATATAATTATATAATAAGGATAATTATTAGTATGAATAATGGATAAAGGGACAATGATAAAAAAAAATTATAGTGATGAACACTATAATTTTAAAATAAAACATAGAGGATGATGGATAAAAATGTTTAAAATGTTTTATTTTTAAGAGTTAGAGATGTATCCCAATCATATCAACTCTCAAAATAAGCATTTATCAATTTTATAATAACATTTTTTGAGGGAAACATCATGATGTATATTTTTTTGGGTATTTAAAACAAATCTCACACCCTCTCAATTAAAATATCACATGTCACCCCAAAAATTATTCATAACTATCATGTAATTTTTATCGACTATAAACTTCAAAAATCTCCCATAAATATAATTATCAACATTCCTATGTTTTTTTCTTAAAATACCATCTCTTGGGTCCATCAGTGGATATCTAAAGGTGGCTTCTCTATGAGATGTTAAACGTCTCTAATGTGGATCTTTATTTTTTCATTATTATTTTTAAATGATAAATTATATCTTATCATGTCCAATATAATAAAAATTTTATCGAAAATAAAATTATATTTTATTTTATTTTAATACCCTATATCCATCTCCATGTCTGTCAAATGGGATATCAAATCATCAATCAAGTGTACGGTGTACTACCACCTCCCATACATATATAACTTTTTTTCCATTATCACCTATTATGGTAGGATATATTGAAAAAATATAGATATATATAATGTTCCATAAATTATATTCATATTTTTTTTAATAATATGGGATTATTTAGAGACCAGGAGCTCAAACGACACTTGATTTTGGGGCACGGTGAGCCCATAATAAGTTTCCGAACATTTTCTTCAGATTATTTAAAATTTTGCACATACGTGGTTTTGGAAACATTTAAAAAAGTTCCCAAATTAAAAATAAGAGGGCACCATTATGTCTATATGGATGAATTTACCAAAGTACAGACATAACCTCGATCAAAAGATGTCATGGAAAAAAGTAAAGTTCAAGATTTTTTTTGAAAAATATAAAAACAATTCTATAGAAAAAATTAATCATTAAGTTTACATTATTCAAATTTCAAATTATGCTGAAATGTGAGGATGTTACTACCCAATAATCACCAAAACATTGTGTCATAAATGAAACAACTTGATGAAAATATGAATGAGAGTAACAGAAACTCTAAAACTTGTTATCTCCATTTAATAGGTTAACCAGATAATAGAGCATTCGCATAATATGGTATTGATATGAACTCTGGGAGATTTGTCGTTGGAAAGGGACTATCAACAAACTACCACCAATTATGGATTGTGGAATGAAGAATGATAGTAGTGCAATATTCTCCAATGAATGATATAACATCAAAGTAGCGGTTTGATTCAAAGTGGATTCTATTTTCCCTCATCGATAGATTTGTGTGACAAATGTTGGAAAACCTAAAAATAGTTATCCCATGGATTGATCACCTTGTTGATAGGGTTTATAATATCGGGTTTTGAATAGGATTTATCCATGTACGATTATTAAATATCCTAGAAACTTGTTTTTAAATTCTAATGTGGAGGGATCGAGCCATCGCGAATAAGCCCAAGATACCTAGATTGGGGGAGTTCTGGTGTTCTTCATTATTGGACCTCCTGATCAATGATGTGAAAAATTGGAGTATGTAGCAGTGATGGAGATGACCTGACGATCCCAAATATTCTCATAGATCGGAAATTAGACTACCGTATGTGGATCATCATCAATGAATGTTGTCAACCACACTGAGTGATCATTTATTTTTGACTATTTCACCATGGTTTGGAAGTAAACATTTTGGGAAGAATGGAATGGTTTCTAATTGATACATATTCCAAGTGTAGATACGAGAATGGGTTTGGGAGGTGGAATATCATTTGGAATTTATTCCATAGTTTTTTTGGTGCATAATTTGTTTCATTTATCTCAGTTGAAGAGGTATGAGCTTGACCATGACCATGTTAATATATTAAATCTTATTGACCTAGATTAAAATGATTAGTCAGTGTATATCCCAGTGCATATTGTGGACAAGCATAAGACATTATTGCATAGATAAATTATTTTTATAATGCATGATTTTTGGAAACATGGTAAGATTTAGGAATATTTATAGGAACCTGAGAAGGAAATAAAGTAGAAATTTCCAGAACACTTTCGGGATAAAAATGGTTTTTTACTTTTATATGATCGAAATACCAATGGTGGGGGAAATTTTTAAACATATATATATATTATACAACCCCTTAATTATTCTCTATTTGAATATAAATTATAGGGATGAAATTGGTGAGTCTTTGGTGTACATTAATATTATTTTGGTGGTTTTATATTCATGTACAGTTAGTGTATGGTTTGGGAAAACAAACCAATACCCACATCAAACTATTCATAGTAATACAATGGAAAAAAGGAGGGTTCTTGGAAGTCACATTTTTTACCCATACACTCCATTCACATAGGAGAAACTATGCGCCTAAAGGATGGAATTGGTCTTTTTGAGGTAGTGTAATTGATAATTTTTTAACTTTGTTTTGAGACTATGTGTTGTGAACATGTTGGGTATTTATATATGTTAGTGTCTTGTTCATTATTATCGCACAATTTACATAACTATTGGGCTAAACCAAGCATGATATGGATACTATATCCTAAAAAATTTGATCTAGCTCAGTTTAATGTAATAATGCCAATTTGTTCCAAATATGACCCTAACTCGGTATTTTTCTCTATCAATGGTCAAATAATTTTATTCCATCAACCATAAGGTTATCAAAAGGTTTCCCTTGGTGATTAGAATCAAATTCCACATTTTGTGTGATTGATCTTTATTTTTCATGATGATTGTCTTAGATATACATCATCCTCTCTCTCGAGATCTTATATCTACATCCAATGTGGGTAATGCTAAGGTTATTGATGATAAATATGATTAGGTTAGGATTTTTTATAGGGGATGAGATCTATGAAGGGTATTTGGATATTCAACCTTGTTTTGTTATATTTTTCATGTCATTTTCTATTTTATCCAAAACTCTTGAGTCACACATCTTCATTGTTGACTCCTATTTCTAGAAATTGTTCAAATAGATTCAAATTTATTTAATTACATGATATGTATTTTTAAATATGTGTGACAAATAATGTTTGAAACCTTCATTAGTGAATTTATTTTATTTTATTGTGAAATTGTAAAATTTCTATTCAAATATCACTAATAAGTTATTTTAAAATTGTATCTTCATTTGATTAATGGAAAATGTTTTGAAAAAATTGTTTTATTATAGGAATGGTGTTGGAATTGAAATGTATCACATGTTGTTATTGGCATGGTTTTTGGGAATACAAGATTTGTGTGTTCATCTTTTAATTTATGAGGCTAGGTTAAAATATGAAAATTTTCTCTGTTGCAAAGGAGTAATGTGGGATGGGACATAATTACCATTTGATGACTTGGTAGATCAATGTGAAACCTCTAATGATCATGGAAAAGATGTAAAAAATAATGTATGGTTGGTGGCTTGGATATGCGGAACTGAATGGTTATGGAAATTTTAACATGTGAAATGGGTTATAAAGCATTATTTGGTTTCTCTCAATGAAAAAATGTTATGTTGGAAAACTAGTTGATGTATAATATGTTTATATTTAGTTATAAATTATTTTGGAATTTTTTTATATAAACAATTTTATATAAATGTTTTCAACTTTTATATCATAGTCGCATGATTAGGGATGTCATTGTGTAAAAACCTTCCATCTTATAGCACTAACCCCTACTTTATCACTGTGGTGGGTTTTTAGTTTTCATCTACAAGGAAATGGGAAAATGTAAATTATCACAAATCTTTAGAACCACCTTATGATACATTGGAATTCTGGTGGAGTTGGTGGAAGGATCATGCTGCCATATAGAGTTATAGTTTAATGGAGTATTATTTGTTCTGTATTATTTTCATTTTCATCTTTGATATTATAGTCTTTTCTATGTAACTTGATTTTAGTTTGATTAAGATAAATGAAATATTAAGTTTTATTTCATTATTATCATTCAAAATATCATGGATTTTTTTATTATAGATTGTCTGGTTAGTTGTTTTGTTCTTATAAAGAAAATCATACCCCACATGTTTTGAAGCCCTTCAATATTTATTCCCAACCATTGTCCTATTGAATAAATTGTTTAGTTGAAGTAACATTTCACCTCTTTGTCATGATAATGATAAGGGTAGGGTTTTTGAAATTATTCTTGAAAAATTCCTATATAGTTTTCCAAATATCATATTTTTATTATTTTATGTATAATTCTTAAATGTATTTCAATTTAAAATACACTGTGTGGTGATATTCATACCTATTCACTTAATTTGACCTCAAAAAAGCCCAATTATAATGAGAATTTTTTTGAATATGTTTTATATTACATAAAACTAATTTTATTCCATAAAAGATTGAATGGAACTAACGTATGCAAGACACAATACATTTAATATTTCTAAAGAAATTTTATTTTTATTTTTCACCCACATGAACAAGTGACGAATTGATGATGCGTAAATGTTCTAGGTAAATATAACATCAAATAAAAATTAAAATTAAATTATTATATATAATATATTTTACTATGAATTAATATTAACAGTGTTATTAAATATTTTTTTATTTTTATCTATATAATTATCCTGACAACATAAGAAGTGAGAGAGACATACATTGTGTAAATAATCATATCATAAAATAATATAAAAGTCATTTTCAATATTTATGGTGACCAAAATATAATATTTATTATGAAATGATGTTTATGGTTTCAATATACTAAACTAATTTATTATAAATACTCAATAAAATTTATGGGGACCGATATTAATGTTTTAATAATTTTTTACTCATTAACTCTTATAATGCCTCCAACCCCTACAATAGAATCAATAAATTATAAAACAAAGTGAATGCGACTTATTAAATACTGTGAATAATATAATAAAATTTTTAAAATTAATTTAACATGTTTCATTTTCCCTTAGGGGAATGAATTTTTTTAATATAAATTCATAAAATAGAAATATATCAATTTTTAGAAAAAAACTACTTTTTAAACATATAAAATTAGATTACACAAAAATAATAATAATATTATATATAATTATATAAAAATTATTTTATTATGATTATAAAATAGATAGATATGGTACATTTAAATCCCTTTAAAATCTAAAGGTGCATTATGGTTATTTTTTAAAAGCAAATTTTATGATATTTGATAAATGGATATTTTTCAGTATTCCTCTAAATTACAGTATCTTTTGAAAAGTAAAAAATATTTCAATGAATATAATAACAATAATTGAATCAAAAAAAACTATCTTTATTTTCTGAATTCCATTTTTAAAATGTATAAATTTATCTATTAAATAGAGACATAATAGTGAATTGGTATTTTTTTACAGGGTAATGACTATTTTAAATATTTACTATCCATACAATTATTTGTTATAAATTTATAATAATAATTATTATTATTCTATAAAAAACCATATAATATATTATCATCATTTATTCAATATAAATTAAATTTATATAAAATTGAAATGATTATCATAAAGAAAAAAGTAAGGGAAAAAATTGAATTTATGTCTAACATAAATTTATACTTATTGATTTCTTTGTAAAATTATATCTACGGATATTGGTTAATTTTTTATTTATATAATTAATATATTTATATTTAATAAATTCCCAATAGTTATCAATTTATACAACACCTAAAAATTTTCTTTTTTCAAAATATTTACTTTTATATTAGATAGGATTCACAATATACATTTAAAATTTTATATTTATAAAAATATAATATAATTTAATTATTATTTATTAAAATATTGATTTTATTTTTCTATTAATATTATATGTTATTTTAATAAAATCATTATTTCATATAATATTAATAAAATTAATTATTTTAATTAAATATTATATATTTGTTTTTTTTCACTACTTATGAACAATAAAATTTAATAGTATTTCATAATAATTTACAGTATATGCATACCAATCATATAAATCTGTATCTATTAACAATAGTTTCAATGACCTTGTACCCTTTATGAAGATTATTTTTCCTCATTTACATACTATAAATCCATAACATGTTTACCTCTTAAGCTCAAATATTAATCATAATTTTTATCATTAATATTTAAAAATATACTATATCATTCCATTTTATTTCTTCATATTGATTTTTTTCAAACTGATTGTAATTATCAATGGAAAAGGTTGTCTTGAGGTTGTTCTAGTTTTAAAAATATTATTCTATACTAATTTTATTTCTTCAAACATATGCATTTTCAGTGGATATAATCATCCATGATTCGTAAAAAAAAATTTGTATGCATTTAATTTTTTACTATATATTGATTGTAACTATAATATCACTACCAATTGGGGTCCCACGGGTGCAAATGACATTCCTGAAGCGACATCCTAAGAACACATCCAATAGGAAAAGGGATAGTGACTAGAAATGAGAAGGAATAACAAATATATATGAATAATATTCCAAATTCATCTTTATACACACACTCTCTCATATCTTATACATACATCTATAATGAATGAAGTAAAAACCCAAAATAATTCATTCATGAAAATCCTATAGAATACAACAATTTTTATGTCAACATAGAAACAAATTATTGGGGGAAATATAAAGGTCCAATATCCTAAAACAATGACCATATTAATATGGAGAACACTAAATAATGACAACAAACGACACAGTTCTAACCACATGTCCCTCTACAATAACCTATAAAAACCACTTTGTAGAACCAATACCTTGTCATTTTAGTAATTTTTCAAATATCATTTTATCTTCATAAGAATTGATAAGTGGGGGAATATCTCATATAGTGGTGAGTATATACTCCCCAAGTAGGACACAATGAAATCATAAATATGAAAGAAAAATCAAGGATAATGTCAACATTCACTTAAAACCAATACAATAAAAAATATAGACCTCCATGATATGATTATAGAAAGAAACATGCCCCATTATATATACTCATGATCATAGCCATCTAAACCTATCAATATATATTTCTTCCAATCTAGAAATCTCATGAAACTACACGGTCATGAATTAACCAACCTAAACAACCCATCAAACTTGTATCCAAAATAGAATACAATAATTTTTAATTATAGTTCCCAATCATCACAAGTTGGAAACAAACATCCATTTATCCAAAAATAATGATAGAATTCTTATCCATAAAAAAATACAATCACTTTATAAAAATATTAATAGAAAACATGGAAATATATATTTAAAATATGAAAAAACATGCCTTGATAGTGATACAACTAATGAAACAAGCCCAAACCTAGGTATGGTCACATGAACAAAAAATAGATAACCAAAAAAAATAAAGTCCATGTGTTACTTGGGAAACCTCAGACCATCTCACAAAAAACTACAAATTTTTACATGACAATAACCCTCCCCCATATTTTTGAATAACACCCTTTCATTCATGAGACACAACAAGGCCCTCACACATGTGAGGGTTTGTATATGGTGTTCACTTGATAGGCATAGTTTAATCCAACCAAGGTTTTTGATCAAAATTCCATTTCAAATAATGATAATATAATGTGCATAATAGAATATTTAGTTGATACAAAATTCAATGATTTATATCAATGGAATTTTTAACTATTTTCAACATTGCATATTTCTATATCAAAGGTCAAATAATAGAGTTACGATGAAAATATATGATGACCCATTTAAAATATATTATAACATTTACCACATGTCATATTAATTATAAATAACAATATTAAAAATAATAATGGAGATTATACCTATAATAGTATATGTTTGGGTCAGTGACCTCTCGGATACCTTAGTAATAAATCAACATTTGTGACCAAAACAATTCCATTTGAAATTAGGATCATAAAATAGTGTATCAACTGATGAGAAAACCATATCTAATGTAAAATAATTATAACCCATGGAAATTGATCATAGGGAAGAGGTGAACACACAGTAAGAGAACCACTTAAATAAATAACGATAGGGAACAAAACCAATACCCCTCTTCAGTGCAAAATGACAATATGTGTTATATATGTCAAAATGTGTCAAAGGGACCATCATATATCACAATCAATTTCTAAATCATAATTTGAAGATTGATTTCAAAAATTAATTTATAATTATATGATAACCACATTCTTTTACCAAGATAATATGAAACCCATAATTCATTAGACAACACTAGTGCATTTATATAAACAATATAAAGGATAATTTAAATTATGGAATAGAATATATGATAGAATCTATTGATAATAAATTATCAACAAAGCAATGAATTGAAACGGAACCACAAAACCTCGTACCTGGGTCACATTCTAAAGACATTGGGATCCAGACACCAGAAGGAATGGTAATACTAGTGTAATCGAGTTGAGGCCCAAAACATTTATTACCATATATTTTAAATTATATTCATAATAATATGTACATATGATCTTATATAACATCACATAGTAAAAATTTCATATACTTTACCACAAAATTAACAATAGATCCATAATTTAGGAGGTAAACACTTTATCAATCTATAAAGGGTCATGAGAGGACAATAAATGATTAATATATTCCAACACTATATCATATTATGGATTTCAATTCAAATAAAAATATAATATTCTTGATTAAGACTACCAAAAATAACCAAGAGGGGTCTACTAATTGAAAATAGATTAACATGACTGACAATGTTGATGGGGACCAAAAAATATGTTCCTACTACTCCAATAGATTCATACATACTAAATTAGGGATAAAGGGAATTGTATGTGATAAATCAATTTATATTGGGAAAAAATTTCTTATTCATACATTCTTAATTACTCCTAAATAATCAACACCCACTACACCCCACTAATACATTCTAATTGATGGTCACAGAAGGAGTCCCTATTGTATTTTACTTCTAATAGAAATGAAATTAGCATTGAGGCCCAAAATTTTCATAAATATATATTAAAGTGTTTATATGAATATTCAATATATTAAAAAAATGCCTAATGAATGTAATAGTTTACTAACATTGTAACTTCTGTAAAAAATCATCTAATTTGGTTAATATTCATAATTTTTTCAAAAAAAATATCTTTTAATTTATTTCTACTCAATGTATTTCCCTACATAAAACCATTATGCAAAACAAATGTAAAGGAATCACTAGATCCGATTAGATCAGATTCTCAATCAATATAAAAAAGTGATATGTAATAAAAACATGAACATAAGGGTATACAATCATGAACATAACATATAAAAACATTACATGCATAAAAATTATCATGACACATCACAATGGAGACCTTGCTATGACTTCCCTGATCCCGCCTTCAATAGTCTAGTAGTTGGGAACTAACAACTAGTAGTCATATCAAACAAATGGGAGGCATTGTCCTAAGTACCTGTACACATATAGACATATCTAAGACAAAAATGGTCAAATTTAAAAAAAAAACTAAGTAAAAAATGCTTTCAAACTACTATTTCCCACAACTAGGGTACAATAATGAATGTAATGAGGGCCCAAAAAAGACCACCAATCGAATATAGACTTTAGCTGATGTCCAAATTATAATGTAAGTGGTACTGGAAATGTCATCAAAAAATCTTATAGAACACACCTCGACATGTCTAGTCTCATAAGGCATCTTCTGGTCCACGTCTACCAGGAACTCTATAGAGGAGTTGATCATATTCAAAAGACAATACATGTGTGGGAAAATACCATGAACGGGTGAGTAAAAAAATACATAGTAGGATATCTCAAACCACAAAGGAATACCAAAAAGAAAATACCACAATAGAATAAAAAATAAAAATACCACGACGTAATACCACAATGGATTACCACAATAGAATGCATAGTATGCTCTACATAAATATATATATATAAGTATATATCAAGAACATCCAGATATACTCAATCCAATAAGATACATAGTCCCAATAAGACATATAGTCCTGATAACAGATAATATATCCATAGGATGCGCAGTTTCCATAAGTCACACAGTCTGTTTTAGACAAACATTATTTATATAAGACACATAGTCAATAGGTCACATCCATCCATAGAAATTTTCTATCTAATATTTATAATTCTATGAGAACTAATTCCTAAATCCATTAGGTCTTATTAAATCTCTAAAAAATCATTAAATTAGATCACTAAATAACAAACTCATTATAAGGTTCCTAATGTCCCATATGGATCTCCAAACGATCATCTGGTTTGAAAGATCTGGTCATTTGAAAATATAAAAATCTGATTCAAGAGGTTGTGGACTGACTATGGTGGTCAACCTCTCAGTCAATATGCTACAACTCAATCTACTGGTGTGGTTGACTGCATAACTAGATATCACGTTCGAGTGGTAGCTCCTTTGACCGTGGCCCGATCCAGTTATCCTGGGTCCGACCCAGGACCGCCCTAACCTGTGGGGTCTTCCATGACCCATGGGGTCCAACCCCACCTATGGGGTCCGACCTGATATGTAGGGTCAACCCATCCCACTGGCCCCGCCCACTGTGGTAAGTCACATCCCACCTCAATTCCCTGACCCGTCATGTCGGACCGGCCCATCACACCGGCCTGACCAAGTCTGCATTTCGGCTCGGTCCTACTCATGCAGTTGCATGTGGGGACTTCAACCAGTCAATGTGGCTTCCACGATTTGTCATGTGGTATCCAGCCACATCCCATGCGGCATCATACATGCCACACCACCATTTACCTTCCGTTTATTCCCATGCTTCTGTGGTCTGCCATTCTTCCTCTTATGCTCTAATATCTCTAACTAAAACACCTATGTGATCCTCAGGTCCCAATATATACAGATCCAACCTCAGTTTCATCATCCCTCCAATATGGGGGGTCTGATAGCATTCAGATCCTCCAGAAATTTCGATCTGTGATCATGATGAACTAGTGGTTAATAACACAATGAATGTGGGAGAGGAAGAACTGGAACGCTCGAAAAATGAACCTTGGAATTTTTTTGTGTTGGAATCACTTCTTTATCATTATAAGGATAATCTAAGAGGATAAACGAATATTCTAATAATCAATCAAGAATAGCACATCCTGAAACAACAACTGAATAGTGGAACATTATATTTTTGGATTTAACCGCGTTCATAGTGGAAATTATGAACGGGGAAAATAATCATTGAAACAGCAGTCCTACCTTTGGATATGGATCATTTTCTATTAAGGATTCATTTTAATTTGTGATCTATCAATAATGTTCTTTGATCCCTGTAATTTTCCTCTCTCCTGAGAGAAAAATTAAGGATTATCTCCAAATATTCCATGTAATTTATAGGGTTTTGAGCCTAACCATGGGTACCTTCCAAGCTCTTCATGTAAAATAAACAGCATCATTGGGTTGACATAAAATTAAAATAACATAAAATCAAACTTTATTTTATACATTAAAACTACCAAAATCTATTTTTCATTTCCGAAGCATGACGACTGATGTTAGGTATTACCAAGGGAAAACATCGCATCACAAACATGGTGGTGGAGTTTCATATCCCATCTCAGTCACCAATCATGGGTTCATAAGATTTTAAGTCAAAATAATTTTATTTAATTATTTTATTTGCAGTTACATCCTTGTGGATTTTTTTTTTCAGATGACCCAGATAGATGATAGTTAGGTCGTGCCTAGGGTAAAACCTCCATTATGAGCTCAATGGTTCCCTTAGACTTCTAATCCAGGAAACCGTTTAAAATATATTCCAATTTTTCCAGGATATTCATTCAGACATGATATTAAAAACATATCAATTTTCAATGAATTATTCATGGAGAACTATGCCTCTGAATCACATGTCATCTTATTGCCTAGTCTTAGAATATTACCAATTAATTTAGTAAAATAAAATTATGAAAATAATATTTATTATATTCTCCCCATATTAGTGATTTATATTCCCAAAATCCCAATCAATGTGATAGTCAAATAAATGAGGAAATTTAGCACGAATCTGAGCCTCCCATATCCATTTTCTCTCATGGAGATTCCCATGCACCCATTAAATAGGCCCCAGAGGAATCAACCACTTATGTAGGATCCTATCTAGTAGATTTTTAATCTCTACCAAGTACTCAGAAAAATTATTTCCATCATCGATGTACAACTTACCCCAGTCCATGAAGTGTGATGGGTCATTCACATACATCCCCATCTACGACACTAAGAAGAAGTCGTGTACCCATTATAACATCGGATGTAGACCCATTCAGTATGCCACACTACCAACTCCACATATTTTCCGGAATGATTTGATGAACCTCATATATAGATTTCCTCCCCTACAAACTTATCATAACCTCCATCGAGGTGAAACTGGAAGGAACATGTAATCTCCTTACTAGAACTCCAATGGCCTCTGC
The DNA here is from genome assembly GCA_963277665.1 of Viscum album. Taxonomy (NCBI): domain Eukaryota; kingdom Viridiplantae; phylum Streptophyta; class Magnoliopsida; order Santalales; family Viscaceae; genus Viscum; species Viscum album. The sequence goes on along the minus strand of OY728140.1, from coordinate 1,353,913,726 downwards.
ATCCTATCAACATAATCTATATGTTTGATCTTAACAGTATTCATCTACTCCGGGATGATAATTGGCATCTTCATGGAATCTCACACAATTAGAACACATGATTGCTTACTCTCCTTGGTCAGTCCAGAAAATTGGCGACCTGTAGTGTCACCCTTATAGGGCCTTGAATAGTTCCATACCAATGGAAGAGTGATACCTCATTTTTGTATGAAATATCCACTACTGGTAGATGATCCTACCAACTATGGCCAAATTCAATCATTAATGCCCACATCATGTCCTCCAGAAACATAATTTTCCACTAAGTCTAGTCATCCTTCTGGATGTGAAACACTATTATCTAGTATAACTGAGTCCCAAACGCATCCTGTAATTACGTCTGCAACTGATATATAAATCAAGAATCACAATCTAAGACAATTTTCTATGTAAGCCCATGTAGTTGAACTATATCCTATATATAGAGGCATCCAAATAACTTTACTAAACTCTGCACTGTAATAACTATGAATTGGGCCAACATGGTGGGTTGGTCAATGATCACCCATATAGTATCATATCCCTAGTATGTATGTTGTAAACCTATCATAAATTCCTTCTATATCCCATCCCATTTATTTTCCCGAACCTCATGGGGGTGATTTTATAAGTACTCAGCCTTAGTAAAATACATATTCTTGAATTAAATAAATAATTCACATTGAGGATCTTTTCAGGTTTAGAGTTATAGAGAATTAGGACATAACTATTACATCTCAAAGATTACAAGGTTGACACATCTACTCAGTTTACATTTTTTTCATAAAATATAAACTCTTGAACAAAAGATTCATGTCTAGTTCCATGTTTTAGACATCATGACATTTCCATGATCCCATCCTTGACAGTATTACACTTTAAGCCATGTGGAAAACATTTCAAAAACATGGGATGAGCATAAAAATATCACTAAGGTTTATAACAGTACGGAAAGAAAACCTTAGTCCATGTATACATAAGAATCAATGAAATCATACTTTACTCATAAAACATAAGAACTTTAAAATACCTCATTAAATCATAAAATTTAGGAATATCTCAAAGAAATCATAAGATGTAAAGGTAACTTGAGGCATTCATAACATTCTTACGTAGGGAGTAACCCTCATGGCTACGTTTGTAATACCCATAATAGTATATTCCCTAAATATCTTCAGATAAACCTTAACGTTTAACTCCTTCACATTACCCAATGCATTGTAGAGCTATATCGGGCTCACCCGCCCTTATTTTAACACAGAATCACTAGATTTCATAAACATTTCTCAAGAACTATAACATAATCATAACACTTAAAACATGCATAAAAGAAACATAAAATTTCCACATTTCCATCATAGGTGATCACATCATGATATTATCATAAATAAAAACATCTAATAAAATCATTAAAACTCTATGAAGTAAAATTCCCTTTATATTTCGAAAATATTAAAAGAATACATTTAAAAGAGATTTTAGAATCAAAGTGTCCCATACCAGTTCGAAACTTTTGAAAGGGTTTTAAAACATTAATTTCCATATAAATAATTCCTTAAATTCATTTTTAAAACATGGAAATGGAAGATAAATTTTTAAAAGGATAAATCTTTAAAACAATTTAAAACAATGTTTTAATAAAAGAGTCCTTTTCCATTTTGAACTTTTAAATTATAATCCACATGAAAGTAGACCATTTTAAAAACATTTAAATGAATTTATTATAGATATAATACGGATATGGAAAGTCGAAGGAGATGTATATACACTTTATGAAAGAATAAAAGTGCATATCATTAAGAAATGTCTCAATTAGATGAAATTGAGATGTAATCCCAATCAAGGATCATGCCCTTAGAGCATGGATAAATAAATGACTTAATTATGTGTGAGAAATATAAATACAGAAAATATAAGTGGATATTAAGTGTAAAACAATCATATGTCATCCACACATATTCATAGAACTCCATAATCAAGAAGTACAAGTTTAACCCAAAGAATTGAAATTGAGTTAAGAAGTTCTCTTGCAAAAATTCGACAGCCTAACGACGTCACTATAAAAATCAGAAAATGAGTTGATGAGAGAGAAAAGCGTATCTCATCACTTGGACATAATATTTATAGAAATAAGGATATATAAGAACATATCCTAACATAACAATATGTAAGTTAAAAGACATAACAAAAAGTAGTCTTTTAAAAAAAGTGGGTGACAGGTTCCCTTACCGACTTTGGTAACTTTCGAAACGTACACCCCATGAAAGAAGGACAATACAACATTGATGTAAATACCCATAAAAGAAATTATATTACACAAATAGTAGAATAATGGGCAGTACATACACCACTCAAAGGAAATGGTGGAAAATGTAGCATAAATCTCACGGGAATAAAAGTGAGATGAAAAATCCCTTACGAAAACTCGGCAGCCTAATGGCAGCACTTAAAACTTCCAAAAATGGATTTATGAGATAAAATAGGGTATCTCATTATATGAAAATAAAAAAATAAATTATGAGTAATATAGAAGAACACCCCCCAACATAAGAAAAATTAACTTAAAAAAGTTGAAATAAAAGAGAGTACTTAAAAAGAAAGAGAGGGGTTGGATCCCTTACATCAAGTCTGACTTTTCTTGTTCATTTCTTTATATTCCTGAATAATAAACATTGGTAAATTTATAATTACTTAAGGACATAATTTAAATTTTATTATTCAATTAATATCATATATTATCATGTTATAATAATTAGTTAATTATGTGAGTTCATATCATACGTTTTGTCGATGTTCGGTACATGAGTCAAAAATGATCTTGTTTGAAAAGCATTGTCAATGTAGTTGTAAGTAGATCATATAAAGAATAGTATTAATGATTTAAATATCATATATATTCAGTATATATTCGTTTTATACTTATTCCATAATATTTGGAGGTAAAAAGAAATGAAATACACCATTCATGGAGACGGTAGGCCGTACGTACGCATGAACACTACTTTCATTACTTTGGCACATTAATGGAATTAAAACTAGATGAGAGAGATATATATATATATTATAATTAAAATATAATATATATTTTATATGGGTCACATAAGGTTATTTATTTCATTCTTTATACATTCCATGTATTGCATGAACGAGTCACATCACTTGAGGGGGAGGTAGTCCACATTTCCTCAAATGAAATTATCACATTTGAACAACATGAAAAGCATAAAGGTATGTTTTAAATATTAAATATAGAAGCATATAGAGGAAATAAATATAATATATATCATATATAAAAATATTTCCATCATAATGGAAACCATGATAGGTGGTAGGAGAATATATAACAATCATCGTTTCATGGGGCAGTAATTCTCCATCCACGGATACAGTATGTTCTTTAACCATTAGACGAAGGTGTGTGTGAGTGTAGCTCGAATCCTTCTCATAACAACATAATAGTATGTTTTAGATACTGTTGTTGTTACAAAATTAATTAATAAAAAGAGTTTATGGGGTTGGAGAAGCAAAATAAAACAAATGAATATTAGGGAAGACATTACCTTTAAATCGGATAACTCCCCTTGGTTTGAACCAAAAGGGTTTCTTGAAGAGCTTTCTGCCTAAGGTAAAGCTTCTAGGATGAAGAGAGGGATGTGGAGAGATAAAATATTCAGATTTTGGTCGATCCAATGGCTTGAGAGGTGTGGGTAAGGAGGTATAGGAGGGGGCCTTTTATAAGAGGGAGGAGGGGCACTCTTGGAAAGTAAAGAAATGTTACTTTATATTAAAATGAGTTTTGGATTTTAAAGGTCCCACATTGATATATTTCTTGGATAAGGTGGTAAGGGTTCGAAATATACTCATCCAATAGGTTTTAGAAAAGTCTATGTATTATATTTTACATTATCTTTTCATTTTATTTAAATCATTCATTAATGAGATAATTGTTGCATCATCATGGTGTCATAAATTAATTAATTTATTTAATGTCTAAAAACTATAAAAAAATACGATGATGTAGGAAATATTTTTATCTTTCCAATTACTATTTATAGTCCAATATATCATTTACATAGACAAAAATAAAATTGTTTTACTTGGGTAAAACATACTTTGGTTATACTTTCCTTTTAAAAATATAAAATTAAAAAGTGTCACTATCACCCCAAAAGTGATTCCATGGGGTCCCAAAGTTTGGCACTAGGTTTTCCATGGTCGGCCATGACACAGCCAGTAGAATTAGGACACATTTTGGGGTCATTTGTTATTATTATGATATTATTTTATTACCCTTAACTACCCGATTACTAGTTAATCATAATAATTAAAGATAATTACCGTTGTTACTATTCATAATGTCCAAAAACAAAAGAGTATTAATTACTTAATTTGGAACTTCTGATTAAAAATTTGAAATCCATTTTATCAAATTCAAAACACAAAAATTGTATTAATTAATTTAAAAGTAAATCTCGTTGTCAAAATAAAAGACAGGTTTTTAAGAAGTGAAATTTATCAAAAGATTGAGTTGTTTTTACATCCAATTGAAAAGTGAAATTACTTCCAATGAACAACATTGTATTAAGTGATAAAAAATAATTCAATTATACTTTAAATACAATTAAAATGAAAATCTAAATATATAAACAAATTGGATGAAAAAGCAGTTTTGAATTAAAAAGCTGTATTTTTCACTATTCATTGAAAAAAAGACATTATCAGAAAAAATACTAAAACTTAGCCCTAAGATATATTTTATATTCCAAATTCATAAATTATTTCCATTTTACCCAATTAAAAACATTGAATTTTCATTAATAAATCATATAGTTAATTCCCGTTGTCAAAACAAATAGCGTGTTTTTAAGAAATAATATCTATCAAAAGATTGACACTTGTTTATGACCATTTTAAAAGTGAAATTAATTCTAATGAAAACCATTGAATTAAATGGTAAAAATATATTCTAATTAAACTTTAAAAAAATTTAAAAATATAATATATCCATAAAATTTAATTAGAAAAAAAGCAGTTTTGACGTAAAATGCAGCATTTTTCACTATTCATTAAGAAAATGAACATTTGTCAGAAATATACCAAAAATTTATCCAATGTAAATTTCAATATCCCAATTCTAAAGAATAAGTTTATTTTGACAAATAGAGCTTATAAAATTGTCAAAAGTTGTATTTAAAATAGTTTCAACATCAAAAGGTGGTAAAACAATCTTTTAAAAGTATTAGAGTATTTATTCTTAAAATTGGATTCATTTGCATTTTAAGACTATAAAATTTATTGGATAAATGTAAAAATATTTAACAAACATATTTAATCCTTTTATAGTTATTTATGTTCATTCCCACCATTAAAAGGCTAGGCATTAACTATTTAAAATAATATTATTATATTATTAGTGTGTAGCGTTAGATTTCAAAGAAACTCGTTGTTGCGTATTGGGTATTTCATCGAGCATAGAATTCCCTTTAAAGTAATATTAACATTTTATTCACAAATATTGATAAACATGAGAATTTAATATTATTTATTTACCTGGGATGTTACATCCTTCCCCCCTTTTGGTAATTGTGTCCTTGCAATTTTAAAATTGGGCTTGAAACATCATTGAAAGACCCACATCGAAAAAAGAGTAAATTTAACTATCACTTTAAAAGAAAGAAAGAGAAGTACAAGGGTCACCGAAGTTAACCCATACTAGGATTCCATGTAGGAAAACATGGATATGGAATAAAAAACAAATGGCCATATTCTGAGGGAGAGTGATAGAAAACATGTTTAGGAGAAAGTTAACCACCAGAAAATCACAAACTTGTGATGGGTTAAACGGTATTTGATTCCCCAGACGGAAAAATTAAAAGACAACATTTTTGTTTTAAATTAATTTTCATTGAGGAATTTATTTATGTTCTTAACTAAAACATAAGGAATCATACTTACATGTCATGTTGACTTTCAACTTTTGCTAGATTTCATACAGAAACTCATATTTTCTCCAAAAGACCAGTATTTAGGATAACTTGTACACATTAAGAGCACTATAATCAACTTTTAGGGAATCACCTAATCCACAAAAGAGAACTATATACTTCCCATGTCTTTAGACCAAAACCCAAACCAAAATTTTTAGTACGAGATCAGATAATACCCAAAAAGGATAATCCTTTATAAAAAGAAATACTACTCTTAATCTCCAAATTTTGTCAAACATTATCCAAAGTTCAACAAATACCATTCAATAAACAGCGGCCTATAAATATATTCAAAGATAAACTAAACTATTATTGAAACCCAAATCTCTAAAGGATTTAATCACATAGTCTTCCAAGGTAAATCTAAACATTTATCTCCAAATAACATTAGTTACTCTTAAAGTCTCATACTGAAAAGTAATTAACCTAATCACATATACTCTATGATAGGTTAATAATTTCCATAGATAACCCAAAATTAACTTATTCTAGATTCATAAGATCATCTAACTAAAAAGAATTAGTCAAACTAACTAGGTACTTCACGTATTCCTGTGGTAGGCGATAAATACCAGTCGCACTGTGGTTGTGGGTTCAATTCCCGCAGCTTCATCCGACGCGACATGTTGTCACACGGTCTACATGTTTTCCTTTTTCCAAAACTACATAATTCTTATAACATTCCCAAAACGTGATAAAATCTTCAAAAATAACCATAACATAATTTAACCTCAAGTTTATCTCATCCCTTTCATATTCCATAATATCATGTAGTAACCCATAATTACCTCAAAAATGAGGATCATATAAACCCTAATGGTTACCTTTATAATTATTAACTTAACTTCCACATCGATTTGGTTATCTCATACATGATATATTATAGAACTCACCAAGTTTCAAGTGGTTGATCATGACTCTTGATAGTTGGTTTAGAATAACCATGAGATTTCTCATTGAATCCCACATTTCATCCAGTCTCTTAATCAGAGAACCACCATAGTTTCCTTCAAACCCATTGTCACTTTGGTGCCTGCTAGATCCATCCATTTACTAAAACCAAAAAGGTCAGTGTGAGTATATGAAGAAAATCATCATTTACTAAAGAGGAAGATAAACACTAATATATACTTATCCAAGTTATCTCAAACTGATTCCAACTTTCATAAATAACAATGACTCTATCTAATATAATAACCAGTGTTGTTATACACAACTTGTGACTTATGCTTAAACAACAATCTAACCTATAAAGTTATCTAAACCGACCATTGATACCAACTATAAGGACCTGGCCTTTGTACAATACATATTCTTGAATTAAATTAATAATTCACATTGAGGATCTTTTCAGGTTTAGAGTTATAGAGATTTAGGATATAACTATTACATCTAAAAGATTACAAGGTAGACACATAAACTCAGTTTCCATTTTTTCAAATAATATAAAATCTTGAAAAAAAGATTCATGTCAAGTTCCATGTTTTAGACATCATGACATTTCATGGATCCCATCCTTGACCGTATTCAACTTTAAGTCATGTGGAAAACATTTCAAAAACTTGGGATGAGCATAAAAAGCTCAGTAAGGGTTATAGTAATGCGGAAAGAAAACATTAGTCCATGTATACATAAGAATCAATGAAATCATACTTTACTAATAAAACATAAGCACTTTAACATACCTCATTAAATCATAATATTTAGGAATTACACATAGAAATCATAAGATGTAAAGGTAACTTGAGGCATTCGTAACATTCTTACGTAGGGAGTAACCCGCATGGCTACGTTTGGAATACCCATCACAGTATATTCCCTAAATCTCTTTGGAGAAACCTTAGCATTTAACTCCTTCGCGTTACCCAATGCATTGGAGAGCTATATTAGGCTCGCCCACCCTTAATTTATCACAGAACCACGCGATTTCATAAACATTTCCCAAGAACCATAAAATAATCATAACACTTAAAACATGCATAAAAGAAACATAAAATTTCCACATTTCAATCACAATAGATCACATAATGATATTATCATAAATAAAAACATATAATAAAATCAATAAAACTCTATGAGAGAAAAATCCATTTATACTTTGAAAATATTAAAAGAAGACATTTAACAGAGATTTTAGAATCAATGTGTCCCATACCACTTCGAAACTTTTGAAAGAGTTTTAAAACATTCATGTATATATAAATAATTCCTTAAAACCATTTTTAAGACATGGAAATGGATGATAAATGTTTAAAAGAATAAATCTTTAAAACAATTTAATACAATGTTTTAATAAAAGAGTCATTTTCCATTTTGAACATTTAAATTATAAGCCACAAGAAAGTAGAACATTTTCAAAACATTTAAATTACTTTAGTATAGACATAATATGGATATGGAAAGTCAAAGGGTATGTATATATACTTTATAAAAGAATAAAAGTTTATATCATTATGAAATGTCTCAATTAGAAGAAATTGAGATGTAATCCCAATCAAGGATCATGCCAATAGAGCAAGGATAAAGAAATGAAATAATTATGTGTGGAAAATATAAATACACCAAATATAAGTGGATATTAAGTGAAAAACAATCATGTGTCATCCACACATATTCATAGCATGACATAATCAAGAAGTACAAGATTAACCCAAATAATTGAAATTGAGTTAAGAAGTTCCCTTGCAAACATTCGACAACCTAACAGCGTCACTTTAAAATTCAGAAAATGAGTTGATGAGAGAGAAAAGGGTATCTCATCACTTAAACATAATATTTATAGCAATAAGGATATATAAGAACATATCCCAACATAACAAGATGTAATTTAAAAGACACAAAAAAATAAGTCTTTTAAAAAAAGAGGGTGACAGGTTCTCTTACCGACTTGGGTAACTTTCGAAACGTGCACCCCATGAAATGAGGACTGTAGAACATTGATGTAAATACCCATAAAATAAATTATATTACACAAATATTTGAATTATGGGAAGTACATACACCACTCAAAGGACATCGTGGAAAATGTTGAATAAATCTCACGGGAATAAAAGTGAGATGAAAAATCCCTTACGACAACTCAGCAGCCTAACAGCGCCACTTAAAACATCCAAAAATGGATTTATGAGATAAAATAGGGTCTCTCATAATATGAACACAAAAAAAATTAATAGGAATATAAAAGAAAATCCCCAAACATAAGAAAGAGTAACTGAAAAAGGTGACATAAAAGAGAGTACTTAAAAAGAAAGAGAGAGGTTGGATCCCTTATCTCAAGTCTGACTTGTCTTGTTCGTTTCTTTATATTCCTGAATAATAAACTTTTGTCAATTTATAATTTATTAAGGAAATAATTTAATTATTATTAGTCAATTAATATCATATATTATCAGGTTATAATAATTAGTTATTTATGTGAGTTCATATCATATGTTTTGTCGATGTTCGGTACATGAGTCAAAAATGATCTTTTTTTAAAATCATTGTCAATGTAGTTGTAAGTACATCATTTACAGAATAGTATTAATGATTTAAATATCATATATATCCAGTATATATTATTTTTATACTTATTCCATAATATTTGGAGATAAAAATAAATTAAATGCACCATTAATGGAGACGGTAGGCCGTACATACGCATGAACGTTACTTTCATTGCTTTGTCACATTAATGGAATTAAAACTAGATGATAGATATATATGTATTATAATTCCAGTATAATATATATGTTATATGTGTCCCATAAGTTCATTAATTTCATTATTTATACATTCCATGTATTGCATGTACGAGTCATATTACTTGAGGGGGCGGTAGTCCACACTTCCTCAAATGAAATTATCGCATTTTCACAACATGAAAAGGATAATGGTATGTTTTATATATAAAATACAGAAGCATAGATAGGAAATAAATATAATATATATCATATATAAAAATAGTTCCATCATAATGGAAACCATGAAAGGTGGTAGGAGAAGATAGAACAATCATCGTTTTGTGAGGCAGTAATTCTCCATCCACGGAAGCAGTATGTTCTTTAACCATTAGACGGAGGTGTGTGTAAGTGTAGCTCTAATATTTTTCATAAAAAAAGTCATAGTATGTTGAATATACTGGTTTTGTTACAAAATAAAGGAATAAAAAGAGTTTAGGGGGTTGGAGAAGAAAAATAAAAAAAAAGAACATTTGGGATGACTATACCTTTAAATCGGATAACTTCCCTTGGTTTGAACCAAAAGGGTTTCATGAAGAGATTTCTGCCTAATTGAAGGATTCTACGATTAATAGAGGGATGTGGAGAGATAAAATGATCATATTTTGGCCAATACAATGGCTTGAGAGGTGTGGGTAAGTAGGTAGAGGTGGGGGCCTTTTATAAGAGGGAGGAGGGGCACTCTTGGAAAGTAATGAAATGTTACTTTATATTAAATTGAGTTTCAGATTTTAAAGGTCCCACATTGATATATTTAGAATATATGTGGTAAGGGTTCGAAATATACTCATACAATAGATTTAGACAAGTTTATGTCTTAGATTTTATAGTATCTTTTCATTTTATTTAAATCATTCATTAATGAGATAATCGCCGCATCATCATGGTGTCATAAATAAATTAATTTATTTAATGTCTAAAAATTATAAAAAAATACTATGATGTAGGAAATATTTTTATATTTCCAAATACTATTTATAGTTCAATATATCATTTACATAGGCAAAAATAAAATTGTTTTACTTGGGTGATACATACTTTGGTTATACTTTCCTTTCAAAAACATAAAATTAAAGTGTCATTATCACCACAAAAGGGATTCCATAGGGTCCCAAAGTTTGGCACAAGGCATACCATGGTCTTAAATTACACAACCAGTAGCATTAGGACACATTTTGGGGTCATTTTTTATTATTATGATATTATTTTATTACCCTTAACTACCCAATTACTAATTAATCACGATAATTAAAGATAATTATCATCGTTACTATTCATAATGTTCAAAAACAAAAGAGACTTATTTACATAATTTGGACCATCTGATTCCAAATATGAAATAAATTTTATCAACTTCAAAACACAGAAATGGTAGTAATTAATTTAAAAGTAAATCACATTGTCAAAACAAAAGACAGGTTTTTAAGAAGTGAAATTTATCAAAAGATTGACTTGTTTTTACATCCAATTGAAAAGTGAAATTACATCCAATGAAAAAAATTGTATTAATTTATAAAAACAAAATTCAATTATACTTAAATAAAATTAAAATGAAAATCTAAATATATAAATAAATTGGATGAAAATGCAGTTTTGAATTAAAAAGCTATATTTTTTACTATTCATTGAAAAAAATACATTATCGGAAAAAATACCAAAAATTAACCCTAAGATATATTTTATATTCCAAATTCAGAAACTATTTCCATTTTACCGAATTCAAAACATATATGTTTCATTAATAAATCATATATTTAATTCTCACTATCAAAACAAATAACGTGTTTTTAAGAAACAATATCTATCAAAAGATTGACACTTGTTTATGTCCATTTTCAAAGTGAAATTAATTATAATTACCACCATTGAATTAAATGGTTAAAATATATTCTAATTACACTTTAAAAAAAATAAAAATGATAATCTATCCATATAATTAACTTAGATGAAAAAGCAGTTTTGAAGTAAAATGCTGTATTTTTCACTATTCATTAAAAAAACTAACATTTGTCAGAAATATACGAAAATTTTATCCAATGTAAATTTCAATATCTTAATTCTAATGAATAAGTTTATTTTTACAAATATAGCTGATAAAATTGTCAAAAGATGGTTTTAAAAAAGGTTCACCATCAAAAGGTGGTAAAACAATCTTTTAAAATTATTAGAGTATTTATTCATAAAATTGGATTTATTTGCATTTTAAGCCTCTAAAATTTATTGGATAAATGTAATAATATTTAACAAACATATGTAATCATTTATTAGTTAGTTCCATTCATTCACGCAACTACAATGGCTAGGCATTAACTATTTAAAATAATATTATTATATTATTAGTGTGCAACGTAAGATTTCAATGAAACTCGTTGTTTCGTATTAGGTACACCATCGAGCATTGCATTCCCTTTAAAGTAATATTAACATTTTATTCAAAAATATTTATAAACATGAGAATTTAATATTATTTATTTACCTGGGATGTTACATATTTAATCCCACTAGAACCTCATGCTCATCCATCCCCTCCTGACAAATGAGGTATTGAGAAAAAAACATTACAACCCCTTCTTCATCCTTGGCCACCAAAACTCACATCGGATGTTTTGGAACATCTTCACCATACCTGGATGTACCAAAAATGGGATTTTCGTAACTCTCTTAAAACTTCATACCAAAAACCCATTTGTACTTCTATGCACCCTTATAAAAGAACAATGTCATCTCATCCTTTTGAATATTCATTTTTGGGAATTCCCTCTAGACATATGAGCATGTAAAGTATCACAGTCAGTGTCTCCAAGATGTGCCTCCATTAATCATTTTAAGAGTGGATGGGTAAAATCTAGTACTAAGATACTTCATCCTCATCCATGAAGGATATCTACAATGATGAAAAGTCATATGATGCCTCATTCAGAAACTATGAAATGGATTTCTACTAAGATCATCATCCACCACATTTCCCTTCCAATGAGTATTGAAAATAAAATTATAATATTCCTAGATAAAATCTATAAATCTCCTACATCTTAAAGTTCATATAATTTTTAGAGAATATATAATTGATACTCTTGTGGGAAAAGTAGAAGACAAACTACTCCCCATTACTTGGTGTCTCCACATGTTTAAAGTGAAGACTACCACTACTAACTCAATATCATGGGTCTCATAGTTTTCCATATGTGGTTTCAAATTGAATGAACCATATGCATTAACTACTTTCCCTTATATGGTAAAAAATAATCCAATCATCTAATGTGTCACAAAACACTACATTGTTGGTACCCAACTTTGGAAATATAAAGATTTGAACACTCATCAATCTCTGCTCCAACTACTATAAACACTCCTGTAACTTCTCTTTCTGCATGAAATGTTTTTCAATTCATGTCAAAGATGGCATGGATAATGTAACTCTGGAAATTTATAATACAAACCTCTGATAGTACCCAGACATACCAATGAAACTCTACACCCTGGTAACCATCTTGGGTGGCTCCCAAGAAATCACCATCTCAATATTCACTGGATCAACTAAAAATCCATCTTATGAAATGGAATGTATCATAAAATGAACCTCTCAAAAGAAAAACTGACACTTTGATAGCTTCTCGTAATGATATTCCTCTTGGAGTGAGGCTAATACCATCCACATATGTCACCCAATCTCTCCTATAGGGGTCAAGTACACTACGATGTCATCAATTATGACCACTAGAAACCTTTCTATGTAAGGATGAATGATATGGTTCATGAGTCCTATGAAAACTTCTGGGGGTTTATTAGGTCAAATGGAATCACCATGTATTCATAGTGGCAATGAAGATAAATGATATTCGTCTTCTATAGATCCTCATCTAGTGCTTGTAAAAAGTGATAACCAGATCTTTGTTCAATCATCGATAACCATCTTTCCCCTTTTACTTTATTAAAGAGGTCATTGACCCTCGATAGTGGATAATTATACTTATTGGTGGCCCAACTCAGGTTCTAAAAGTCACCACTATATTGGTTGAAAAGTGGGGTATCATGATGCCCTTCCTCTTTATGTTCTTCAAGTGCACCCTCGACTCATGAATCCCTATGAGAACCATCTGATATAGAGGTGTATATCTAAGAACCATCCATGTGTATCCTTGAACATCCTCATTAAAAATTTCCTCATACTCTTCCACCACTATAAGAAACACTATAATAAAATCTCCAAATGAACTGAGGGTGAGTCCAGCCAACTGATGAGTAATCATCTACACTCTCCTATATGTGTGTCCATCATTTACTTCTTTTTCTTACTTTTCACCAACAAATAAAACCCTAGTTCAATCACTGGAGACACACCACATTGTGCACCTAAAATAGTCAATCTGAGCATGAACTCTGGAGAACCAGTCCATACCAAGAATGATGTCATATGTATTTGACACCACTACCAAGGTATCTGATGAAAAACTATCACCTCTAAGAGAAAGATATTATTTTCATTACTACTGTGTTATAATCAAATATATTCCCATATGATTCTCTAGTCATGAGGGTTGAGTCTACATTCCAACCAAAATCTCAGAGTCTCAAAGAGGGTTTTTGGAATGAAAAGAATGAATTCAACATCTGTCTATCAGAACCGAATCTAAGGTAGAAATGAAATACATCATACCACTTTTTTTCCTAGAGCTTTACCGTCATAAGCCTCTATTTCCTATAACTGGCCTCATCCCTATCCACAAGCTCCATGATCCTATCATGGACCACCTGGTGGAGGTGGTGGTAATAGATCAATCCTGTGACCACATCCTATAACCCTTAATGGTCCCCAACAATTTTATATACCCTATAGACCACCAGAAGGACCACCATACTCATTCCTCCACCAATGCATCAATGGTCCCCCTCCCTTCTCCTGATCAGCTGTGTTACAGGTCTGGAAACATCATTCCAGATGTCCCCAACTACCGCATGAGTAACACAACAAGTACCTAAACTAACATTAGCTACCTTGGTACCCCCTCACCATAGATTAGATGTTGCGATATCATATCCCAATACACCTGGCCCGATTGGGTCATTTTTATTGCCTTCAGCTACTTGTAGTCAGTGTCTCAGCTACCTGGTTCGACCTGATTACTCCCATTATAGGTGCCTGATCCACCAGAAATAAATCATCTTATAGGGATCGCTCATGTACCCTAGCATAAGTATATATTCTAAGGGACATAATAGCTTCCATAATATCTATAGTTTATGAACTTATGGAATTCCTAATCTCTAATGAATGGGTCTTTTACCATATCAATGGAGTAACTAGAATGATTTTTAAATCTCACATAAAATTCAGATAAAATCTTATATTCTTACTTATATGAAGAAGCTCATGTATGCACACCAACTAAAATGTGTCAAGAAAGAACTCCCCTCTAATGAGACACTCTATGTATACCAATGAGAGAGTGGTTTTATTGTGTTTTGGGGACACTAAGCTCCACAATCTCCATGTAGAGCCCTAAAAAGACTTGCAGAAAGAACTGCCATCTTTCCGAAAGGCATCATCACAAGGAGGAAAACATTGGTTTCTACATCTAGCTAATCCTCAGCTGCCTAGGGGTCTGGACAACCCCAAAAACCTGTGAGGTCGCAGCCTCTAAAACTAATGAAACACACTCAGTCTGCGTGCATCCTTAGCTGGATGTGATGGTAGTAGCTATGGCTTGACAATTAGTGGTATAGCTAAAAGACCGTGTGGAGGTGTTATATTTGGTACATTACCCTATATTGTTTCCTCGATGTTCGGTGGATCATCATCATGATCATTAAATCGTTTCCTAATGGGCTATCTACGAGAGGAACCCTGAAGTAAAAAACTATTTAACATAGTCAATATTGTATATCTGAAGATCTAACTCAAGAAGGACATAGAAGACGCAACTCATTATCATATGATGAATGTACCACAATATTTCACGAAACAAGTTTATTCATGAACCTAGCTGAAAATAAGGTGCACATAGTCATAGATTCCGGTTATTTAAGTCACCTCGCAAACACTAGATTTTCTGGCTAGAATGCCGAACTCCAAAAACATGAGTCTATTTCGAAAAACCGTCCTCATAGACACTTAGTCCTAAATTATAACTCACATAATCTGATACAACTCTATCATGACCCATACTAGAGGGGCATGTTCCATGACTACCTGAAAACCACCTCAAATAGGCCAAATATTGGTGACTAGCACTGAGTAGGTATATCCCACAAATGGGATGTATTAGCCTATATGCATTTATACACACACATATATACAAGCCACAAATGATGAAATATAAAATAGTATGTAATAAATGAATGAAAAGTTATATATCCAACAACCAGATTACAAAAATGAATGTAAAGAGGTCCAAAATAATACCAATAGATGAATAGAGTCTGTTGTCACAAGTAGAAAATCTAAACAAAGAGGTACTAGAACTTTCATCACAGAAGATATTGGAACACACCCTAGCATGTTCGGTCTAAGAAAGAACCACCTATTTATAGTCTTTATAGAATTATGTCAAAGATTTAATCTCCTGCACAAAACACAACACCTATTTGAATAGCCCATGCCAAGGTGAGTAAAATAATACTCAGTAGGACATCCTAAAACCACAATGTAATACCACAAAGTAAATACCACAAAGGAAATAGCAATATGTAATACCAAAAAGAAATTCATAAACGGAAATTAAGTCAAGAAATACAATAATATGAATACTTTGAAAGAATACAAGCATAGAATAACACAATGGAATACCACAATGGAGCACATAATTAGGTCATAGAAGATATATTTCAATATCAAATATATTAGGAACATCAAGATATACTCAATGAAATAAGGCAGACAGTCAAAAAATGATATGTAGTCTCTATAAGGCAGATAGTATTTATAAGACACAATGTCTATGACAGACAAATAATCCCTGTTAGAGACACGGTCTGCCTATATGACACACATTTTGTAGGTCACAAAAAACCAAAAAAAATGTTTTCTCAAAATGATCTAATTCTGGGAGAGCACACTCCACAATCTATTAGGTCATTCTGATACTCCCAAAAACCCACTTTAGATATCTTGAAATGACTGTCTTGTGATAAGGGTCCTAATTCAAGAAAAATATCATTTATAGGATATCATGTATGAATGTAATAGAGGCTTCAAAATTTCAGAAGGGGGTTCACTGGGCCTTTGAAAGACCATGGTAGTCGACCACCACATTCCACCATATCGCAAAAACATGAGATACAGTGGCGGTTGACCCCACTAATAGCTTCTATAGTTGCATGATAGTTTGGTTGACCATAGTTAAGGGTCAATTGTGGCTTGGTCTGACAACCTTTGGTACAAACCGGGTCTCTCCAGACCTCCTTTGACTAGGCCCAACCCACCTCGCCCTTCTGGACCACTCTCATGACCAAATATTCTGGAGGGGTCAGTCTGGGTCATGCAGTGGGTCATGGTGACGACTACCAGTCGATGCGACTACTGCGCCACGGACGGTATCAAACGTGCTACACCTCAGGTACAACTTCCCACATGTTCCCTCCATTCTTTGATCCATTGTTCTTCTTCCATTTCTCCAATATTTGAACTGAAAACTCTAGTGTAATCCTTTGGTCCTAATCGATACAAATGTGTTGTATGCTTCTTCTTTCCTCCAATCCGGGGTACCAATCGCATTCAGAGCCTCCATGAATGCTGATCCTTCATCACGTGGATCCAACGTCGATGAACACCAAGAAATGGAGAGAGAAAGAATAATAAAAACTGAATAGTTAACCTTGGAATTTGTTCACATCGTTCTTGTTTTTTTGTCATTAGAATGATAAACAAATAGGATATACTAGTCTCCCAATAATCCTTCAATAATAACCCATCCGACAACAATGACCTAATCTTGGATAAATCTATTTGAGGATTAACCCGTGTTCTTCATGGAAATTATGATGAAGGAAATGAAATATTTAAACAACCACCCTACCAAAAACATAGATCATTCTATGTTGAGGATTTATTACTGTTGGTGATCTATCTTGAAGAATATCTGATCTCGGAGTTTCTCATCACTCTGAGATAATTCTTTAATGATTCTCTCAAGAGAATAATAGAAATTTTCAGGGTTATAAGTGTAACCCTGGTTCCTTGACTAGATTTCGATTGAAAATAAACAGCATAACTACAACATCATAACGTTAAAATAAAATAAACTCACATTTTATTTTATTCATTAAAATTCCCAAGAACTATTTTCTCCAGCTTACCCACGCCAGATGATATTTGGCCTCATCATTGGAAAAACCACATTAAAAAGTCAATGATGGTATTTTATTTCCAATTAGACTCTCCATTTATGAGTTATTTTTATTTTAAAATAAACTAATTTTATTTAAAAATGTTATTTACATTTACATCCTTGGTGAATGTTTCTTCAGACAACCCACACTGACTAATGTCAGGTTGCTCCTAGAATAATGATTCCATTATGAGCTAAACTGTTCCATCATATTTATGTTCTTGGAACCTGTTTAAATGGTATTTTATTTTTTAAGGAATATTTTGGGCATGTGTTATTAAAATCAATATATTTTTCATCAAATTGTTCTGAATTCACAGGGCCTCATAATCGCATGATGTCTCAGTACCTAGTTTTAGAATATTCCAAAAAAAATGAAAATACCATTGGGAAAATATGATTCATTACATAAATGTTCACAGTCTTGAGTAATAGAATATCATTTGGTTTTTCCTAAGACATTAATAATAATAGAATCAATGAATTTGATCGATATGTGTATCATAATGCCTTAAGGCATATATTTCTAACAAAAACATAATCATATAAAATATTATTTTATAGATATGGACATAGACATTCATAACATGTTAGGATTTGGATAACCACTAATGTAAAAAATTTAGGCATGGGAAATACTCATGTGTTGCCTTTTCAAGATTGGTCTAATAGAACATATTACCTCATTTTTGTGTTCGTCTAAGAACCCATGTACTCATCATTTTTGTCTTGGAATAACCACCCATGTATCCTCTATTCTCATAGAAAATTTATCATTACCAAATTAATTGGAGATAGGTATATGAACCTCCCATCACATAAAAAATATCTAACATTTCTTGTCACTAGATCATAAAACAGTAACAAATCATAAACCATGAAATGAAATGGATTTGGTAGTAATAACCATATATCTTATCCCACATGGGATGTATTACCTCAAAAATACTCGATAAAACTAATTGATTTATATGATCAAAAATACACTTGTTTTTTTACTAATTAAATTATATTATGAGAATTTCATGAAATTTTTATTAATTAGAATTTTTATTTGGGAAATATATTCAATACATTGATCCATGTGAAACATTTGATAAAAATTTCTATATGTGTTTAAATGTAGTTTGGAGGAATTTTTCGTAAAGTAGATCAGTAAGTATAATGAAAGGAAGAAACCTTACATTTGGAACAATACATGTGGATCGTGTACCCAACATTGTTAAAAAATTGTTTTCATATACGCTACATTTGGATAGAATTCTATGTTTGAGGAAATATAAATTATGGATTATAAATAATTATTTTATGTGAAATTGTATGTTATCAACCCTATGTTTTAATATTTTAATTCACATAATTGAACACTATTATTTTCTATTAAATGACAGAGTTTTAATTAAATATATATCTGGTGATTTATGAAATGATCTCGATAGAAGTAAATTTTTTAATACTTTTTTTTATTATTTCAAAGGATCTTATTAAACAATGTAAATCATTCTTATTTCTAGGGTATTTTAAGACTCAATTAAATTATTTATATTGAAATGATTAGAATTTATCAAGATAGATTCTGATATCTACTCAACCAAAAAAATATTTGTATTCTATATACATCTTGATGTATTTATCTATTGGGATACATATAAAATACTTCATTTAGAAATATTTATTTTTGTAATATATTTTTTAATATATAAATGTTAAAAATAAAAAAATGTTCAAGTGAATCTGTTATTTTCTTTAGATGATAATATTCTAAGATATATACGCATCAATATCTTGCTTCTATATAATCGCTATTGTTTTTCTGTTGATAGTATAATTGACGATCATTCAAAACTAGGATATCATAAAAGATACAATTACATTGAGACATTTATGCATGAATAATAAAATCCATGTTATTTAAATTTTTTTGTTATGTAATTATTATCCAAAATCTATAAATTCAATCAAATTTAACTTTTTTGATTTATTGGAGTTTGAGATTCTCAAAATCAGTCATGGAAGAGTATGAGCATCTTGAAATTATATATGGAGAGACTTTTTCTTTGTAAAAGAACCACTAGGATCTATTTGTCATTTTTAATAAGTTATCAAATTAATTTAGTCAATTATGATAGTCTAGTGATAAGAGGTAATTTGTAGTTAATGTAACCAAACTTACTAAGGGATTTTCGGTGGAGTATACTGGGTGATCCTTTTTCCCTTAAACACTATAAAAAATAAGTGTTCTTATTTTATATTTATATGTAGACCCTTTAGTTTCATAAATTAACATTATCTTATTTAGTGGAATATATAAAATAATACATAAATAGATTCCCAAATACCATACTAGTCTAGAGCCTTTGGAAACATAGAAGCAAAAAAATTGGAATCAATATGAGATATATCACCTCCCACTAGGTTCTTCTTGACTATAACCATTCTTATACACATAAATAATAATAGATATCTTCAAAATTCTAGGATGAAAATATAAAAATGGGTTATATGAGATGCTCAGTAAGGTTAATCATGAGGGATATTGAAGCATAATCTTGATCATAAGGGTATGATAACATGATCAAGAAAATAAAATATCATATCCAACATATCAAAGACCATGTACGTGAATCATAGAATAAATATTTTCATTTCATAAGATATGATTCATAAGGAAATAATGAACATAAGTCATGAAATGATAACATTGCAATAAAACATGGAATTTTGGTGGACACATAAGCATATAAAATGGATTCCATATAAGTCATGTAATTTAAACCAATTCCATATTAGTAGTATGAGTTCACTCATCGTGCCATCTTGGAATTCATGGTTCAATATAATTTCTATTTTATTAGTATTAGTTCACTCCTAATACCATATTGATAGTCATGGTTTTCCCCCATAGCCATCTTAGTAGTCATGTTTCACTCTAATAACATCTTATTCTATCTCATTAGATATAAATATTGTCCTATTTCATTAGAGGAAGATAAATTTCCTACCCATATCATAATCAAATCAATCATACATGTGCCCAAAAATCATGAATATTAATTTCATAACCCATGAAAGTTTATGTGCTTAATAAAATTGTAATCATATCATAACTTGTGGGAATGAGATAGGGTTCAAAATAATTTGATCAAAAGTAGTAACCATGAAATGAATAGGGATTCATAATAAAATAAGACATGAAAATTAAATGAAATTCATAAACATATAAACTAGGAAATAGAGAAGGATTTTGAAAACATTATGTAATAAAATATTTATGATTCAAGGGAATTATATGATTGTATCTTTTTTATCATTTCCCCGAAAGGTATGAGTAACACCAACAGATGTAAACACATAATGAATTTACTAAAAATTCAAAATTTCATTATCAATGTGTTATATATACATAACCATTATAAATAATATTTTAAATGTAGTTATTACTATTTATATTACTATGTTTAATGTTTAGTTTATAACTATTTCATTTAAATAATTATAAAAAAGGATGTTTCATAGAAACTCAATGTCGCATGTAATATAAAACATGTAAGTGTTTAATGTAATGTATGTGAAGTTGATGTTATGTGTAAAATACACCATGTCCTTGTTTCATGTAATGTATTACATGTTAGTGTCTGTATAGAATATATTATGCCAGTTTTGTGCAAAAAGATAACACTACATAGTGATATCAAAGACATCAATGAAAATTAAATCATTTGAAAAAAGGTCAATAAAAACTCAAGGTGTTACATTATAAAACCCATAAAATTAATTTCTCCCTCGAAACACATCATCAGGGAAAAAAATATGGACAATTATTCTTAATCATATCCTCATGTTCCTGAGTATCATCCTTTAAATAGGTATTCCTTCACAAAACAATTACCATGTGAGTGGAATTGTTTTATATAACTTTCTCTACATGAACCCTAATTTCAATTGGTTGTTCCTCGTAAGAAATATCATGCTCTAGTTGTATGAACCATATATTCAATACATTTTATCTATTAGGAATATAAATTCTCATGAGAGATACATGGAACACATCATCGACATGAGATAGATTTGGAGAAAGTTCCATGCTATAGACTACCATCATGAAATGATCCAAAATCTAAAAAGTAATGATATACATTGGGCATATTTTTTTACTCTTCCTGAATAACATAACATTCTTATAGGGAGATATTCATATAAACACCATCACATGAAATTCAAATTTTATATCACAATTATGGTTATCATCATAACTTTTCTGCCAACATTAAGCTACCATGTTATCTTGGAGAATAGTTCTAAACATATCTACCAGTTCATTAACAATCAAAGGTACCAATAGCATTCATTCAACAAATTCATCCTATAATTTCATATCTTACAATTCCATAGAAGTAATGTAATTGTTTCCATGTTAATCATAGTAGTATGGGTTCACACCCCATACCATATAGGTTGTCAATAGTAACACCCATGAACATATTAGTTGTATGAGTTCACACTCCATACTGTCTTGGTAGTCATGTTTCACTCTTGTGGCCATATTAATTGCCAATGTTCACTCCCAATACCATCATACTCAATCTCATGAGATATAAATCCTTAACTAATTCATTTGAGGGGGGATATATGTCCCACCCTTCTAATTATTAAATAATACATACATGTTCCACAAAATCATAAATAAAAATATCAAAACTTGTGAAATGAAATGAGTATCATAAACTTGTTATCATATAATAACCTATAGAAAAGTGACAAATTTAATAATAATTTCATTAAAATAATAACCCATGAAATTAATTATGTTTCATGAGAATATGAACCATGAAATACAAAATTATTTCATAAACATATAACCCATGAAAGAGAATCATATTTCATAAAAATGAAAACATAAAACACAATCTATTAAGAAAAGGAATATAAATGGATCCTTTAGATAAATTTATATAATGGAATGTGTAGAACCAATTATTGTCATATTATATAGGTAATAACTATGAAAAATTATTTTAAATTTATTTCATGAGTATAATATCCATTATTATTGGTAAAAATAAAATATTTTGAAGAAATTTTTCCTTTAAAACATATAAATGAAGCCTGAAAATGTTTTGAAACACATTTCAATGAAAATAGTTTGAAAAATAATAAATAAATATTTAATTTTAAAGAAACAATTATTTTAAATTAAATTTAAAAATGATAATGAAATAATTAAATTTTTATGAAATCCATATATATCAAAATAAATTGAATGCATAAATTTTTTTGAAAATATTTTGAAAAACCTTTTCTAATAAAACATATTAAAAAGACAGAAAGAAAATTGAAAACCATTTTACATGAAAATGTATAAAATAATATTGAAAACATTCCAAAATCATTATTAATTAAAAATACATTCAAAACATATAATGGATGAATTGATACAAGTAAAACAAATTGAAAAACTTTTTCATTGAAAGCCACAAAAAATAGAATCTACAAGAAATTTTGATATCATATTATTTTGAATAATAACTATTTAGTAGTTTCTATCTAGAAAAAATTGAATATTGGAAAAAACAATTGGAAAATCCATACATGTTGAACATTCCATTTTCACTATTTAAATGCTAGAATAGTGCCTCATTTAAAAAATTTCAAAAATATTCCTTTAAAACCCATTTTTATAAAAGTAAAAATAAGGTAAATTGTATTTCAGAAATCATAATAGAATATTATAAAGAAAAATTAAACCTCTTAGAAAACATGGTTTTGAAGGAACATGGATTTCTTTCCAAGGAGAGTATTAAAGTCAGAAATTCTTAAAAACACTATCTTGATCAAATTATGTACCTTATCTTAGAAATATTGTACCATTATATGGATATAACATGAATAACCATATATTTATAAAACTCATGAGAGTTCTTGAGAGATTAATCATAATAGTAGCCCAAAGAAATAATAGTCATAAACAATATAAATAAATTATTAGATTATTTCAAAATCATATTACTAGTTCATAAAATCAAATCATTCTCCCCTTGTATGAATTTTAAAATACATAGACACTAAAGTATAATGAAAAATGAATATTATACCTTATATAAGATCTAAATTGGATTAATATACAAATTTTAAATGGAAAATGTAATGAACAAAAAAAATTTCTTATATAATTAAAAATGAGACACAATTATTTACTAGTTTGGTAACATTTAAACCATAAAACTCTTCAAAGAATGATAATAAAATGGATATTAAAATACATAAAATATATTTATAATAATTATTTAATATATTCAAGGGAAGTATATACACCATAATAATGAATATATTGGGTAACATGGCATGTATTTGATTGAAAAAATAATATTGATGACATTCCCTTACCTTGTGTTTTGAATCTCATCATAATCACACAAACAAAATATATAATAAATATATGTTTGATATAAAGATATATATTAATCATATTCATAGATATATAATCATATATGGTATTATTAGGAATTTATATTACCCTCTTGTTATTAATTCATTGTTAAGGTTTCGCTTCTAGAGATACCATATGTATTCTTCACATGTGTCTTAATTTGTTATATATTTCATCCATATACTTATATCAAGAATTAATGGATACAAACAATGATCTCAATTTCATTTATATTCATTATATTAGAATTATATTATTATAAATTATAAATATTTTTGAAATGTAATATGATTTTCATGGAGATGGTATGTCGTATGTATGAATTAATGTTGTTTCCGTTTTATTGTTGCACTGAATGAAAAAAATTAAGTGACATATATGTATATATATGTATATATAAAATAATAAAGGTATAATTATTATATAATATAAATCATATATGTAAACATAATCTATAATCAATACATTCCATGAATAGAGTGAATGAATCATATTACTTTGAAGAAGAGGTCGTCCTCTCAGCCACAAACGATGTTGTCATATTTTATCAAGATGGAATGTATAAAGGTATGAGTTAAAAGATATTAAAAAATTATAAAGACATAAAAAAATATCATATATATTATATTAAAATGTATTTTCCCTCCTAATTTATAACATTTGATATGTTAAAGGGTGAATAAAAAATTGTCGCTTCAGGAGGTGGTAGTTCACTGAATACATAAATGGTAAATTCATTACCCATTAAGATGTAAGTGTGTATATGTGTAGTTAGAACACATAAAATAAATACAACTTAGTATATTCAGGATAGTGGATTTATTATATAAGAATGGATTATGTATAATTTAATGAGTTGATATAAAATCAAACAAAAGAGTTTTAGGAAGAATGATACCTCTTATTTGGATTATTCCTATTTGTTTGAACCAAAGGAATTAATTTGATTGATTTCACCCCAAGGAGAGTCATACAAGATTATGTAACGTATTTTTTAATTAAAATTTGGTATATCTTGTTTGTTTTTATTATTATTTTTAGGTGGGATGAATAAGGATCTTTGATGGCATTTTATAGGGATGAGAGGTGACCCACATGGTATTTTTTAATGAATGTTAGTTGTACCCATATGTTTACATAAAATAAGTCAACAAAATCTAAAAAACTAAATAATTGAAGGTTTAAAGGAAAAATATTCCCATAAATTTTTTTTGTACAATTTTACAAATCATGTGGTTCTTTAATATTGAGAATTAATCCCTTGTTAAGTTAAATTTACCTAAATTGTTGTAATTAATTTTAACTGTACTAACTAAAATTTATGGTAAAAAATAATTTTTACTATATTAGAAAGAATTAATTATTATGATTCAAAATAATCATTACATTTTCCCAGATTATTAACATATAATTGGTATATATTAATTTAAACATTAACCCCATAGATGGAAAAACTATGCATGTTTTTAATGTATAGACATTCAAAAGATTTCAATGTTTTTAAACCCAATTTCAATGAGAATTTGATTAAAATGAAATTATTGTATTAATTCATAAAAATATGATCTAAGTATACTTTTAAATTAATTAATAATACAATTTATCATTATAAATTATTTGAATAAAAATTTTGGTTTGAATTAATAAGATATATTTTTTATTATTTATCAAAAAATAAAGATTATCAAAAAAATAACAAATATTCAACCTAAGAAAATTTCAACATCCTAAATTTCTAAATTATTTCTATTTTATAATATTTAATTTCTAACGTTTTTAATAATTAATTTTTTTCATAGAAAATAAAAAAAATCAATTCATATGAGAAAATGATATTTTTAAACATATAATGACTTTAATGAAAATATCTGTTTCAATAGAAATATGTTTTATTTAAATTAAACCATTATTATATTTATCTAAAAAGTTGTAATTAATATCCATATTACTATGTTTATGGTCATGTTTACAATTTTAAAATTTAAACAATTATAAAAAATGATGTTTTATTGAAACATAGTGTTTCATTTATCGTACACCAATATAGTGTTGTGTGTAGTGTACGCCAATTCGGTGTTGTGTGTAATGTATTACAAGTTAGTGTTTCATGTAATGTATGAATATTAGTTTTTGTGTATATCAAAGTATGGGTGAGAGAAGTGTGAATTGAATGTTGGACCTAATTTAATGGAATATATTGATGACAATTTACTTACTAACAAAGGTCCAAAAAAACTCAATGTGTAGGGGTTTCTATGCTTCTCAAAAAACATGGATAAAATATCATTTAATATATTCATAAATCAAAAAAAATAGTTAATTTCAGTAATCTATCAATAAAACTAAAATACCCCCTCTTAATTCTTTGTATTATTCCAACTTAACAATTAGTATCAGAGGTGATGTTATTTTATAAAGATGATAAATGTATACAAATATACAATTTCTATATTCTATACAATGAAATATTTAAAATAACGATCTTATATAATGTATGTCTATGATAATTTATCCATAACTCAATGGTGATAACTCTCGATTCGGTAAATACCGTATGATCATCTATCTAGAAAATATTAGAATTAATGTTTATATGATCATTATCTCTCCTTTTTTAATTCTAGAGAAACTAGAAACATTGGATTATACTAAAGATGGTGGGTATTACATCATGTCAAAAGCAATGAATTCTTTTATTTTCAAACTCTATCATGGAAAATTTAATGTAGTGTCTAAATTTCCTTTAATTTATGAGATGTTTTAGAAAAATTCTACTCAAATGAAGGAACTTGAAATGTTATAAAAATGAGGCATTATATTGAAAAAATAAATTTTGAAACCATAAGAATTTAACATGGAAATAAAATAACCAAAATGAGTTGTCAGTTGAAAAAATTGTAAATAATTTTACCTCTTCGAGAGATCAAATTACCCAATTCGATCAAGCACTGAATTTAATTAGAGAAATACATCAAAAATGGAATGTGATATCAGAAGTAATCTGAAAATCATCCCCTGTAATAAATTTAACTATGTATGAATTAGTTTTTACACTGATGTTGTTTGGATAAGAGACAATTTATTAATATGGATATCATAATATTGTAAAATGGGAAAATAGTTCCCCTAAAGTCACATCTCATAAGCATGAAAATAAATGAATAGATGTTGATAAAATCTTAAATGATTCATTTTATTCTAATTTTAAAATTTTATCTGAATCAATTTGACAATAAATTTGTAATAATATTTAAAATTAAGATAGGATTCAAAAAATCCATCAATAATGATGATAAAAATTCTAAAAAAAATTATTCTAATAATGTAAATATGCAGGACATTTCAGAACTAATATATTTTTGTTAAATAATGAAAGAATATATATGGAAAAGAAAAATCATTTTAAAACTGATTATAATAATAAAGGTAAAATTGATTTAGAAGCTATATAGAGGGTGTTAGAGTACTCCAACAGTACATAAAAATGTTATTAAGGAAAATATCTGCAAAAAATGAAAGTGAATATGTTCATTAAGTATAAATATTAAAATGTTCTATAAACCCATTACACTTTTGTTTCATAAATTGAAAGATATACAAGTATACAATTAAACTCTTATTGATCTAGTGTTTATGTAAAATATAATTCTCTAGAATAAAAGCATATATCACTAAAAAACATATTATGTTGTTTTTAATGAAAAGGATACAGTGATAAAAGTATCAATAATTTTATTAAAATTTAAATAAATATATATTAAATTCTATTGCATATGAAAAAATATAAAAGAACAACATAATGTGGTAGAATAAAAAATAAATGTTGTTAATATATTAAAAAAATGATTAAAAAATCAAATTAGATTCTTGGAAAAAAATTATAAAAAATTAAAAATATGCAATTGGATTCAAGGGAGAGAAAAAAAGATATATATAAATTATTTTGTGAAATGATCCTAAAATGATACTTAATTATATAGTGTAATAAAAGGATATTATTATAACCAATTTTATTGATGAAATTCTCTTATAAGTGGATTCTAAAAATGGAATTTTTGTAATAAACCAAGTTTTACACAAGTAATGTATGTTTTAGTAAAATAATGCAAATATTGGCTCATAGATATTCATTTTCGAACACATATGGAACCAATAAAATATGGGTACCAAAACAAACTCTTGTTTAAAAACTATTGTGGGAAAGATACCAGAGGAAGAGATTTGAAATATAGTATATGGACATTGGATGATCAGTGAATATGAGTGGAGACTCTTAGATATTCCACATAGTTAATAAAATAAATAGTGGACTTGTAAACTTTTGAGATGATTCAAAAGGAAATATAGTTGGAGTTAGATCATCTTTTTTCCAACGTTAATATCAATCAACAAACTAAAATATATGATATAGAATAATAAAATCCTGATAAGTATTTATCATCTCTTTCAAGATGGATTTTATATCACTTTTTGAAAAAATTATTGATCAACTACCAATGATTAATTTCATAAAAATATATCCCCTGGAAATTAAAATATTTATCACTTAGAACAAATTTCCTTTAGTGAAAATATTGAATTGTTTAACTGCTGATAAAAATGTGGCATGGATATAACATAGAATACTTGGAAGTTGTAATATATTTTATAAAATAAATTACCTAAGAAACACTTATTTATGATTTTAATTGTTTTATATTTTACTCTAATAGACTTTGTGATTCATGAAAAAATGAAAAGGGCAAGAATAATCATTAAAATCCATTAACAATGTTTTTACCTCAAAGCCATTAGAACATATCCACATTGATAATTTTTATAAAAAAAGTGTAACATTTGTGGGTGGAAATTATATATTTATGTTTTTTAATATCATTTTTCATTATTTTGAATGGTTTATTTCCAGAAACTCAAAAGTGAAGTATTTACTGTTTTTTAAATATTATGTAATATTGTTCAAAAGGAATAAGAATTTAAAATAATATCATTATGAATTTATCATGTTGGATAAATTTATAATCTATAATTTAATTATTTTTTATCAATGTTATATATCAATATAACATTATCTTCTCCAATTACACCTCAATATAATGAAATTATTTAAATAATAAAATTCACTATTAATGAAATGGAAAGAAATATAATAAGTAAATATAGCTTACTCACCTATTCTTAGGATGAATAGGTAAAAAAATATTTTTGTTTCGTGAATAATGTTTTAACAAGACCGCTTATTAATAATACAGACTATGAACTTTGGAAAAATTGAAAACAAATTGTTCATTAATGTATTTGGATTCATGTTGTATATCTTGAAATATGAGGAAAATATGATTATATTCAGTCGCAAGGATAGTGAAGAAAACATTCTCTGATATTATTCTACATATAATGACTATAGAGTGTATATTAAAATTTCATTTATTATTGAATAATCATTCCATGTGATGTTTGATGAATGTTACCCTTTCAATAAGAGGAACAATAAAATATATGAAATTGATAAAAAAATAGAAACATTCTAGTTAAATTGAATAAGAATGATTTTTGAAATAATATATATGAAATTTATTCAAGTCCATAAAAACATGAAATAGAATAACTTCAAAGTGTCTTACCTATAGTTTATATAACCTTAAATGATCACCCATTATAAATTGTAATAGGAAATCTAGATATGGGAGTATGATCTAGAATAAATGTATGTAACTTAGTTGAATTTTATGTAATTAAATCACAATTATATCGTAATACCTTTAATGATGATTTAAATGGTGATGTTTTTTATTATCCATGAATGAAAAACATAAGAAAATTTACTGTAAATAACTTTTGAGAATTATATGACTTGATAACCAATTATCCAATTATAGGGACAAATAAAATATTGATAGAAAATAGGATGATCAAGGTATCATTACAAAAAACAAATCTATATTAGCCAAAAAATGGTACCACTTGGAAGAAAGGATATATTGGGATGAAACATTTTCATCTGTTACTATATAAGAGGTAATTATAATAATTCTATCATATTTATATCATTTGAATATTTAATTATATCAGAAGGATGTAAAATATTTATTTCCTAATTTATATTTAATGTTCGATGTGTATATTAAAAAACCACGAGATTTTGAATCCCCTCATCTACAAAATTTATTTTTTAAACTTACTAAAGAACATTATGGCCTTAAATAAGAACCTAGTTTCTGGTAAAAGAGATTAATCCAATTTTTATATGAAAAAGGATTTTTTATAGGATTAGTAGATCCTTCTCTTTTTTTAGAAAATGATTTTACCTAATATTATATTAGTAAAAATCTATTTTGAGGGATTTTATTTTTTGGATCAAAAAATAAAAAACATTTAAATTATTTTTCAAATATTATTCAAAATGAATTTTAAATGAGTATAATGGGTGAATTAAATTTCTTTTTATGATTTATAATTTAAAATAATGTTTTTGGAAATTTTTTAAATCAAATCAAATAAATTATTGATTTATAGAAATTTCATAACTAGAAATCATTAATTCATACACAAATTTAATGTCTACTAATCTACAAATTGATTTTGACGAAGCTAGAAAACCAGTTGAAAACATGTTATTAAGAGGTATGGTTGGTAGTTTATTAAAATTTTCTACTATAACAACATACATAATATTTTTTATTTATTATAAGTTATATTTATCCAAACCCAAATTACTACCATAGAACTGTTGTGAATTTTTTGTTTCTAAATTTGAAAGGAACTGTTTTTCAATCTCTACTTTACCCAAAATCTTATGTATTAAATTAATGTTAATATTTATAAGCTGAGTATGGAGGATTCAGATTAAATATAAAAATCACTTCATAAAACAATTTTGTTTAAGAAAACATGTAATGTCAGGGCCAAGTTAGAAACAATATTCAATATCACTCTCAATAGTCGATGAAGAATATATATATTTTTCGGAAGTTATTATTCATATGTGTTAGGGATGAAATATAACTTAAAAAACATTAGACGTATTTTTACTATTATAAAAATTTTATGTGATAATACAAGTGTAATTAACATTTAAATAAATCATGTAAGTCATTCAAGATCCAAAAAAATTTATATAAGGCATCGTTTTCTAAGAGATAATAAAAAAAGTCAAGTCATTAGCATGTGGAAATACTAAATACCAAAATTTTGAAATTTTTAAATAAACCACATCAATATTAAATAGTTGATATTAATATTGGGTAGTTTAAAATATTTATATTTAATTAAATGTGTGGTAAATTCTTTGTTAGATTCTCTATTGATAGTAATTATTTTATGTGGTAATTTATTTCGTTATAACTAACTTTAAAAATGGTCTAAATGAAAAAATTTATTATTTTCATTTTCTCTAAAAATATAAACTAAAAATGATTATGGTGAGTAAATTTGATAGAGAAACTATAAAAGTGTCACCAAAAATAGTCATAAAACCCTTCCTCACTCTCTTTCTTTTACATACTCTCAGCTTTCAAAACTCGTAACTATACAGACCTCTCATAGTCCTTAAAATCCATTTATTTTAAACCTTATAAATTCATAATAAATGAATCTATGATGAATAAGAGAAATTATAAAGTAGAACCATGTGAATCAAAATTTCATTGTGTCTCATTCATAACATTCCTTCAGAAAAAAGAAATTAATTTTGTCTGGATGTATGAGAAAAATAAATTTCTCAAGAAATTCCTCAAACTTCATGTTCTGTAATTTCTTATTGATCTAGATATAATGTAGTTCTATATGAATTTTTTGTTTTGTTTTTGGGAAACAAGTTATATCATATCCACAATAGTTGATTATGAGTAATTTTCCATATCCTCTTTTGAAATGGCACATAACATAAAATTACATCATGAAGGTGTATTCCCTTTTGAAATTTAATCAATTGTAAATAAAGATAAAAATTCAGAATATATTATTTTTTTAACATTAATTCATAAAATGATGGTCAATTGTCTCATGGATTCCCAAAAGGTCCTTTTCAGGTTCATCAAGTGTGCAATCCTCCATAGAATTGTATAATAAAAAAATATTATTTATCTGAATAAGTAGGTCATGTTTTAGATCACTAATTTTATTTAATTTATTTTCCCAAAATATATTCTTAGATATCCAAATCACAACATTCAATTAGAGGCACGTATGTCTTTTTATCAACATGGTTGAATTATTTCTCATATTCTTCAAAAAAATAATAACATTCACCATATTTAGGTTCACAAAAAAAATTATCAATAAAATATTATAAAACATAGTACTTTAACAAATTTTGGTTTCCTTTTTAGTGTAGTTAATGATTTTTTTTTTACAAATGGTGAAAATGAATAACATGAATCTGATCCTAGTATTCAAGCAGAGTAAGGAAATAACAAATATGATAGACTAGTGCATCTATATATTGATTGTATTAGAGAATCTTGATATGATGATGAATCTATTAAAACAAAATGAAGACTAATATATGATACAATTTATTAATACTAGGTAGAGACTAATGAAATAGAAAATGAAGTTCTTATCTTAGGGCTCGAGAGTAGGGAAGAACCTACCAATGAGATCCTAGAAGTTTACATAATGGAATATGATGAAGAAACTCAATAAATGTTTTTAGGAGTAATAGTTAATCTTCAGTATCCTCGTGATGAAAATTAAGAAGAATATAGAAAAGTTTATTATGAAAAATAACAAGTCAAATAAACTACTCAAGGAAATGATAATGATGATATTTTGGTTTATAAAAACACTGAAATTGATAACAATCAGACTTTATATACTGTTTCAAAATCATTTTAAAAAATATCCCTTGAATATGAATATATAATTTATGTTCATAATAATATTTATATTTCTAATTATTAGGACAATTCAAATAAGTCCTTAGTTTTAGTTGAAGAGGTTCCACATTCATTAAATCATGAAAAAGGATGAACTAATTATAAAGCTAATTTGATAGTTGATTTAGTAATTCCGTTTAACAAAATAATGGAGGAGAACCCCAATAATCAACAATATCTTTATCCATTAAGAAAATATATATAAGAATTGAAAATTTCACCTATTCCCAAATTTGAATTGCAATGTATTCAGACTTAGCTACAAATTATCTGATAAAATTCATTTTCTAATGGAATTTTATGATTATTTTAAAATAGAACTAATAAATTAGTTTAGAAAACAAAAAAATTGAATATAACTCAAATAACTATATGAGATATTTAAAATTTTATTTGGGAAGATAATTGGAATCTATAAAATCTATTTTCAACCAATAGAGGGATTTCATTTCATCAATACCCACTAATCTTGAATTAATTATAATATTTCATTATATTAATTTAGTGATATCATATATAAATCATTGGATTTATCCTATTAATTTTTATAGTTTACCTCTCAATGTGATATAAGATAATAAAATAGGTCATTCTACAAAGCTAACATTGATAGATTGATTAACCATACACCAACTTACTCATTTATGTGAAAAGATTAACATGTTACTTTAAACTAAGAAAAATATGATTGAATTTTTTAAAATAAATCTTATTGAATGTTTTAAATTGCGTAAGGACTCCTAAATTTTATTAAGATAGCTGTCTAAAAACTATTCAGAATAATTACAAGGACATATGACAGAGATAATGGATATTCTTCATACTTTTTGAGTTTCATTTGAACCCAAGACATCTACCGAATAGATCCCTTCAAATTTGACAATCATTTATTTGAAAACTAATTATCAGCCATAAATAACTCGGGTATTTATAAAATTGTTTCAATAAAATTAAATTTTTTATTATTAATTGTTTTATTGTATTTTTATCTATTTATATATCCAGAACACCTAAATCATTTTTCTCTTTTGCAGACTATAAATTTCATTAAGAGTCATCTGAATCAATTAAGGTTTTTAGTCAATTTTCATATACATTCTTTTTAATCTCAAATAAGGTTTAAAAATTGGGCTAACACAATATTTGTTACTCATTTATATGTTTTAATTAAATAAAAAGAAATTGATGTTATGTTTAAGTGAGAAACTATAATATTTATAGCTGAATTTTTAATATAAATTTTGTTATATTTTATATAACACTTTATGGGTTTTGTTGTCAATAAAAATAATGTGATTACATTGAATGAATTGTATCAATAATACTATAAAAATATTAATGATAAGAGTGATCACAAAACCATTATTTTTTACAAATATTGCAACTTTATATTGATTTTATGAAATTAATATGTATTGAATTATTTATTATGGAAAAATATTCAAGACATAGATCGACCTGAAATATTTGATAGAATGTTTTGGATGGGTCTAAACATATTCTAGAAATATTATTCATACTATACATCGGTAATCATAACATAAAGGACAAACCCTATGTTTGGAATAATATTTATGGATCATATACCAATTTTTTTGGAAAAGTATACTTTGTCAAACACATATTTTTATGAAATCTTGCATTTGATAAAAATAAAAGTATGTATAAACAAACCTATATAGGTATGGAACCAAAAATTTGACGCAGAAAAAATTTCTTCCATCAAAACTACTATCATGTTTAATCGTTATTTATAAACCATGTGTTTGGAGTTCTTTTCACATGAACAAACCATAAATTTGACTGTTCAATGATTATGTTTAAAGGAAAAATATTTTTCTTGATTTATGTAGTTGTATTAATTAATGTAAAAATTGTTTTAATGTTTTTTTACAACAAATATAAATTCTCAAATTAAATGGAGTAAATCATTCCTATTTATAATTGATGTTATGACTAAATTGAATGTTTAATATTTAAATGATTGTGATCTATCAATTCAAATTATAGTATTTTCTCAACTGATAGAAATCCTAGAATTCTATATATATTTCCACAAGTATTTATTGATAGGGATACATATATAAGAAAAAAAATATAAATATGAATATATTTTTTACAAAAGACATTTCAATACATATCTAATACAATGAAAAAAATATCAACAGAATATGCTATTTTCAAAACAAGATACACTTTAGAGATATATAAACTTTAGCCTCGTGTTTCTTTTTAATATCATTAGTTTGATCATTGATACATTTATTGGAGAGAATTCACAATCAATATATCTTCAATGATATACTTACTTGAATACATTGAACATTATAAATACGATCTTTATTATGTTATTTTTTGTTTTTGCAACAATTATATTGATCCTGTAGATTCAATCAACTAAAAAATATTTATTTATTATAGTCTTTGATTATTAGACTCATTCAGGTAAGTGTATCATCTTATCAATCAAATATCATGAGAAACTATTTCCCTATAGAAACCCATAAGGCTATAGTAGACTTGTTGTAAAAGTATTAACTACCTACACTCATTTGTGATTGTCGAGTTATAAGACGAACATTCTATTAAAAACAACTCAACTCACTGGTAGATAATTTGTAGAGTGGACTAGGGTATCTTTCTTCCTTGAACATATATAAAAGTTCATGTTTTTTTACTATTTACCTTTTTTTCAAATCAATTATAGAAGAGTAAGTATCATTTCTACATAAATCATATATAATGATAATTTCTATAATCATTCAAGATTATAAAAAATTCACAATTGAACCCCTCTTGTGTATCATTATTTATTTTTGACCTCCATAACATATGGAAAAGAGAAAAGTTTATTTATAATTTCATAATTTAATTATAGAAAAAATATAAGGAAGAGTTGGGTATTTTTATGCATTTTATTGTTGTATTACCCATGTATGATAATCAGGTTTCACATATATATTTCAACGATAAATCATTAAGAGAAATTATAATAATGTTATCGTTTGTTCATATTAAACATAAATCATATTTAACATAAAATTTTACTATCTTAAATGGAGAATGATTTTAAATATCACTAGGTACATTTCTTATTGAAAATAATAATTATTATTAAATAACTTTTAAAACCAAAAACATTTCCAAAATCCTTTTCATTCATAATAGCATTGAAAACAAAAAAATTATGAAATAAAAATCATGTAAATTATTTCATGAGAAAAATGACCTTTATTATTTTTAAATAACTTTATAAAAAATAAAATATTTTGAAAATACTTTTCATTCAATATAACAATGAAATAAAATAATATTTTAAAAACTAATTAAATCATTTATTTGGGAAACACTACGTATTCATTAAAGAAGGTATTAAAAGATTTAAATTTTGAAATTATTTAATTTTTTAAATAACCTCAAAAAATATATAGGAAGCTAAAATTAATATATAATTAATAATAATATTAATTTTCATTCATTTCATAAACATTGATATAATGATTCCTTTCATATTTTTAGTAAATAAAAAATTGGTATTTTATGGAGAACAGCATGATGTTTCCATTAAATTGTATCAAAAAAATTAAAATTATAAACAAATTTTGTAATATTCATAGAAAAATATTATAATATTGTTTATTTTTTTTAAATGGTTTTGCATAAAAATAGATTTCCGAACAAAGGGATAAATAATGTCATATTTTAATAAAAATATTTTCTGATTTATGTAAAATAAAAAATATTTTAATGATAGTATCATAACATGAAACCATATTGAATAAAAATAGAAAAAGGATATTAATAATTTTCTTTAGATACCTATCATGGG
The DNA here is from genome assembly GCA_963277665.1 of Viscum album. Classification (NCBI taxonomy): domain Eukaryota; kingdom Viridiplantae; phylum Streptophyta; class Magnoliopsida; order Santalales; family Viscaceae; genus Viscum; species Viscum album. Next base: position 1,353,876,543 of record OY728140.1, on the reverse strand, counting down.
ATTTTATTTTTAGAAACATAATCATAAAAATCCTAATAAATGATGAGATTGTAAAAAATCTTTATTACATGGGTATCTTTTAATCATAACCCCCATGATGAAATAACATAATATTGAATATAAATAACTTAATTATAAATGTCTTCATGACATTATATTTCATAGGGAATTTATATACACCTCAAAAAATATGATAGGTTTATACAATAATCATTTTTCTCTAAGAAGGATAATTCAAATAAAAATACCTTACAACTTTGGAAATTTTTTGAAGAGTAGTACACAATAAGTTATAACATAAGCTAAAACATTAAATATCTTGAAAATAATTTGATCCATTAAATATATTCTCAAAATTAAATATATGCACCACAAAAAATAAATTATTGGGGAATTTTTACATCTCTGAGAGGTAATAAAGAGAATAATGATCCCTAATTGTTTGGCATGACACTTCTTGGACTCCATAAAACCATAGGTATAAGAAATATGTGTTTATTATAAACCTATTACATAACCATATTTATAAATAACACACTATATTTTATTTAGTTTTGTTATTTTATTAACAATTTAGTTACAATTTTATGTTCATGGCATGTTTCATATAATAACTGTTTCACTTTTCTTTTATTTCAGGATTTTTTATATTTGTTCCTCTTATAATGAACAAGATTCCTACATATATAGAATAAAAAAGGAAATAATTATCACACTTATACATAAATTTTACTTTTAATATGAATCATGAAAGATGGTTTCAAAAATTATGTACATTATAGCCATTGAGATGGTAGGTCGTACGTATACATAAAAAACATATCCATTTTAAAATAATCATTATGGATAGGGTTATGTAATAGATTATCATTAAATAATGATCATTATTTGATAAAAACATATTATATAATTATAAGTATGATTCATACTGTGTTTCGATAAAAAAACATTGGTCTTCATCGCTTTTTTGAATATGGTATTCTAGACACACAAGAATGATGTTATCAACTTCCAGTGAGTGAATAGGTAAAAATGAAAATGAAATATTAACATTTATAAATGATAAATATGAAATTTATATAATAATTATATCATTCTAATAACATATTTTAATTAAAACCATTCTTGTTACCTTCGATGTAAAGAATGAATGAATCACATCACTTAGTGAGGCTCTAGTCCTCCGTACACATAAACGATATTATCGTATTCCCCCAAAATGTAAAAAACCTCGTGTGAGTTAAATAATTATAGAAGAATATAAATATCCAATGGTGTGTTTCTTATTGAATTATAAAAACATAATTTTTGGTGTGATATAATAAGTAAGTATATCATTATTTCAAACCATGAGTGGGGGAAATAGAAATATGACTGACAACAGTTCCTGAGGTGGTCGCCCACTGTACACATGAAGTTGGATTTGATAAATGTTTTTATGAAAGTAGAGATGTTATTAGTTATAGAAACCCTAGCCTTTTATATATAACATTACATGATTTTATGCCTAAATTTACATTAGAGTACAAACCAAGAATTGTGAAGTCCTGTGTCTTTGAAAACATGGTACATAAAAAATAAAACATGGGGAAAAACTTCTTTATTTAATCTCCGTAATGAGATCTTAACATTGATTGTGATCATACTTATTTATAGGATATCCTTGGGAAACACATGAACAAAGGTATGAGCTAAAATTCTCAGTAAGGGAATGAACAAAATAATAAAGCTTAAACACATCAGTTAGGATGCATGGAATAATGATATAAAAATCAAGGAACATATGGAATCATAACATATAAACATGGTATCATATAGACATAGAATCATATAAATGTAGAATAAATATAAAACATGTTATTCGTACGAGTCAAGGCTAATCGCCAATATCGTTTCCCTTAGTAGTATGAGTCAAGGATAACCACCAATACTGTTTCACATCGCATATCACGAGACATTACATTACCCAATGCATTGGTACACTATTTGGGCACAGCCGTTTTGACATTTTCATGAATATTCTTCCCACATGTATAATCATACATAATCAACCATACATAAACATAAGTGTACCCATTGAAATAATTAGGTACCACAATCATGAGATAAACCATAACCGTTGAGAGTATCATGGATGTTTCCATGAATGAAGGGGATTACAATAAGAATGGTCATTCATAAGGTAAAATAGGAATATAACATGGTATGTTATGTCAAATATAATTGATGACATATAAGAAATTTTTTTAAGAAACATTATCCTTACATCATTTTTGTCTGGTTTTAAGAAAATTACTATAGAGATTTTAAAATAGAAAAGAGGAAAATATTTTATATAAAAATATAATTGAACCAAAAAGGTTTTAATAATTAAAGGAATAATTTTATAAATACAATGATGGAATAAAATAGATGACAGAGTTCACTTAAAATTAGGTATCAATTTGGGATGTTCCCTTAAAATAAGTTTGTTTATCTAGATGAATTAATAAGGGAGTCACATAAAAACATTTAAATCCCATATTGTGTATGAGTTATAGTTCAGGAAACATTTTTTGGTTAATATAAACATTATTTAGAAATTTTTTAATAAAAAAGAAAAAACTTCTTTTGGGTAAAACGAACAATAGAGAAACCTGAATGAATAATGGTGGTTTGGGTAGAATCTATTACCATAAGATCGATGGTGTTCTACACTTGATATTAATGAATTGAATAATAAAATAAATTTTGTTAATTAACAATTATTGAACAAATTATATATGAAAATGATTTTTTAAAACATGTATGAGTTCATTCATAACCTTTTTATTAGTCATGAGGTTTAATTTCATTATTCGGGTCCGTTGTTTCCTTTGTTGTAATGATGGGTTCACTTATATTCATGTTCGACAAATCTTATAAAAATGGGGATGATTTTCTAGAATTGGAGTGAAATTTGATTTTTGAAAATCCAGGAATTTACATGATTGTAAATTCTATTTCGTTACATATCATCAAGATGAATCATTATATAAATTATTTAATGATAACTGTTTGGGTTAATTGGATATTTTTGAACATAGGGAACATGTTTTGTTTTATAAATAAAAAACAAGTGTAAAAAAAGATTCCAGAACCATAGATGAGAAATATTATATATATTATGGTCTAGTTCAACCATTAAAATGGTTTCATGACAATAATTGAATACAATTACATAAATTGAAAACCCATCATCCTTGAATGTGGTAAATTAGCACATCTTTTATGGTATTTTCATTTTAGTATATATAGAAAATGAAATGAGAGATGATGAAGAATTATTCCTTTCTAGTGAAAAAAATAAAGTATATGTATGTTAATATATTAATCAAAATAATTGGATAAAAGATGATGAAGATAGAAAAGAAAAGGGATGAACATGAAAAAGAAAGAAACATTGGAGATCCCGTATGAAAATTCCATAGCATAACGGTGTGACATATATTTTAATAGAATGAAGTGATGAGGGAAAAATTCTATCCCATAATATGGAAATGAAAATGACAGTAAGTTTGATACATAATATCATTCTCAAATATATTAGAATGGTAATTCAAATAGATAACAAAAAAAGAAGTGTTGACAAAAAACAGAGGGTGAAAGGTTCCCTCACCTTGTGGATTAGATCCTAAAACATGATGGTTGGAACCTTGGGGGCTTTAAGACACTTTGGGAAAAATACCAGGGAGGTAAAACAACCAGAGTATCAAGTAGGAGGTATTTTAAATGAAATAAAAGAGAATGGATGAGTGGGTATTTATATTAAAAGAGAGAGAATTTTTTTTAATTTAAAAATACATCTCATTAGTGGTTGTTGTAAAACGATGTGATTGCCCCTAGAATTTTCCCATGGTATTAGTCACATGGGACACATAATATATTATTGAACTATACACAATTCAGCCAAAAATAATTATTAATTATAACGTCATTATGAAGTCATCATATATATTGAAAACTCAAAACTATAATTTTACTAATCACAAAAAAATCAGGTATTTTAGAAAAATCAAAAAAAATAATCGAAACCAATATTCAACATGTAGATTTCAAAAATAAACTCTATTTTTTCAAAATATTTTTCTAAATATTTTAAATTTAATTTTTAAATAAAATCCTAATTTATTCAACAAAAACAACATTAAAACTATAACTCATTTTATAATTCCTTGAAAAATTAATCAAGGACCCATAAAATTATCTTACAACCATAAGACAATAAAGTAACAATTTATGATTAAATTTTATGAAAGTATATTTCCATTTTAAATTATAAAATTAAACATAAAATTGTAAATAAAATATTTCTGACATTCAAAAATACCAATTCTTACACTATGATCGTTTTTTCAAATTTAAGTTGTCAAAATTGTATTTGTACATTCATGGGTGAAGTAATTTTTTTGGCCATTTTTTCTGTTAATTACTATTAATCACTATTCATAAAGGTATTCTACTATTCATAAAGGTTTGTTATTATTCATCAAAAATTATTTTTTTCTTATAAAACTCCAAATAACTTACTGATCACAATTGTAGAAGACTGTTTTTCGAAATTGAAAACGCAAAAGTGACAAACATATGTTTAATGGTCACGTAGTACCATGTAGATCATTTGGTTATGAATCTATGTTATTATATGACATAATTATAAGAAAAGATTCCATTGAAAATGTTGGGTCATTACATTCTCCCCCCCCCCCATAAGAAATTTCACCCTTGAAATTTTAGTTTACCTTCTCGGTCAAAAATAGGTGTGAGTACTTTCCCTTCATTGAATCCTCTAGTTCCCATATGGCCTCTTCGTACTTATGGTTTATCCACAGTACCTTGACCAGGTGAGTAGTCTTTTTATGACAATATTTATCTCTATAATCCATTATCTTCAAAGGATTCTCCTCAAAAGAATGATAGTCCTTCAACTGTACCACCTCTGAAGAGAGTACATGTGAAGAGATTGGTATGTACCTTCTTAAGAGGGATACATGAAAGACATCGTGTACTTTGTACATGGTAGGTGGAAGTGCTAGTCGATAGGCCATAACACCAACTTGATCAAGTATCTCAAATGGGTCGATGTACCTAGAACTTACCTTCCCGTTTTTTCAAAACCTCATGACCTTCTTAAACTACGATATATGAAGAAATACTATTTCCCCCATATTGAACTCAAGGTCTCGTCAATGATTGTCTGCATAAATCTTTTGTTGACTTTGGGTAGCCTTAATGTGCTGCTGAATGGTTTTCACCTTTTCCACCATTTCTTCAACAATTTCAGGTCCTAGCAGCTTACGCTCAACGACTTCATCCCAACACGTCGGGGTTCTGCACCTTTTCCCATAAAGGAAATTGTATGGTTCTATTCAGATTCATGATTGGAAACTATTATTATTGGAGAATTCGACCAATAGAAGATGTTGGTCCCATCCTCATTTGATTTTCATAGAGAATTCTCTCAATATATATTCCAGTTTATGAATAGTTAGATTATATTTTCCATCATTTTGATGATGATAGGTCGTACTGAGGTACAGTTCAGTGCTTTGAGAATGTTGAATACTTTTCCATAACTTCAATGTGAACCTCGAATCACGATCAGATACCATAGATTGTGGTAATTTATGATGTCTTAACACTTCTTTGATATATATCTGTGCAAGTTTATCCAATGAGAAATCCTCTCAAATAGCGATAAAGTGAGTTGTCTTCGTAAGATGATCCACAACAACCCATATAGAATTGTTTCCACTAGAATTCCTTTGAAGTCCACTGGGAATGTCTATGGTGATGTTATCCCACTTCTATTTTGGTATGGGTAGTGGTTTTGTCATACCCTTATACTTCTGTCTTTCATCCTTCACTTGTTGACATACTAGTAACTTTTAAGTATATTAAGAAATCTCTCTTTTCATATTGTCCAGCCAAATGTTCTTTAGGATATCTCAATACATCTTTGTGCTCCCTAGGTGGATAGAGAAGGTTGAGCTATGTGCGTCATTCAGAATCTCTTTAAATATCTCTAGATCGTATGGTATATATAATCGTGACCCAGATCTTACAAATACTTCCCCATCAGTCATGAACATATATTATTTCCCACAACTGATAGCTTCCACCCTTTTCAAAAGTTCTATATCCTATATTTGAGCATCCTTTATTTTCTCTAGGATAGATGGTTGAGAAATCATTTTAGAAAGGATTAATGATGTTCCTACTTTAATTATTTCCATGTCCATACTATTCAAATCTAAGAAGATCAGATCCTTTTCAATTATCATCATAGATATAGATGTCTGATCCTTTCTACTTAGATCTTCTTCCACCTTATTTGGCTTACTGGGATGGTAGTGGATTGAGAAGTCATAATCCTTGATGAGATCTTTCCATCTTCGTTGGAGCATATTATGATCTTTTTGTGTGAATATATATTTGAGACTCCTATGATCAGTATATATCTCACACTTATCCCCGTATAGATAATGTCGTCATATTTTTAATGAAAATATCACAACTGCTAAATCCAAATCATGTGTGGGACAATATTTCTCATGGATTTTCAGATTCCCTGAGTCTTAGGCTATCACTTTTTCATTTTTCATCTACACACAACTTATTCCCTTCATAGATGTATCACTATACACCATAAAAATTTGTCCACTTGCTGGGCGTGTGATTATTGGCGCAGTGAGTAACCTCTTTTTCTACTCCTTGAAACAGTATTCACATTCCTTAGTCCAGAAATACTTTACTCCCTTCCATGTTAACTTGATCATTGGGTTTGACAATCATGAAAGGTTCTTCACTAATCATCAATAATACCCAGCAAGACATAGAATTTTGCATCTCTCCATTATAGACGATGGTCTGGATCCCTCTTCAATTTCCTTTTTCATAGAAGGGTCCATAGATATCCCTTTACTGGTGATAACATTCCCCATGAATGATACTTTCTCCATCCAAAACTCACATTTAAAGTACATTTCATACAAAATACCCCTTATCATTTTCATTAACATAGTATTCAAATGCTCCTCATGTTTCTCCTTACTGTTGGAGTATATATGAATATAGTCAATAAAGACTACCAAAATGTTGTTTAGGTAATCTCTAAATACTCTATTCATTAAATACATGAAAAATTCAGGAGCATTAATGAGTCTGAAGGGAATCACTATGAACTCATAGTGTTCATACCTCGTTCAAAAGGCAGTCTTGAGGATATCTTCATTCATCACCTTTAATTAGTGATATCCTGACGAAGGTCCAACTTAGAGAAAAATCATGCCCCGTGAAGTTGATTGAACAAGTAATCAATCTGTGGAAGGGGATACATAATCTTTATTTTTATTTTATTGAGATCTCAATGATCAAAGCCAAGGTTCATTGATCCATCCTTCTTCTTGACGAAAAGGATTGGTGCACCCCACGGTGAAGCACTCAAGTGTAGAAAACCCTTCTCTAGATTCTCCTCTAACATCTTATTCAGCTCTTCTAGCTCTACGGTGGCCATTCTTTAAGGTGACGTTGAGATAGGCAGAGATCCCGGGGTAAGTTCAATAGAGAGCTCAACCTTTCAGTCAGGTGGAAGACCATGCAACTCTTCAGGGAATACATCGGTGTAATCACTCACGATGTGTGTGTCATCAAGCATTATTCTATCCTTTTTCTCAGTCATTTGAGATAGATATGCTTTCTCATAAGGCCATAATATCCACACTTGATACAGTGATTCTAAAAGAGATTCATCTTCCTCATTACATTTTTAAAAGTAGCAGAGGATTATTTGGGATATAAAGAGTGATCTCTCATTCCTGTCAGTTGATGTTTTCCATATATAAAATAGTTGATCCATGCCCAAGATTGAGTTAAACTGTACTAATGGAAGTACAAGAAATTTTTCTGGGAGGTTCATTCCAAAAGTGTTAACTAGGGATGGGTTATAAACTAGGGATGAAATAATTTCCCCATTCTCTGTTCTCACAAAAAACTTTTTCTCCATATTTTGAGGTGGTGGTTGAATATTTCAACTAAGCATTAAAGTTATGAATGAATGCGTAGAACCAGAATCAAATAGTACATTCACTATCATAGAATGAATAACTAGCGTACCTATTACCACATCGTTTTCCAGCTCCACCTTAGTATTAGTGATAGCATAATCCCTTCCTTGTTTCCTTGGAGGTTGTTGTTGATTTCCCCCAACAACCATTAGATTGGGGAAATTGTTTTCATAATGCCTATGCTCCTTGCAGTTATAACAATTCACCACTGGTTGAGTGTTGATCTGAACCTTCCTTTCATCATCCACATTTATGGGAATTTTCATATCCCTTCAGTTGTTTTTAGCTAGATGACCAAACCTTCCACATTTGAAGCAATTCTTGGATCCCATTAAATAGTTTCCATGATGCTTCCTCCCATGGAATTTACAAGTGGGATATTCAGGATTCTCTCTATCATGGGATTTGTTTGTTGAACCACACATGTTGTTCTCTATTTTTTGTTTCTTATCACTAGGACCACGAGACCACATAGAGTCTCCATTCTCAATTTCATCCTTGTGGGAACAACATAAAATCTCCTCATAACTGTCGATATCTTTGATCACCAACACATTTCGTAGACTCGGATTTAGCCCGATGAAGAAGTGATCCACCTTGGTTTCAGTGATCATGACAAAGATAGAGGTGTACCTTTCATTCCTTATAATGTTTTCTTCATACACCCCGATGGACTCATCTTCCTTCTGCTTGAGTCCAAGGAACTCTCTTTCCATTTTGAGGTAGAGGGTTCAAGGAAAATATGTACTTAAAAACATATTCTTGAATTCATCCAAATCCATGGAATCAATTTCTTCTTGGGACATTTTATTATAGATCAGTGTCCACCACTAATCTGTTTCCCCCTCTAAACAATATAACGCTAGTAAAACATTATTTTCTTCTTAGCACTGGAAGAAATAGATTTTTTTTTCAATTGAGTTAATCCACTGTTCCACTAGTAGGGGACCGGATGATCCACTTAACATGGGAGGCCTTTGCTGGATGAAGGATTATACATCAACTTTCTCTCTTCTTGGGAGAGGAGGGTGTTCCACATGATTCAAGTTATTATTCATAACTAGATCCAGATGAGAAAGTACCCTCATGATGTTTTGAGCACCTGTTCCCATCATATCAGGCATATCATTTGTAAAATCTTTACATTCCCTATCACATTGATTGTTGAAAGATATTCTTCTATTTCCCGCCATTAACTATGAAAAAGAACATTCAATTAGAGGTCATGAATACATAGTTATTAAACATAAAAAAGGAAACATTTAAACATAAAAGGATAATATTTTGAAGGAGAATAATATCATAACTTGTGATTCACAATGTTTCAATCTAGGTTATCTGTGATCTATTTTATATCTTATATTCTTATGGTTTTCTCCTTTATAATAGTTTGTACCATGATCATGAATTACCAAGGAATATCCCCTAAGAGTTTCAATACCAAGAGTGTAGCAAGGCCAATTGTCGTGTACCAGGATACCCTGGTCCAAGCTCGAAACACCTTGTCGGTGTTTTCACTCCTAGGTACATCTGTGCCAGTGCGGCCTCTACATGTTTGTATACATATAGGGACATATTTTCTTGAAAACCCACTTACTCCATACTTAACAAAACATAGGGAGGAAAAAACACCCCATCATTGACGATTTTTCATTTTTAATGAAATAAAAACGAATGGATGAGTGAGTATTTATATTAAAATAGAGTGAATTTTGTTATTAATTGAAATAGACACCTTTTTAATGGTTTTTGTAAAACCATGGGCTTATCCTTAGTATTATCCCATGGAATTAGCCACATGGGACACCTAATATCTTATTGTATTGTACACAAGTTTACTATAAATAATTATTAATTATCACATCCTTATGATTTCATCATTAAAACTGAAAACACAAAACAAAATTTTTATTGTTCACGAAAAATTAAAGTATTTTAGAAAAAACCAAAAATTCAACCTAACACTTTTTCAGCATGTAGAATTTATAAATGAACTCCATTTTTTTAAATAATTTTCTAAATATTTTTAATTTATGTTTTATATAAAATCATAATTTATTCAACAAAATCTAGATGAACACTATAACTCATTTTATAAAACCTTCAAAAATTAATCAAGGTCCTATAAAATTATCTTATAACCGTAAGAAAATGAAGTAAAAATTTATGATTAAATTTTATCAAAATAAAATTCTGTTTTAAATTATTAAATTAAAAGTAAAATTGTATATAAAATATTTTTGACATAAAAAAATACCAATTATTATATTATGATTGTTTTTTCACTTTTACGATGTCAAAATTATATTTTTACATTCTTGGGTGAAGTTTCTTTTTTGGATGCTTTTCTACTCATTACTATTCATTACTATTCATAAAGTAAGGATACTATTCATAAGGGTATGTTACTATTCATCAAAAATTATATTATTCTTATCAAACTTAGAATCACTTACTGATTAGAATTATAGCAGACATTTTTTCAAAATTTAAAACACAAAAGTGACAAACTTATGTTTAATGGCCAGATAGTACTTAGTACTTCATTGTTTTGTGACTGTATGTTGTTATATGACATAATTATATGAAGGGATGCCATTGAAATTTTTTGGTCGTTACTTTAGTTCATTACCTAAAAATAAAAACATATCATTATATAGAATATATTTATTTTATAATATATTTATGCTATAAACATAGTTGGAGAAGTTAGAAGAGGAAAGAAACGGTCACTGATGACTATTACCTCTTCTCGGAAATCCTCTATAGGTTTGACCAAAGGAACTCCTTGGTTAGATATCTGTATAATATATGTCTTCTAGGATGAGTATAAGGATGTTGGGAAGAGAAATAGGATGGGTTTTTTCAATCAAAAATTATTTGATGATGTGATTTTGATAGGATAAGAGGTGGAATTTTATAAGTTAGGCCAGTGGCACAATTGTATTTTCTTTAAAAGAGATAATTATAACAATATTTTTCAATTGAAAGAGTCTAATAATAAGCCATTATTGATAATAAAATATAAAATATATAAATATTCCAATCCAATTTCTTTTTTCAATGATTCTTGTTATTTATAACCATTATTTTATAGTTAACCCTCTCGTAATAAATTAATACCTTAAATGTAGAAAATAATTTTTTTATTTTTTTAATAATCATTTTTGTTAAAAATTATGTTGATCATATTTAATTATATTAATTATTATTATAAAATATTTAGAATTTATTTTTCAAAATTCCATTATAAAAATTAGTAAAATTAAATTAAAAATTTTCATCTAAAGTCAACCTGAAAGAGTTTTTGAAGGGAAATTTTATAAATGTTTAAAAAGTTATTAAATCAAAAGTAAACGTGAAAATTATTAAAATTATTTCAATTGGATTAATTTATGTAATCATAATCTAATTTTACATGAAAACCACATCAAAATATTACATAACATTATTAATAATATAAAAGAAAAGGTATTTTTTAATCAAAACCTGTTATTTTATATTATTCATCAAAACTAATATTTTTACAAAATAATAAAAAAACTAATATGTTAATTTTGATAATTTGGTTTTAGAAATTATTTTTATTTAATCTGATTTGTTTTTAAACAATTCAAAAATAATTTTAAAAATATGTGAAAAAATTGAAACATAACTATTTATTAAAAGAATCAATTGTTGTGAATAAAAGTGGAATTATTCATGTTTATTATATAGAAAACAAAGAAGTGTAATTTTAGAATATTGATTTAATATATAATATAAACTTATTATGTTAATCACTCGCTATGTTTTTTTAATTAATTAAGGTATATTTTATTTGTGAACATGAAAATTATCTTCTAGAAAAAGAATTTTATTATTTTCAAATTGTTATTATTGTCATTTATAATTAATTGTCCAACATATAATTCATCTCATATACATGGGTAATCTATATATTGATAATATTTTTAATCTTATTAATCCCCTCCATTCCAACAGCTATGTGATAAATATAATATTAAATAATAATATTTAAATAATTTTTCATGTTTTATTTGAACAAGTTGTTGTGTGTAATGAAAGAAAAACTAAATGTTGCATGTATTGAAATCCAAAATCATTATTCGGTATAAAAAATTCTAAACAAAGTATTTTGTGAAGGAATAAATATTAAAATGATTAAATTAATTTCAAAAAAAATCATTATATCAAGGGGTGTTACATTATAAAAAACCTAAAATAAATTTATCCATCAAAATTCATCTCGGTCATCAGTGGTTTAACATTGGATAATTTTATCCTATAAAAGGACATCAAAAATGGGTTTTAAAAAAATCCTACTGAAAAAGTAAATGATTATTTATTACTTCATATGGAATGACACCTATTTAGTTCTCAAATATGAGAACATTGTGGGGAAGGGGGAAGATGGATATAGGTAAGAAAAATGTCAATACAATATTTATGGAGAGTGATATTGGACATTGATCACAATATAGAGAAGGGTTTCAAATAGATAAACATTGAAATAATCGATAAGAAAAATTCCATTGATATAAAAAATTATATTAATAATAAAACATTTATTTCAAATATCATTTTCCTAATTTTGAGGAATTTTCAAGATAAGGTATACAGAAATGATTTATTTCCCATTAATGAGATCAATCTACCCCATTTGGTCTTCCCTAATCAATTTCTAAATCACATCATAATCAATGAAATAAAGGGGTTATTTTTTTAATGAGTCACTAATAGATATATGATCCAAAAATAGAATGAAAATTCATTCCATCGATACATAGTTATTGTGGAAAATAATGGTTAGTACATGTTATCTTGTATGGATAAGTCATTATATGTAAAATAATTACTTTAATATATAATGAATTATAAAATTTCGATGATAAATAATTCTAGAAATGGTTCCCAATAAGACCCTTACAAAAGATTAATATCTGAAACATTATTAATATGGTCTCTATATTTATTAAATAAACAAAACATATATCCCTACATACCATAAATATTTTCCTTATTGTCCTATACTAATCATTTAAAGGCCTCTATCAAATATTCTATTAATAATTATATATAAAATGAATTAACAAAAAACTTTTTGAAAAATTATATTCCCCATTTTTTCTTAAATAAATCATATATTATTGGATATATTCCTTAGAAAATGGATTGATCTCTATAAATTATATCATAAACTACATTTTAAATAAATCATTAATCATTTTCAAGGTAATCATTAATTTCTTATTTACAAATTCATATCAATCATTACATTTTTTTCAAACAACATTATCTCACCATATAGTGGATTATCCTCCCTTAATCAAAATATCCCCTTTCCAATAAATCAAATTCCACATCTAATATTCCAATTTTACATATTATTGAATTTATATAATGAAAATCTTCCATACAAAATTATTATTTATAATAATATAATATAATTATGGAATTAAAATTGATAATCACTTTGATTATTCCTCCTAAACAATGATCTATTTACTGGGAATCATTATCATATCCCCTAATAAATCATTCCTTTAATGTGTCATTCCGAGTCTACTAATCATCAACAAATGACCATCAATTTTTCCACCACACTGGATCTCCTCAAGATATTTTTTACTCAGAATTTTTTTTATAATAACCATACATTTCAAATTTAAAGCATCCATCCATCGATAATGCATTAGGAAGACAAATATTCCCTTATATTGTATTAAATGTTATAATCATATTCATGTAGGAATTTCTTACCCTATTCCCTTATTCATCACACATAAAACATCTTATCACTTCATTAATAACTTATCAATATTTCTTTAACAAACATTATTAACATATAAAAAATTTAATCTTATTTCTACTATGGTCTCCACTACCTAAACACTCAGAGAAATATATCCCATTATTCTTTAATGATTCTGAAAGTTGTTAATTGTGGAAATTTTTAATCATATTATATTCTTAATTATTATTCATAATCATAATATATGTCACACCAATCATCATCTCTTATGGAATATTATTATAATTTTTTTTCATATTCATTGTTAAGCCAGTTCCTTTTGATTCCCACTATTGAAAAAAAACAATATTGCATTTTGTGATAAATTCTAATCATAATGTAAAATCTCATCATTTTAAAAATTAATTAGGAGGTACAAATAAATAAACAATATTTTTAATATGTGACACATTAAATTTCTTGAATCCCTTAATTGTCAAAATATATATAAATAACTCCTAATTTTTTTAAATGATTGTAAATTTTAAAATAAAATCCCATGGGATTGTCTAGAAAGTTGTGTGGAAAGTAACATTTCTATACACAAGGTGATGATTGAGTGCATATCAATGTAAAATATTTAGAGTTACTACTCCTAGATACCTCTATTCTATAGTCACATATACTTGTAGTATCAAAACATGTATGTAATTTTTTGGATGATCCTTTCCATATCATTTACTAAAATTTGAAGGCCTTTTTCTACACTTATACTCATACATAATATTATCATGAGAAATATATCTATCAATATCCTTAGAAATATCCATAGGGAACTCTGTAATTTATTATCATCCATGATTCAATTGAATAACCAAATATCTTTTATATTTCAAAATGTAGAGACATAGTATTTACTTTTATATATATTATCATTTTATGATAATATTTAACACATTACAAAAACACACACTAGAATATCGTAGTATTTTAATATCATTGTATTCAAGAAAACATTCTTCAAATATTATGAAATATCATAGTTTTTACCCACAAATATCATCCAATTTTTTACTCCTCATATTAATAACATATATAATAACATTATTATAAACATGGGGAAAATAATCATAAGAATGGGGAAGCTCATATTCTCACTATAGATTAAAAAGGGTTAAATGAAACCAAAAGATATGTATAAGGGTTTGAAAATGTGATCATATAATTTTAAAGGTTTTCCCTGCATATCTAAGATCATAATAAACAGTTGTGGATTTTATATTGTTAGTTCAAAATTCATGAATCAAAAGGGACTAAAATAACACGAGAAATATTATAATAACAATGCCATAATATAAATATTTTTTGTAATAAACATACTCATATAAAATCTAATGTCAATTCTATCTATGAACACTTTCATAATATGTTTGGCTTGGGAAAACCAATAATGTACAATATTTGATCTTGGTATGACCTTACATATACCCTTTTTAGGTATAGGGATGACCACCAATGTACCAACATTTTTGGGTTGGGGATAACCACCTATATACTAACCTTTTTGAACATGGGATAAAAACCCATTTATTCTATGCTCTCATTGAAAATTTATCATTACCTTGTTCATTAGAGGGAGATTTATATCCCACATATAACAAATGAACATCATATATATGTGTTCCAAAATATCATAAAACATTCATCATATCATAACCCATGAAATGAAATGTATTCCATAAATACATCATCATATCATAAAAAGTTGAAATGTAACATGTTTCATATTTATATCAACTTTTCATTAATTAATTAACCCTAGAAAATGAAGCTGGATTCATATTAATTTTATCTTGGTATAACTCATAGAATGGAAGTGGGTTAATTAAAAATATTTTCATGATAAACCATTCATTTAAAGAATATTAATGGCATATGAGGTTCTAATCCCCTATAAAACATAATTTATATCAAAGGATATAATATTATATGGAGAAGTATTTTGAATGAGGAATTGGAAAATTTCTCACAAAAAATAACATTTCATTGAAAATCTTTATTTATAATATAAATCATTATAAAAAACATTTTCATAAAAGTAAAAATAAAAACATACACTGTAATCTTTGAAAATTTATTAAATCATTTCATAATAAATACATAATTTCCAATATTAAAGAAATATTTAAAAAAATATTTTATTAAATATTTTATTTAGAAAATTAACATAAAAAGTTATAATGTTTTATTTTAAAAATCAATTATAAAATTTCATTATTAAAATATCTTTTCCACAATAAAATAACTAATTTTAAAATAAATGTTTTTTTAAAACATTTATATTCTAAAATGACATTGAAATAATTTAATGTATTTTTAGAATAAAATAATTTTCATGATAATGGGTTGTTTCATTATTGTCGCACATGTTAGGATAAATATTCCTTTCAACTTTTTAGAAAATTCAAAATAGGGAATGTTTTGAAAATACATGAAGATTCCACAAGTTACATTTTTTTAAATATTCCTTCTTGTGTAAATATAGGTTTTAATATTAAATGAGAATAATAATATATTTTTTAAAACATGTTTACAAAACAATATTATGGGAGAAAACATATTTGTTTTCCTTGAGGGAAATAATTTTGAATTTTCGTGAAAACATTTTGGCATTTAAAATTAGTATTAAATAGTGGAAGATTTCAAATGTTACTATAATATATAATTTATATCCATAAGAGAGTAAAATTAATTATTTTCTTATGATACAGACTATAAAATTTTATCCTCGAATTTTTAATAATAATTAATTTTGATAAATGATACCATTGTATCATAAAATCATTACTGCTTTGGAATTGATGAATCATAAAACCCATTAAATAATAACATAAATGTAACAAAAAAATATCACAATAAAAAATAAATTAATGATATTACATGTAAAGGGGTATGTATATACAATTAATAAAATGAGATTGGAGTGTAACATAATCAAATGCCTCAAAGAAGAAAAATTGAGACAAAAATCCCTTTCTATATTAGTAATATATTGAATTGTAATCCATAATAAACATTAAAAAAATATGACATTAAATAATATTAGTATATTAGGATTTGTGATATAAAATTTCAATGGGGATGTATATATAGCTCATGAAAATAGATGAGTGGTCAATGTTACGGTCTCTTATAAATGAAATGGTGGTTAGAAATCCATTATATTATGTCTTGACTTCCTTCACACTCACTTAAAAGTTTTTATAATAAATATATGATTAATATATATATATATAATAAAATATACTATACATATCATACAAATAAGATATATTTAATCATTTTGATTAAAAATTTATTAACAATTTCATGTTAATGTCATGTTTTTGTTAATAACAATTTTGTTGTTCCAATAATTCTTTATTTTTTTATTAGGTCCACAAAATTTAATTGTAATTCAATCATTTTCAGATTTATAATCACAAAATAATTATTATATTTAATAATAAATTATACTTTTAGGAAAAATAATGAATTATTTTTTTTAATAAAATGATGTCTATTAGGATAATAGAGATGGTAATCTTACGTACAAATGAATAAAAATTTTGTATTTCATTGATAATTATGGAAAGGATGTAATTAATATATTATCACTAAATTATGTTAATTATATAATAAATACCATATTATATACATATACATATCATCCATGTGGTAAGGTTATGAAAATATAATGTTATATCACTTCGTTATGGTAGTAGTGAAAAAATACAATAACGATGTTATCATTTTTCATTTAGTGAATATGTAAAAAAGATAATGATATATTAACATGTTAAAATTATAATTATGTTAGTAATATCATTATTACATTTTAAAATCACATATTTTCATTAAACACATCTATATTACCTTCTATGTAATGTGTGAATGAATCAAATTGCTTTACAGGGAAATTTTCCATTGTACAATTGAGTGACATAATGATAATAAAAAAATTCAATCCATTCATTTATTTGTGATTTAAAAGTTTTATAATAATAATAATATTATTAGATAAGAAGTAAAAAAACAAAAAATATGTTGTTATGTTAAACTATGATAGGTGGTAAGGTAAAAAAAGTGACATCTATTGGAAATGTGGTAGTCTTCTATACACACGAACAATGAAATTGTAACCTATTTTATTGGAGTGTAGATGGGTCGAGGTAATTAACATAATAGGAAAAAATAAACATACATATAAGATGCTTATTTTATTATTTCATCATGATATAATATGAATTGAGGTGATGGTGGATGACAAAAAATAAAAAAACCAATTGAAGAGTGGTATCTTTTCATTGTTTATCCTCTTTACGATTTAAAAAAATCATTATTTTCATTGATTTATATAAAAAAAAGTCATATAGGATTAGATCTGAGAGTTAGGTAATTGAATTTGCAAGGTACTATTCAAACTCGGTGGGTTTTAAGGTGTGATGTGGAGAGGATACCTGGTGGTTGTTTGTTAGTGATGTGAGTGGCACAACTATAATATTTTGAAAGAGATATTTTCACTAGGATTATTTTCTAGTAAATAAGTCTCCTATAATCTAATATTATCAATAATATAAGGTATGTGTCAATATATTTTCATAAAATAAGTATTGTACAAAAAAATTAATTTTTTTACCCATTTCATTTTTGTTTTCCCCCATATAGAACCATTTAAAATCAAAAGAAATTAAATAATTAATATTTTTATTATAAGTGATTTTTATCCAATAGAAGAATTAAATAATTATATAATTTAAGTTATTATGATTCTAAATATGGAATAAAATGTTTCAAATTCCAGTTACTACTGAAAAATTTTGTACTTTAAAATAAATCCCACACTTAAGATGTGAAATGGATGAATTAAAGATAAAATGTTCAACAGTTTACAATGTGTTTTTATCATAATTATGAATGAAAATATAACAATGACTTAAATTGGATAAATTTATGTACAATTTATCAAATATTACATAAATAACAATTAAAAATATAATTAAACATTATAAATAATTTAGATTATAAGTGATTTTTCATCTAAAACCTACTATTTTCATTATTCATCATATAAATAATCATTTTAGAAAATTATATTTAATTAAACTGATGAGAATTTTAAAATTATTATTTTTATGATGCTATTTATTTATGATGTTTTTCTCAAAAAGGGTTATATATTAAATTTAAAATAAGATCCTAATATGAAACAAACCTTCTTTTTATAATAACATAACTATTAAATGTAAAAATTGATTTATTAATTTTCCTTATCTAGAAAACCGATTAATGAATGTTGAAAATTTTAATAAATATAATTTTTATGTATTTAATTTAAATAATCCATTAAAATATTTTTGTTTAATCTATGATGTTTAAATGTGTCTATTTGTAGAGAAATTGTTTTTAAGAAAATTAATATCCTTATTTTGAAATAGTTCTTATATTCATTTGTAATAAAATGGACACTAAAGAATTAATCTTATATATGTGTATAAGGAACATGTTCATACATCAGTTAATATTACTTATAGCATTGATACGAATTTTTAGGTGATAACTATCATATTAAATAACAATATTTTAATAATATATCATGTTTCATTTTAAATCAGTTTTGCGTATAAAAAAACTAATTTCATTGTTGTATGTAATGCAATCCAAACACAATATTTTATATAACTAAAGATAAAATTAGTAATTTAGGTAATGAAACATATTAAAAATATGAAATTATTTTTGAAAAAAAATTGTCTAATTAAGGGGTAATATAGATGGAGTATCTTTTGGATATCAATTCTTCCAAGACACTGCATGATGACTAGTGGCCTTTTATATATACAAATTTATTTTGTTTTATTTCCCCTATATCTAAAAGCACAACTCATAATTTTATGTCTTAATAATAAAATCTATCATAATAGTAAAAATATAGATATTTCAAATATTCATGATCATACCTATGTTTTTAGAAATATTTTATATATTATTTCCTTGTAAAAATGTTAGAGGACACCATCCTTGGGATATAGTTGAAACTAAAACTCATGCAGTATTTAACATTCATGTCATATAAACATAGATATATGATATGCCAATTATATAAATAAAGGATCAATGCCCAATAATTTTTTATAAAATACCAACTCCACTTGATTTAATGGGTAGTGGATCCCAGCCTCATTCTCGAATGTGTGAAAAAACAAACTCCTTATAGGATCAGAGTCTCAATGTGTGTGATACAAACTCTTTAAATGAATTTAATTGGGGAACAAAAGTGTATGAATATCCTTTCCTATATTTGGATGATTAAACAACATATTTTATGTATATACAATGTGTCGTCCAATGAAAACTACATGGAAGTGTGCATTTGTTGCATATGTTATGACTTAACCTCACTATTCTGAATATAGGTGTGTAAAATATTATGTCATCACAACATAGTATAACATTTAAATAATTAAATACATAATCCATTTTCTCTTAATGGTATATATGTTTTTAGAAAATAGACATACTTTTTGGGGAGATAAGGGTCCATAGGAACTTAATTTTTTGCAAACCCAGGATCTGTATGGGTAGGGGTCGCATGGAATGTGAATCAATTAGATTGGACTATGAAATTTCACTCTAGAGGAATCCATATTGGTTATATCAGATGGTTACCCTGAGTGAGTTCTTTTTATCTACAAATCATACAATCAATAATTTTATATAAATTTAATTTTTCAATGCATTTTTTGAATTTGTATCAAGTTTACACCATTATACCATGATTGTAACATGTAAATGAAACATATCAAATTAAAAATTAAAAATGTTCTTCAAAAAATGAGATATATTCCATTATGATTTATTATATATATCATCCTCACCACCCATTTTATCACACACAAATATTTTTAAACAACCATAATTGATCCATCAACATAATTTTCTATCACTATATACATTCATTTATCATGCATAAATCAGTTATACTAAAAGGGAAAAATTAATCTAAGAAACACAAAGTAGATCAGGTAGTGAAATTTGTTCCTATATAATTTATTAAACATAGAACACAAATATAATTGATAGGGAAAAGTATAAATTACCAAAGTGATGAAGGAATGTTAGTATGATTGGTTAATTCACTATTAGTTGATGAAATATAAACTCTAGTTAATATTTTTTATAAAGTTGGATAGAAATAAATAAATGACATTATGATTATTTAATATGGGTTAGTTTGTTCATGAATAATCCGTAATCACTTCTTTATTGGGAATAATTAATAAAATCATAAAACAAATTCCATACCATAGTGTGGATTGATCATCAACAGAGAAAATATTCCCTAGGGTTGAATTTGAAAAATTTACAATTTTCATCATTCATCCCATGATTATCCAAAATAAATATATGAAATAAATAATCATATGTTTCCATTGGTGGTAATATCAAAATACCAAACAACTAGCTATTCAGAACACCATCAGTGTACATCCAAACAAAAATCAAAATCCTTAATGTTATACAGATAACTATAAAAATTTTCCATTTTTATGGAAAAATAGAATATTATTATGTTCACTAATTTAATAATACAAATTAAATAAATAATTTCATTTTTCCATTTTAATCTCCCCCTTATAGTGCATCACACCCAAAACTGAAGCTAATGAAGCATATATCATGCCTACATATAAGATAAAAGTGTAGACATGAATTGGTTCTTGGTTTCCCCATTAAAAAACTCAATAATATGATACATTATAACAAAAATATGAGAATTATAAATACTGAAATTTCTTTTATTACTCATATTCAATTTTCAAATAGAAATCAATTATTATTCCATCACTATAATAAAAATTCAAGGATTTTATAAAAAAACTAGAGGATATACTGTATATTTTAAGGGTTTTGAAATTTTCCCCAACATTGGTACTTTCATCAATAAAGGAGTTTAATACTTAAAATGTTGATGGTTTTATGTACACATCTAGATCACATGATCCCTTGATCACTCCTGGAGAATCATGTGTTCCCACATCAAACAAATTAGGGGAATCCTTCTTTATATTGATATGTTATTACACAAGGTGATCCATCGAGATCTATATATTTTATTAATTTAGATCACAAATGACAATTTTCTACTTCTAATCATGAACTTATATCATCATATAATGAACATCAGTGTCATCATTTATTTTTTCTATCTACATGGAAAATTATAGATAGTAAAAAAAATATCCCTATGAATAATATATAGTAGACTAATTAACCTTGAAAATAACATCTCTCCTCATCCAAATCTATATAATAGGTAAAAATGAGAAAAATTTAGGAACACATTACCTCCCCTTAAAACTCAAATGGCCTCTATCTAATATTTTCATTGGAAATAACATATACATGGTTTATCCTTATCCATTGGTGAATGATGTGAAACATTTTTATTGGCATAGAAAAATCAAATATCCGAAGAGAAATGTATCTCTATGGTCAGACCAACAAAAATTTAGCCTATAGTTTCTTTAATAAATATCCATATTTGTAAACATACTCTCTATGGATCGATATACATTATAATATGGAAGCTCCAAAAGTATAAAATGATCCTATGCTATCAGGAAAAATACAGAACCCATGCCCCTTTCTTATCATCCATATATATAGTGGATTTATATTTCTATAAATCAACTTATCGGTAAAAATTTAATCCCCTCGATAAATACGTTCTAAAATCAATCCAAAAACAGCTCCATTATCAAAATTTAAAGCCTATGTGGTTTTATGTGATAACTATTATGGGTAATCCATTATGACGAATGATCTACTATATATAAAATAATCTCAGAAATTTCACTAAAAACTCTACGTGATAGTAAGAAAATGAGTTATCCTAGTTTTTCAATCTATAATAATACACATATAATCATGAAAACTCATTTAATGTGATGATCCT
The DNA here is from genome assembly GCA_963277665.1 of Viscum album. Lineage (NCBI taxonomy): Eukaryota > Viridiplantae > Streptophyta > Magnoliopsida > Santalales > Viscaceae > Viscum > Viscum album. Next base: position 1,353,853,727 of record OY728140.1, on the reverse strand, counting down.
ATCATAGAAATCATGACTATGCTATCACAAATCGTCTTCAGGGCCTCTATGGTTTTATTATTCCTACCTAAAATATATTCTCGTATGTTATCTACAGTATCATCAATCATCAAGGAAAATGTACGAAACACCATCTTTATCAATGTCCACCAGAATAGCCACCAAAATTATTTTTAATACATTACCAATGTTCAATTTACCACTATGGGGGAACTACATATCTCACCTAGAACCTCCTCCTAATGTGTTATTATAACTACAATCCATCTTTGGAATCGAATGGCATGTTCCCCACCATCATAATATGCACCAATCTATGTTATATGAATACCATTCAATGAATGACCATAAAATAACAATCTATATATTTTTATTCCCTACAGTTGTTAAGAAGTATAGGTGTTATAGCTATTGTTTGGTGGAATTCTAGTCTGTCACGACTACTAAGGATTGCTAAAATGAGGAATTCTAGTGTAACTCCATTTATAGTAATAAGAAGAAACATGTATTTTAATATATTTTAGCCCCCAATTAACATTAATAGGAATATAGAATATATAAAAGTCCTAATATTAATGGAACATATGGTGTATCCTCTATTTCAAGTTATGATCTCTTGAGGTGGAGTTGTAACCTTGAATCTTGTTGTAATAATTTACCATAAACCTCCTCTATGAATTTATTTTATATTTTTCCTTATGGATAATGGATCCAATTATATCCAAATGTCAAGCTTTGTGTTTTTATACCAGTGTTCTTTAAGCTTTATAGACAAATTGGAAATCACTAAATTTATTAGTATTAGCATGCCATTCATACATACATAGGAGGGATAATGGAACACTATAATCACAACCTCTTCCTATGGAAACATAATAACGACTGTGTTTTCATCATATTATAAAAAAATTGAATTTCATGTAGAAAATATTAAATAAGGCAAATGTTTTTCCATTCTGTTTAATTAATTCCAATGAATTAAAATTATCAATATATCTTGAATAAATCAACGATATTATTAAGAAAATACATTGAATCTCTATACTTCTTTCACAATATCTACTAGAACTCAAGATACAACATCCACAAAAAATATTTTCTATATAGCTACACCACCTCTTGGATGAGATGACCCAAAAAGTTCCCATCATTAATGTATATTGAACACAATGATAGTTTTCTAAATAACTGATTCTATTAAATCATATCTAGAATCATAAACTAATGATCTTCATCCAAAAATATAATTCTCTTAAAATGATAATGTTAATTATTGATATATTCCTTTAATAATATAGGAAATAATGAATGATCTAATTGATGATTACTATAAATATTAATGTTTTGTTACCCATTCCAAATAGAATTACCCAAAACTAATAATTATAATAGTGACATCAGAATGTCAATATTATTTTATCCCCCTTCTATTCTTGTAACTGGTGATATCATGTCATGTGGATCTTTATTAAAAACCACTTCTCCCCATTCATTTGGTTGAAGAGTTTATCAATCCTTGGTATTTTATATGTATTCTTATTGGTCACAATATTTAGGGGATGAAATTCCAAACAACACATTATAATCCCCTCATATTTTCTGGATAATAATATTATTCTCCATAGAGAGACACAATTTATTTGAAAATTATATTAATTAGAAGTGCATATATATTTTTCTTTGTTACTATAATCTCACTGGTAATCATCTATTATTCTACCGAATATATCCAACTTGACCCTATGTTAATGAGAAATCATAATTTGGCCTCTATATAAGGTTGAAATCCGGGTAAATCCAAAAAAAATGATATCAACTTCTCTATTTAATATATTTATAATGAAATCATCAACTGATTCTACTATACATTGTGATATGATAGCCGATATATTGGATATTGGACGAAATTTCCCACAACAAAAACTTTAATTCTTTTATGGAATTAGTTTTTTCAGGTGACATATAATATTATCCCATTTTTTCAAGGTCAATAAATTTCTCAATAACCAATCAGGTCATTCATTGTGTAAAATAATACCACAAAAATTATGAAATCATAAAATATCATCATGGATTAAGAATTGTCCATAATAATTATTCCCTACCATATGAGGAGTCACACTAACAGTAGATAGTGTGATCATATAACCCCCTCCGATATTACTATCCAACAATATAGTGTAGACTAGAGGCTATATATATATATATATATATTAATTTATAATTCAGGGAATGAATTCCGTATTCATATGTCAAAAAGAAATAATTTTAGGGATGAAAAGAGATAGATCATATAGTGGATCATGCTAGGATACTATAGGTCATAATCCACTACTACTAGAAATTTCATGCATCTATAACCCCATATCCATTACCATGATGGGGACCCCATCATTGTTTTTGTGTAAGTATCATATAATTGTTTCAACTATTTTTTGTAGCAATCCCAACACATCTACAAAAAATACCACCTCGTAGTTCCTCCCTCTCATTGTACTAATTATTCATAGGTGGCTAATCTAGAGTCTACCTATCTATAGAGGCACATGTGGTCAATCAATCTTGGAAAATGATACATTTCCCTTTATTTTTCAAGAATAGTTTATCTATATGATTGATATAATATAATAATGAAACTTGGAATGAAGAAACTACAGATTGAGTCTATTTATATTAATTCATTGAGTGAAATTCCTTGAGGTCCTAACACTTACACCACCTATTGGCATCATCAAATTTATGTTACTACCATACACAAATTATAGTTATTAATTATAAAAACAATCCAACATCAATTCATATTGAGGATAATTACATAGTTGGTGATTCAATGGGAGATAACTCACTCCCAAATATCATTATGTATACCACATGAGAACATACAACCTTAAATTAATGCGTAGTATACCAGGTCCTAAGACTATCATGTGATGTCGGTAAATTTTGACTAATATTAATCCTTTTATAGTGGTTCCCAATGATGATATAGAAAGCTGATATCTGTATAGATCTTTTTGTTTTTATCACATACTACTCCTAAAAATTTATAAAATCCAATTGAGAGATGTTTCTATCATCATGGTTATATGTCATAATGCTACAACAACACCCTACCAATCGATGGAGAAGACACACTATGATCGCCAATATATAATGTATAAATTTTTATGAATATATAAGATAGAAAATCACAAATTATAGCTAGAACACTAATTCCTATTAGTCTAGATAATCATGAATCATAGAAAATATCAACATTAGGAACTCAGGAAGTGAATTAAGGAATTTATATTTGTAATCCAGAGTGGACAATGTGATAAGTAATCTAATATATAGAAACATGTCTTCCACAACTGCAAGGGCTATTTCTTTTAAATAGTCTAGGGGTGGAAGTACCAATTACTATCTACCTAGAGAGAACACCTCCACAAGTTCCCCATAACCGAGGCCTCATTGCTCAATTAATTCCCATTTCCATAACTTAAGGATATAAATTATTATTTTGAAGTATGGGAATAAAAATATTACATCCTTCAATTTTAGGATATATATCTCATTAATTAAATTTAATTTGACGGACATAGTTCATTACATGTAACACTATGTTTAAAAAACTGTGATATTCTATTGAATTATTATTATTTAATGTGATAATTATTTCCTTCAAATTTAATTGGTTGTAATGTAAAATTGTAACCACATTAGGTAAAATATTTATAAAAGTTTATTTAATTAATTTTTTTCCTTTTTTAACATTATATAATGTCCAATTTTTTTAGTACTATGATTTTATGCTTCGAAAATACATTTTCATCTTAAATGGGTTTTATGAATTTATTTATGGGGATATTATAATAATAACTGTTTCAATTTTAAATATTTTATTATCTGATAAGAAATTCATTTCTAGAAAGATCATAGAAAATTTATGTTTGTTAAAATATCAACTATTTTTATAAAATCGGCAATTTTTGAGTGAATACAAAAAATAAATTTTTTCAAATACTATAATTATTTTAATATTTATTTGACATTAGAGAGACAATTTTTAAAAACTTATATTAGTCCGATTTAATGATAAAAGAGTAAAATTAATTTTTTAAAACATTATTTTAATTTAGGGAACACAAGTAGGACTTTTCATTATAGATGTGATAATTTATTAAAAAATAAGAGTTTCTAGGTAATTGATATTATGAGTAACTTTATAAGATTCCATTAATATATTGCATGATAAAAATGTTTATAAAACATTCTTGGTTATTTGAATGAAAAAATTCATTGAATCCAACATATTAATTGATGTTAACATTATTTCCTTTTTACTCATAAATATTTTATTTTTCTAAAAACTATTTCACGTGCATTTTTTGTACCTATATGTAATGTCATTTTATATAACTATATAAGATTAATGTAATAAAAATTTATCAAAATTTGATATCATGATTTCAACATTTTGTTTTATAATATATTTTATTATTAAATATATTATATTTAATCAGGTTGAATATTTATATATTCATGATTCATGTTAAAATTAGTTTAATATAGTCTAACTTGGAGATATGTAATTAATTTTTTTAAAACCCTGTATAAATAAGAATAGTGTATTTAAGTTATGTTTGATAATATATTTTATTTGAATTATAGGTTCCCTAATTCCACATGACATGATTTTTATATATTTATATAATTTATTATTTTATGTAATTTCAATTATGTCATTTCACACCCTTATAATATGGAACATTCTATTATCATTTATTCAAAAAAATTGAGCCATATATCGTATCGAAAAAATAATATAATTCCACAATACCATCCTTCCAAATATCCAATAGTTTAATTATCTTCCAAAATATGATCCTCTTATGGGGTTTTGGCGTAAGTTAATGGTTGTTTACAAATATCCATGAAGAACTCTAACTTGGTAACATCAATTTTATATATCCTTCAACTGAATCTATGTATATGTCATCTATTAAAAAATAATTACCTTATTATCATAAATATAGTTAATTAACAATATAATTATCTAATAACTATTATCAATTACCATTCCACCCTATGGGAAAATAAAACATCATTTCATTGTACTTGTGGACTACAACCTCCCAGAAGTGTTGAGTTTTATTTTACATGATAAATGATCATTAATTGTTATAATGATGGATTTACAAAATTTATTAGATATATATGATATAATTATAATTCTATGATGTTGTAATTATAATTACTTATCTTTCATGCTATCTATATAAATGTAGAATCATCACACATGAACACGTACAAACTACCATATCAACAATGTCATGTAATTAATTTTTCATAATTTCTATATATGAATAGAAATAAAATATTATTTAATTACATAATATTAAACAACCAAAATTACAAAAGATATGTAGACCATATTACCTTGATTACTAAATAATGGTCATGACTACAAAACATTAATGTTCTTCAAAAACGAAACATATATCAACTAGAATAGTCACAAAAAAATATTTATAGATAAAGGGGTGAAAATAATGTCATAACTAAATAGTATATAGTTTTATATATATTTGAATAATTATTAAATATCTTTATAATAAATATATAATTTTTATATAGGAGACTCAAATGCCTATAAAGTAATATACTATTTTAGGGAATGATTATGTGTGCAATTTAATTTATTTTTGGGATTGTACATGCTAAATTTATTGGGGTGAAAATTAAACAAATATTATCCTTCAAACCACAGATATTTTCATCTCAATTATTTTAGTAGGGTTTATATATTATTACCACTACACTTTAATTTGTACTAGTAATGATCATGATTTTTTTTAATTAAATCTAACGACATTTACTATTTGGTTGATGATATTTTTCTTCCATGAATATATTAATAATTTTTTGAATGATCAACTGTATTCATTAAATATTTCAAAAATATCATTTAAAAAACATTTTATTTTGTTTTCAATTATTTAGAAATTATTATATTTAATGATATTTTTTCCAGAGTAGACTTTTTTGGGACATTACTATTGCAATAATTAAAATATTATTGTTAACATATACAACATGAATAGATTTTCACCCTAGAATAAGAATTATTTTATCCCATTATTTATGTACATATTTAAAATTTTATCACCATTTATAATTACTTATTAATTTATTTGGAATATTCTATTAAAATAGAATCATATGTATTGGGTATGTTAACTTTTTTCAATGAAATGTTTGAATGAAATTTAATGGTATTTTAAATTTTTTTCATATTTCATTGAAGAGATTTAATCTTAACTTAGGAAATTATATAATAATATTGTAACACCCTGAGCTTCCATGATACGCTTCTCATTCAATAATGCAATAGCTTGCATTGTACGCAACTTCGAGTTCTAACACACCGCGACTAATCAAAGTAGCCGTTATAAATAGTAATACCCAATTTTTAAAATTATAGAAATTTTATATTTCAAAATGGACTTCATTTTTGTATTCGTAATCTCGAAATTATCCTAAGTTGAATTTTTTGTAATTTTCTGAGAACATCCATTTTCTATGAATAGTGAAGAATACTTAAAAACAAATTTTTTAATAAAAAAAATTTATAGTGATAAATCATAATATTGAGTGGTTTTAAAGTATAATTATAATATATTTTTACCATTTTATCCAATGGTTTTCATTATAATTAATTTCACTTTGAAATTAGACATAAACATTGTCAATCTTTTGATATATATTGTTTCTTAAAAACATGATATTTGTTGTGACAGCGGGAATTAATTATAAAATTAATTAATGCAACTTATATGTTTGTAATTTTTTAAAATAGACATCATTTTTGAATTTGGAATATCAATTATAGCTTAGGGTGAAATTTTGGCATTGTTCTGAAAAACTTCAATTTTTGATGAATAGTGAAACCACTAAGTGATAGTTAAATAACTGATTTTTCATTTAAATGAAATATTACCACTTTTTTTATTTTATTTTCAATAATCCGACATACATTATTGTCATTAAGAAGTAGAATGTGGTTCAATGGGATTAAAATAATTTTTTGGCGAATAGTAACTTTTAAGTTTAATTAATCGCGATTAAACGTAATTAGTGAAATTTAAGGTAAAAATGATATTATAAAAATATGAAAATACATTTACACTTGTCCTACCCCTATAGGATGTGTCATGGTCGACCAGAAAAATCCATGGGTCAACTTGGGGACCCCATGGAGCCACTTTGGTAGGAAAATGACATAAATAACTTTTTATTTAAAGTTAAAATAAAAATGTCACAAACATAAGTTGTTTTACTAAAACAATTTTTAAATGGGGTTATACAAGTCATATTTTTGACTATAAATATTATTTAGAAATATAAAAATATTTAATACATCATGATATTTTTTTATAATTTTTAGACCTTAAATAGATTAAATTATTTATGACACCATGATGATGCAGCGATTACCTCATTAATTAACAATTTTAATAAAATGGAAGGATAATGTAAAATCTAAGCATTACACTTGTCCAAAGTCTATTGGATGAGAATATTTAAAACCCTTATCACCTTATCCTCTAATTATATATTGGTGGGACCTTTATAATCCGAAAATCATTGTATAATAAAGTAACATTTCATTAGCTTCCAAGAGTCCCCCTCCTCTCCACTTATAAAAGGCCCCCACCACTACCACCTTACTCACACTATCAAAGCCTTTTGGCTCGGCCAACCTCTACCCAAATACTCTCCCAACATCCCTCCATTACTCCTAGAAGCCTCAATTTGGGCAGAATTCTTCCCAAGGAATCCTTTGGCTCAAATCAAAAGAGTTACCCGATTTTAAGGTAATGTCTTCCCTTATGTTATTTTGTTTTATTTTGCTTATACAACCCCCTAAAATCTTTTTATTCATTTATTTTGTAAAAAAACCAGTATCTTAAATATACTAGGATGTTATTATAAGAATTATTAAAGCTACACTTACACACACCTACATCTAATGGTTGAATAACATACTGTTTCTGTGGATGGCGAATTTCTGCCTCACGAAACGATGATTCTTCAACACTCATATAACACCTTCAAAGGTGTCCATTAAGATGTCACTCTATTTATATATTATATATAATATGATTATGTTTTACTTAAGGTTCTTTACTTTTCATTTATGGAAAACCTTTCTTGTTTCCATTATGGGTAAACGTGATATTTTCATTTTAGGAAGTGCGGACTACCGCCCCCTCAAAGTGATTTGAATCGTTAATGCCATATGTGGGATGTATAAAGGATGGAATAAATGATATTATATATGATATTATACTGGAATTATAATATACCTTTATATCATTATGATTTCATTAAATATGAAATAGAAATGAAAGTAGCGTTCATGCGTACGTACGGCTTACCGTCTCCATGAACGGTGCATTTCGTTTCTTACCTCTAAACGTTATGGAATATTATAAATGCATGTATATACTGGATATATGTGAGATATATTATATCTATATCATGAATATAATTCTGGATATAATGGATATTTCTCAACATGAACAACTTGTAATTATAAGAATTTTATTTTTGACTCAACTACCAAAGATCGACAAAACGACCATTATTAACTTAAATAATTACATAATGTTCATAACATGGTATTAAGTGATATAAAAGGAATAAAAAACTTGAAAAAGGTTCATAAGAAATTATAAATTAACTCTAGTTTATTATTCATGAGGTTAAAGAACGGTCGAGTCAAGACAGGACGCAAGGTAAGGGAACTTCTTAACCCAATTTACATTCTTTGGGATAATCTCCTACTTTCAAATTATGTCAAGATATTATTATGTCCTATATTGTATTTTTACTTTCTTCTGTGTACTTATAGTGAATACACATAATAGATCTATTTTATAAAAACAAATTGATCTTTTTAAGGGACTTCATCTCAATCACCATTCATTGAGGCATATTTGGTTTTATACAAAACATTCCTTTATACGGTGTATAATCCCCTTTGACTTTTACGTTTATTCAAAAGGAATCTTTTTATACGATGTGTTTTACTAAACGACAAAAAGGAATGTTTTTCTTGTCGTACGAATGCGGCGACAACGACTTCTCCACCGCCATGGCCATTATTTGGGTTTCGGCTTCCTCTACAAGCCATAACATTTTTTTAATGAAAAATAAATACAAGGTTTTAACTTTCTTTTATTTTGGTATTAAAAATGGTTTTGAAAGTGTTTCTATTATATCAATGTTTTTTATTGATATCTTGTGATTGAAATGTGGAAATTTTATGTTTCTTTTATGAATGTTTTATGTGATACGATTATGTTATGGTTTATGAATTGTTTAAACCTATTCATATGAGGAATGCATCGGACTTAATAAGTGACGGGTGGAGCCCGCTACAGCTCCTCGATGCATCGGTAGGTCTCATGAGACAAACTAGTGTCTTGGCATGAGGCCTTGACAAAATATTATTTGTAGTCTTGGCACGAGGCCTTGGCTACGTGGTTATGATAGTCTGGCATTATGCATTCCATCATTATAAAAGGGGTTATTGATATTGCATGTCATTATTCGACCAGTAGAATATCCATGTGAAGAAGTAAATGTAATTATCTCGTTTTACTTTTCCCATATTATGTTGAAGTTCAAGTTTAAAAGGCTTTTGTTTTAGTTATACATTGCCTTAAATTTTTATGTTTATTGATGAAAGCTTCCACTACATTGTTATCGTTACCGAGCATCTGAGATCACCCCTTTCAATGTTTTAATTTTTCCAGGATGTGAAGAAGTATATTATGAATGACCTTCAAGGATAATATAAGGGGATATTAAGAGAATATGTTGTAGTTTTGTTTTAATTTATGATGTAATGTAAGACTTATGAATGTATCTAGTGTTTCCAAGGCTACTAAACTAATCGGTCTTTCGAGACTTGATCTTTTGTGATCATGCCAATGTTACAAAGTAATGCACCGACTCTGGGTAGCTGGGGTCGGGGCATTATAGTAGGTATCAGAGGCAGTTTAGTACTAACCTTGGAATCTTGATTTAGATAAACTCTGATTATAGCACATAGCCCGAAGATAGACTTCGAAAATTAGTATAGAAGAACTTTCTAGAATTTTGGTATTATAGATATTTTGTGAGTTTTCTGAGCAATAAATCCCTATCTGGATACGAGCAGGTAGAGGTGGCTCTGGCACAGATGTACCTAGGGGTAAAACCCGAAAACACCGCTTTGAGCTAGACTCGAACGGGAACTGGTGCACGACAACGGGCCTTGCTACACTCTTGGTTATGACACTCCCGAGGGATATTCTTAGGATAATTCTCATTTTCATTACCAACCACTATGAAGGGTTATGAGTATATACTTCTTCAAAGAAAACATTTTTATGGATTATATCCATAAATAGTTCAATTTATGTTAAGTATTTTACAAGTATGGAATTATGTATTTTGATTCATAAACTAATCAAGTTTATGCCATTGTTTAGAAATGGATCCTAGTGGAAGGAATGGAAACCGTATCAATGCACGCACTCCGTGTAGAGATTTCCCTCCGGATCAAGATAATTATTGTGGATCTGGAGATACAACTGGTGCTGATCAACTTATTACCATACTAGGACAACTCACTCAGGTTATTAATAATAACCTTACTCGTATAGAGAACACTGATCCGCAACGTGGAGGATCAATGTTAGACTGCTTCATGACGCAACAACCGCCAACATTTAATAGGGGTACAAATCCATTAGCATCTGGGCAATGGATAAACTCCTTAGAGAAAATATTCCACGCCTTGGGGAGTAGAGAAAGGGAGAAGGTTGTCAAGGCAGTCTACCGCCTCACTGGAGATGCCGATCAATGGTGGTCGCTGATTCAAAACACAAAGGAAGATGAAGAAGTATCAAGTATGGAGTGGAGGGAGTTTAAGGAAATTTTCTTATAAAAATACTTTCCACATGACCATCGAGCAGATATGGAAAGGCAATTTCTGAGTCTGAGGCAGAAGGAGGATGAGAATATCACAAAGTATGAGGCTAACTATAAAAGGTTAGCAAGGCATGCTGCAGATTATATACCTAACCCAATAAGTAAGATTGGTCATTTCTTTGATGGGTTAAAACCATTTCTCCGTCAAGCTTTAGTATCACAATATTTCTCAACATACGAGGATATAGTCTCATGTGCTCTCAAGACAGAAAAGTAATTCTCTAAGTCTTATGACAACAAAGTAAAGCAGGAGAAGAAGAGAACGGTGGAACAAGAGACAGATAAAGGGAAAAAGGGAAAGAATGATTTACCATTATGTGATCATTGTGGGAAGAATCACCCTGGTAATTTCCTAAAAGGAATGGGAGTTTGTTACAAATATGGAGAAAAAGGTCACCAGGCTTGTGATTGTAAGGGAAAGAAATAGACTATCAATGTTGAATGCAAAAATTGTAGGGAAATGGGTCATTATGAAAATGAATGTCCTAAGCGTCAGGGAAAATTACCTCAGAAAAGGCCAAGGGATCAAGGACAATCTTATGATGTTACTACAGTTGAAGCAGAATAATTTATGTATTGGTGCTTTTGGACTCATGGATTATATTCTGGTTATTAGAATAATTTGATATATATATATATAAGGTTTGTACTGCAGTACATGATGTTTTCATTAAGGTTTTTATATGATGAAGGTAATCATATTTTTGTATGTGACAATAAGAGAAACTTTACCTTGTTTGAGGAATCTGATGATACAATTGATTTTGGAATTTAGAGACCTTTTAGAGAAAGTCTGGACAGAGGTATTTTGGATAACTATAAAGGTTGGAATGAATTAAGTTGAAATTTTGATAGTATTGTTTAAGGTTAAAACATTCTTAAAGATTTTTTTTGGAATATTATAATACTATAGTTTTAGGAAAAGGACAAACTGCAGGATGGGGGATAACCCGTCGCGTCGGACAAAACTGCAGGAATCAAACCCAAAACCATAGTGCGACATGCCTTTATTACCTACCACTAGCCTATTGGAAGTCCCTAGTTATTAAAAAATATTTTTACTAATCTAAATGGTGTGTGTTAATATTTGTAACCTTATACAATTAGGATAAATAGAATATTTTTGAGTTCTATTACCTTTTAGAGTGAAAGATGGGTTTGTGGTAAAAAATTTATTAAATAATGAAAGTGTACATGACAAGTATGTGTATTCCCTTACGTTCTTAGTAAATCTCCTAAATAAATTCCTCAACTTTATAAAAGGTAACATAAAACAAAAACGTTTCCGGTTAACTTTTCCAACTAGGGATTCAATGACCATTTAACCAATCACAAGTTTGTGATTTTCTTAAGGTTAACTTTCTCCTAATCCAGTTTTCTACAACTCTCCATCAGACCTTGATGGTTTTTTTTCTTCCATATCCATATTTTCATAGAATCCTAGTATGGGCTATCTCGGGTAACCTTTATACTTCTCTTTCTTTCTTTTAATGTTATATTTTTATTAACCTTATTTCAGATGTGGGTTTTCCACAAAGGTATTTTCTATTTTCAACCTTTTATTTTCAAAGAAAATTTTCAAATTGTGAGGATGCAATTTATCTAAGGAGGGTAGAATTTAACACCCTGAGCTTCCACGATACTCTTCTCATTCAATAATGCAATAGCTTGCATTGTACGCAACTTCATGTTCTAACACACCGTGACTAATCAAAGTAGCCGTTATAAATAGTAATACCCACTTTTAAAAATTATAGAAATTTTATATTTCAAAATGGAATTCATATTTGTATTCGTAATATCGAAATTATCCTAAGTTGAATTTTTTGTAATTTTTTGAGAACCTCCATTTTTTTATGAATAGTGAAGAATACTTAAAAACAAATTTTTTAATAAAAATAATTTATAGTGATAAATTATACTATTGATTGGTTTTAAAGTATAATTAGAATATATTTTTACCATTTTATCCAATGGTGTTCATTATAATTAATTTCACTTTTAAATTAGACATAAACAATTGTCAATCTTTTGATATATATTATTTCTTAAAAACACGCTATTTGTTGTGATAGTGGGAATTAATTATAAAATTAATTAATTAAACTTATATGTTTGGAATTTTGTAAAATATACATCATTTTTTAATTTGGAATATCAATTATAGCTTAGGGTGAAATTTTGGCATTGTTCTGAAAAACTTCAATTTTTGATGAATAGTGAAACCTTTAAGTGGTAGTTAAATAACTGATTTTTAGTTTAAATGAAATATTACCACTTCTATGATTTGATTTTCAAAAATCTGACATACATGGTTTTCATTAGAAAGTAAAATGTGGTTCAATGGGATTAAAATAATTTTTTGGTGAATAGTAACTTTTAAGTTTAATTAATCGCGATTAAACGTAATTAGTGAAATTTAAGGTAAAAATGATATTATAAAAATATGAAAATACATTTACACTTGTCCTACCCCTATTGGATGTGTTATGGCAGACCACAAAAATCCATGGGTCAACTTGGGGACCCCATGGAGCCACATTGGTAGGAAAATGACATAAATAACTTTTTATTTAAAGTGGAAATAAAAATGTCACAAGCATAAGTTGTTTTACTAAAACAATTTATGGGGTTATACAAGTCATATTTTTGACTATAAATATTCATTAGAAAGATAAAAATATTTAATACATCATGATATTTGTTTTATAATTTTTAGAAATTAAATAGATTAAATTATTTATGACACCATGATGATGCAGCGATTACCTCATTAATTAACGATTTTAATAAAATGGAAGGATAATGTAAACTCTAAGAATTACACTTGTCCAAAGTCTATTGGATGAGAATATTTCGAACCCTTATCACCTTATCCTTGAATTATATAACTGTGTGACCTTTAGAATCCGAAAATCATTGTATAATAAAGTAACATTTCATTACTTTCCAAGAGTGCCCCTCCTCTCCACTTATAAAAGGCACCCACCACTACCACCTTACTCACACTATCAAAGCCTTTTGTCTTGGCCAACCTCTGCCCAAATACTATCCTAAATTCCCTCCCTTACTCCTGGAAGCCTCACTTTGGGCATAATTCTTCCCAAGGAAGCCTTTGGCTCAAATCAAAAGAGTTACCCGATTTTAAGGTAATGTCTCCGCTTATGTTATTTTGTTTTATTTTGCTTGTCCAACCCCATAAAATCTTTTTATTCATTTCTATTGTAACAAAACCAGTATCCTAAATATAATAGGATGTTTTTATAAGAATTATTCGAGCTACACTTACACACACCTACATCTAATGGTAAAATAACATATTGTTTCTGTGGATGGCGAATTTCTGCCTCACGAAACCATGATTGTTCAACACTCATATAACACCTTCAAAGGTGGCCATTAATATTTAACTCTATTTATATATGATATATAATATGTTTATGTTTTACTTAAGGTTCTGTATTTTTCATTTATGTCATACCTTTCTTATTTCCATTATGGGTAAACGCGATATTTTCATTTTAGGAAGTGTGGACTACCGCCCCCTCAAAGTGATTTGAATCGTTAATGCCATATGTGGGATGTATAAAGGATGGAATAAATGATATTATATATTATATTATACTGGAATTATAATATACCTTTATATCATTATTATTTCATTAAATAAGAAATAGAAATGAAAGTAGCGTTCATGCGTACGTACGGCTTACCGTCTCCATGAACGGTGCATTTCATTTCTTACCTCTAAACGTTATGGAATATTATAAATGCATGTATATACTGGATATATATGAGATATATGATATCTATATCATGAATATAATTCTGGATATAATGGATATTTCACCACATGAACAACTTGTAATTATAAGAAGTTTATTTTTGACTCAACTACCAAAGATTGACAAAACGACCGTTATTAACTTAAATAATTACATAATGTTCATAACATGGTAATAAGTGATATAAAAGGAATAAAAAACATGAAAAAGGTTCTTAAGAAATTATAAATTAACTCTAGTTTATTATTCAGGAGGTTAAAGAATGGTCGAGTCAAGACAGGATGCAAGGTAACGGAACTTCTTAACCCAATTTCCATTCTTTGGGTTAATCTCCTACTTTCAAATTATTTCAAGATATTATTATGTCATATCTTGTATTTTTACTTTCTTATGTGTACTTATAGTGAATACACATAATAGATCTATTTTATAAAAAAAATTGATCTTTTTAAGGGACTTCGTCTCAATCACCATTCATTGAGGCATGTTTGGTTTTATACACAACTTTCCTTTATACGGTGTATAAACCCCTTTGAATTTTACATTTTTTTCAAAAGGAATATTTTTATATGAAGTGTTTTACTAAACGACAAAAATGAATGTTTTTCTTGTCGTACGTATGCGGTGACAATGACTTATCTGCCGCCATGGCCATTATTTGGGTTTCGTCTTCCTCTACAAGCCATAACATTTTTTTAATGAAAAATAAATACAATGTTTTATCTTTCTTTTATTTTTGTATTGAAAATGGTTTTGAAATTGTTTTTATTATATAAATGTTTTGTATTGATATCTTCTCATTGAAATGTGGAAATGTTATGTTTCCTTTATGCATGTTTTATGTGATACGATTATGTTATGGTTTATGATATGTTTAAACCTATTCATATGAGGAATGCATTGGACTTAATAAGTGACGGGTGGAGCCCGCTACAGCTCCTAGATGCATCGGTAGGTATCATGAGACAAACTAGTGTCTTGGCACTAGGCCTTGAAAAAATCTTATTTTTAGTCTTGGCACGAGGCCTTGGCTGCGTGGTTATGATAGTCTGGCATTATGCATTCCATCATTATGAAACTGGTTACTGATATTGCATGTGATTATTCGACCAGTAGAATATCCATGTGAAGAAGTAAATGGCATTATCTCATTTTACTTTTTCCATATTATGTTGAAGTTCATGTTTAAAAGGATTTTGTTTTAGTTATGAATTTCCTTAAATGTTTATGTTTATTGATGAAAGATTCTGCTATATTGTTATCCTTACTGAGCATCTGATCTCTCCCCTTTCAATGTTTTAATTTTTCCAGGATGGGAAGAAGTATATTATGAACGACCTGCAGGGATAATAAAAGGGGATATGAAGAGAAGATGTTATAGTTTTGTTTTACTTTATGATTTAATGTAAGACTTATGAATGTATCTAGTGTTTCCAAGTCTACTAAACTAATCGGTCTTTCGAGACTTGATCTTTTGTGATCATGCCAATGTTACGAAGTAATGCACCGACTCTGGGTAGTTGGGGTCGGGGCGTTACAAATACAATCCAATTTATTTCAAAATAATTAATCACATGAAATTTATTCAAATATAAATATATTTAACTAATTTATTTTCCATTAGATACAATGTTGTGATTAAATATTTTTGATACCAATTTCTTTCATACAATCCATCATATAATTATATGATCAAATGAAAACTCTTTTTATTTAATTATATAGGAAAGGGTGAATTTTTTATTTATTTAATAAACTATCAAGACATTTATTTGTTATGTTTAATTGATTAGTATGTTCATAACTATAATGATCTTCTATGAATTAGATATTGATTCCAAAATCATGAGTTAACTATTTTATGCATGAACACGATTTATTATTTATAACATTATGTGTTGACATCATTTCATATAAATAATTTAATGTGTGGAAATGGTTTCACATCTAATTAATAATTCATGGACACCATTTCCTGTCTATAAAGATAATTCAATATCTGATTTGAATTCATTAACATAATAAGTGATAATATTACTATTTATAAATGTTTACATTTTTATCAACTTATGGTTTCCTTATTCCTATGTTTAAAATATGTTTATATCGATGTTATTTTAATAGTAATAATTCAACATTATTTTTTATTTTTCATTTTTTAATAAAAAATAATAAATCTATTAGTACTTATTATTGATATTTAATTAATTAGAGGGTTTTTTATATTATGAACAATTTCTCAATAACACATTATTAAATTTCAATGTTAATTAATATATCATATGGTTACATGTTTGGGGAATATATTATCACCATTCAACGTGTTTCAATTATCTAATGGTTATAATGAATGGTTTTTAGGAAGTTAATCCTCATGGAAAGTAGTATGTGAAAAAAATTTCTAAATTATGTGGGAGATCAATCAAGAAATCAGGTGAATATATATCTTATATCAAAATATAGTAATCATTGAAAATTATGGGGAATTTATAATTATGCAATTTGTAAAATAATTTTTTAAATTAATGCAAATTTTATGTATATTGAAATTTTATTACCCTAGTTAATATCATATAATGGTTCAGTAGTTTTTTAGAATATGATGGAAACAATTAGTAAAAACTAAGGGAGATAATTTTATGTACGAGATAAAATTATAATGTTTATAATGTATATATTTTATTTTTTATTTAATATATTCCCTATGTAGATAGTATAATGTGTATATGGATTTGTAAAATGGATCCTAGGCTTTATAATCTGATTGGGATGGATTTGATATTAACTCATTTTTTCCTAATGTGTGAGGATTGAGACTAAGATAAAACACTATTCTAGACACTCAAAGGGAATATTCATCAATTAATTCATATTTTAAATATAATCCAATGGAAATGATTTTATTGCATTATGACCATGGTTAATAAAGTATAAATGAAAATAATCATCAGTTGATATGGTGGTGTAATAATTTAAAAAATATTATGATTTATTTCAATTAATAAAAGTTAGTTCTATTTGGATGTTATATCTTCAAGATAAAACTTTTATTAATTTAGAAAATTGATGTGACTAGAAATAATGAGTAGAATAATGATATTAAATATAATAATTTTAGTTGTGTGAAAACATATATTGTGAGATTGGATTCAGTATATTGATAATATACCCTCACATCAATATTCGTCTAATGTTGGTAAACAAACAATATATAGATTATAGTTTTTATAATGTGGGATAAACATTCCATTCAATAATTTAAATGAAAAAAATACATTATTTTCATATAATTGATCGACTATATTATGAAATGTTTATCAATTTTATGGAAATATTATTTTAAGTTCTATAGCTCTCAAAAAATGAAAGCATTGACATTATGGTCAATCACTTGGATGGTGATGTGGATCAATGATAGAATATAATCATGAATATGAGTTATGATGAACAAATCAATTCTATATAATGGGAGGAGTTTATAAAGTAGTTTATCAATAAGTATTTTCCTTATTGTATTTTTAGTAAAATTGATAATTAGATTATTGAGATGAAGTAAAGGAATGATAAATGCATTGTTACTAGTGAGAAAAAATAAATTAATATATTCTTGGTATAGAATTGTATTTTCTATCAAACAAAAAAATTATATTGATTGATTCATTAGTGGATTGAATCCATATAATAACTGATAATTATCAATAAGGGAAATTTTTAGAGGGGATGTGGTTTATTGGAAATAAATCTGGATAATTAGTTAGATATCCTCATTTTAATGGATCAAATGAAATTAAAATGATGATATACTTAATGGTATCTCTCATTTTTTGTCACATTATGTTAATTGTAATATTCATATTTTATATTAAAATAAATTTTTCTGTACCACTCTATTTTTTTTCTAAAAGAAAGCTAAATATTTTTACTGTATCATAGACCTTCCCATCAAGAAAATAAATATTGATGTGATATAGATATGTTAATCAATGAAATGAAATTATACAGTGATAAAACTCATAAAAACCCACACATTAGTTCATTATATTAAATGAGATTATTAATTATGACAAAAAATTTCCCTACTCATAAGGATAATGAGAATAATAACCTCTAGTAACCTCTAATGTCAAAAGAAAAAGTAATAGATCATGAAATCAAAATTACTAAACATGGTCAATACAATGATGTTTTGAAAGGTAAAATTTTAATAAATTATTTCCTTTAAAAGTTGTCGTGTGACTGATGTTATACTGACTCAATTATCATAGTTTAATTATATCATGGAATCACTTCACCAAATCAATGATTTATTTATGAGTATTGATGTTAAATATTCTAATTGTATAGTGATATTATCATATGTTTATAATTCCTATTTGAAATATTTTTTTGAAACAATCTTCCATCACATACCTTTATTTATTCCATGGTATAATTTAATTTCATTTTGTGCATTAATGAAATCTATAATTATATATTCCAAAACAATTATTAAATAATGCATGTTACATTTGATATTTTGAATCACAAAATGATACTATTTCATTGGGTTTATAATGTAGAATACATATTTTAATTTCATCCATTATATTGGTCTAAAACATATTCTTCATGTTTATTTATCATAAATTGTTTGGGAGAAACTAAATATTGAAGATTTTATTATATATATATATACATGGGTAAGTTCTTATTATTCCCATGAATCCCAAACAAAATTTTATAATTGAACCCAAAAAAAGATACAATAATAAAAAAATACCCCACATAGATTGGTTGTCATGAAGAGAATCGGGTAGCCACAAAAACCAGCGCCAAACCTAGCCCATGACACGGCCCGTTAGGCATTTGTCATGAAGTGAATCTGGTCACCACCAAAACCAGGGCCAAAACCAGCCTGTGACAAGGCCTGAAAGGCCTTCCCGATCACCATGGTCTTGTAAAAGTTACCGGGTATCATAAAAATATATTTTGGAAACACTTTACCTGAATTTATAAACATAAATAAACAAACTAAACCATGAAACCAAATATGGATTTTTTTCAAACCAAAGGATCTTTTAATAAAAATTTTAAATGAATTAAACAATTTTAAACAATGTTTTTAGACTATTTCAAAGTTACAAAACTGAGAAAATACATCCCAAGAACATCTACATGGAAAGATGCACCACCCTCAAGCCAGCTCCATAGGACAGCACCACGAGGGACCTGCTAGAAATCTGAACCACTGGCACTAAACTGTACTCAAACTTGAAACAGAAATAACAAAGTCTAATTTCCCCCAATAGTGTATGTAGGTTGTGAGCCAAAGCACATTAGGATACCACCACTAAGATATTCCATGTTATAATAATTCAAAGATGAAAAGCATGTGAGTTTTCATAAACATGAAATGGTAGTTACAATTTATAAAAAATGAAACATTAAATAAAAACAATTTTCAGGTGGGCTATTTTAAAGAATCAAAACATTAAAAATTATACCAATTCTACTCAATTTTTCATCCAACCAATAAAGGAAATGGTGTAAACTAAATATCTAATGCTTGATAAAAATATTCCATATATTGATCAATTGGAGGGTCTTCCAACAGAGAAACAACTCGGGTTTCACTTCAGTTGTGCATTAACCCTTAATTGGGGTTCACCTTATCCTATAACAGAAACTAAGGATCCAACTAACCTAGTCTAATAGAACATACATACCACTAACAAAAACCAAATAGATGAGAGGAACTGTTGTAATGTCTTCCGAAAAATTTCTCAGAAGAGACCACTAACCCACCCTTGAACCTAGCTTACTGACCGAACACAAACCCAAAACACCGTTCAAGCAGGAGGAGTTCTTGGACTCAAAACAACCCAAAACATCAATATTTTCAAAAACACATAATACACAACATCCCAAACTATTCATAAGGATAAACTTTTTTCCATTAAAATTGTATTTTTTTTTAAAAGATTGTTCAGCAGTTAGCGAATTCACCAATGGTACCCCATGGGCCTCACACATTCATGTTTCGGTGCCAAACCAGGAACCCTCTTCATATCCATCCTAGCACTCATCCAAAAACTCCATCAACCATCCATCATCCCATATAACCCCATTCATGTGGTCGCTCACGGAAAAACCTAAGGTTAAAACAAAAACCCTTTCCACTTTTCAAAACCAAAACAATCAACCAATACATCCTTTTTCACAAGACCGCTAACCACAAAATCAAACCCAACATACAGCATTCCTAAATATTTCGAAAGGATCAATCATTAAAATGAAAAATCAATTTCAATCTATTCATTTCAATTTCAAATCATCTCATCCAATTAAAATACATTCTAATAGTTTAGTGAACTCTATTTGAAACACATTTTCCAATTGAACGTTAACATAGTTCCTATATTCAAAATTGGTGTAAACACACCATGTTCCCTTTAAAAAATATTATGAAATTTCTATTCCACCATTTAAAAAATCTAAAACAAACATCTTTATTAGAAAATCATTTCACAAAAACTTTACAATTCTTAAAACCATGTCATTTTTTGCTTTAAACTCGAGGGCACAAGACAGTGAATGGATAAACTAGTTTTAGTGGTTGACTTGTTCATATGGTTGGAAACCATATTATAATCACTTCACCGTCACATAGAGTTTTCTCGGGTAATATCTCCATCTCCACATGGATTTTACGGCCCTAAAATCTCACTAAGACCATTAACCAATATCTCTTCTCATTTCCCCTAATCGTCATCAACCAAGAAAACCATAGGACACAGATATGTCATGAAATCCCCTAAAAACATGAATATCAACATGAGGTGTGGTGATGAGGAACAGCTCCCATAAATGGAATTACATGTCTCAACAGTCCTAACTTCATAATATCCTGACTATTCCCAAAATAACATGACCCAAAGAGTTAGCCAAAACCTCATTTAATACCATTTTCTCATTACCCGAATCTAGTCGCCACCAAAATTAGTGCCAAACCCGGCCTATGACTGGCCCCTAAGAGTTTTCCTAATATGAATGGGCTGGAATAAGTTCTCAAGTATCATGAAAAGAAAATTTGGGAATGATTTGCCCAAATTGTTTAACAAAAAACAACAATCGAATCCAAGAAACCAAATCTGGATTTTTTTCAAACCATAACATCTTTTACCTAAATTCTGAACTTCATAGAACAATTTTAAAGAATATTTAAATACCATTACAAAGTTACAAAACCAATAAATGACATCCCAATAACCTCCAAATGGAAAAAGGCACCGCCTTCAACCCATCACTACAAGATAGCACAATAAAGGACCTTCTAGAAACCCGAACCACTAGAACAAAAACTGTACCCAAACCTGCGAAAAAAATAACCAAGTCTACTTAAACCCAAGGGTGTAAGTAGGGTTTGAGCCAAATCCTAGAAGGATACCACAACTAAGATATTCTATTTGACAAGCATTCAAAGACCAAAATAATGTGAGTTTTCATAAACATGAATTGTTAGTTGGAATTTCTAAAATATGAAAATTAAAATAAAATAGTTTTTAAGTTTGTTATTTTAATGAATCAATACTTTTAGAAATAATACCAGTGATACTACATTTTCGTGCCAAACATATTGTATGCTGATTTTAATCATAATGTATCTAATGATCACATGAAACGGGAAATAAGCACTAGGAACTAGTGCATTGTGGGTCCCAAGTACCTCGTATCTCGGTGAAAGTAACCATCACAAATATTTTCACATGAAAATATAACTTCCAAATCACACATTCACCATACATCCCACATGTACATCACACAATTCAAAAATCCCACTTTTTTCATTCAAATTCATTTTAAAATCATACTCACCTGAAAATAGCTCCAAATAATTTTCACTTCTCTTTAACATGTAAAAAAATTCTTTAAACATTTTTACAAAAAAAAATAAAGGTGAGGCACATTATATAGCAGCCCAAACACAAATTCCACATAATAAACTTTTTACATTGAAAATCAATTTATCAATAATCTCACATGAAATAGCCCACAAACATGTTTCGAACCCACATCACAATTTAATAAAACATTTTATAAATTTATAAAAAAAAATTAAAAAAAATTGACATCTTAAATCACCTATTTACCATTAAAAATCGATCTTAAGTGAATATAATCACCAAAACAGTACATGTACACCATTTTACAACATTTTGTAACTCACTAAAAGATTTGCAATTTTCATAAAAAAAACCCAAGAGGTATAACAATGTTTTGCACACAAAACCCATTTAAAAACCATAAGTCAAGACCACAATCATACCAATGCCAATCCAGAATATAATTGGAATCCCTAAAACATTTATTAAACCAACCTCAAGTGTTATAATAATACCTAAAATAATAACACAAAAGTTACACAAGAAAAACAAAGGTTTTCATAAATCACTTTTAAGAAGAACAACATGGTTTTAACATTAAAACCCTTCAAAAAAAACCCTTTCAAGGCCTACATCACACTAAGGAACTAACAAAATAGAGTTGGGAGCCCCTTTAAATACTAATAATTCACTTCCATATGTTATACAATACACCCAAATATTACCCAAGGCGTCACAGATGAAAATCATCCAATTTCATTCTAAAATGAAACTATAAATTTAAACGCTTAAGAAAATCCTTCAAAAACAATTTTCACACCACACAATGCATATGAAGAACAAGAAAATCACTAAATTAAGAAACTTTATTGATCAATAATTTCTTACACATAGAACCACCTACCGAAATTGTTCTAACCTTCAAACCATGGTGTGAAACTTCAAATACACCACCACCACACAACAAGGAAGATAAAAGCAACCTAAAACCACAATATTTCAACCAAAAGACAAGATGTAAAACCCTAGGTACAAACCCTAGCAGCTGGACAATAATGAACTCAATAAAGGGTGAAAGAATCCTTATGAAAATGGAAGATATCAACGATATAATTGTTCACTTACACAATTTTTATGTTTCCCACATAAAATATCCCTTAAAAATTGAGTCCCAAGGGAAGTAGAGAGGGACTAGCGGTATTCCATGGAGGTATAAAAAGAAATATAAAATATTGGGGCGCATTTGGTTTGTTTCTAGAATGGAAAATGGGTCAAAACACATAAAATTTTAATATACTGGATACCCTTGCATGGTTTGGCTACACGGTTTGGAACTGTGCGTCCAAACCGTTCGGCCTGCTCTGGGCACCCAAAAAATTAAATAATAATCCAAATTCAGGGGGTCCAAGGGGGAAACCTAGGGGAAATGATAGGCCCAGGATAGTGGAGAGTGATTCACAAAACAATGCATTCTTTCAAACCCAAAACTCATCCAACTGGAGGGTAAAACCCACCTCAACAACATACCCCTTATGGGGTGACACTAGGAGTGTCACAAAACCAACACCAATTCACCGCAACATAACACCAATAATTTTAAAAAAATAATGTAAACTATCATAAAATACCCCCTTGACCATGGTAATATGTCAACAATACAAGAGACACCTGAATTTCAATCCTAGAACACCTGGAAACAAAGAGAAATCTAACAACTGAAAGAGGATTTGAACCAAAGCATAGAATTTAAAATCTGCGAATGACATTTGTGATGATTTAGTAGTTGTATATGAAGATTAAATTTCCAAATAATATAGATAAGGGATTTATTTTACATAGTTCTTTACAATTTTTTGATTCGGTACTTTTTTTTAATAATAATGATCTCTCAATGCATTATTTCATTGGATATAAAAATAATAATAAGATCACTGTAAATAATAATTATCCACTTCCCCATATCAATCATCAATTTCATCAATTATAATGACCAAAATATATTTCAAGGATTTTACTTCGATAATAAAATAATCATATAAGAGATAAGAAGGAAGACATTCCAATCACATCAATCCATGTGTGGCATGATCATTATGAATTTATTGTAATTCTAATTTTGACGTACCAATGATTCTTTTGACATTATGTATTTAATGAACAAACACATTGTTGGACACCATAATAAGTTTTTGGATTTATTTATTGATGATATTCATATATAGTTTATGTGAAATGGATAAAAAAATTAATATATGTGGATTATTCTAAATTCTATTTAAAAGAAGATTCTATATGCATAATTTTCAAAAAGTGATTTTTGGATTTAAAAGTTATCATTTTTTGTTCAATTAATTTAATCTATGGGTATATTAGTTGATCCATAATTGAAATATGTTATTGATAAATGCACTATTCTAACCCTGATGACAGAGATATGTATTTTTTTTGGTTTTGTGGGATACTAAAAATTCATTAGGATAAATTTCAAATAGAAATACAATACACTAACCATATTAACATAAAAGGGACTGTTGATATTATTTATTGTTGAATGTGAGTATAATTTCAACTATTTAATGATATAGTTTTTTATTGAACCTTTAATCATGCTAATGAGATATTGATATGGTTTTTTGATATATAGATATTCATCATAGAATGCATTGGTATATGTATTTATACATAATGACATGGTAATATAATATGACACTTAGCAATTGAGAATAATTTAAAAAATCACATTGAAGCATAATTTAGAGATGATTGTTTTAATTTTACCAATAGAAATGTATAAGAAATATCATTATAGTGAATGATGTTTCATATATAATTTTTATAAAACATTTATGTTTATATTCACAGAGATAGTGTCAAATTTGTATTAAAGGAGATGGTAGGAAGATATTAATAATTATGACTAAAAAAACTGTACCACCGTAGGATAGATAACAATGTAGTCAGTACATTAATCCAAAAGGACCATGATTATTTATGAATAGTTAGTTTTGAATTATATCCATTATTTAGGTATTTTTATATGACCAACCATGAAATAATAAAGATTGTGGGTAGATCATATCTTTACCAGATGAATGTGTATCCATACATTAAGGTGACAGTATAGATGGCAAAAAATGAAGATATTTAAATATAGAATATGGTTCATAATGTTTCAATGATTATAATTTAATGTGATAGTATGATAAATATTAGTAATGTGTTACAATTATAGTAAAATACTTTAACAAATGATAGTGATTTTAGATAAAACTAATTGAAATAAATTCATTATTCAACCACAAATTATATATCTGTATAGGGATTTATACTAATTTTTTCCAAGGGAAAACCTGAATATGGTTTTTGCAATATATGTATCATAATGCCTTATATGTTATTAATATAAGGTTGAGTGAAAAAAAATATTAAGGGGATATTACATTCATTTCACATATATGAATTGAAATTGGAAAATATCACAATGTTTTATATTATAATACACCCCACAACAGAAAAATTACATAATGTTTTTAGGTAATAACATTATGAAATCATCACATTATTTAAAATATTGAACCAATATTAACATAATTATATACTAAGTGTTATTTATGTGTATTAATTATATCTACCAAATAAGAATTTTTCCATACCATAATGGTTTAAGGTATTTATAGACATTTATACATAATTATAATGTATAAAAAATTTCTATATAATCATGAATTATATTAAATAAAACTATTATCCTTCTAGGAAACATAAATAAAACAATCATTTATTATATCCAATGGAAAATAAAACATAATAATAAATGATCTCAAATTCGGAGTAAGGGTAAATAAGGGAGAAATAAATCAATGATCATATATAATAATATCATGAACATAAGGGTATGATAAAATATGATTATCAAGAGGAAATCATACCAAGCCAATCATATCATAATAAAAAGTAATTTTGTAAATAATTACTATGTAGTTGGAAAATATAATCATAAATAAATATTCACTATACTTCAATTGAAATCATAGGTATATCCAAATTTTAAAAGTGTGTGGCACTACCAAAGGCATAGAAACCATATCTTATGCCAATGATAGATATTGATACAATTATATCATATAATTTATATATTTCCATAAGATTACCAAGTTATATTGTATCAAGAATCAGAAAATGTTTCCCATTTTATAGTGGATTTGGTATCCCCACGTATTTCATAGAGTTTATAATGAACTTACCTTTGATTTTCATAGTTATATCATTGAAAAAAATGAAATTTCCTAATGAAATGGATGACTATAATAATATCATACAACACCTAATGAAATCATAAATCATGTGTGAAGATAAATTATAAGTCATTCATCAATTCACCATAGTTAAACATGTGGAAATGAGATGAGTTTGATACACGTTCCATCATCACATTACAATAAAAATCTATAGTATAAAGATGGGTGACATCATTGGATCTTATCCCAAGAAAAACATAAAAAACATTAACAGTTGTTGATAAATAATGAAACATGTTTTTTACATATCATTAAAATATTAATTAGAAAAAAATGAGAAAATATGAATTTAATTTCACATCATTTCAATGAAAATTTACCACAATGTTTATAAATACATTTTCTTTAAATAAAATGATTATAAAAGTTAATAGACTGTAAAAATTTTTATTTTTAAAATTTATTTCAAATGATCCTTTTTAAGAAATGGTAAATTAATTAAAAATTATTAAAAATTATTTTTTAATACAATTCATTTATATGTATTATCTATAATAAAATAATTTTAATGAATACTAGCATGGAAGAAACATTTCACCATCTTAAGATAAAATAATTTAACATTTATGTTAAAACTATTTTTATAATATTTCTAGGGAAAAAGAAGAGGACAATTATAATAATATATTATATATATAGGAATAACGAGAAGAAAAATATATATGTTTTATAAAGGATTATGTCCAAAAAACTTGAGTACATGTAAATTTAGCATGTACAATCTAGAAAGGAAACTAGAATGTAAAAAAATGCTTCCCACTTTAGAAACATTCAATTAAACAACCCCCTGAATGAAATAACATAATTTATAAGATAAATAACATAAAAATAATGATATTAATTATTAGATATATCATATGGGTTTTATATTCAACACATTAACAAAAAAATTCAATCCATTGAACATCTCAAATCAAAACAATATTGAGATGATGAATACTAACCTTATGTGTATCTTTTTTTAAAATAAATCTTGAATCCTTTATAATAAATACATATTCTACATTAATATATACCTAAACCAAAAAAAAATGTTAACAACATTAATGTTTTACATATTATATACTATCTCTAAGTCACTGATAGTCATTCATTATCATTTTCATTTTAGGTATTAAATGCATCATTTTTCATGTATGATTTGTTTTTGTAGAAATTGTCATTGATCATTGATAATGAATCGATAATCAAAATCAGGGTAATAGAGAAGTAAATATAATTTATATTCTTTATATATGTAATAATACCCATATATATATATGTGTGTGTGATTAAACATTAATTTTATCCCCACATGGACACTAAATCACATATGTACAAGTAAGTGACGTTTCCATGTTTTGATGGTTGAATGAAAATAAAGGTAAATTATAATTAATAGTTATATGACCTTAATGACATCATATATATATATATATATTGTAATAAAATAAATCATTTTAAATATCTATGTGAGGTGGTTATGGAAAATGAGAAATATATCTACATGGAGGTAGTAATCAGCATAAATGCATATGGGGTAATTTCATTTCCCATAATATTGAAAGGATAATGAATAAGTGAATTACGTTGAATTAATATAATTGAATTATATGGGAGATATTAATATTAATATATTGAAATTATTTGAATATAACTAATGGATATACATGAAGAAGTAAAATGAAAATGATCTGTTAGGATGATTTCCACAACTTTAAGGATAATCGTTCAGATATCTTTATAGGGAATCTATGGATAGTATTTTATTACTAAAAATAGATAAATTTATATATAAGGTTTCAATGATAATTTCTTATTTGGTTTTGGTAAAGAAACTTTTTTCACAATTATTGATGAACAAATGAGTTTATATGTTCGCATACATGATAATAGAGGGGCACTACTGCTATTAATTACAATATTACATTAATATTAATTAATTTTCATGATCATTTAGATGAAAAGTTATATCTATAAAATAAAGTATATTCATATGTTAATTTAATCTAACTCATTAATGTTTAGGAATTTTTAGTGATGTTGTAAACCTGGTATTATAGTTTTAACCATAAAATTACTTTTGATGAGTACTGTCATATAATGGTCTTCCACAAATTAGAGTTCATGAACATAATTATATAGGAAAAAATTACATTTACATAGATAATGGAATAAATTATTAAACTTATCGTAATATCATATAAATTATTATAATTATTATGATTTTTTAATCATTTAATAAAATATTATTTAATATTAAATAACATTGAATTCATTTTTTTGATAATTTAAATATTTTAAATTACAAAATTATCAAGATATTAATGTAGTGAATATATAAATTTAGAAAAAAAATTATATCTATCCAAATAAAATTTATTATTCCATAAATAGCCAAAAAACTACATTGTATGTTTTTAAAATCATGTATTTTACTTTTCTTCTAAATGTATAATAAATGCATCAACATAGAATTAGAAATTTTGGAAATTATTCCACACACAAAAATTAAGAAAATATTATCTTGAGTTAACACAATATTATCTATAAAAATAAAAATTTATAAGAAAACAGTACTTCAATATATCATGTTAAAAAATATAATAGTTATTAAATCAAAAGGAGTGGCATTTTTTATTGTCAATATAATGTAATATTATTTAAATTAAAATTAAAAAAAATACACCATTATCAAAATCACTGAATATTGAATAAATACGGATGAAATGAACTCATCACATAAAATTTATGTTGCTATTAAATTAATTTTCAAATACATGGTACATTATTTATGAGCTTAATTTACAGATTTTATAAAATGAATATTAAAAATATTTACCACACTGAATTTTCAAGGTGACAACAAATAATGTTGAACTATTATCCAAATATGTAAATTTAGTATCAAAATTTATACTATGTTTTTTATGTTATATCTCAATAAGTTTTCAAATTTTAATTTAATTTAGTATTAAATTAATCATGATAACTATTTTTATTAAAATAAATGATTAATGTGTGAAAAAAAATTTACATTGAAATGAAATAAATCAAAAAAAAATTCAAGAATTTTTTTGGATACAAATATTATTTATGGGTTTTAGAGTTTTGTACCAGTATACAAATAAATTATTCCTTCCAATAATTCCATTAAATTGTATCACACAAAATTACTTTAATGATTAAACATCAGTAAATGAATGTTAACAACAGGTAGGCTTGGGTTCCCAAATTCCAAATAATTTAGGATAATATGTTATTTAAAAATTGTAAAATATATTATCCCAATAATTTTTTTAAAATTATTATTAATTCATGCATGCATGGTAATAATGTATCAATAGTTTTTGTATTTAAATATTCATAATTTTCACCAATCTCCAATTTTTTTAAAAAAATATATAAATATTACCCTAGTAAGAATTTGATATTGTGAATAAAAATATGATATCAATTCTATAAAAATAAATGTATTAATTTTGTGGAAAATTCCATTATTATTTTTTGAAAAATTATATTTCTTACAGAAAATATAATTATAAAAAAATGTATTTAGTATAATGATTATGCATATTTTCTATAATTTAATAAAGAAATTTTAATTTATTAGGACCATTATAAAAATAATTCCTAGGGTATTTAATCTAATAAATACACTCTGGTTCACCTAGTAGTTTATACTAATAACAATTAAAAAATTAATAGTATATCATAATTATCATAATTCTTGGCTTTTGTGTCATGAACTATATTATGATTATTATTACATTCAACTAACTTATCTCCATTATACATTCTCCCTATATTAAATAAATTCCATATTTATAATTTACTAAAAATCATAAATTATTTAATATTTGTTGTTTTTTGAATACACATGTCTTATAAAAGAATAATAAAACATCATTAGAAAAGTGGAAGTAAGAAACATAAAAAATTCCTAAGAGAACACATACACATGTTTAAATATTAGTGTATAATTTGGGAGATTAAAAAATATATACATGGATGACCAACATAATGATCATGGATTGATAGTTAGTGAGATGGATAATGGTTATGAGATAGTCAATGAATAAATAATGATGAATAAGTGAAACATAAAAAAAATTCATAATTATATCATTAAAAAGGTAAACATTATCCATTTCAAGATCATTTTCCAAGAAATAAGGAAATATGTAGAAATGTAATACAATATAATAGACATACATTATTTCAAAAATCAATAAAAATTGATTCATCCATTGGTTTCTTGATTCAAATTGTCTCCACTATTCTTTAACACATGTTGAAAAGAAAAATGAGAATGAATTTATTTTTCAGGCATAAACCTCTAAAATTTAAAATCTACTACATTATATGATATTAAAAAAATGGAATGTTGTTCTAGATATCATTATTCCTTTCTAGAAACAAAAAATGGGTAGACAATTCTATGATTAATATTATTAGTCAACTATCATTTTTATTAATAATCTCAATGATTTCAATATTAATACCTAGAAAACAAATAAGTTCATTTCAGAAATATTCAAATTAAAAAACTATTAAATTAATTCATGAAATGTAATAATGAACAAAATAATTATAAAAAAATTCAAAATATTTCATAAATAACCATAACATTATTCCCCATATAAAATAATGTATCTCTTATTGTCACGTAAGTAACATGTCAATCCCTTGATCATTTATTCTCATAAAATATAAAAATAACATGAATTATATTAAACCCTATTTGAAAAAATATATGGTTCTAAAAAATAACTCTATTTATTTTTCTCAAATTAAATAATAAGAAATCCAATATATTCCAAAAATTAAAAAAAATAAATAAAATCATCCAATATATCGTAAATAAAGTTGTCATGAAATAAAAAATTACATCAAGGACAAAAATACTATCAAATTTAAATTAATAATATAGATCAACTCTGTATCCCAACTAAATAATATTATTTCAACATAAATCATATATTACAGATATTTTTTCTGGTAACAACCCATCCCTAGACAACTAGAGAAGTCACACATTTTGGTCTTCCAGATTGTGAGATTCAAAAAATAAACACAAGTTTGATGTTTAAATAATGAAACATTAGTGTATATAGAAACAAAATACATAAACATGATAAATATAACCTTAAGAAACACTGGTAAAAATAAAATGATAAAACAAACCAAACTAAAATAGTCTTTATGAGAAACTTCAATATGGAAGATTATATAGAAATGGTGGATTTAACAAAAGAATCAATTAAAGTGATAATATTTGGAATGTGAAACTTCAACCATTAAAAATCCTATTTTGAAAACATTTTCACAATTCATCACTTTTGAAAACATTGTTTTTTTTCTCTATAAATTTATTCCTTTTCACAATATGGAAGATTATATCAGTTATAACCTAAAATTAAGAAGACTATAGTTATGAAATAATATCAATGTAATATAAGATCATGAAAAAAACTATAAATATCAAATCACTCCATTGGGACCATATCCAATGGGAATGCATTCGATGAATAAAAGACTATTAAACCAATAATATGTTAGTTCTAACAGTTATCAAGTAATTACACATTATCTTGACATCACAAAAATAACATATTGGGGTAATATACACAAAAGGGTTACCCATGTTTATTTCTTGACAAACCCATGGATCCCAATGTTGTATGTTTATTCAAAAACATTTCCAAAATCAATTAAAATAGATAAAAAAATCTAGTATATATCAAATTAAATCAATTCTAATTAAAAAATAGTCATGATAATAACCTATATGAATTCATGATTTAGAAACACTATCGTAGATATATATAACACTTAACGATGGTAACCTATATTTCATCATCAATAGATATTGATAAACTAATGAATTTCATTCGAAACACTATGAACTATATGAAAAATCAATTAATTGAAAAAAATAGTAATCGAACAAGAATCTAATTCAAAATCAAATAAAAAATTACAACTATGTACCATGGGAATGAAGAATTAAAACAACCTCTTACCACATATTTGATACCAAACTTCCACATGACTCAATCACTGAAATGATCACTCATAAATAGGGGAGATGGCCTAAAATCACCCCGATAGTTGTAGGGTTCAAGAAAAATTCCTTAGAACTAAATTAAAATAGTGATAGGAATGGATCATTTTTAAAACATTTGTACCTGAATAAATCTCATAGTTATCTTGTTTCAATGGGTGAAAACAAATGAATTATAAATACATAAAAAATGGATTCACCTCTTATTAAATTTTATCTTGGTCAATGTTTTAACATTTTGTAATCATTTTATGGACTATTAAATTTTTATATATTAAATGATACTCAGGTAGTAATCCTTATAATATATAAATTTTTTGTAAACCATTCACATCATGAATGTGTCGAACAGCTATTAATCATACCGGTTTTCTATAGAAATAATCTGATCCAAAATATAAGGATCTTTAGTCCCATGGAACACCCTCCAACAAAATTTACAGATTTCTACCATGACATCAGTAATCTAATCAAACATACAACTATAAACATTAAATAATTTTCAATAGAATAGGATCTATATTCCCAATAATCTCTAACTTCTTCAAAAAAAATTAAAACCAAAACAAGAGTCCAGGAATACATGATATAACGTAATGAGAAGTTTAAATATCTTCATCATGAACACTTTATATCACTAGAAAGCACTATAGATCATACTATCACTAAAAAATATATGCCATTATTTCCCCATCATAAATTCAAGCTCATTCATCTATTGTAAATCCCATCTTTGCGACCATAGATAGGAGAAAAAAGCGATAATTTTACAACATATCACATTCTTTTTTTATCTATAATCTAAACTGGTAGCTTAACCACTATGAATATTGTATCAAGGTCTCCATCATCTCATTCAGTCACATGGTATGGATGTGTTCAATAGATACTCCTCTAAGAAACAAAAAACATATCATTGATAGAAGTTAAATGATGTGGTAATACAACCTATGTGACATCATTCACAATCATCAATCAAATCCAAAGGGGACCAATAAAATTAATGAAAACATACCTTTCATAATAAAATAGATGATGTCCCAGCCATGGTGAAAATATATGAAATACCTAATAACCATCCTCTTTCTCCAATGGTCGGTGATGATGGTCCACATCTGATTTATGGTGACATTGTACCATGTTCAATATATTATGGATATATTGTACCACCTCTATCACGTACTCAATATGACTAGAAAACTGTGAACCTCTTTCACAACTCTTCCCAAGTAAAAGGAAATCTACTTGGACTCCCATATAATGCATATAAGAGTGAAATTTTGATCTAATTGTGATAAATTTTATTTTAAGAAAAATCATATAAATGAAAATTATTTTCACAATAATCAGTAATATAAAGAATACAATCCATGATCGTATCATCAAGAACCTAGATAACTGACTATATCTATCAATTAATCTACATATGGTATTCCATGCTCTTTTTAAATTGAGAACCCATGAACTCCATCAAAACATTCCCAAAAAAAGATGTGAACATTGGGTACTTATTAGAGAAAAAAATAGTTGACACCCAATTAAGTCAAACAATATCTTGGACCTAAAATTCAGAATTTTAATCCACCTTTATTTTCTCTATCATATAGAGGAAATTATCTAATTTCATGAGTTGGTTAATGATCATAAAATTGTATCATTCCAATTATTATTCAAAGGTAACCCATTGACTAAATATATAGAAGCCATATACCATTTTCATATTGGAATGTGTATCTTATACAAAAAAATAAGATGGAACATGGGGTTTAACATTAATTCAATGAAATATAATTTACATCGACTCACAATTCACAAGTGATCACATAATCCATGGAATCTAATAAAAATTTCTAAAATAATTATACTTTCTAATAGTATATGAGATTATGGACCATGGATATCGATGTACACTATCAATTAACACCTATATTGGGCAAAAAATAATGGCCAATTTCATTTATAAAAATAAAGAACATCTGGGAGACTGAGACAACACACACAAGGTATCCCAGATATAAATGATTTTACTAAATCTTTGTAACCTGCGAAAAGACACATGGTTGAGCTAAACTATTCATTAAAAAATGATTCGACCTTCATCAAAGAAAGACATACCATCCTTCCATCTTATTCCATTTGCTGGATAATTTCCTCTAATAAAATCATCAAAGACTACTAATGCACATATTAGTTAACTGAATGTGTTAGAAAATTTATTCACTTATTAATAAAAATGAAATCCTATATCAAGATGTATATGTAATATAAAAATGAAAAAGTATAGAGATACTCCACCAATGTATCTATCATAAGTGATTATCCCTCTTACTAATAATATACCATAGGCTCTAATGATTTGAATATACCTTAATGAAATTTCCAAAGAGGAGGTGAGTCTTGGTTTTTAGTATATTTATTATTACATCCAACGTAAAATCATGGATAAGGAATTTATCCTCATTAGGTCATAAGTAGTTAGGGACATAGACAAAAAATTGTTTCCCCTAGATTAAGAGACTACCCAATACCATACTATAAGTGTCCCACAAAACATTATAACATAATCCTTGTTCTAGAAGACTGAAAAATAGAATAATGTCAATCTCACCTTAAATTATTCAATATATTTAATATATCTATCATTCCACAAATTAATTATGCCATTATGGGTTAAATATGTAATTAGAGATATAGGATTGGAGGCATCCCAACAAGTCGCATGTAATAATAAGAATACCCAAGGATTATTTGTTTACGAAAATGTTTTTGGGCCACTCCAAATCTAAACATACCATATATATTTTGTGATCCAATATGATTCAACTATCATATATATCACTACCTAGAATCATTATATCCATATATCAAAAGTAAAAGTTTTAAATCATACCATATTAAATATTTTACAATAATTTTCATAGACTGATATCCAAATGATCTATGTACTCCTACTCTATCTTAGAGTAAACCATTATATCATCCAAGAACAACAAAAAATAATTATCCATGAACTGATGAATGATCTTTCTCATCAAATACATAAACACAATGGTATTCATAGAGAGTATGAATAGTATAACCATAATCTCAAAAATCATACATTGTAATATAAAATGATTTCTTAAGAATATAATCTTCTCAGAATCTCAACAGGTTATACCCTGAAAACTTTCAATCATTATAAGCCAATGACCCCAATAAGATGATCAAAGTGATCCTCAAATCCAGGGTAAAGGATATTTTTTATTTTTGGTTATTATGTTTATCTTATGATAGTCAGTATATTTTCTGAATCTCACATATTCCATAATTGAAAATTTTATAGTACATTCCCATGTTGACAAACATTTGAGAATAAATCCCTTATCCTCAAGGTCCACAATTTAGATTATTTTTTCTACAAATATAATAGTCCCCAAAATGTATGATTATGTTGAAATGTTAATTATACCATGTATATGGTAAGGTAAACTCATCATCTCTATGGGGATGTTAGAGACAAAAATTATCCTAAAATACCTCAGGATAAAAAGACAATCATTAGGTAGCTGAATCCACAATCATGTGTTAAGAGAATCATGAATCATCTTTGAATAATATCTTGAGATTACTTGAGTATATAGAACAAAAATCACCTTTTTTCTGGATATAGAGTCCCTTTTATTTTTAAAATTATTATTGACCCCAATACCTAATATGAAATTAACCCGATATTCATAAAACAATATCATGACCTTAAAATTAACAATAAAATACATACCAATAATCAAATCAAATATGTAATGATCGCGCAATAAGAATTCCCACTCCACCTCATTTTCTATTATCTCCACTCGACAAGATAGGTACTTTAATTAGCATTCAAACCTCTATCCCATAGATATGGAAAGTTCAAAAAAGAAAGACATAATCTTAAAATTAAGTCCACACATGTCAGCTATCATTGGTGAGATAATGGATGGAGTAACACCTATATCAAAAAAATATTAAAACATAAAATAGAAAATAAACATAGAACCACTAACTGCAGTTGGAAATGTTTCATATTCATGTATAATATACTACAAGTATAATGAAATTTCATCACAAACCAGCTATGTGATTTAATATAAACCTGAAGTTACCACATATCCTAAGGATATGGCCTTCCACCCATGGATGAGTTGTTATGAACATAAAAACCCCTAGTGAATGTTGATCCATGCATTACTTCCATTGGTCATCCAATAACAAAAATGATTCAGGATGTTAGATTATCCATATTGATTAAATTTTATGGGAGCCTGTGTAAAATTCGTATTATTATGAGAAAAAAATTAGAATGATAGAAAATAGAATTGTAATATAAATAAAAATCTGAGGAAACTAGTCTTGATGATTACCGACTACAATTGTGTGCCCCTTTATGTATAGAACATACTTCATGGTTTACAAAAATAGAAAATTAGTCTCCTCCCATGCCTATTTTACATCTATGGAATCCTCTTAAATAGTTACCTTACTTTATACCTCCACAAAGGTTATAAAGAATATGAGAGTAATTATCAACTTAGTAATGGCCAATAATCATTACACAAACCTCTGATATTTCATGAAATCATAATTATACACATCAAGTTCAATTTTCACCAAAACCCTCAAAATGAATATAATACTATAGAATAAAATTCTCTCTCTTATCTAAGATAAAATACTCATAGGTATTTTACCAATGTAGTGTCACATGACTATACTTCTAGTGGATTATTTTCATCAAATAATTACAAGAGAGATCCTCATTGAACATAACATGAACAATAGAGTCAAGCCATCTCATTCTCATACTTTTATGAACATAAGTTGGGACACCAAACATAGATCTATTAGATTCCTCAACAAAATTTAAGATACACTCAATCTGTTTAATAAAATCTTAAAATTTCTAGTGTCCATTATAACCATGGAATATATATGGATGCTTATTTGTAAATATTGATCAGTTATCCACTAATCATCCTAGGTTCAGGAAATAGCATAACCCATAGTCTGGATGGTGTGGATTATAACATCTCGAAAATATTTGTCTATGAGAAGATTTTAATAAATAAGGTGTATTTCATCCTCAATTTTCAATCATAGAAAAGGTACTATAGAAGATATAGTCTCACAATAACAATTTTAAAAACAGAACCATTCATGAGAAGATTCCAAACCCATATGACAAACTTCAATATCAACATTAATTATAAAAAATAATTTAGATGTGAATATATTGATTAATATAATCACCATATGAAAATAAACATTATTTTTAAATAATACCCAGATAAGTTTCATTCCAATAATCTCAACCACCATGTCTCATGATTGGGAAAAAATTGCTAACCAACCATGTTAACTCAGATTTAGACACAAAATTGAAAAATCCAGGAACGTTTACAAAACCTACTACCATAATTTTCATTATACTTTTCTAGGATTAAAAATCCACACCACAACTAGGAGGGTTATCAAGACATCAAGTTTTTCATTCCCTTTTATTGTCATTCGTAACAGATTAGGTTGAGTCAAATAGAAATGTATCCTATGGTTGTCTACCATATGGTGAGATAGAGAAAACAACCATAGGAATCATTTAAAATAGATGAGGTGTCAACAAACATTGGGGAGTAAAAAAATAAATATCCATATGTAATATAATGTTATGATATGTCGTATAATCTAGAAAGGTAAAATATTCCAAACCTAAAAATGATTCCATGATTCCAACCACTACCACTAATCCATCCCATGATAATAGTTCCATATTTTTAGAGTACCTTGAAGGATATATGGTTCTATATAATATCAATTCCTTTAAATGAATATTAAAATCATAATATTAACCCTTATTGGTACCACACACAGTAGGGTTACACGTGTCAATTTTTCGACCCACCCTATGTTACCAAGATGTTATGTTTGTCCAAAACCATTTCAAAATACAATGATCACTTTTAATAAAATCTAATTTTACATCATTGAAATAAATTTTAATGATAAAACATAATGAATAAATAATGGCATATATCAATTCATGAATTACAAGCACGTTCATAGATATACCTTCTTCATGAATGATAGAAACATATTCTCATTTAATAATAGAGATTGAAAACCCATGGATTAGACTATGAAAGACAAGGAACAACATGAAACCAAAAAGGGTAAACATAAAACAACAATTCACCATCAAACCAAATTAGAAACCAAAAAATCTACCACCACAACCAAATATATAGAATAATATGAAATACAACTAACTCGGTATATGTGATGCAACCACCAGATGATTCACACACTAAAGAGGGTGAACTCGAAGGATGGAGATGACCCTGAATCATCATAGTGTTTGAGTGGGAATATGACTCACTGAATGGAGAAAAATTCATGTGTGCAACATTTTTATAACCATTAGGCATGAGTTATGAATTACATTAATAACAATCATGACCGAAAATACCAAAAATTATAAATATGATGAAAATATATTAACCACATATTAACTGAAATCATGTGAGATGATTTAGTGTCTTGTAATGATTTCATGGACTAAATAATTTTTAGACCATGTGTAATACTCGTGTAATATTCACTATAATAGAATCATGTTTTAACCCATTTATCATGTGAAAGAAAATACAATAAAGAGTTCATACATGTTTCTTGAAATGAAAACATGAACCACAGCTGAATGATCTCTGGTCCCATAAAGAACAATGAAAATAAATATACATATTTACACTTATAGTATAATATTCCAAAAATACATACATTCCCATACCATATGTTATTTTCTATATCAAAGTATATAAATTATTGAAAATAGAACAATGCATCCAAATAAAATGGTAAAATGGAAAAGAAATCAAGGAATACGTTAAGTAACATAACATGGTGTTATATATCCCTCACTCAAATATATTCCAATACGATTATATTAAAATAAAATAAAAACTCTAGTTTAATTAAACCACTCAATATATACATACAAATTATTATATAATAACTATTTTTTAATAATCATATTGTTTTTCATGGTCTTTTACATTTAATATCATTGATAGAAATATTTTAATACATAATTATCAAAAAATAACACATAAAAAACTAAATCATTTCAATTCATTTAAAACCATTAACCATTACTTGTAATATTATTCAATAATAATTATTTTATCTCTTCCATCATTCATAATTAACTTTTAATGAAATGTAAAACATTTATTCATAATACCATGTTGATCATCTTTTTAATCTTTTTACTGGGAGATCAAATTTCATAATTTTAATCTTTTTATAAATAAGTAATTTGATTGTATATGATTCTTAATAGAAACCATTATTTCCATATACTAAAAAGAAAATATAATAACATTTAAAATTTTGTTTAATATATTTTCTATTAAATTTTAAAATATTTTATATATTCATAGAGCATTAATGAATTACCTTGGGTAATTATTTTTGCATTAGAGTTTTGGTAGAAATTCAATCCTTGTTTCGCTTTGGTATTTTTAATATGAAATTTTATAAAGATCATTTTTGTATTAATTAGGTGTGTTAAGAATCTCAAATAGGTTAGTGTTATTAACAATAAATCAATTTATCCTGTTAGTCATAATCACATGTTTTTCTTCCAATACCTAAATAAATGTTATTAACAATAATTAAAATTATAGAATAATCTATCAATATAAATTTTTAAATGATTCATCCTCATTCCAAATTGATGAATAAATTAAAAAAACATAGTGTAAGAATTTATAATTATTGAGAGAAATTAGATAATCATGGAAGAAATTTATTGGATGTCTAAATTATGACACTATATTTTCAATCTATAACACATTATTTTTTTCATACATCATCCATGTTCATCTTATATTCATATGAATAATAAAGGATATTCTATGATAATAAAATTTCTCTAATAATATCTATCGGGAGTGTCTAAAATTTTGTATAGTCGTAGGCCCACTCATCATGGACCTGTAAAAAAATAATAAAATTTTAAATATATACTTTTAAGAGTTTATAATCCTTAGTGGATCTATCCCACAACCGAATTCACATTTTAGTATATAGAAATAAAATTATTTTATATAAAAATAATCTATTATTTATATAAGGAGCGAGATTTAATTAATACTATTCATATTATTATTTGACACTAATGCCTCACAAATGTTTCACCAACACATAGGCTTGTCCAAAGGGTTCTCACTAATGTTTCACTGTCGTATAATTAAGAACTATCTAGAACATTTATTAATTGTAACTAAAGACATCTAGGAATATCATATATAAATGAAACATTTTTTTAAATGAATATTCTATGCATCTCCTAAATAAATGGGATGGATAACTGTAAATATATACTTTATTTTGAAATAAAAAACATAAACTGTAACACCATGAAAATTTAAAACATAAACATCATATTAAAAATCATGTAATACATGCAATAACAATAATGGATATGAATAAAACATCCAAATACATTACAATATATATACTATTTTAAATATATATTTCTTTTAATGCATGAAATACTATGTTAGGTCATGTTACAAAAAATAATGACTTTATGTGATAGCTTTTAATTCATGAAAGATGGTGATTTAATGAAAACTATTATTATTTTTATGTAATATGAAAATTATCAAAAATCCATTAATGCTCTGGTTATGAATCAGATTAATTATCTTATGAAAATATTTGGTAAAATTCAATAATTATGAATTAATAATAAATGAATATGAAAACAAATCGAATATAAAGGAATCTATTTTATAAAAAAATATTTTTATATACTAGAGGAAAATTATCATAATAAATTAAATTAAACACTATAACTTGATGAAATTAATAATATATATATATATATATTCAATCATGTGATTTTACATTCTTCAAATATATTTCAATGGAACAAGATAAGAACAAACTCAATTTTATGCACAAAAAGTTTTAATTTTCTAATGACAGTTTTGCCAAATTTTTATAGCATAGTAGTTTGGAAAATAAATTTTAAAATTTCATATACATAATTTGAAAAAGTTCCTTATTATATTATTAATTTATTAATTATATTAGTGTCGATATTTATTATTTGTGGAAAAGATTAATTTTATGATGAATATTGAAAAGTATTAAATTTAATTTAAAATTGACTTATCATATAAATAATTAATATTGAAAATTTATATATTAAATTGGTTTCAATGTAAACATAGATAAATATAACATCTCTTAATAAAATTTTGGTCATTTTAATAATTTTATATTGATGATATATATATATATATATATATATATATATAATCAAAGTAATATTTTGAACATTTCCTCTTTAAAAACTCACTTTCTCGTCATGTCTTTGAGATTAATTAGAGATTAATTAATTCCAATTCTATATATTGAATTTGTAATAATGGATTCCATGTTCATAATAAAAATAATTTTTTTATTTTTAATAAGTTCAAATAAATATTTTACTATCATGATTAGTGAATGAAATTAAAAATAATTACTATCATTTAGGTAAAAACATGTATACATAGTGGTTAAACATGGAGTATAATATGTAAGAATGTACCATCATTTGTCCAATTTCAGTTGTATGTCAATATTTATAACATTACACATATTTTTTCAACCTTGATGTATTATAGAATCATATTTTGAGGTAAAAACTTGGGTACAACTAAGTTCTTTTCAAAAATGTCATGTGTGTCATTTCCCCCACATTCCCACATATATTTGACCACCCAATCTCCCCCTACTAAACCCCAACAAGACCACTTTGCATATGAAAATATAAAACAAAATAGATTCCAAGATTCCATATCCTCATCGTATAAGCATTATCATGGTATTAAATCCAACATTTGATGAATTTAGGGAAATCCCAAGAAATTTCCCTAAGAATATGTATTTTTTCTTAAATAATCTTGTTTTTTTTTACTTTTACACCACTTTATAATATTCTTATATCAATTTAATATAATAACATAAATATATTACATATACTATGATATGTTTTTGTTACATTTATGAAGTACAACTTCACATAAACACATCGAATTTGATACACAATCACCATTTTTGTGATCGTCGGACTACTGCATCATGAAATGATATCGTTAGTTATTCCCGTACAACCATTAATTGTTATGAATAAAAATGGATTATTAATTTATATATGATATTTATGATATTTTTATGATTATTTAATTTTTATATTACTCATACCATCTTGTTTTCAATTTTATGAGAATATAATAATGCCATTTGTGTGTATGGCGGGAATCCACCAAATGAGGCGATGTGGTCCTTTCACATATTAAATGAAATATATTTATAATGGTTTTAAAAAGAATAATTGATATATATGAAATATATATGAAACTATAACAAATATTTACAAATATATCATTTAATTTTCATTCCTTAATGTAACTAGTAAATGGAAGAATAGTTTATGCATGTGTATTACCTAATGTTCCATGAATTGTGATTTTCATTTACTATAAAAAATTTAATAGATTAATATAAATAAATATAGAATAATTATATGTGATAATTACTTAATATTAAAAAGTCTTTATATTTGTGAATCATGATATATGTAAGAACAAAAAAATTAGAAAGTCAAAAAATAAAAAAAACAAGGCAATTAAAAGTCAAAATAATGAAAATAATGAAAACTACTGAAAAATAGGATATAATATGATATAAAAGGATAAAATATAATATAATAAATTTAAATATATTTCTATAATATGTTAATAACATGTTTAAAACCATTAGACCAATGGTTAAAGGGTCTTAATCCGAAAAGGAGGGTACGGTAACAAATTTATTAACTCAATTTCAAGTCACTAGGTCAAAAATATTCTCAATTTATTTTTTTCATGATAATATTATAAATGTATTTACTTTTTATTGTATTATATTTAATTTCAACTTTTTCATGTGGATTTATAGTGCATATAGATAATCAATTAATATATTATTTCCCACTTTAATGATATGATCATTGTAAGGGTTTACGTGAAAATATCATACTACTATATATTATTTATTATTGATTATCAATTCAATGAAATTTCTTGATGATTTACTAAAAAAAAGTATTATTTTCTTCTTTTATGGATTTTCTTGATCTTCTTCAATTAAAAGTACCAAATTTTCACACATTGTTTGTTAAAATGATTTACAAATGTTTTTTGTGAATATCTGGCTTCATTTTACGCTTTGTTCAAAAATATATTTTCTTTTAAAACCATGTTGTCTAAAAATATAAAAAAATTAGAATTTTTTAATTTATATTTTACAAATTTATATTTCTAACAATATTTTTTCCAACGTATATTATTCCATTTTCATAACAATGCATGCATGGCTTTAAAAAAATATATGAAATGAATCGGTGTATTTTTCCTACATGGAATATATAATATTTCCAACTATCATGAATTATCAATGATTTTGAGTTCCCATTAAATGTATTAAAAAATTCTTTAATAGAATTTTTTTAAAGATTTTTTCATTGAAAATGATTTTCAAAAGTCATTCCTATAGGAAAATGTTTTTTTTCTCAAGCATTGTTTTAATAATAATTATATTCATTAATGAAATCGGGATTTTATTATTACCCCATTGAGTATATTTTGATACCATATTAATTATTATTATGTATGTTTTAGGATTATATTTACCAATTAATTTTTAAAAATTCAATTCCTTACTTAATTGTTTTTTAATTATTTTTTCTTTGGAATTATTCACTTTCATGTGGATAATAAATTACCCCTAAATGTGAAATTTATTTTTCATGAATATTTTTATTGTATTAACTATATGAAAATATTAAATCTAGTTTTTACATTGACACTAGTTTAATTGTCTACTAAAATATTAATA
This sequence comes from Viscum album, assembly GCA_963277665.1. Taxonomy (NCBI): domain Eukaryota; kingdom Viridiplantae; phylum Streptophyta; class Magnoliopsida; order Santalales; family Viscaceae; genus Viscum; species Viscum album. Next base: position 1,353,808,759 of record OY728140.1, on the reverse strand, counting down.
AATTTTTCATTAAATTACTCAATAAAAATATTTGACAAGGCACATTGTAAATTAATTAAATAAATTATTTGATATATGAGGAATGATTTGGACTGGTATGACATGTTTTAGTGATAATCTAGTGTATTATTCATAATTATTTTTTATTTACATGGGTTTAGGTTAGTTTTTAAACCCATATGTGTTTTCATCTAGAATGTTTAAAACAGTTTTTTGATAGGACTTTACATTAGAGTTATGGTCGGCCGAAACAAATCATATTATTAACAGTGTGTTTTAAACTGAATTGTGAAATGTATTGTTGATATAGGTTTGATTAACCTAGGAATTAAGATATCCAATTATTATTCATTTCATAAATTCAGTGTTCCGTTAACATTATCAATGATATTTTCAACATGAAAAAATATATAGATGCATTTCATTTTTAGTTTATTGATTAAAGAAAATTTTTTCTAGTTATTTTCTTTTTCAATTTATTTATTATCATCCTTCTTAGTTTATTAGTATAAAGGAATGTTTTCTCATTGATTTTTCAATACATTTTTTATTGTCTATATTGATTCATGATAGTTTCTTATGTACGTAACCCTTACTATGCATTTTATATCACACTTATTTTGTTTCATTTCCCTTGAGATTCCATGAATATTACTATGAATGATATATAGGAATACATTGTAGGGAATAAATTTATCATATTAGAAAAAAATTATATTTTACTTCTTTTTATTTCAATTTTAATTCATGACTCATGTGTCTATCTAGTTTACCAAGATGGTCTAAATATTTGATCCTTCAAGATCCAATTACTTGTAACGTATGCCAATGTAATGGTATCATGAAGTAATTCTATGATTTTGGGTTCAGGTTACTATAGTTTGTATCGAATGACATTTATTAAAATCCGTGTTAACTAGATTTAGGAAAACATATCTTATAATAAATAACACTATTATAGAATTTGAGGATAAGTAATGAAATAAAATAAAAAAAATTCATAAGTTAGAAACTATATAGTTTTCCCTTAATATACATCCATATAGAGATTGTATCATGGGTTTATGTGCATAATATTGAATATATTTTCAATGACATATAAAATGAATTGTATGATTAATGCGATTGGAGTCTTCCAATATTTAGGATGTTTTGGTGAAATTCATGGAATGAATATAATTTAGTTGAAAAGTTAATTGAGGAATAATTACATTAAATTTTGTAGTCATAAGTTTATAGGTATTTGTAACAATTATGGTTAATATGATTAGTAATGAAATTTTAACACTAGACACATATGAATATTAGAGAATTTTGAATGAAATAATATGTTTTCTTGAAAACCATATTGAATAGGTTAATTAATGATTAACACTATTTCAAGGATGTCTATAATAATTTTCAGAATGTTTGAGGAATTAAATTTATATGGTTTTATAAAATTGGAAACCCCTATTTTGGATTAAAACTATTCATATCTTGAATATTGGTGGGGCTTAAACCCAAAACTATAGTACAATAAATGTTTCATTGATTACATTGTTATACTTAAGGTCTTAGTTAATATATCATTAATTTTTTTGTAAAATATTGGAAAACAACATTTTAATGATGAATCATTAGTATTACTTTGAAGGATCAAATATTAATGTATACCAATATTGGTTTTGGATAATATTAATAGAAAAATATCAATATGTTTCACTCTTTTACAGATCGTATGATCCATTGATTGTAAATTACAGTGAATCCAATATAAAAATCAATTTTTGGATCTTCATTTTTTGGAGTAAGTGATTAATTGGAATTTTATTGAACATAAAATGAAAATATGAAGTTGTTATTATAAAATTGTGTTTTATAAATTAGTTATATTTAATAATATTCATATAAAATGTAATAATTCCCCATCTCAAGAAAATTGGTCTTAAAACAAAAATGTTCTCCAAATTATTTTTTTAAACCAATTTGTCATTAAAATCATCGTAGATTTTAATAGAGACCATCAAATTTCAATATATTTTGATTAATTACCTAAATCACTATATATAAATATTTAATTATTTTCACATGTAAATATCTTGAATTTCTAATAATATTCTCTTATATATATTCATTGTCAGGTTTCAATCTAGAAATCCATTATACACCTCTATCACTATTATTAAGAAGATATTTTATTAACACCATTAAAATGTGGGATTTTTAAAAAACATTATTTCCAGAGGTCAAAACCATGAATACCAAGATCATGATTAAATTTTATGAAAAAAGTTATATAATTTGAATGGAATGTAACACACAAAAATATAAAAATATAAACAACATTTTTTATAGAATGAATAAAAAATGACACCAAGTTCCGAAATGTATATAATATACTAAAAATTAATGATATAACTTCATAATAATATAAATATATTTCATTAAATGAAATAAATACTGAGTTATCTTCTGTCACACACAATAACAAGAATCATTAATAACTTTCATTGCATAGAAGACTGGGTTTTACCAAATATATTTAATATTACTATTTTAAATAATAATTATATCCTAGATGTTAAGTTAGAGTTTATGAATAGGATTACATAACTTATTAAATAATATGGTCAAATTTATTGGTTACCAATTAGTTATAAATGAATATGAAACTCAATTTAATTCAAACAGAACACTTTTCCATAAAATAATAATTTTATCTGGAAAATGAATATTATCTTATTAAACTAAAATAATATATATTATTGGTTGATCTTAATGTATACTATGTATTATATATAAAATAAATTTTTCAAATCTATCCAATATATTTTATAGTCATAATATATGAACAAATCAAATGTCATGCATAAAAATCTATATTTATTTAAAGATAGTTTTGTGTCTATTTTATTGAACAATTTTTTTTAAAGATAAATTTTTTTAATAGTAACAATATTTATTTGAAAAAAATTGAATTTTTTTCTTGAATTAGGATTTTTAATATTAGATAATCATGATTTTTTTATTTCTTTGAACAGATTTATTTTTTTATGAAGAGTGAAAATAACTTAATTATAATTGAAAAAAACATTTAATCTATATAATTTATATTATAATTTTTAAAAAAAATTGATCCATTTTTATCTATTAATACAATTTAGGTAGTGGGAATCTGTTTTATTTAATATTATGAAATGGAACATTATTTAACATATGGACATTTTCACTTTAAAAAACCTGTTTTCCCACCACATTTTCAAGACTAATTTAAATAAAATTCCTTCAACATATTTAATTTGAATTTTGAGAAATAGATTCCATATTTTTAATGAGAATACCATATATAATCTTGGACTTCAAAAATAGGCGTTTCCTATAATTACTAGTGAATGTAACTGAAACTGTCTTTAGTGATTAAGGTAAAAACAAGTATACCTAGTGGTTAAGCATAGAGTATAAAGTGATAGAATGACACAATACATGTTCAATGACCTTAATATGGTCGTATTTTGACCATTAAAGACATATTATCATTTTTTTATTACATAACCTTCTCTTTTGTTAAATAATGTGTACACCAAACATCTTTTAAAAATGCATTGGGTGTCCACTACCCCACTAATAAAAGGCCACCCTTCTCCCATTTCATCTTAAATCACAAAAAAAAATGGATCATTGAATATCATCCCAAATAGTTTCTTAAATTAAATATAATTATATTATAATCCTTATCATTATAAAAAAAATCTTATGAAGGATATAATGAAAACCATTGAAAAATACCTGAAGAAGAGTTAATATCTCTTAAAATCATATTTTATTTTTCCCACCACCTCTTACTTCAATTATCTATATATCAAAATTAAAAAATAACCATAGTTTCATAAATATACTAAGAAATTATTATGATGATTTTATTACCTAAAAAATTACACAAATCCTTCGAACATGATATGAAATCATTGTTTTTTTAGTAGAATAACTGCTCACCCAATGATGTCGTGTATTCTTCCATTGCAAGACTTCTTGGATTACATGAATGATGGATTTGTAATTTATTTATCATATATTAGATATTTATGGTTTTTATTATTATTAATTAGATATATTAAAGATGATATCATAATTTAATTTTTATAAAAATATGATAACTTTTTTTATATATAAGGTGCACTGCCTTCTTACGAAGCAATGTGATTCATTCACACATTACATTAAATGTATTATAGATAGTTTAAATAATTATATATTATATATATGAAATAATTATGACATTGGAATAATAATTTACAAATATATCATTTAATTTTATTTCTTTAACATGATAATTGAATTGAAGCATACCTCAAGCATACGTATGACCTACCATCTCCTGAAATAATGAATTTAATTTTCTATCACTATATTTATGGATTACTATAAATACATATATAAAAATATATATTATATTTAAATATGTCACTACATTCTAGAGGTGATTAAATATTTTTCTATGTAACAAGAACATATATAATAACATATCAACACAAATTTGTAAAATAAGTTAATTAACATATAAAAAAGTGAAAATAATGTATGATTTTTAATAACTGTGAAATTAGACATTATAAAATTTTCATAAATGACAATATAAATATTAATACGGTTCTTGAAAAAGTTATTATCAAGATTTAAACCATTATACATTATTCTAATGTGCATTAAACCTAAATATAGCCTAAGGTAAGGTATTTATAAACTCAATTATGACACATTGGATTAAACAACTACTTTTTTGATTAGGTCATGCTATGATTATGTTTGTATTTAATATTTATTATCATATATTGTATATAATTTTTTTTACTATGTATAAAAAATTATCAATTGTTCTGTTAATCTCCAACTCAACATTATGATCAATTTATGTGTTTACGTCCCAATCTCATTCAAATTTATATTGTTTATTCCATAATAAAAGTTCAAATAATTTACATAACAATTTACTAATAAACCATATATTACTATTATCATATGATTATTCATGTTAATTTTAATTTAATAACATATCTTACATAAAATTTATTATAAAATTATCACAACCCCTACCACCAAAGATGCCCCTCCTGAGATTGAAATGGAGAAAGAGATATAATGACCCCTGAGTCTCCCCACTAGTAGGCCCCAGGGTGGAGACCAACACCATGGGTATACAAATATCACATAATGGGAGGAATTACCCTTTCTATAATAAATATGATCTGAAGATGTGATGTATCAACCACAAAAAAACTATACATAATATGTAAACTAATCCATACTCTATCCCACAAGCATGTTTTAAAAATATGTCTATGATAAAACAAGAGTCTCCAATGTAAATACCAACAGAATAATGAAAATCATCGACACAAAAATTATCCCATTTCCGAGCTACTAATACGATATAATGTCCCCATAGTCCTCTTATATACCTGAAAGTAGTTTTATAACATAGGGTGATCATACAAGTATACTCAGTAGGATAACCAAAGTCTCTTGTGCACATGAGAAGAACACTATTGAACCCTTGAGAAATAATAGATACCAAAAACACCTATCAAGGAATACTAGGCACCCTAACCTCAAAAAATTCATTCTCACCAAATAACGCAAATCAAGTAAATAAATATAGTATATACATCGATGATAGGGTACACTCACAAATTTCCCCCTGATTAGATACTCTCACACCCTAACGGAAAACGTCCTAGAACTCCCACCTCTTTTGAAAGAACCAAATCAAAACCCTCCCTCACACACCTGGGCCACAAACCACATATCCTCTCGCCTGTACCCACCTAGTCCACAAACCACACCACATCCCGAATACACCATTTAATATAATATATATATATATATATGTGTGGTTTCTATCCTAATTTATAACATGAGAGGTAGTAAATGAAAAATTAATAGTCAAAGTTTCATGGGGCATTAGTTCTCTGTACACGTAAACAATATGTTCATTAACCATTAGGTGGAAGAGATATTTTTTCGTATAGGGATAAACCATAATTAAAAAAACTCCTTGTATATTTATGATAGTTGTCTTTATACATTAATTTAATAAGAATATCATAGGGGTAGAGAATGTTAATAATGGAAAATAACTTGATAAAGAATGGTACCACTCACTTAGGTAACTACTTTTGGTTTAAACAAATGGGATTCCTTGGATTTCATTCATCCAAAGGTGTGATTACTATATTTATATGAGAAATGTCTATGTTATATTTTAGAAGACATTGTTTGAGCCAATTGTTCATGAGATTTATGAGGATGTGGGAGGAGATGTGGCCTTTTCATAGTAGAGGAGTAAAACTCTTAGATTTTGGGAAAAGAAATTACACAAATATTTTTTCCATGGAAAGTTAATCCAATATTTGTAAAAAGTATAGAAATATTTTTATAGGGTCTATATATGGAAATAAAATGGATTATGGAGATTTGTATAGGTTATTTAGGCCTTTATGTTTATGGTTTAGTCCTTATTAAAGCTTAATTTTATGTTAATAAATATAATTAATTTTAATTATTTTCATTAATAATTTGTTCAAAAACTAATTCGACCATATTATAAATTATAAAATATAATTATTCCAAATATAGAATCCATGATTTCTATTTTAAATCAGAGAAGTGGAATAAATTATCTAACATTTATTCATGTAAATTGGAAAATAATGTAGGTGTTTAAAGTAAAAACATCCAAAAGTTTGTTATATTTTTATACCAAATTTCAACATGAAATTGATTCAACTGAAATAAAATATATTAATGGATTGAAATATGTTATAATTACATTTTTAAATAAATTTATATTTTAATTTATCATTATAATTTAATTAGATGAGATTTATTTTTGAATTATAATTCATCATTTTATATTATTCATCCAAAATTGGTGTTTCTTAGAAAACTCAAAACAAATATTCCTAAGATAAGTCCAACATTATAAATTTTCAAAAGAAGTTTACTTTAAAAAATCATGTTTATAAATGTGTGTATTGTATTTATAAAATAACATGAAAAGTATTTTTTTGAAAATAATATTTTTAATCTTAAAAGGACTTTACGAAGAATTATAACAATCATTATCAATGTGTTTTTAGATGTTAAGCCATTATAAAAAAATATTTGAAAAACATTTATTACTATTCATATAACTATTTTTAATGATTATGTCATAATTGTAGGGTTGAAATAATTAAAACCAAAAATATGTTTCATTGAAACATAGTGTTGTTTTTAACGTACAAAATTTTGGTGTTTCATGTAGCACATGAAAAGTCAGTGAATTGAGAAAATAATTTTGGTCATAGTGAAATGAAATAAAAAAATGTAAATTAATTTATTTGATAAAAAGTTCAATAAAAACACGGGGTGTTATATTATACCACCCTTAAAAGGAATCTTTCCCTCGAAATTCATCATTCAGATAAAAATGGGGATACTTAACTTTCATAATATCCTCATGATCCCACATAGCTTACTATAACTTTTTATTTCCCCACTTGACTTTACCTAGTGAGTAGCCTTTTTGTAGATCTTTCAATTTGAATGTTATAATATAAACTCATTGTTCCTTGTATGAATGATCATTCTCTAGTAGCATGACCTCTGAGTTTAGTAGGCATGAAGGGTTTGGTATGTAAATTCGTATGGGAGATATATGGAACTCATTAAGGATGTAAGCTATATTTTGAGTAAGTTACAGGAAATAAGAATCCATCCTTATATGATCAAGAATTTCAAAGGGATTGATATACCTAGGGCATAGTTTCCCTTTCTTCATGAATCTTATAATGCTATTCCAGGGTGAGATTCATATGATCACCTTCTTACTAACTTTAAATTATAGGTTACATTATTGGTTATATATATAAATATTCTACTGACATTGACAAACCTTGAAATGATATATAATGGATATAACCTTCTTGAACATTTATTCATTGATATTTGATCCTAATAGATTTATTTATCTCACTTCATCCAGCATGTTGGATATATACATTTCTTAAAATATAGGGCTTCATATGGTTCCATATTAATGATTGAGTCAAAACTATTGTTGTAAGAAAACTCAACTATAGGAAGATTTTTATCCCATACACCATTGAAATCTAGAGAACAGGATCTCAAATATCCTCTAGGGATTTATTTGTTCTCCTTGACTGACCATATATCTCAGGATAATAAAAAGTGATTAAAATAAATTCCATATCATGTTCTTGTGGTATACTTCTCTATAACATTGATTTAAACCTCATATCCTGATCTTTTACAATTTAATGTGGTACTCCATGAAACCTTAACTATTCTTTAATTTTTATACTATAAATATAATCCTGAGAAAAATATTATCTAATATAAATGATTTGTGTTGACTGTGTATGGTGATTGAATACACCCCATATAGCATTAAACCTTTTATAGATTTTAGGTAGTTGAATGAAAAAATCCATAGTGATGATCTCCAATTTCAATTTTAGGTTGGGTAAAGGATGAAAAAACACATTATAAATTTTTCATCTATCATTCACTTATATCAAACCATGTATCGAGATACAAATAATTTGACATCTAACTTCATTTCATCCCACCATATGTATACTTTCAGGACCCTACTCATATTCATTCATCCACAATGAATATAAATTTATGAACTATGAACTTCCTTAAATAGTTCCTTATATAATGATGGTAAAAAAAGAACGCATACACAGTTCATTAACTATATAATTCTGTCCAAATAAATGTAAAACTAAGGAACATTTATTACATTCGTTTATTGATCTTCATCTTTATTATATGCATCCTTAATCATCACATGGATAGAGGGTTGAACATTCATTATCTAATGATAAAATTACCCCTTCCTTCAATATCACTAGGTCCATCCTTTGAAAATCAAGAAATATTCATCATTTGTGATCCTCATCATGTATAATATAGCATGATCCATTTATCTCAAATCATCGGTCAGCTTGTTCTCTTTCGCTTGGTGGTAATGTATTGAGAAGTGATAATCCATTATCATATGTAACCATCTTCCCTGGTGCATTTTCAAATCCTTCGGTGTAAATATATATTTCAATATTTTATTATCAGTATATATATCAATCTATTCCCCAAAAAGATAATTAATCTATATAATTAATGGAAAAAATTACATTGATAAATATAAATAATAATATTGGTATTTTTTAATCCTAAATATTCAACTATCTTGAGGAATATGTGATAACCATGTTATTATGCATTAGAAAAAACATAGTCCCTTATTGGATGCATCACTATAGATTACAAACCCTTCACCACTATAGGTTAAGGCAGGAAGATGTGCACTAACTAATCATCACTTTTGTTCCTTGAAAATATCATCACATTCATCTATCTAGATGAACTACACATCCTAAAAAGTTAACTAGGTCAGAGGATTAGATAGTCATGAGAAATTCTCTACAGATATTGGATAACATCAACATAAACAAAGAATGCTACCGATCACTGTCATCATGGTTGATCTGGTCTAGTAGTAAATAGAATCATTCATTGATGGATCTATTGTTATACCATCTATTCAGATTATGTAAACCAAAAAATGAAACCATTTTCAATCAAAATTAACACATTCTAAAATTTTCAAACATTTTCTCTTTCGTTAGGGACATTATTACAATTATCAAGTGATCTTAATCCTCTTACTTTACCTTTTAATATATAATAATATCATATATAGATTCTACAAAATACTGATTGGGGTAATCAATAAAACTGTATTTAGAAAATACATAAATATTATAGCAGAATTAGTAAGATTAGAAGGATTAAATATATATTCATTATGTCCCTACCTTGTTTAGAATATCGTGTTGGGTATTCCCTCTATCTTTACCCCCAATTTATGATATCCATAATGAAGTTAAATCATGGATATGTGTTGATATCCATATAATTAATCAATCAAGTCATAAAAAATGGGTATAAGATACATGTCCTCAATAGTGATCTTGTTCAACTTCTGATAATCAATTAATAGATACACTGTACCACCTTTCATTTTCACAAAAATATTAGGTGCAACATAAAGAGACTCAAATGGAAAAATTAATACATTATTATGGTTTTCATGTATTTTATTGATAAATTCTAGAAACTCAATTATGGATATTCTATAAGTAGTATTTGAAATTGGGGTGGAACCAAATATGAGTTCAATTAGGAACACAACAACCTGTTATGGTGGAAGGATTTGAAAATATTCCCTAAATACATACACAAATTATTCAACAATATTCATATCATTGATGGTTCCTTTCTCCACATCCATTTTAGATAATAAAACCAATTTGATTTGGAATTAAGACACCTACACCGGATGTGATCTTTATATAAAGTTAATACTTATCATCACAGTAATGGATGATCATTTAAGAGATTAAAATATCAAATGTAACATCCATTCCATGAATGTTGTTGTCGAATTTATGAAGAAAAATACAATATATTCCTGAAATTACATCAAACTCAAATAAAGGATAAATGATAATATTTGCACGAAGAACATTCCCACAACCGTCAGCCTGAGAGGAATCATATACATGTGAAGAAATAATCATACCATTTGGGGTTTTAAATTCCAAATCAATGTCTAATTGTTTTGGTGAAATATTAACACACATAAAAAATTCATTAGATATTAAATATATGGTAGATCTAGAATCAAATAAGACATTAGAAGCTCTATATTTGATGTTATGTGTAAATTTTACCTAGTCATTATCACACCGCATATATGAAATTGAAATTGAATGATATTTTTTATTATTTCATATATAATGATGTGGCTAACATTGATAATAATCACCAGCCCTTGGTTCTAGGCACAGGTTAACCTTATGCCCATTCTCCATAAACATTTATCACTGATGTGGGTTTAGTTCATTTTGTGACACTTTTTCCCCATTCACACCATTTTTTAACTTCTACCATTCAATTCGGCAATAAAATTTCAGATATCCTTCCCTTAGAAACATTAAAAAATAGAATCCTCAATATAAGTTATTATATTCTTATTCCAACACATAAATAAGGAAGGAAATACCAACTTCTTATCTTCATTTTATTTAGATGTTTCATTAAACCACCTTTTTATTTTCATGTCAAACCCATGAGATTGTTACGTGACTCAAACCTACATTTCACCCTTGATTGAATAATGAAAAATATCATTATAGATATGATATTATATTGAAATCACTCTAATGATACTTAGCTATATGCCCCTGAAGAACCTATTAACATTACTTTCCGGTGAGAGGATAATTCCTAAATCGTACCTCATGTCTGATGAAATTACCCACGAAGGTACTAACAAATTCAGTGATCCTTTCCTTCAACTTGAGAAACAAATTCCCCATATTTATATGAACAATTAGAGGGAATTACATATTAAAAAACAAGTTCATAAACTCATCCCAACCCATGTATTCAATCTCATCCTGCTACCTCATATTCATGATCAGAGTCCATCACATATCTGCTTCTCCATCTAACCGATATACCTCCATAATAACATTCTCTTGTTCAGAACACTGGAGATTGGAAAATATCATTTTAGTAGAAAAAATCCATTTTCTATTAACAAGAGGATCAAAATACCCTCTGATGGATACTAAAAATTTCCTCGGGAAGAACTAAAAACATTTTTGTATCATAATTTTATAATTTGTATATTGAAAATGATTAATATCTTGAGATTTTTTTTATAATATTAATTAGGTTTTTTATTCCAGCTCTAACAAAATACTATTTCTCAAGAGTAAAAGCATTACATTATCCCTCTAAATAACCATTGAAAAGGTTATTTTTGGTATTAGGCATTGACTAAAACCAAAAATCATTGATTAAAAATTAATTATCATAATGAGAAACCACATAATCAAGAATATTCAATTTTAGGATTTAAAAATAATTACACATTCTTTAATTGATGACACCTAAGGGTTATCTAATGTTATTCATATCCAAAATATATTTAAATCCATCATGATGGGTCCTGAAGAGTTTTTGAATTCCCCAATCATATCCCTTTGGAGTTTCAAACCAGGTATGCAGTACGACCTATTTTTGTGTACCAGATTACCTTGAGTCAGGGTAAGAACATTTTGTCAGAGTTATTCCTCTGAAGTGCATCTACGCCACATCAACTTGAACTAGAAGTATCTAAACAAATATTTATTTCTTTTAAACCACATAATATATTGTTTACAAATATTCCAAGACATTTCCTTACACTTTTCTTTATCCTTAGACTTTTACCTAGACTATTCCTCAGGGTTATCACATAGGAAATATCATTATTGCTTACAATGGTTAACTAAACCTGTTCACTGATTCAAATTATAGCAACCCTTCATTTTTGTAAATTAAAATTATAAAACCTTTTCATAATTAAAAAATAACTAAAAAAATTAGACACTTAATGATAGTATTAGTCGAGTGGATTCTTAAAAAGGAATCATATAATCAATACATTAATGAGATATATCATCTCCCAGTAGAATATTATTTACAAGATCACTTTATAAACACATAAAAAATTGTACATATATTCAAAACATGGGGGAAAGGAAACTTAAAGAAGGGTGAGATCGTAAGCACAATAAGGGTAAAATGATAGATATATAAGAAAATTCATGAGTATATGTTTATAATAACATGATCTAGATAATATAAGAGCATACCCTGTATATCAATGATCATAAAAAGAAATCAAGGAAAAAATATTTTCAATTCATAATACATGAATAATATGGAAGTGGATAACATAAACTATAAATAAATAATAGAGGAATAAAAGATGTAATTGTTGAAAAAATATAATTATAAAATATGGTTTTCATAGTATGTGATACATCACTTCTAAGACCATCATAGTAGTATGAGTTTATTCCCCATTCCATCTTGGTAGTCGTTGATCTATCCCATGAACATATTAGTAGCTAGTGTTCACTCCTCATACCATCTTGGTAGTCATTGTTCACTCCCATTGCCATATTTGTAATTATGGATCTCTCCCAAGATCATAATATTCTTTATCATGGGATATAAATCTTTAACCAATTCATTATAAGGAGATATAGGTCTCACCCATCTCATTTAGAAATCATACATACATTGAAAAAAAATCCTAAATAATTATGTCATGACCCTCCATCACCAAGATGAGGGAAGGGACATCAAACTGCAGACCCTTCCATCCTCAAGCTTAAGGAGAGATAATAACCCCAATTCCCAACTTCAATAGGCCACGGAGTGGTGAATAGCACCATGGGAATATAATCACATGTAATATGGAAGGAATTTCCCTTTTATTTAGTAGGATCGAGAGCTACGATGGTAAAAACCCAAAAAAATTCAAAACTGAAAGTAAAAGTAAATCTGAAACCCATTCCCATATACATGTTCAAAGATAACCCCATAAAAGTACAAGAAAAACTCCTAAGGTAAGTACCAGAGGAAAGAAAATATCAATGCCAACTATCCTGACGTTCAAACTAGTAAGGCCTTTCACGGTCCCAAAAGTCATCATGGAAACCATAACTCGGTTTTATATACATAGGGTGAGTATATAGGTATACTCAGTTGGGAAAACCAATGCTCTCATGAAGAAGTGGGGAGGAATTCTAATTCTCCGTGAGAAAAATGAGATAACCAAAGCACCTAGAAAGGAAAAAATCCACACAACCTCATCAAGGAACACTTCCCAAATAACGCAAGTTAGGTAAAATAATAGTAATATCACATCAATGTTTGGGTACCACAAACCACTTTCTTATAGGTTATTGAATACATCTTACACGTCAGACCTCTCCCGCCATTTTTACTATTTTCCCACTTCCATACACCACCCGTACACACCTGGGCTACATCAACTGCATGTGCCTGCCTCCAAACACATGGGACACCACAAAAATCCCTACCCACAGTCATCTAGGACACAACAACCACTCCACCATCCAAAGACACAAAGGCCTCATATCAAAGATTGATAGGAAACAAACCCTACCAGCACACAAATGGATAATGACCACAACATACCCTTCCCGAAGAATCATGAGTTCCAATAGACTTCAGGCCATAAAATCTTGCCGCAAGAGTCTTGGGATACTTGGGAGAGGGAGCAGAACAGAGCTAATAACCAGTTACCCAAAAGGTTGTTGGAAAAAATAGTCTCCCCTATGAAAATGGGGGAGTTCAATATGAAGTGCTCAACATGGGTGGGGTTAAAATAAAAAACATGGAAACTAAATTTATACACATTGTTACAAAATCACTAATCCCAACCTAAGGTTCTGAAATGATCCCATGTAAAAACACCATCATTACTATTCATTCATACAAAATCCTAACAACCACACCCAAGCACACCTAATTCCTGAAGAAAATTCCCCATTGAACCCTATATTGTTATAAAATTAAAGTGATTAAATTTTGATAAATAATCACAACCAAGAAATGAATAGGAATAATCACAAACCAAGGAAGAAAATATAGTCGATCAGTAATTTAAGAATTCACACCTGGTTCTCTTATAAATTCACAAAAAAATGGATCATTGAGATCCCTCTATGTTCTGGAACCAAACCAAGCCCCATCATATGGCCCCACATAGCCCAAAATCCACAATCATATAACTTCACAATAGGGTATCCCATCCCCATCCATATCTCTCACAAGCATCAGGCAGAACAACCATACACATCACCAAAATAGTTCATGGAATTTCGCAGATTAAATCACACCATTCATTATGTTTTGTCTTTTGGTTTGGTTAATCGGTGTGATCACACAAGGATTATTGTTCATTGAGAATCCATTTAATCAATTGAGTTTACATGACTAATAATTTTTCATGATAAATCCATTCAATAAAAGGATTATCCTGAAAATAGTTGTTCATTATTGTGTAAAGAAGGACCACCAATGACCACTATTTTCAGTGGATATAAGCCCTTATAATTCACAAAACATAATCAATGATAAAAGAGTACAACAGAATCATCAAACTCACCCCTTTATTCATTAAAAACCTTATATTATCTTTGTTATGGTTTGGATTCACCTATCCTCGATGGAACATAATCATACCCACCCCGCATGATACATAGCAAGGAGAGAAAGAAAAAACCTACTTTGATGATCAATGATTTAAGTTTTCTTCCTCATGACAAGAAATTGTGATGCACGACATGTAGGGGGGTTACCCCAAGGACTCCAACGGTGAGTTGGAAAGGCTCTATTAGGGGCGAACAAATGGACTCAAGAAGAGGGACTCAAAATGCACCGAGGGAAGGAAAATAGACCAACCTAGAATAAAAAAGAAACATCGTGTGAGAAAAGGAAAGATCTTGGAGTTATGGGATATGAAATATTGAACGAAATTAAAGGATAATAATGGTTTCACCCCACTTTTGGGCAGTTACACACGATGAAATTAATTATTATTTGATAATTCTCATCAGAGAGGTCTCCATAACAGCTTCGAGTTAAAGGATTTCATTTAAACAGGGGAAGACATGTAACAGAGACTCACAGTTTAGGTCCATCGGGTGTTTCCCCACTCATGGTGATTAGAACATCATTTATGGTCTTTAAAACAACCTAATATTACTTTATAGATGTATTAATTCTTAGTGCAGTTGTTATGAGAATACTGGGGAAGGAAACACTTGACAACCCCCCATGGCACTGATCACTGACACACTGATAGGTGACACCACGGTGACACCCTGCCACTGACACTGCCACCCTCAAAACTCCCTGATGGGGTCCATGGTTCCCCATACATCAGAATTTGGAAATATAATGTACTAGGAGGATTTGGGCCATTACATCATATACCTATCAAACTATTCTCTCTCTCGAGAATCAAAACTAAACCCAAGGAAAAGAGAGGGGTCCTAGAAACCACCTCGAAAGATACCTCTCACAGCCAACCCACCCAAGAGTTTTTTAAAATCCAGAACAAACCTCGACCTCTAGGAACACATCTCCCAAATTTATCTCTTGGGTATCTACAGATACACTACCAATCCCATCCCTGAGATAACCACACAAACATAAAATGGTCACACCATCCAATAATATCGACCATGATGTCCCTTCCTTCATGGAAAGATATTATCTGCTTTGTGTGGCACTGACCCATCTGCATTGGATTAATCTCATACACATTAATGTGCCTTGATTAGGGATCAGGTCCCCCCCTCCCCACAGTCATTATACATCAAACACATTCAAAGAACAAGGGAAATATCCCTTATCATATTCAACAATATCTATCACTAAATCACTTACAAGTACAAAAAAAAAAGCAAACAAAACTCAAAATAGATCTGGGTGCTGGGCATGCATCTATGCCTCCCATTCCCAAGTACTCTCCTCGAGGCCGCTATGCCTCTATAACACACGAAGAAAGGTAATGCTTCATGTACAAAGCACATTCTCCCTACGATCCTCAATCCTTACTGGTTGCACTAGGAAAGTCGCATCATCCATGATATCCAGCTTTCCCCAGTCAAGGATGTGTGAATCATCCTATAGATATCGACAGAGCTGAGACACATGGAAGACAGCGTTCACCCTATATAGTTGTGGTGGTAGCTCTAGCGGACTAGCCAATTCGCCGACTTACCGCAACACCATGAAGGGTCTGATGAACCTAGTAGAAATCTTACTTCCCCTATTGAACCTATGTGGCCCACACCGAGGGAATACCTTCAAGAACACATGGTCCCCAACCAAAAACACCATGTTTAGACACCATTGATCAGCATAAAACTTTATTCGGTCCTGTTCTGCCTTCATCCCCACTGGTATAAGATGATCCTTTACTGTTTTTCTCTGCACCTCCTTCGGGCCAAGAACACCTGCTTCCCTGACTTCTACTTGGAACATGGGTAAGAGACACAGTCTTTCATACATGGATTATAATGGAGTCATGACAATGGTAGAGTGATAGATATTATTTTATGGAAAACCTACCAAATTCATGTGTCGTACTCATGATCCAACGAAGCCCAAAACACATGCTCATAACATATCCTCCAACGTCTGGATGGTCCACTCCATATGCCCATCTGTCTGGGGGGAAATGTAGTTATGAGGCATTGTTTGGTGCCAAAATCATGTTACAATACATTATAGACCCATGAGGTATAGCGTGTATCCTAATATGATACTATGGAACTTAGAACTCCATGAAACCACACCACCTCATCCATGTACCACTGTATAAAGGCATCCACCGCACATGACTCCTTGATTGCCAGGAAGTGGGCTAATTTCATCAGCCAGTCCACCACGACCCAAATAGTATCACATCCTCCTTGAACGTTGGGTAGTCCCGTGATGAAATACATTGAGATGTTATCCCACTTCCACTCAAGGACATCTATAGGATGCAAAAGACCGCTCGGAACACGGTGCTCACCCTTCACTTTCAGACACATGAGGCACATTTCAACGACCCCCACCACCACCAGTTTCACCCCAGGCCACCAAAACTAACTCCTGAAGCCTCGGTACATTTTGGAAACTTTGGGGTGTACTGGCAGGGGTGAGTTTTATAACTCACCAAGAACACTCCCGCGCATTTCCATCGGGATGAACAACATTCTATGAAACAATGCCGGATTTCGTCCATCTTCCAACCATCATTCTAGAGAATTTCCATGGATAACAAGATTGCACATCACTTAATCCTCTATGTACCCCCACGGAGACTCCTCCACCTACTGAAACAGAGAGGAATTCACTATAATCTGGAATAGATAGCCTCTTCCATCCTCCACTGTTGCATCTAGGTGTAGGGAAACCAACTCATCCATCACCATTGATGCATATTCTGTTTCTAGAATCCCATCATTCCACAACATCATTTTCAAGGCATCGACCACTGTATTTCCCATTACTAAGGTGTATAAAATATAAAAATCATAGTCTAGAAGAAACTCCATCCATCTCCACTATCGCATGTTCTAGTCCCACTAGGAGAAGATATACATAAAGATCTTATTATTTGTGATGACCACCAAGCACTCCCATATGAGGTAATGCCACCAAAAATTTAGTGAGAATATATGACTGTTGAAAGATCTAGATCGTGGGTGTCATAGTTACATTCATGGGGGCCTAACTTCCTACACCCATAATACATCACCCTCTGATGTTGTATTAGTACACACCCCAAGACATGGACTGAAGCATCGCATAACTCCTCAAATGTCACCCATTTTTCTAGAAACCTCATCACTGGTGTACTAACTAAATTCCCTTTTAGTTAACAAAAGGATTCCTGGCACTTCTCACTCCACACAAAAGCTGGGTCCTTCTTGGTAAAGGTTATCAATGGTGAAGTGATTTGGGAGAAGTTGTGCACAAATCTTCAGTAGTAACCTACTAGACCTAGGGAACTAGGAACCAATGCCATGTTCTTAGGTATTTCCCATGAAGTAACTTCTTAGAACTTCAATAGGTCCACTTATATTCTCCTCTCGAACACCAAAAGTCCTAGTATGTAAACCTCTCATTTCCAGAACATGCACGTGGACAACTTCCCATAGATTTGGAGCTGTCGGAGGACCTCTAAAATTGTCCTCAGATGCTCGGTGTGATACTATTCTAATATTGAGCATAAAAGTATGTCATCAACAAATAAAATGACTAAATAGTCTAGAAAATCGTGGAAAAAAGAGTTCTTGAGCCCCATGAATAGGGTTGGTGCATTCGTAACGCTGAACGACAAGATCACAAACTAAATGTTCACATACCTGCAGCTGAAATAAGTCTTTGGGTATAATTGTCTTTCACCCTTAAATAGTGATACCCAGACCACAGATCAATCTTATAGAACCAAATGGTCCCCTCAGCTAGTCAAACTGATCTTCTATCTTCAAGAGAGGGTAATGGTTCTTGACCATTACCTGATTCAGTATCTGGTAGTCTATGCACAACCTGAGACCACTATATGCCTTCTTCGCGAACAAGATAGGAGCACCCCCTAGTGATGCGCTTGGTCAGACATAACTCTTCTTCATCAAATCATCAATCTGAATCAATAACTCCCATAACTCAGAAAGAACCATCTAAAAGGGAGCCATCGAAATCGAACGATCACTGGGTTGCAAGTCAATCCCAAACTCAACATCACGTTGAAGGGGAAGAGTCACCACTACTCTATGGAAGACATATAGGAAATCAATAATGATCCTTGGGACTTAATCCAACTTTGTATCATCCAACTACACTAAAAGTTCAGATAACAAGGAATGAATGGGCTCCACTCGCCGGCTTCCCTCTTGGAAACCCCGCTCGCTGATGAAAGACACACGTTGTTCGCCCTTCTCTAAAAACACAATCGTTCTTCGAAATCTGTGAATAATTAAACACATAGAGAACAGTTAGTCAATGCCTAGAATGACATCATACAACTACATCTATAGAAAAAGAAGGCTCCCACTAGACTGATATTTCCCCAACATTAGTTTACATCCTCGGAAAACATCTGACAAGATGGTCTGACCTCTGACTAGCATACTCAAAACCAAGGGCATTGGAAGTCTCTCTATGTCTAGACCCAAATAATGGGATAAAATTGGTGAAAAATAGAGTTTGAAGCTTAGGAATCAAACAAGAAACATGCAAGAGTGCTAAACAGGATGATCGTGCTGCAAATGACTTCCAGCCCAGCTGGAACTACTGCCTCTATGGCGTGAAACCTCCCACGCCCAGCTCCTTTTCCCCTCAGCTATCGATCACCTCCCAAACCCCACCCTATTCAAGATCCCTGAGGAGATCCCTAAGGTTGTCCTCCTCTTGCTACTTCTACTCTCACAGGAGAGGGAACTCACTGCCCGTGACACTGCTAGTGATAGGGCATGGCTAAAAACTACTACTATTGAGGTGGGCGCTAAATGTACCCACCCCCACTATACTGCACTCAGTCTAGTCACTGATTTTTAAGGTTACCAGGGATTCCAATGATGAATCATATCGGGCCTGGTCTCGCAATGAAATGTCAAGGACCGGCAGATCAAAACTAACTCTGTTGGGGCCTTCTCCCCAATGGATGAAACTCGGATGGCCCTGATGATAGGGCCTAATTCTGACACCCATCCCCTTTGGAGAGCCCAACAGCCTCCCCTATCATGGAAAACCACCCAAAATTTGTATTATCTCCACCACTTAATCCTTATTTTGGACCACCAAGTACTTCAGTATGGTGAATGGAGTAATTGCATAATTAAGGAAAGGTCGAGTGCCTCCTCTAAATGCCTCAATCTGGAATCCTCATCCAGAAAATGGTCTGGAGAAAAATGAAGAAGATCCTTGACCTTGATCCACAACTTCTTCACTGACATAATTCTCGGATTATGGGAGAGAACCACATGTCTTCACTCATCCTTTATTTTAGAAGCTATGAATTCCTCTTGGAAATCCTTCTCGTACTCGGCCCCCAAAATATCACTCTCCATAATCTCTTTGAGGTAGATCTTCCACCACTAATGCTCTACTCCCCTCATATTATTTACTACCAATAGAACCAAATACCTAGTTGGAGCTCGTATCAAGCTGAAAGCTATCACCAACTCCTCAAGCCAGCTTTTGGTCTCCATGTCTCAGATGCTTCCCCAGTACCTCCCGAGGGACTGCCACTGAAATGCATGAAATGTCAACTAGAACTAGTCCTCCTCCTCTCAATATCTCCTCTATAGATCAGCCAGATCAGCCTTCTAGGCTTTGATCTCCCACACAACTCTTGGTCGTCATCCGGGTGCCATAGCTACAATGTAGACAATGAATTCCAAAGCCCGAGTAGTGTAGAAAACTTATTTTAAATTTTTATTAAAATAATTATTTATTTAAATTTCTATAACACCCAGAATACACAATAAAACAATAAATTATGATGCAGGTACCTTTCATAGGGTCTCTACCATGCAATTTCTATAGCCTCACTTTTTCATTCAATAGGTCCAGAGTCCTTGCACCAGATCACGGGGTGGGGGGGGCTAAAATCCCATGTACAACCCGGTCTTCCCTATCCTATTTCACGCACTAAGATTGACTATCAATTTTTCCCTACCACCCAATTAAATCCTTATTGTGCCTAACTAGGACCTTCATCCAATCTCTTAACCACTAGCCTCTATTACCATTTTTTTCATGACCCTCCTTCACCATGATGAGGGAAGGGACAACAAACTGCCAGACCCTTCCTTCCTCAAGTTGAAGGAGAGATAATAACTCCTAAGTCTCACCTTCAATAGTACTCGAAGTGGGGAATAGAACCAATGGTATAGAATCACATGTAATATGTAAGTAATTAACATTTTTAGTTATTAGGATTGGGACATATGATGGTAAAAACCTAAACAATTCTACAACTGAAGGTAAAAGTAATGCCAAAACCCATTCCCATATGAATGTTAAATGGTAAACCCATACAAGTATAAGAAAAACTCCAAAGGGAATGTATCAAAAGAAATAAAATAAAAACAAAAATTATCAGAATTTCAGAGCTAGTATGGTCATACATGGTTGAAAAAGTCCTCTGGGAAACCTAAATGAAGTTTTATATATGTAGGGTGAGAATACATGTATACTTAGTAAGTAAAACCAAAATCTATCATGCACATGTGGGGAGGCATACTAATTCCTCGTGAGAAAAAGGAGATAACCCAACCACCTAGAAAGGAAACTATCCACCCAACCTCACCAAGGCACACTCTCAAAATAATGCAAGTCAGGTAAAATAATAGAAATAACACATAAATGTTTGGGTACCCTACACCACTTCCCCACTAGTTATTGAATAAATCATACATGTCAGACCTCCCACACCATTATCACTAGAGTCCCACATTCATACCCCACCTGCACACACCTGGGATACAACAACAGCATATCCCTGCACACAGAAACCTGGTCCACATCAATCACTATCATTCCCAAAGACACTTGAGCCAAAATAATTGTGGTCATACCCGAATACACATGGGAATCATCCCAAAGATTCTTGAGAAACAAACTTTTCTCGCACCCACCTGATCCAACCACCAGAACATACCCTTCCCAAAAAATATTAGGCTACAATGGACCTTCAGGTATTACATCCTACCCAAATATTCTTGGCCTGCTCGAGAGAGGGACCAAAAATAATCTAATAACCATCCACCAAATAGGATGTTGGAAAAACACCCCCATGAAATTTGAGTGTTTGACATGAAGTGATCAATGTAGGTGGGGTGTGAATAAGAAGAATAAAAAACTAATTTTATACACAAAGGTAGGAAAGCACTCATTCTAACCTAAGGGTTTTGAATCGAGCCCATTCACAAACACCCTAATTACTATTCATTTATACAAAACCCAACAACCAAAACCAAGAACAACTCATTCTAGAAAAACTACTCCCCATTGAACCAATTCTTATTATCAGATTCAAGTAATTCCATTTAAATACACATCCAAATCCGAGAAACTAATAGGAATAGCCACAATGAAAGGAAAGAAAAATAGCGAAGTAGTAATTTTAGCATTCACACCCAGTTCTCATGTAAAGTCACATCAACAAAATGAATTTGTGACATCCTTCGAAGTACTAGAACCAAAACAATACCCAACATACAACCTAACACAACCCCAAATCCTGTAACTAATAAATCCAGAATAGTATATCCCATTCCCATCCATGTATCTCATAATCATTAGGAAGAACAACTATACACATCACCAATATAGTGGAAGGGTGTTCTCAGATTAAACCACACCATTCATTAAGTTTGATCTTTTAATTTAGTTAACTGGGGTGATCAAAAAAGGATACTTGTTTATTTTGAATCCATTTAATCAATTGTGTTTATGTGATTAACCATTTTCCATGTTACATCCATTCTATCAAAGGATTATCCAAAAAACAGAGGTTCATTAGTGTGTAAGGAAGGACCACCAAAGAGCATGATTTCTAGTGGACATAAGCCTGTATATTTCATAACACATAATCATGGATAAAATAGTACAAATAATCATCATACACACCCTTTCATTATTTAAAAACAATTTTTTTCCTTTTTTAATGTTTTGATTGATCTATCCCTGAAGGATTATTTTCATACACACCATGCATGATACATATTAAAGAGAGACGACGGAAAACCCTAATTGGATGATCAACGATTGATGTTTTATTCCATGCACCAAGAACTAGGAATGTGTGATATATAGGGTAGGTACTTAAATAACTTCAATATGGAGTAGTAAAGGCTTTATCAAAAACTCACAAATAGCCTTAAGAAGATGGACTCCAAATTCAATAAGTGGAGGAAAAGAGATCATCCCAAAATAAGGAAAAAACATTGTGTGATAAAATGTGAGATCCTGGAGTTACGGGATATGAAATATTGAAATGTATTAAAGTATGATTGTGGTTTCTCCACACTTTTGGACTGTTACACATGATAGAATAATTTTTTTTAATAAATCTCATTATAGAGGTGTCCATAAAAGTTGTGAGACAAAGGATTTCATTTAAATAGAGGAAAACATGTAACAGCGATCCACATTTTCTGTTTGTTGAGGGTCTACACACTCTTAAGGATTAGAACATCATTTATGGTCTATAAAATGGGGACATACTACTTTAAATAGGTATTAAACATTAAAGTAGTCATTCTAGGAAAATTGGGTAATGCAACCCCTGACAAACCCCCTTGGCACTGATTAGTGAGACTGATTTCTGGCACACCAATGGGAGACACACTGATAGGTGCCAAACCGATGGGTGACACCACGGTGACACCCTTCCACCAACATCACCGCCCTCACAACTCACGGATGGGGTCTATGGCCCCCCAAACACTAGATTTTGGAAAAGTAATGGACTAGGAGGGTCCTGGTCATTAAAAATTATATCATAACCCATGAAATTAAATGGGTATACTAAATATATAATATTCTTTCAATCTATGGAAAATATATAATATTCATAAAAAAAAATTTCAAATTAATTACATATGAAATGAATCGGGCATCAAAAAACTCATGAAAGATAAATTGGTTTCATAAGCATTATGCCATAAAAACAAAAACCATTCATTCAAAGGATATGAATGGAAACATTGAATCATTTCCCTAGAAAAGAATTATTATGTCCAATGGATATCATCTTGTATGGGAAATAATTTTTAGATATACATTAAGAACATCTCATGATGGAAATATCCTTTCTTCATTGAAAATTACTTTGAATACATATAACTGAAGAAGATAAAATTATAAATCATTTTGAAAATTATTTTCATAGAAAATTATATTCATCAAGTGTTTGAATATATTTTTTTGAAAACATTTATTAAAAACTGGGTTTTAAATGAAATTTATTTTTGGATGAAGTGAGAAATACGGTAATGTATTTCATAAAAATATTTTATTATTTACTTATAAAAAAAGTGAAGAAATGGAACTAATAAATGGATATATCATGAATAAAAATATGATGAGGAAATTCATAGATCATATTGAGAGATGAATTATAAGATTTCATTAATGAAATAATAATCATAAATAATATCGATAAACAATGATAATGTTTCAATAAACTCTTACCACATGGTAACATGGAATCATAAACCCCATGTAATAAAATGATATTAAAAAGAGTATAAAATATCACGAAAATATGGATATTATTGATATGACATGTTGAATTAATGAATATACACCTCAGAAAACTATGTAGGTTAATTACAAAACATGTCTCTCAAAGAAGGAAAATTTGGAGAAAAGTATCTTATTGATTTGTTAAAATTTAAATCATTATACCAGTTGAAGAATTATCATTTAATGGTTATTTAAATAAAAATAAATTTAATAAAAAAATCATAGAATACATTCATGGGTAGTATATACAACACAAAAAAAAAATATGGTGCCTAAGGAATGTATCTCAAAGAAATAAAATGTGAGATGAAATTTCCCTTACATTGTGTCTTCACTATCTTGGTACTCATGAAATTTAACATTATAATAAAAAATTATTTAAACATTATAAAAAAATATTATTATTATATCTAATTCCACATATGTTTTGACAATTAATTTATATTACCCACTTTTTATCAATATATGGTATGGTTTCACTTATGGTAATATCTTTTTTTGTAATTCGTATGTTACTTAAAGTGTTATATATATAATCCTTAAAATTACATCCTGAATTAAAAAATTTAAAAAATTAAATATAATCACTATATTAATTATATGTGTATTATAATTATACATATAATATATATGTATGAAATCTAATACACCATTCATGGAGACAACATGTCGTATATATTAATGAACGTTGTTTCTGTTTTTAATGTCATATTGAATGAAAGGAATAAAATGGAATATATCTATATATTTATATGAAAAAAATTAAATAATCTTTATAATGTTACATATATAATATAATTTCACTAAACCCATCATTAATATATTCAATATAGTGTGTGAATAAATCACAATGCTTTGAGGGGTTGTAGTCCACACTTTTTCAAAAAACAAAACTATCTTATTTAATCTAAAAAGAAAGAATAAATATATTTTTTGATAAAGTATTAAAAAAATATTAATGTAATAATAAATATATTATATAAAACATATAAACATATTTTCGATTTAAATTTCTACAATGAGAGGTAGTAAAGGGATATGAACATTCATTGTTTCATGAGGCAGTAGTTCGCCGTACACGTAAATAGTATATTCGTTACCCATGAGATGGATGTGTGTGTATGTGAATGTAGAAGTATTAGAATAAAAAAATCAAAGTATATTTATTATAATATTTAAATTATAAATTCATATATTATGAAGAGTTTATGGGGTGTAGCACGTAAATAACATTAAAGTACTTTATGAAGAATTTTACTTCTTATTCGGGTACTCCTGTAGGTTTTCAACAAAGGGATTACTTGGATTTTATTTTTCCCAATGTGACAATTCTATGTCTATGGGAGGTATTATGATAATCAATTTAGACATATATTTCTCTATATATAATGGAATTAGATGTATGAGGAAGTTGGAGAACATGAGTCCTTTTTATAGTGGATGATGAGTGTTATTCTTTTAAATCATTTGAAATGTATTTCCATGCACTTTTTTCCCATGTAAGTTGGATAATGTAATCATAAAAAGTAGAGATAAGTATTTATTAGGAAAAAATATGGAAATAAAATGGATTTTGGAAATGTTTTAATGACATTTAAATCTTTATGATTATGGTTTAGTTCTTATAAAAGTTTTATTTTACCTTAATCATTGTAAATTAATTCTAATTTCATTAACAAATATTTCTAGTCAAAAACATGGTTTAAATTATTATGAATTATACATTAATCTAAATAAAATTATGGAAAACATTTTTCATTATTAGAATAATATAAGTGGTGTAAATTAATTTAAAGTTAATCCCATTGATGGGACAATAATGTGAGTTTTAGAAATAACAACATTCAAAAGTTTTATATGTTTTTATACCCAATTTCAAATTCAAATAGATTTTAATGACCTGTATTGGATTAATTGAAAAAAAATATTATCTAAATAAGCTAAAAATATATTTAAATTATTTAAAAACCATAAAAATAAATAAGTTGAATTTTTTTATTTGTAACTCGACATTTTATACTATTCATTAAAAACAATATATCTCTGAAAAATGAAAAAAAATTAATCCTATGATAAATTAATCATTAATAAATAAAAAAATATTATTTTATCAAATAAAATTTATAAGTGTGTTTAAAAATAACTTCATAATTTTTCACAGATGGACATGAAAAGTAGTTTACTTCCGAATATAGTATTTTTAAAACGATAAGGACTTGACGAAAAAATATATAATTTATTATCAATATGTTTTATTTATATAAATAAATTATTAATTATATTTTAAAAGTATTTCTTACTATTCATGTTACTATGTTTAATTTCTATGTTATAATTATTTAATTTAAATAATTATAACAAATAAAGATGTTTCATAGAAACTCAGTGTTACGTGTATTATATTCCATGTAGGTGTTTCTCAATGTGTAATCCAAGTTAGTGTATTGTGAAAGGAATGTTTGAGTTAGTGAAAATAATGACCTAAATGAAAAATATTTTATTTGGAAAAGATGGTATAAAAAACACAGTGGGGTACAGGTGTCCACTTTTAAAATATAAGTTTATTTTGTAAAAGGTTGTACTATTTCTATAAATATATAAACCATAATGATAATTATTATTATAAAAAATAGTTTTAGTTTTATATAAAAATAATATATAGTGTTTAAGGCCATTTCACAACATTCTTTCACTACATTTAGCATTGGGTTAGCATTTGTATTAGATGACACTGAGTTATAACAAAACCATTATATATAATTAATAATGTTATTTAAAAACAATATTTATATCCTACCTAGTAAACTTAGTTATACAAATAATATTATATAATTTTTAAAAATTATGTATTTTGATTTTATATAATGATAACATATTTAGAAAAAATTTCATAATTTTTGGATAAGTCATTATTTTTTTCAAAAATATTATTTTATCAAAATATTAATTTATTTTTTTTGTTTTAAATAAATTAAATTAATTATCCAAAAATTTTAGGAAATTAATTTGAATGAATAAATATTAATTTTTATATTATTATGTAAAAATTAGATTTTAGTGAATTTTTGAGTTTTTTAGATATGTTAAAATTTTACTGAATAATGAAAAATATGGAATTATAAAGGAAAATGTATTTTTCTTTTAATAAATATATAAATATAAATTAAATTTTATGTTTGAATGATTCTTGGTTATTTTTTAATATTATTTTAGGGCCCTATTTTCTATTTGGTGCTCAGTTTTGTAAAAAACCCATGTTGTCATTTTGTTTGTGGGTTTAATTTGAATTATAATTTTCAACATAGGTACATTACATTTTGAAAAAACATATTACAAATTTGGAATAATCTCTATTTATAATTTATAATATGTTCAACATAATTTTTTACCAACCTGAGTAGTGAAAAATAATAAAAAAATAATTACCATGGTTATGGAAAAAATTGATTAACTAGGGGATAAAGTAAGAATATTAAAATTACAAATGTCTAATAAACTTATCCAATAACTTTTCTCATGCCATTATTTTACCTTTTCCTTTTTAGGTTCTAATATTTTATATTTTGGGGACTTTTTTAGGATAAAACATGCAGATAATTGAATCTTTTCAAAAAATAACAACGGTGCCAGTCACCTCCCGTATAAAAGGAAACCAACTACACTCTATTATTCAAATATTAAATACCTTTGGTTATAGATGATACCTATAAAATAATTTAACAATTTCACTCATATAATCCAAGATTTCTAATTTTGGATATAAATCTGATATAGGACGGATTTTGGTGCAATCCTAAGAAGGATACATGAAGAAGAGGCGATGTTCATGAACAAGACTTTTAGTTTTATTAAATTATCCCCCTCCATCGGTTAATTTTACTACATGTTGATATAATATCCTATATATATTATATATATTCAAATGTTTTTATGTAAAGTACATGACCAAAAAGGATATACACTTCTATCAAATTGGTTGTGAAATCATAGTTCATGTGAACAACAGACTAATTCCTCGTGAAACGATGACATTAATTTTTCCATTACATCCTATAATAGTTCAATGTAATGATTTAATTATTTTTTATATGATATTTAAGATATTATTATTATTTATAAATAATAATATCACAATTTTTTAAAAAAATTTACTTTATGGGGGAACAGGATAACAACACTCATGTGTACAACACAGCACCACCTCGTGATGCAATGTAATGCATTTAAAATTTACATAGAAGGTAATAAATGTGGTTTTATTGGAATTAAGTTATATATATGACATTAAATTATTATTTAGTCACAATATATCATTTATATTTCTTACATTCAATCTAACAATAAAATGGATACATAGTTCATGCGTGTGTGTGGGCTATAGTCTACATGAATGGTGCAAGTAATTTTTATATCTATATTTTATGGATTAATATAGAAAATATTTAAAAAATATATAATATAATTATAAAATATATTAAATTATTTATATTATGAAACCCTGATTTAATTTTGATGATAATAAATTATAAATCAAAACATGCACACACAAAATGCAGTTATTTCCCGAAACCTTCCTTTTAATGGAATTGTTAATAAACATGTAGTAAAATGTAAACACCCGAATTTTCCATGTAAATTGTTTTTATTTAAATGGGAATTTTAAGAGTTTGTGAAATCAGACAGTGCACGATTCCGAGGCTCGGTGTGTCCGGAATGATCTGTCGAAGTTTTTTATGCTTAAATTAACGCGCGTAATAAGTTTTTCTGAAAAAGTAGAATAACTCTTGAAAGTTTACTTGGATTATAAATAGGAGGGCACCATTGCTCTCAGGATGGCGGGTTTACCCTAGGTGTGACTTAAGTTTAGTCGGCATGAGCCTCCTGTGAGAAATCCCAAAAATGGCATAACCGTAAATAAAATAATTAAATAAATTATTTTATTTTTCAAATGCATATAACTCACAAACGGTAGCTCGGATTAAAAATTTGAGACCACCGCTGAACTCATGAGAGTAGAATTTATTTAAGTAGATACTAAATTGGGTAAGTGAGGGCCAGCAGAGAAAGTTAGTTTTTGGCCGCAAATAAAATAATTAAGTGACAATTATTTTATTATAAAATTTGTAACATCTAAACTGTAACTCGGATTGAAAATCCGAGAGTACCTTTGGGTTCGTTGGGGTGTGTTTCACCTAGGCAGAGCCTACCCTCGACGGGCGCGAGTCGAGGGTGACTGATAATAATTTTCCGAAATTTTTCAGGTACGTTCAGTAAACCCGTAAGCGGTGTTTTATAACTTTTGAACCAGTGCTCGGAATTGAAATTTGAGGGCACCATTGAACTCGCAACGCTAATATTCGCTTATAAAGACTTTCACCTCGACAGCGGATGGTTGGAAAAAAAAGTTAGTTTTTGGATTTTTATAAAAAAAGAATAAAATAAAGTGTAGCCACACTTTATTTTATTCTAGGCGCCATGTGAGTGCGGGTAGTTGGAACCTCCACATTGGAGTTGGTGGTGGGACTGCCACACCCTAGCCTCCCCTGAGAGTTTATGGTGGTGGGGCCCACCTTAACCCAATCTCCCATGTGATTTTAAAAGTGGTGGGGACCACACGAGGCCACCTGACCCCTATTAATGGGAAGTGTCCATAACCTCTCAATTCCCCCTATTAATGGTTCCACCACTACCGCTTTTAATGGCCAAACCCTCCTCTTTGAATTTGTGCCATCTTCCTTAATTAATTACACCAATGCGTGTGAATTAATTAAGGGGAGCCACTTGACATCCTCCAAATTAATTGTGACACCCCTCGTGCAATTAATTTGGTGGAGCTGGGTTAATTACTTCTACCATTTGAATTATGTGCCAATGAGATTTTAGAATAATCCACCCTCTCCTATATAAATGAAGATTGGGGGAAGTTTTTGGGATGGCTTCATCAGTCGGAGAAATGACGGCAAAGAGACATGTCGGCCAACACTTGGAAGATTACGCATCTACCAACGAAGAACGTGAAGAATGCGAAGAACGCCGATGATGATCTTCTTCTCTGAACAACTTCCTCGGACCCCTTAGATGTGGGACGTGATCTTCTACCATGGTTCGATGGCCAACCTATCGCGACGTCAACGAACGATCGCCCGTTAATCAAAACGTAGGGGGGTTTGGTGTTATTTTAATTATAAGAATAAACCCGCGTTCTTCATCAATCAAGTTATGGTATGAGAATCACCAACTTCTATCACCGTAACGAGGAGGGTTCGGGCTGCACGAACACAGTCCAACCCTCCCCGTGTTTGTTCTTGTTTGGTGATGACAAAGGTGATACATGTGGCGATGGTGACGAAGGCGGCGAACAAAAGGCCACGGGCGCGGCCTCCGTAAACTGTGTTGCCCCCGCGGCGCCCCGGTGCGCTACCCGCACCCCTGCATGCCTACCGGCGCGCACCCAGCGCCCCAAGCCCCTGTCGGCGCACTCCTGGCGACCCGCGCCCCCCTGCTGGCACACAGTCCGATGCCCCACACCCCTACCGGCGCACTCCCCGCACCCCCTGTCGGTGCACAGCCCGCCTGCCCGGCTCCTACCGCAGCCTGCCCCGCGCCCCCGCAGTCAGCCGATGCAACCACGGCATGCCCGGAGTCTAGCCCGCCCGACCGCGCCCCACGAGGCTAGCCCGCTGGCCTCCCGGCCACCGGCATACTGAACCGACCCGCGATGCCCCTGTGGTGTAACTGGTTGCACCGGCCGGGTCTCCCGGGCCAAGTTACCGTGCCGCCTACGTGGCGACTATCGGGTCGAACCGCCCTCACGGTCCGCTGGGCCGGGCCCAGCGGACCGGGTCAAAACTTGGCAGGCTGACCCACCCAATGGGCTGGGCCAGACCCAGTGAGTCTGAATGGGTCGACCGAAACCGGGTCGGTCTGACCGGGTCGGACCGGACCCGGACCCATTACTGACCCATTGCCTTCTTGGGTCATTTCTATGGCACCGGACGTCTGTCTGACAGACTGTCAGCGGCACCGATATTCTTGGAGCATAGTCATCCCTTTGAGATTTCCCCATGGGAGTTTGGGGTATTGTTGGGATACAGTCAGGTTGGTTCGTACATGAAACCAACTGGGCCCCAGTGACTAAAATGCTAATAACTAACATACCAGGTGTCTGATTGATGCGTCGTCTATTACTTTGAGACCCCTATGACGTAGTGGACCTTTGAGATACTTCTTCGTGGGACTTCATGAAATTTGGAGTATCATCTTGTATCTCGTAGAGTAGACCCTCCCGGAGGCGAGCGAGCAGAGTACGGAGACCTAGTAGCTAGATGAGACATGACGACTACTTGACCGATTTGATTCAAAGTGACTTGATTAGCCCAATGGGGAGTGCTACTATGTGATGCAGCAGACCCATGGCGGAGAAGTGCCACTGTTTGAGGCGGCAGACCCGCGGTACTCGATAGGAGGAGTACCTCTATATGCTAATAGGGGGAGCGCTACTGTGTGAGGCAGCAGACCCCAGGTGGGAAGCATCTCTGTGTGACGTAGCTATCCCACGGTACTCGAAAGGAGGAGTACCTCAGGAGTCTAAGGTTAGTTAGTAGCGCCTCGGAGTCGTGACAGGGCCACTATACTTGACATAGGGGGAGTTCTCCAGCAGTCGTGGTTTTAATAATAAAAATCCTGGTTTGAGATGAGTCGTTGTTTTTTTGTGTTTACCTCAAGATTGAGATGAGTTACTAGATAACTTAGGTATATGTGTGGGCATATACCAAAGTAATGGTTATCTGTAGAAATCATAATTTGTGGTTTATCCTTGTTGGATTTGTGAGACCTTGAGGGTCTCGGGGTACCTACTGAGTACTGTTATACTCACCCCTGCACGGGCTATTCCCACCCCACGTTGTGGTGGATGCAGATGATGGACAGCGCGGACGGTGGTTGAGAGCGCTAGGACTGGACGGTACCTGGAGGTGGACCTCATGATGAGTCGGTACTCAGAGGAGATGGATGGACGTGGAGCACTAAGGAGGCTATCTGTATCAACCCTTCAGGTATGATCTGCGGTGGATGATCCAGGAGCTTCTAGACACCTTCCTGCTGTTTTTCTTTTAGTTTTACATGTTTTGTCTTTTCCTTGTACTTTACAATTGGGCTTGTATTTCCGGCCCCATTACTTTTCAGCACTACTTTTGTATATAGTTTTTACTTAGTGTATGCTTCTACTTGTACTCTGGTTGTGTGTGTTTACGTTTTATAAAGGCAACGCCTTCCCAGTTTTAGGGAATTACACCATTCGTGCTAGTCGTCTACCCATGTACTATGGAAGGGGGGATTGGGGTAGTCACGATGCGGGCCCCAAGGGACGGGTTGTGAGAAATTGGTATTAGAGGAGTCGGTTCTACCGTAGAGTTTAGGACTCTGATATTTCTTTTCTGTGAATCAATAGTGTTAAGGGTACTAAGTGTGGTTTTCAGTTCAGGGAGTCCAGTGTTGGTGTGGCGGTCAGCGTATCCATACACCAGGACCCTGACTACTGATTTCTGACTTGGTGCATGAAAACAATGATTGCGTGTGTGATTCCAAAAGTTTTCTTTAAGTCAGCTCAATCCAGGTCATCTCACCAGGTATAATCTTTTGATCGTGTTGCATCTGTTTAGGATGCCTCCACACAGACAGCCAGTTAGAGTTCTGAGAGATTACATGATGATGGCCCACCGAGCGACGAGGCTCAAGTGCAGGGCCCTCTTACTATGTTGCCACCTTCGAGTGGTGTACCAACAACACCACCACCTGTTGGGAAACAGATACCACCAACCGCACTGGCGGATGGTGCACACCGACTGAGCGCGTTTCACAAGTCCCAACAGCAGAGGCCTCCAAAGTTTTGAGGTGAGGCAGATTCCTAGG
This sequence comes from Viscum album, assembly GCA_963277665.1. Classification (NCBI taxonomy): domain Eukaryota; kingdom Viridiplantae; phylum Streptophyta; class Magnoliopsida; order Santalales; family Viscaceae; genus Viscum; species Viscum album. Next base: position 1,353,775,111 of record OY728140.1, on the reverse strand, counting down.
CTATAGAGGACTAGCTGGAGGCGATTTCTAAAATTTTCCACCTAGTTGAGACACTAATAGAGCATATGTTGATCTTAGCTACTATTATTTTTTCATTGAGTGACCATGAGGATGGTCCGCTTAGTGATGAGGATTCAGTACGTGGGTTGTTTCCCGAGATGGTGCCTTTAGGCAGTTTTCCAACTATATCACTGCCCGTTGGTCAGCAGACACTACTGGAGGTACCTTTAGAGGACACTTGTAGGCTTAGTGCCTTATTTGTATTTCAGCATCAGATACCCCACAAGTTTTTAGGCGAGTCCGACTCACAGGCGGATGAAGACTGGCTTAAGGGGGTGGCTGAGAGTTCCCTATAGCTTCTATAGTTTCAACAGAACGACATGTCAGTACCTGAGTGATCATCGAGGCATACTGATCTTTCCTAGTACATGATGAATATGATACGATCAGTGTTCAGGGCTCAAAATTCCGAGTGAGGCGTTTTTAAGGACATATGATCCAGTATTATTCTTCTATGCACTCCTACTCATGTTAGGGTGATAGATAGAACCTTTGTGGATTTAATGTTCACTGGATGAGAAGATACAACCAGTGAATGATAATAGTGGGAAAGCAGAAAATCGATGCCAGTCTCAGTGACTTGAGTGTGTAAAAATGATTCAAGAAGTGGAAGTGTTAAGGACAGATGAATCTGCAGGGTAGCAGACATGGAAGTAGAGCTAGTAGAGCAGCATGAGGCGGTGTACATTTCGACATGTTATGACCACACACCTTTGTATTCCCCCCCCCAGGCTCAGAGAGATTGAGGGAAGAGGAATAATGTTGTTGAATTCGGTCAAGGAGTGTGACCCAAGGGCTTTAGGAATGATTCGAGGTACGGTCTATGTCTACTACTAGCTGCCGTATCAATAGACATAGATACCAATCATTCCTTCCTTCCATGAATCTTGTCCCAGACCTAGAGTTTCTGGTTAAACCATTGACCTGAACCTCACGTCTGGAGATACCTTTTGAAGGAGACTTGATAATCACACTTACTCCGACGGTGTGATCAGACCCTTGAGGTGAGAGTTTCGTTTAAAACCTCTTGGTTGCAGCATCGAGGCCTTACGATGTTGGTTTGGGTATGGATTGGACATTCACATTTCATACTCAAATTTACTGTATTAGGCATCAAGTTTGTGGTTTATCTACAATGTTGGAGTAGGGTTTTCCTTGGTCGGCGAAAAAGGAAACCCATGGATCATAGGATCAGCTCATGCATAGGTGGGTGCAGTTGATCACTCTTGAGTCGGTCGGCCTTACCCTCATGACAGTAGGAGTTTTGAGTTACCAGATCCCAACAGTAGTAGCAGAATGTGGGGACATATTTTCAAAAGATTTCACCAATATTACCTCCCTGAAGGGGGAGGGACTTCTGCTTTGGCTGGATACTACCGGAGATTAGTTCCAGACATCCCCGGAATTGCAGCACCACTATCAGCCTTGACGAAGAAGGGGAAACCCTTTTTGTGGTTGTAATGATGCCAGCAGAGCTTTCAGGAGCTAAGGTAGAGGTTTACTAGTGCCCCCATCTTGAGGCTTCTAATGGAAGTTGTAGGTTATATAGTCTATTACGACGTTGTTAGGGCCAATAGGGGCCTATACACCCTAAGAGGGGGGGTGAATCAGGGTATGGATATTCTTTTTCAAAGTTCTTCCTTCCCCACTGGATCTTGACCTCTTTGTTACAAGGGTCACTTTGTTTGCACTTGTGTGTATGTTATGATCACTTACTTTCTTCTTTATCTGATGATGACGCTTTAAATGCAATGCAGGAAAATTAGTAGGCAGACACAGAGATTTTTACTTTGTTCACCCTCACTGGGCTATGTCCAAGGAGCATACACCGACAGGTTTCTGGTCGTACCAAATTCCACTAATATTCACTAGATTTGGATACAATGTTCGGGTACAGTCACTCTATCCCAGGCTCACTGCCTTTTCAAGGTTTAGGGTTAGCTCACTGCTTTCCCAAGGGTCACTCCCTGTTTCTCTCTCTCTAGCTCACTGCCGGTGGAGAGGATCACCTACTTCCTCTTCCTAAGCTCACTGCTCTGTGAAGGGAATCCAATCACAGTTTATAGACCTGTAGGTCTCTTCATTTCCATTAAGGAATGCATCTTTATCTGTATGTAGATGCTTTGTTGAAGTTCAACTTTCACCCGTAGATGAATACCCCTTTGCCACTATCCACTGGGCAAACCACTTTAGAAACACCTTCATGAAGCACCCTACTTCGCTAGGCTCCCAATTTTGCGAAGCTCAAACAAGCCTTCGTGAAGCTTCTGCCTTTTCGTGAAGTACTCTCGTGAAGCACTGCCGCGAAGCACTACCGCGAAGCTCAAGCCGTCGCAAAGAAACGTCCCTCGCGAAGCTTACTAAGCCAACGCAGAGCACGCAGGGTTCGCAGAGCTATAATAGCCACCGCGAAGCTCCTCTTTCGCGAAGCACACTGGCTACGCGAACTACCTTTGGAAAACGAGAGCAAATGATCTTCTCTGAAAATTCTCTCTCATCTTCTCTCGAGGGGGTCGGCCTCTATTTATAGGTGATTCCACCGACCCTCGTCCCTTCCGCGTGAAGTCAACGCCATGTCATCTCAAATCGCAAATCTCCAAAGTTTCAGCCGGAATTTTTTCCAAATCACGAAGCACCACAGCAAGTTTCTGTTCGTGGAGCTTGACGTAGTCGCGAAGCATTGCCGTCAACATTCCTTCGCACCTTCTCCGTGAAGCTCCCTCACAAAGCCCTTTACCGCTGCTATGCACTTCAACTCTATTGTTCGCGAATCTTGACATAGTTGTGAAGCATCACCATCAACATTCCTTCGTGCCTTCGCCGCGAATCTCCCTCACAAAGCCCTTCACCGCAGCGATGCGCTTCATCCTCTACCGTTTGCAAATATTGACGTAATCGCGAAGCATCACCGCCTCCATTTTTTTGGCCTTCGCGAAGTCCAATCCATACATCCCATCTTCGCAAAATTCATGTCTTTTCCATATTAAATTATGCTCTTCATGGAAATCCTATTTTCGCGATGCTCACCAAACTCCAAATTTTGGACCCCAAAAATTTTGCAAACACTGGGGAACGGCGCCACCTTGTACTGCTCTTTTGTACCGCCTCCAGATCGTCCTTTCCTTTTTCATCGTTCTTTGTAAACAAAAATTGACAACAACATCTTGGGAACTCGACAAATATCCCTGAAAACCTTCTTTGTCAACAAACACAATCAACCCAAAAATACTGCAAAGTTACCTTGAGGGATTTTTGCCCAACAATCACCCACTTTGGGTTTGTTGACAACTCTTCACAACTCTGCTCAGAATGATTTTCTACACTTTGATACCTCACTGAGTCTTCTTCCAGTTGCTACCACCATTTACCTCTTTCTATTCTGATAGCATTCAAAGATTCACTTAACACGTACTCTAAGCCCACATGAGCAATGCTCAGCGTGAGAAACAAGAGTAGTATGAAAAGTTCATCAATGAATCACTTCATGTCAAACACCAATTGTCGATTCCAACATGATACCAATTCATAAATTGATACCAATTGTTGAACCACATGGATCCCAATTGATGATAGCTGGAAACCTTCTCTCACCTTTCCAACACCACTATTCCGCTTTTATCACGATCCTCAGCTATCGTGATATCTATTCTTTGATCGATCACTTCTAGCATCATCATATTTAAAAATCTCCCCCTTTTTGCTTGCACTCCCCCTATCTGGCTGCTCCACATGTCAGCTTCTCCCCATATCATTCATGATTTTTCAAATATCCACATTGTCTCCCCCTTGCACGATCACTATTTTCTCCCCCTTTGTCAACAAACCCAAAGTTCACGCCTTTGTAGTCTGGAACATAATAGAGAATACATATCAGCACATTAGAGAAAAACACATCATACCTCGGGGAGAGGGGGAGGGGGCCCACATCCACACTATTTCAAGTGAGGGGAATCGACTGAACTCCCAGAGCCAGTCAATGCCTCTCAAAAGCTTCCTTGGGTAAGGCCTTTGTCAGAATGTCTGCAACCTGTAGCTCTGTCGGCACGTACTCCAACTTCATGATTCTCTGCTCAACCTTCTCCTTAATAAAATGATACTTAATCTCAATGTGCTTTGTCATTGAATGATGGACGGGATTTTTTCTAAGATTTATAGCACTTGATTTGTCGCACTGGATTCCGATCGGAGACTTCACTTCAACTCCCATATCTTCAAGCTGCTGCTTCATCCACAAAAACTGTGTGCATGCTTGAGTGGACGCAATATACTCTTCTTCTGTGGTGCTCAATGAAATGCAATCTTGCTTCTTGCTTAGATAAGAAATACACAATCCGCCAAGATAGAAAGCACCACCTGACGTTGATTTCCTATCATCCGTTGAACCGGCCGAGTCTGCATCAGTATAGCCCAATAACTTTGTATGAGATTTATCAGTATATGTCAAGCCGAAATCCACTGTTCCCGGGATATACCGAAGTATTCTTTTCATTGCAAGCATGTGGCTTTCCTTGGGATTGCTCTGATATCTCGCTGCTTGGCATGTGGCGAAAACAATATCAGGCCTTGTTGTAGTCAAGTACAACAAACTTCCAATAATTTGCCTATATTCTGTGATATTAACTGCCTTGCCATCTTCATCTTTCGATAATTTCATCCGGGTGGGAACTGGAGTCTTCATATCCTTGTAATTTTCCATTCCAAACCTTCTCAGGACCTCCTTGGCATATTTAGATTGAGAAATGAATGTTCCATTCCTTCCTTGTGTCACCTGTGGACCAAGGAAAAACGTTAGCTCTCCAATCATTGACATTTCAAACTCATTTTTCATGAATTCAGAAAACTTTATGCACTGAGCTTCATCTGATCCACCAAATATTATGTTATCGACATAAACCAACACCATCATCCTTTGATTACTGTCATTACTGAAATAGATATTGTAATCAACTCATCCACGCTGAAAACCATGCTTCTTCAAGTACTGATCATGCCTTGAGTATCATGCCCTTGGTTCTTGTTTCAGCCCACATAATTCCTTCTTCATCCAAAAAACATTGTTCTCACCCTCATGAATAAGAGAACCATATGGTTGCTCGATATGCACTTCTTCCTCCAGAATCCCATTCAAGAATACTGATTTGACATCCATCTGAAATACCTTGGACTTTCGTAGCACTACAATGGCTAGGAATAATCTGATTGTCTCCTGCCTTGAAATTGGTGCAAATGTCTCATCACCATCTATTCCCTCTATCTAGGAGTCTCCTTTGCACATTAGTCGTGCTTTGTTCCGAATCACTGTGCCATATTCATTAATTTTTTTCTTAATAGACCCATCTAGTCCTGATGGCGTTTTTATCTTCTGGCCTCAAAACAATTCTCACATGTTTGGTTCTTCTCAATTTGGTCAAGCTCTTCATTCATAGCATGAACCCAGTTTTCATCTTCAGCTACATCAGCTAAGAATTTCAGCTCTACTTGAGGTAGGAATGATGTCTGCTGTAGTGACTTCAGTATTCTTGTTTGAACAGGAGCTGCCTGATCACCAATGATATTTTGTCTATCAATTTCAGCTCATCTCTTTGGCTTCCTTGTAGGCACAAACTAGACACTTTCAGGTTCATCATCGGTGTCTTCTTCTGAATCAGCATATGACACTTCTGCTCTCCCTATGTTGCTTTATTCCTCAACACTTTCATCAGGAAGTTGTTCATTGACTCATTTTCCAGTGGCTTCATTTCTTTCAGCTACTTTTCTTATATTTTTGTTGACACGCCTTTGATTTTCTCTTGCAGCTTCTTGGTATCCTGAAAACAGTCAGCCGATACCATATTGTTAGAGAAAATAGATAAGCATGAAATGCATTGTTATTGCTGCTTCTCCCTGTGTTTCTTTCTTCCCTCAATAGGAAACACCTGAGCCAAGTCATCCAATTATTTCATTGATGGCTCTTGAATCTGATTTGGATTTAGAATTCTCCCCCTGTGTTACACAACACTTCTATCTGTTAGGCCCAATGGTAGAGACACATAACCATTCTTCTCCACGTGCACCATTTATATTAATCTAGCACTCAGCATCGAGCCATTAACCAAATATCTAAGCCTACTGAGTTGGAACTCGGTGTAGGAAACAAGAGATAAAGCTAATAACACAATCACTTCTAATTGTGCTCAGTTTCTCCCTTTCATTTTCAATTCTGCTACCAGATTTGAATCAATTTAAACTCTAGAGCATATCACTTCTCCACTACGCATCCTTAGATGCCACTACCCCATGGATCGTATCTCCCTAAAACCTAAAACACATGAATCATCAGTTAATAGCATTAATATATATATGGAGAGGGGTAATTCTCCTAGACTCGTCAAGATGAGGATTGTGGTTGATTCTGATGGGTCAACCCTTTGATTCTTTTATGTAGAGCATCACACTCCTTCCTAGCTTCTTCTAGCTGCCTAGCCAACTTCAACTGCTCTGGCCATATGATTAATAATTCATTACCCACATGCTGATCCTTTCGTTTATATGTGGATTCTGCAGGCTTGGCCTTTCTCACTATTTGGGGTTTAAACCCATGACTGCACATTTCCGTCTTTGATGTTCCACCAAAATTCCACTTCCCCTGATTCCTTATCTGAGTAGGAATCTCTTTTCTTTCCATCTTCCCTTGCCTCTTTCGCCATTGCAAGGATTGTTCTCTTTCCTCCACTTCTCGCTGAGGAAGACGACTTGCGAATTTTTCAATGTAATTTTTGTTTATCTTTCTTTTATCAGATGTTTGAGTCACCACACTCTCTTTAACTGGTGGTGATTCCTCTACTGAATGTGCATTCTTCTTACTCATAGCTGAAGTAGATCTCCCCTTAATCATCCGGGTTTGTTCAAATTCTCTCCATGAGAGTTGTTCACTTTTTCTTCCAATGCATAATTCCTTATCATGCACACCTAGAGTTGAGAATCTCTTTTCGAGTTCCTTTTCCTTTCCAGCTTTCTTCTTGCTACATTGTCTTGCCAAATTCCCATAATCAGAACATATAAAACATTTTACATCAAAGGAATACCTCATTTCATCATTTCTCTATCGATATGTTGATGCATCTTGAGTTCTTCTTCTGACATTGTTCTCCTGAGCTTCCTGACACATAATCATGGTATGTCCCATTCTTCCACAGTAATAGCATCTAATAAGTGATTTCCTCTAAGAGACTCTTCTCTCGAATTTCTCATGACGCTTCTTCGTATTCTCATATTTTTTACAGATTCTGTTTTCATAGCCTGAAATGTATTCCAGATCCTCTGAACAAAAGCTTGATGTGTGGCCATAAATCCCGCAGAAATAGCACATGTCATCACTTCTTCTTATAGCTATCCTCTTAGGCATATCTCCAGTACCTACATGATTTTCTCCATTTCTGGAGTTATTCACGGATCTCTTCTTATCATGCCTGGGAGGTGATTTATCAAATCCAATACCAGCTTTTCTGAAACTTGCTGGTCTTTGAGATGAGAAAATATTCTATTGTTTCTCTTCAAAAATAGCATATTTGTTCTTCATTTTATTATCACTTGTCGAAGGATGATCAAATAGAAAGTGTAAGGCATCCTTCATTTTTGGCATTCCTTTAGTATTGGATTTCTCCAATTTCGTCTTTACTGATTCTAGCTCTTCTTCCAACTTTTGAATCTTCATATACCTTGATTCAAGTTGGACATCAAGTTCTCCCTTGAGAAGCTTCCCTCTACTCATCTCATCTTCCAACACATGTGTCATCTTATCCACCATGTCACTCTGCTCCTTTACTTTCAATTTCTCTTGAGAAACAGAATCAGAACAACATGCATTGTCTTGTTGTAGTCTTTGATTATTCTGAAATAGCTCAGATAGCTATGTAGTAAGATCAACATTTCTGGCTTTCAGATTCAGAACTTCATCTGACTTTTGACTCTCTTCATAAGCACCAGCCTTTTGTTTTCCTTTTATTTTAGCCAGCTTTTGTAGTTCCTCACCCTGAGAATCATTCTTCCCCTTTAGGTCAGTTGCCGCATCAATGAGCCTTTGATTTAATCCTCTTAGCTTGTTGACCTCAATTTCCAGTGCTTGGATCCGAATATATTTAGACTTAATTTCATTGGTGTTTCCAACATAACATGGAATATCAAGTTCTTTGATGCACTTGACTTGATCATTCACTTTTCTATTCAAGCCATCGATCTCCATTTTCTGTTCTTCAATCTTATGCTTATACTCACTAACTGTTTCTGAGTTCTCTCGTGTTGATAACTTGAGTTTCTCAATTTCTTCCATCAACTCAGACTTGTCTTCTTCCTACTGCTGCATATACAGTTTGTCCTTGTGAACAACTTTGTTAGATTTATTTGTTTTATCTCTCCAAACATCTATCTCCTCAAGAGAAGCCTTTAACTCAGCTCACATATCTATTCTTCCTTCAATTTCTTCTTCTGTTTCAGTATCACCCGGATGCTCATGTACTTCACTCATTCCAACATCATGATTGAGTGAATCAATCTTTTCCCTATCAGATTCATCTAGACCTTCCTTCAGTAAGCTGTTTGATTCTTTTAGTTGAATCACACTATTTCCAAAAACACTTCCACACTGAGGGAAATTACCAGACTTCTGATTCTTCTTTGATGCTTTTCCTTTTCCCATGGAAGATTGTGATATGAGAAAACTATATTTTCAACCACACAGATCGACTACACCACGTCGAAGCAAACAAATCTGATAAAATAAGCATATCCCTATGATACCAATTGTTAGGGCCAATAGGGGCCTATATACCCTAAGAGGGGGGTGAATCAGGGTATGGATATTCTTTTTCAAAGTTCTTCCTACCCCAATGGATCTTGACCTCTTTGTTACAAGGGTCACTTTGTTTGCACTTGTGTGTATGTTATGATCACTTACTTTCTTCTTTATCTGATGATGACGCTTTAAATGCAATGCAGGCAAATTAGCAGGCAGACGAAGAGATTTTTACTTGGTTCACCCTCACTGGGCTACGTCCAAGGAGCATATGCCGACAGGTTTCCGGTCGTACCAAATTCCACTAATATTCACTAGATGTGGATAGAAAGTTTGGGTACAGTCACTCTGTCCCAGGCTCGCTGCCTTTACAAGGTTTGGGGTCAGCTCACTACTTTCCCAAGGGTCACTCCCTATTTCTCTCTCTCTGTCTCACTGCCGGTGGAGAGGATCACCTAATTACTCTTCCTAATCTCAATGCTCTGTGAAGGGAATCCAATCACAGTTTATAGACTTGTAGGTCTCTTCATTTCCATTAAGGAATGCATCTTTCTCTGTATGTAGATTCTCTGTTGAAGTTCAACTTTCACCCGTAGATGAATACCCCTTTGCCACTATCCACTGGGCAAACCACTTTGTAAACACCTTCACGAAGAACCCTACTTCGCTAGGCTCTTTATTTCGCGAAGCTCAAACAAGCCTTCGTGAAGCTTCTGCCTTTTCGTGAAGCACTCTCGCGAAGTACTACCGTGAAGCACTACCGCGAAGCTCAAGCTGTCGCAAAGAAACTTCCCTCATGAAGCTTACTAAGCCAATGTGGGGCTCATAGGGTTCGCAGAGCTATAATAGTCGCCGCGAAGCTCCTCTTTCGCGAAGCACACTGGCTCCGCGAACTACCTTCGCAAAATGAGAGCAAATGATCTTCTCTGAAAATTCTCTCTCATCTTCTCTCGAGGGGGTCAGCCTCTATTTATAGGTTATTCCACCGACCCTCGTCCCTTCCGCGCGAAGTCAAGACCACATCATCTCAAATCTTGAAGCTCCAAAGTTTCATCCGGAATTCTATCCAAATCGTGAAGCACCACGGCAAGTTTCCGTTCGCGGAGCTTGACGTAGTCGCGAAGAATTACGGTCAACATTCCTTCACGCCTTCTCCGCGAAGCTCCCTCTCAAAGCCCTTCACCACCGCTATGCGCTTCAACTCTTCTGTTCGCAAAGCTTGACGTAGTCGCGAAGCATCACCGTCAACATTCCTCCGCGCCTTCGCCGCGAAGCTCCCTCGCAAAGCCCTTCACCGCCGCGATGCGCTTCATCCTCTGCCGTTCGTGAAGCTTGACGTAATCGCGAAGCATCACCTCCTCCATTTTTTTGGCCTTCGCGAAGTCCAATCCATACATCCCATCTTCGCGAAATTCATGCCTTTTCCATATTAAATTATGGTCTTCATGGAAATCCTATTTTCGTGATGCTCACCAAACTCCAAATTTTGGACCCCAAAAATTTAGCAAACACTGGGAAACGGCGCCACCTTGTACTGCTCTTTTTTACCGCCTCCAGATCGTCCTTTCTTTTTTCATCGTTCTTTGTCAACAAATTCTTGGGAACTTGACAAATATCCATGAAAACCTGCTTTTTCAACAAACACAATCAACCCATAAATACTGCAAAGTTGCCTTGAGGGATTTTTTCCCAACAGACGCATCAGGTACCAGACTCGGGTATGTCCTGATGCGGGAGCGATCGGTGATCACATATGGTTCTAGGCAACTGAGATATCACGAGCAGAGCTACGCTACCCATGACCTGGATATAGAAGCATTGGTCTTCACCTTGAAGATTTGGTGACACTATCTTATTGGCGAACATTTTACCGAGTAATCTAATCACAAGAGTCTCAGGTATATCTTCTCTTAGAAGGACCTGATCCTGAGACAGTTGTGATGTCTTGAGTTCTTCCAGGACTATGACTTCAAGATAGTCTATACTTCTATGAAGGGGAACATAATAGCGGATGCACTCAGTTGGAGATCTTTTTTACAGCTGCTAGGATAGGTGACAGAGCAGTTGGGTTCTTTACAGATATCCTTCATGGATAAGGATGAAGCAGCTTACCTATAGTCTATGACTGTCACTTCCCCGATTTTTCAGCAAATTCTGGAGGTATAGCTTGATACATTGATTTCAAGGCCCAACATGCTCAGATATCTTCAGGATGGTCTCCCGAATGATTTTTCTAAAGTTGGGGAGCATGTCATCCTCTTTAGAGGACGTACCATTGTACCAATGTCACTTCCGGAGGAAGTGATGAGGGAATTCCACATCCCTTCTTATGGTACATCCAGGAGCAGATGGAGACTACATAAAGAAAACATAAGTCTTATACCGACAGGATACGGGGACCTCTGGAATTTGAGTATAGCGACCACGTCTTTCTATGGGTCTCACCTCGATGTGGTTTACAGAGATTAGGCCGAGATGGAAACTTATCTCTGAGGTTAATCGGAACTTTTCAAGCCCCCAGCAGAGTTGGAGAGGTGGCTTAACGCTTAGATCTTCCACCCCAGTTACTCAGGGTGCATGATGTGTTCCACGTATCCCAGCTGAGGATATACGTGCACGACCCTTCCCATTTCATCGACCAGAGCGAGCTGCATGTCGAAGAAGGGGCAACTTTTACAATGGTTGCAGTGGAGATTGAGGATCAACAGGAGTGGGTCCTTCATGGATGGTCGATACCTCTAATGAACATTCGCTGAGATCACGAGAACCTCTAATAGAGCACATGGGAGCAGGAGGCTCATATTCGAGCTTAGTACCCCCCCCCCCCACATTGTTTCCTTAGTTTGAGTTGTGGATTACGGGGACATAGAACCCTAAGGTGGGGAGAATGTAAAGACCTGAAATATCCATGTAAAAGTTTTTATTTAAATGGAAATTTTACGAGTCCAAAAAATCAGACGGTGCGCGATTCCGAGGCCCGGAGTGCCCGGAATGATCCTTCAAAGTTTTGTTAAGCTTAAATTAACGCTCTTAAGCAGTTTTCCTGAAAAAGTAGAATAACTATTAAATGGTTACTCGAATCAGAAATCAGAGGGAACTGTTGCACTTAGGATGGTGGGTTTACCCTAGGCGTGACATAAGTTTAGTCGGCACGAGCCTCCTATGAGAAATCCCCAAAATGGAATAACCGTAAATAATATAATTAAATAAATTATTTTATTTTTCAAATGCTAATAACTCACAAAAGGTAACTCGGATTAAAAATCCAAGACCACGGCTGAACTCATGTGGGTAGGATTTCTTTAATAAGAAACTAACTTGGTTCGGCAAGGGCCACCAGAGAAAGTTAGTTTTTGGCTGCAAAAAATATCATTAAGTGACAATTATTTTATTGTAAAATTCGTAACTTCTAAACGATAACCCAGATTGAAAATCCGAGAGTGCCATTGGGTTTTTTGGGGTGTGTTTCACCTATGTAGATCCTAACCTCGACTAGCGCGGGTCAAGGGTGACTGATAATAATTTTCCACACTTTTTTGCAGGTACATTGAGAAAATGTGTGAGCGGCGTTTTATAACTTTTGAACCAGTGCTCGGAATTGAAATCTAAGGGCACCATTGAACACGCAGCACCGAGGTGGTGGTGGGACCGCCACACCCTAACCTCCCATTAGAGGTTATGGTGGTGGGTCCCACCCAAACCCAATCTCCCATGTGAGGTTAAATGTGGTGGGGACCACACAAGGCCACCCGACCCCTATTAATGGGAAGAGACCATAACCTCTCAACTCCCCCTATTAATGGTGCCACCACCACCTCTTTTAATGGCCAAAACCTCCTCTTTTAATTTTTGGAATCTCCCTTAATTAATTACGCCAACGGGTGTGAATTAATTAAGGGGAGCCTCTTGGCATCCTCCAAATTAATTGTGACACCCCTCTTGCAATTAATTTGGTGGAGCCGGGTTAATTAATTCTACCATTTGAATTACGTGCCAACGAGATTTTAGACAAACCCTCCCGCACCTATATAAAGGATGTTTGGGGGAAGGTTTTGGGATGGCTTAATCAAGCGGCGAAATGCTGGAAAAGAGACGTGCCGCCCAACACTTGGAAGATTACACCCCTACCAATGAAGAACGCGAAGAACGCCGGCGACGATCTTCTTCTCCGACCATCTTTCTCGGACCCCTTCGACGTGGGATGTGATCGTCTACCACGGATCGACGGACAACTTACCACGACATCAATGAATGATCGCCCATTAATCAAAAGGTATGGGGTTTTGTGTTATTTTACTTATGAGAATAAACCCTCGTTCTTCGACAATCATGTTATGGTATGAGAATCACCGACTTCTATCACCGTAATGAGGATGGTTTGGGCCGCACGAACATGGTATGACCCTCCCCTTGTTTGTTCTTGTTTAGTGATGACAAAGGTGGTACATGCGGCGACGACGAAAAAGTTGGAGAAAAAAGGCCGCGGGCGCGGCCTCCATGAACTGTGTCGCCCCCGCGCCCCTGTCTATGTGGACCCGGTACCCCGCGCCCCTGCCGGCACGCTCCTGGCGCCCCACGCCCCTGTCAGTGCACTCCTGGCGCCCTGCTCCCCCCTGGCGGTGCACTCCTGGCGCCCCACGCCCCCTGTCGACGCGCAGTCCGGCGCCCCGCACCCCAGCCGGTGCGCTCCCGGCGCCCAGCGCCCCCTATCAGCATGCATCCCGGCACCCCGCACCCCTATCGGCGTGCTCCCAGCGCCACGCGCAGCCTGTCGGCACGCTGCCCGCCTGCCCAGCTCCTGCTGCGGCCTGCCATGCACCCCCGCGGCCTGGTCGGTGCAACTGTGCCCTGCCCAGAGTCCATCCAGCCCGCCCGTGCCCCGCGTGGCCTGCCCGTTGGCCTCCCAGAAATCGGCCTGCTGAACCGACCCACGACGCCCCCATGGTGTCGCTGGTCAGACCGGCCCGGTCTCCCGGGCAGAGTTACTGTGTCGCCTACGTAGCAAATATCAGGTCGAACGACCCTCGCGGTCCTCTGGGCCGAGCCCAGCGTACCGGGTCAAAACATAGCTGGCTGACCCTCCCAATGGGCCTGGTTAGACCCAGTGAGTCTGAATGGGTCGAACCAGAGCGGGTCGATCTGATCATGTCGGACCGGTCTCGGGCCCATTACTGACCCATTACCTTTTTGGGTCATTTATATGGCACTGGACGTCTGTTTGACGAACTGTCAGCGGTTCTAGTATTCTTGGAGCATAGACGTCCCATTGAGATTGACCCATGGGAGTTTGGGGTATAGTTGAGATACGGTCAGGTAGGTTCGAACACGAAACCAACCGGTCCCCATGGACTAAAATGCTAATAACTAACCGACTGGGCATCTGATTGATGAGTTGTCTGTTGCTTTGAGACCCCTATGACGTGGAGGACCTTTGAGATACTTTTTCATGGGACTTCATCACACTTTGAGTATCATCTTGTAGCTCATGGAGCAGACCCTCCCGGAGACGAGCGAGCAGAGTATGAAGACCTAGTATCAGGCTAAGACCTGATGGCTTCTTGACCAATTCGATTCGGAGTGACTCGACTAGCCTAGTGGGGAGCGCTACTATGTGAGGCGACAGACCCATGGCGGAGGAGCGCCACTGTGTGAGGTGGCAGACCCGCGGTACTCGACAGGAGGAGTACCTCTATAGGCTATTAGGGGGAGTGCTACTGTTTGAGGTGGCATACTACAGGTGGAAAGAATCTCTGTGTGACGTAGTTGTCCCACGGTACTCGACAGGAGGAGTACCTCATCAGTCTATGGTTAGTGAGTAGCTCCTCGGAGTCGCGACAAGGCCACTTTACTCGACAGAGGAGGATTTATCCAGCAGCCATGGTTTCGATAATAAAAATACTGGTTTGAGCTGAGTCTTCGCCTTTTTGTGTTTACCTCATGATTGAGATGGGTTACTTGATAACTTAGGTATGTGTATGGGAATATACCTATGTAATGGTTATCCGTTGAAATCATAATTTTTTGTTTATCCTTGTAGGATTTGTGAAAGCTTGAGGGTATCAGGGTCCCTACTGTGTATTGTTATACTCACCTATGCACGGGCTATGCCCGCACCTCGTTGTGTTGGAAGCAGACGACGGACATCGCTGATGGTGGCCGAGAGCACCAGGACTGGACGGTACCCAGAGGTGGACCTCATGATGAGTCGGTACCCAGAGGAGATGGAGGGACCTGGAGTGCTGAGGAGGCTATTTGTATCTACCATTTAGGTAGGATCCGTGATGGATGATCCATGCGCTGCTAGACACCTTCCAGCTCTTTGTCTTTTAGTTGTACCTGTTTCGTCTTTTCCTTGTACTTTACAGTTGGGCTTGTATTTCTGGCCCCTTTACTTTTTAGAACTACTTTTTTATACAGTTTTTACTTAGTGTATGATTCTTCTTGTACTCTGGTTGTTTGTGTTTACATTTTATAAAGGCAACGCCTTCCAAGTTTTAGGGAATTACGCCTTTAATGTTAGTATCCAACCCTTGGCCTATGGAAGGCGGGCTTGGGGTAGTCACGATGCAGGCCCCGGGGGACGGGTCATGATATAAAAGGTTATATGAAAACAAAATATGGTATTATATATATTTATATAGTTTATTTATATAATTATAATAATGTTTTATGGATTATACATGAGTTTTTAACATATAAAATGGATTTGAATACTTATTATATTGGATTTCTTTAAATATTTTTAATTTTATGAACCGCATACCATATTCACTACCTATTTATATTTTTTGGTGTATATAAATCCCATGAATTCATTTTAAGATGAATATACACAAAAAATAATTTTCATTTTCAATTTATGACCTATCCATTAGGGGGTTTATGGTTCACAAGTTAACAAATCGATAAGGTATTTTTTGTCACAATTTTCTTTCATTATAGAATAAGTTATGTTCCACACCAATCATATTCTATATAGGGTACATAATTCCCCCTTAATAGCTTATATATTGAATATAATCCTTTAAATTATATGTTAATATTAATTCAATGTTATTTATTATTAGAGATTATGATTAAATGTTTCTAATGTTGTAATGTTTTATGATTATTCTTAAAAAAATAAAATATTATTACCATTATGTCAAGAAACATACAAATTTTATTTTATTCATTAATTTCATAATAATAAATGTTTTAATTTTTATTTACCTCCATTTGTGAACATTAGATTATGATTTTATTTTTTGAAAAAAAAAATCGATTAAATTCTATTTTTCTTCCCAATTCATTTATTCATAATTTTCTTACGAAAATGATTTAACTATTTTTTGAAAGGGTAAATGATAAATCACTCCAAAAAATATCAATTATATCTAAAATGTTACATGATAATATTCCCTTATTTTTTCAAATGGAATTTATTTCTAGGAAGGTTTTATGTTTTAAATAAATTATTTTTAACGAAAAGTTATTTACCTCATGGATGGTGATAAATGATCGCTCAAATTTATTTTTTGAATATAATTATATCTACCAATATTGTTATTTCATTTCAATCGATTAGAAACATGGATACCTGTCATATTCATTCTATAAGTGGATCATTATGAAATAATTTTTATGAAAATGGTTTCCCTTACATGGGTTATACCATGATATAATTCATTAGAGACCCTCATATTGGTCAAAAAATATTCTATAATGGAATAATTAAATAATTATGAAATATATTTCTTTGGCCAATGTTATTCTATTATGGATCATTTTCGTTGATATGTTTATAATTAATGTATATATAAATTTTTATAACTGTTCCATGACAGAAAATTAGGATATTTGATAAGCAGGGTATGGTTTTATAAATTATTCTCATGTTCTCACACGTTTTTTTTCATGTTATGGTTATATAAATACCTTTTTAACCCTTACTAATAATTTGACATCTTCCTTTCTTATATTTCCATTCATCTGATTATCTAAAAAGGATAATGTCATTTATGTTTATGAAAAGTATTAAAAATTAATTTCATTATGGTATAAATTCAACATCATTCACAAAATTAGAAGATTATGTGCCAATTATCCTAAGGAGCAGAAATAGTATGGTCTTATAGAATGTTATTTTGTAATGTGGGGAATATTACTCTAATTTTTTAATAAATATATACGAAAATACTAGGTTTCTATTTATAAAAATTTACAAAAATGAATACGATGAATGATTTGATTTAATATTGGATTATCATATTTTAATTTATTATATTGGAAAAACTTTTCTCCCCATTTTATTTTCAGTAAATACATTAATAATTTTTTCTTACATTTTTATGGATCTTAAAACATGTCAATAATTAATTTTTTTGAATCGGGATTGAAAAGAATCATTTTATATATTAATTTCCAATATTAATAAATGATGTAAAAAACAATGGACGAAATTATTCATAAAAGTAGATTATGTATGTATTTAATCCATCATTTCTCTCATGAGAGTAAAATAATTTCTCCAATTTATGAAGAGGATCTGGAAAAGATATTTTTCATTTAACTTCATATTTGATGAATCGAATGGAATTTTAGATGATCATTAATTTATTGTTTTTAAGTCCATATCCTTACATTTATATTAACATTATTTTGATGAATGGTGTAGATCTCTCTCTACATTTGTTCAATCTTTTTATTTTCCTATATATTCACTTCTCACTAATGTTTTCCAACTATAAATCAAATTAACATGTCATTATGGAGGATATTTACAACACCCTTTCTATCTTACCATATATATGTTTTATTAGTTCCTTTTATTAAATTATATTCTGACATTGGAATTTTAAAATATCAAACCCTTCTTTTCTAATAACATCATTAATCTATGAGGAAAAAATTTATTTAAGTGGGAATATTGTGACACATAGGTATTTTAAAAGGGGGAATTCATGTATGAAAGTGTGTGTGGCACACGATACAAAGAGAATTGGAGAATATTACACCATCGCGCATTAGGATATATTTGTTTTTTAATAAATTAATTATTTTTCTAATTTTTGATGCATTTAGTATTAGGTTTAAATAAAATATGATCCCCAAAAAAATATTATTATTTAAAGGAAACCATTATTACCTTGCCCTTTTATAAGGGAGTTTTAATATTTATAACTAAATTATTAAAATTTTAATGTTTTAAAATATATTAAATAATTTAAATTTTTATATTTTGATTATAAATAAACTAATATCCATTTGTAGGATAAAAAAATTTCAGAAAAAATTTTATTTTTTGGAAAGAATGATTCATTATACTTTGTGTACATAATTTAAAAAAAATTGAACAATATTTAGATTTTATTATTTGATAAATTGATCATAATTTTTAAAATACACATGTCAAAATGATATATGGATTTTTTTGGACTCTTATGAATATAATATTTTTTGATGAATATTAAAAAATAATGATTTTTATTTAAAACACCATCTTAGTTTAAATTATTTAAAAATATAAAATATAATTTATTTTTATTTTTCTTTAAAAATATTATATTGATATTCATATTTAACAAATTTAGGTCATTGGAATCAGTTTCATTAGGAATATTGATATTAAAATATTATATACATATGATAATTTTCTCTTTTGAGCACCCCTTTTTCATCCGGCATGTAGTTTAATTTTAAATTGATTTTTTCCAAATATGTGGAATTAATTTTGAAAACTAGGTTACTGATTTAAAATCAGAATAATTTATATTTTATAATATGTTCAAAAAAAATAGTTCTTTATAATGTGCTTTAAAAAACAGTAAATATTAATTATCTTGGTAAATGTAAATATGGGTCTAATATATTGTTGAACGATATTTATAGTGGTTAAAAATGACCTAAAACAAGTAAAAATATAATTTTATTTACATATATATTTCTTATATTCTATAATAATTGATAGTGACTCATTTTTAGGCTTCTAAAATGAAAATAATATTGGTAGCACTTTATCAATTAAAATTTTCCTTATGTGGCATCTCCCCACTTATAAAATGACACCCACTATACTCTATTTTTAACATTTACAAAACAATTTTTTTTGTCTAAAACCTAATAAAATCACATCCTTAAATTCATCCACAAAATCTAGAGGAATATTTTTTAGGAATATCTCCTAATAAAGAATTAGTTATAATCTTATAAAGGCTCTCTAATGATGTAGAAAATTTCATTACTATGTATATTTTTTCCATTTGGTCATCAACATTATTTCCACCATATTAAAATTTTATAATATAGAAACACTATTATATGATATATAATAAGTATTTACTTTTTTAATGTAATAACCCAAATTCAACTCCACATCCATCAAATTGAAAATTAAATTGTTGATCATGTTATGACATACTACCGCCTCACAAACTAAGGTATTATGTTTTCTATTACCACATTATAAAACTATATAAAATGAATGATTTTACATATCCATGTGATATTAAAAAAATTATTATACATATGAAATTAATAAATCACATATAAATTCTTATATTACTTTCTAAGGTGGATAAAATAATGGAAATCGTGTGTACGGTTAACTATTACATCGCGAGGCCATGTGATTTGTTTTTCGTATACATTTTATATGGAAGGTAGTAAGGATAAATTTTTTAAATATATGTAATTATAATTAAAAATAAATAATTCATAAAATATAATATCAAATATCTCTTTTTACCATCAATCCATTGGACAAAAATCATGTCATTCGTGCATACATCTGTACTACCACCTCCACATAATGATGTGAACCGTTTTTCATTATTTATTCTCATAGATAGAAATAAATATGTAATTAATTATAATATATATATATATTAAAAAAATTATCATATAAACATGAATTAATATTGATTTTCCTTATAATCCATCAATTGATAACAATATAAACAACATTCATGTTTATATATATTCTACAATGTCAATGAATGGTGCAATGTATTCTCTATCACTAACATTAATAGATTAGAATACATACATATATAATTAATTTATATGAAATTTATACAAGTGATTAAATTATGTATCCTATTTCAAACTGATATGATGAAATGAAAAAAAAATAATGAAATAAAATATACATGAAAAATAGGTAGTTATCACTCGAAGCAATGATTGTAATAATAGATTTTTAATAAAAAAGTAATAAAATTAAATAAGTAAATAATTCATTGTATGATATATATGAGTATTTTTATTCAATATATGTAGAATAAAATTATATTTACCTTATTTTGGGGTTGTAAACATATTAGGGAATCCAAACCTAAGCTAAGGGTCTCTCGTGATAAATTTTCTTTTGTGAGACAAACACTATATTGCCCACTTATTCCATTTCATGGTTTATGTACATCCCTCAAGAATTGATATATCATTAATCATTTAATAATTATTTAATTTATTTTATCATTTTATTATTTTTAATTCTATGTGGATTAAGATTATATATTTAGAAATTGTCATGGGTTTGTTTCAAAATATCATCATTATTCATGATTGTTTTTTGATTAGGTTTTCATTAAGGGTTTTATTTTAATTATAAATCATAAAATTAATCTATTTTATTATAATATGGTTAATTTTTTTTCTTTGTTAAGTAATATTAGAAATTTATTAATATTTGGTATATAAAATTATTGACAAAATTGTTTTAATAAAATTTTACTTAATTTATCTCTTAGGTTGAAAATAATTCTTCAATGAAATCATAGATTTCAAAAAATGTTTTCAAAATTTTTTTTAACCATTTAGAAATTATTTAGTAAATATAGTTTTAAATTTTGTGTCATAAAAACTATAAATTAATCTTAATTTTTTCATAAAAACAAGTCCCCTTCGGCTTTTACAGAAAATGTGAATGGGATGATTTGTTTTAATGTTTGTGGAATGAACATAATTTTGAACTATCATAGAAAATCAATGTTATATATATTTTTTAAATGATTTCCATGGTTATTTTTAAATAATTTTATTTTTTTTATTTTTGTTTGAACTATCTAATTTAAATGTTGTTTTTTAATATGAAGAGGACATTTTCCACAAATATGTTTTAATGAAATTTTTATCATATTTATTATTAGATGACATAAAACCATTATTTCATATATAATATATTGGGGATATAATCTAAAAATTACATCCTTATTATATATTTGGATGGTTTATGATCAGTTTCACAAAGAATGTAAAATTTCATTACAATTCATTATATCATTCTATATGGTTTAGCATAATGCTTATTGTATTATGCTACGTATTGATGATTAGAATTATAGTTTTTTCCGAATTAAAATTTTATTGATTATTTCTCAACCATTTCATATGAAGAATGAATTTTACCTAGTATGTGATGGGGGGACTAAGTTAAAGATAACACCTAGATGCATCGAAATGTCTCATAAGACAAATTATTTAGACAAGTTAGTCTGGTTATTATCAATATAATCAAACAATGTTGTCAAAGGTATTGAAAATATATTTAAGATTCCTAGAATAGTGAATTCCACTATTATGAGATCAATTTTTAATATCGATGTGATTATTAAATTAGTAATAATATACAGGGTTATGATTCATGTTTATTTGTAATTTTTATGGATTTATTTTATCATTATTTATTTAATCTATATTATGATAAGTAAATTGATTAAATTGTGGATATTATTATTATATACCATACCAAAATGACGATTCTTATTAATTTCTAAAAGCTTCCAATATATACATGACTTTACTATGAATCTCTACTCACCTCTTTCTTACCATTTATTTTCCCGTAATACAAAGAAGTGATTTGTGACTAATATATATGGATAAAATATGAGGAATAATGGTTTTATCATGGAAATTTCATTGTTTATATGATGTTTTAAATTATAATTTGAATTTTATTTATATATCATGTTTCCATGATAACTGAAAAATTTTGTTCTTTGACATTCAATTTATTTTACCTTAGGATAATGTAATAATTTTACAATCATCTCTTGTATACAAGTGATAGTGTCCTTGAAAAAATTAATAAAAGATAATTTAATTTAATTTAACGTCCCAAAAAAAGGAATATTTAGTTTAGGGGATGAATATATTATCCTGGTAGGTAAATTGATATTATTATACATTAAAATTGGTTTATTAAAAATTCACATTCTTAAAATAATAACAAATACTTTATTATAAAATGAATATAGATGAATAAAATGATAATATTAGTTAATAAATTCATCAAAAAAAATTCTACGAGAACATATGTGAGAAATAAAAACATGGATATAGAAGGGAAATACATTATATGGGATAAAAAATATTTTTAACAAAATTATTTTCTATGAATCAATAAACCCATCATGGAATAATTATTCAGTAATAATCACGATTTACCAATAAATTAGTTTAGAAATAAAATATTACATTATCAAATTGTATAATAATTCAATCCTAAAAGATCCAAAATGAATTTGAGTAAATTAAAATCAAGAAAATTATTTTAATTAAGATAAACTCTTACAGATGAAGAAAGATTCTCAAAAATGCCCCTTGATTAAAAGTGTGATAATATTTAGTCAATGTATAAATACCATAAAAATATATTAATTATATAATTATCATTAGAATTGGAATTAGATATACCATTTCAATAATATAAATTGAATAAAATATATTTCACAATAAAAGGAAATTTGGAAATGAAACCCTTACCATGTTCTAGATTCCTTAATCACAATCGACTAAATAACATAAAAATATAATTAATATTATTAGAGAAAAACATTGGAACATTCATATTATATATATTATTTATCATGTTCTATATATTTTCATATGTTATTTTTATATTTTATAATTTTTGTTGTGTTTAATGAAAATTGAATCACTATTAGCTTATTTTAAAAAATTTAAGAATGAGAGATTATATTTCAAAAAACACATAATTCTATATTTTAACCATTACAAAAAAAAATAAAATATAAATTTTAAAACTAAATTATCATAAAAGAAAAATAAATGATCTCATATTTATCGATAATATAGTTTTTCTACATTGTTCAAGTATGTGTCTAAACAA
This sequence comes from Viscum album, assembly GCA_963277665.1. NCBI lineage: Eukaryota > Viridiplantae > Streptophyta > Magnoliopsida > Santalales > Viscaceae > Viscum > Viscum album. Next base: position 1,353,752,168 of record OY728140.1, on the reverse strand, counting down.
ACCCCAAACATTTACGTGGAATATCCTGATGGGTGAGTATAGTTAAGGAATTGTATGTTATAATTATAAAATAAAAAAAAATATATAATTTATATTTTTTCATATTTGTGAATAATATTTTATTTTTCTTGGATAAATAAATATAGTCAACGTAAAAATTATAAAATGTTACTTTGTTGAGGAGGGCGTCAACTCTGTAGAGGGTTAACATTATTATGATATTTTAATTGAGTTGAAAAGTTTAAATAATAGTTTTAAATTATTTTAATAAAAAATTTGTATTAGATTTATTCATTGGGTATGATACTATTATATCATTGGTAGGTTTAAAATATAATAAATAAGATTAAAAATGATAAGGTTTATGTAATATTTACTTTGGTATTTTTTACATTCTATTGAAAGTATCCACAGAGATTAAATTATTTTTATAAATAATTGGTAGAATATTTATATGAACATGATATACAATTACTTGTTAATTAGTTCTCTAGTGATTTACAAATAAATATGAAGGAGATGAGTTTATTGAAGGGGTAGACGTGATAGCTTCTTATATATAAAGGAGAGTGTACTTTTGGAAAAAACCATTATATTTTAAATAATGTAATGTTACTACTCAAAGTCCAATATCTCTGAAGTAGGAAAAATTGGAGAGTGAGTGTTTTAATGTCATTATTTTCATTATATACTAGTTTTTTGTCAAAATATAGACTTTTAAGAATTCTCATTATTTGTTTTTAACTTTATCACTTATTTTATTCCACCATGTAGATTAAGTTAAATCCATATTAAAACATTAAAGAAATATAATAATTTAATTTATGCCTAATATTAACCTTCAGACATTAAATTTGTAAAAGAATTTAATAACATATTTTTTGGTTTAAAATAGTAATTTTAATATGAAATCACATAGGTTAATGAACAATTTTTAATGGGAAACATGTTATTATATTTTAAAAAAATTATTCAATATAATAAGATCATTGATACATAATTTAAAGAAATAAATTGGAATATGATAAAAAAAATTAAATTTATGTAGATTCATAATTAATACAAAACTATATTTTACTGTCATCTAAGTTACATATATGAAAATAACGAATATATTTCTTTTCATTTTAGTTTCATTTAAAATATTTCAAAAACTGTTGATCATTTGATTTATAATTTAATTTTTTTTAAATTTAATAAGTTTGTTCTTTATATACCATTTCTACCAGATAAATGGGGTTCTAAATTTCTATGATACACATATAAATTTTTAAATAATGAGAATTATAATTTTTTCACAAACATTATGTTTGCAAAAAAATTTATAAAGAAGAAAATAAATTCATAAGAAAAAAATATTGTTATTCTAAATCCAAAAGTGTTTTATTTATTATTGATGTTCAAAATTTTAATAATTTTTTTTTTGATTGAAAATAAATAATACACTTAATTCCTAGAGTTTTTGAGAAAAACAGATTTTCAACAAATTCAATATTCTTAGTATAATTTCATATAAATTTCAAATTTGAGATATGTTATTATATTAGTTTATTTATAATAGTTTTTTTAATGTCGCCAATTTGATATTCTATGGTGTAATATATAGTAAATTAAGAATAGTTCATCAAAGTGTAATAATTTTTCATTTCATACTAAATATGATTTAATATTCACAATTAAAAAATTTATTTTTATTTCAAAATTTTATTATACTAATTCATGGATATTAAATTTTTAATTCAATATATATATATATTATCATAGTTTAATGATATTATTAAATTATATACATAATGTGTATATATATTGATATATTATTTTAATACAATATTGTGTGTTACAATATTTTAATTTTAATTAATAGAAATTCATGGATTCTATATTGCTATTAAATATACCCCAACTATGCTATTTTGTTATGACTATGTATAAAACGACAATATTTACATCATATATATATACACTTACTAAATATTTATTCCTTTAAATATCACATTAGAATACATTGTTCTTATTTTATATTATTTATTATTCATATTTTATTCTCTTTCCATAATGAACATCTTCACTATAGGTATTGTTTTCCGACTAGTGATCATGAATGAATGAAATTGTCTAAGGGATTTGTTTTTTGTGGTGACATCATTTTTTTCTCTCTATTTTCCCATATTTATTTATAAAAATTTATTATAGGTATATATCCACAGTGAACAATAATCTATTGTGTTAAATACATAGTTCGTTGTGATTTAGTTGTAACATACAACGATTGAATGAATAATGTTTTCATAGTTTTAATTCATAACATTGATAACTTGTTTACCAATCAATTTCAATTACAAATTGGAAATAATAAAAAAAATTATAATTTAAAGAATGTTATTTATAAAAATAATATGATTCCAAAATACTAATTTAATTATACAAAAAAACATTCATTAGGAAGAAATACATATGTAATAAGATATATAATATAATTTTCATGACTATAATAAAACATTTAGTAATCATAAAAACACTAACGAGTACCGATTAAATCATATGATCAAAATGTGTCATATTTTATCATCAGTATATGAGGTTGATTGTGTGATCACATATACTAGGTGTCACTATATGAATTGGTCTAGATAATGATTCCACTAAGATCAATAGATCAAAAACTATGTGTGAAATAACAACCAAATATCCTGTAGTTGGTTCAATGTTATTTCAAGTGTTGATAATTCACAAATCATACATTAAAAAATTAACATTCATATCAAAACTTCTATCACATACATATATGGACGACCCTACATCCCATCAACTTGTGAATCAAATGTCTTATCAAGTGGTTGTAGTTGTATATTTGTATCCTCAAGAATTAAACCTTTATCTTCTCCAAATGGTGAGTTTCAGGATCCTCAGTAATAACTTCCTCCTTCAACAATATAATATCTACTATTGGGATATACCTTTTGTTGATTACAATGAAACAAATATCCATTCATCATCCAATATAATTAATCCTTGTTTCATTCTGGATTTAATATAAGAATACATATAATTATACCTTCTGTAGGTAAATAATATCATATATATATATATAATATCACCATATCATCTATGTGGCCCGTTTTTTTATTCCATGGGACACTAATTACACATTTATAATTCCCTAGAATCAGGATCCAAACACCTACCATTGATGAATGAAATATAATATCCATTTTCATTGATATATACCACTATAAAACCATACATAATTCCCTTATTAACAAATATCTTAATCAATAGATCCCTCCATTGAACTCATGAATATCTAGGTATGAATAGGGAAATGGATTTGGATTATATTTCTCTGAGGTGGACTCACTCTAACATATATTCATTAATTAATATATATTTATACATTTTGATAGTGAATCTTATAATGTCAAGAAATATAATTGAATACTTTATAATATACATTTTAACATACTATGTATCCAATAACTCATGAATTGATATAGTCCTCAATAATGATTCATAATACACTAAGAGAATGTGGATGTATAATTCCAACATTTAGTGTGTCTCCTCACAATTGGATTCAATAATTAAATCCTTATAATGAAAATATTTGAAATTGGGTGATGGGTTTGTACCAAATCAATTAAAAAGTTGGCGATTACACCAAGAAAGAACATCGGGTCACCATCTCATGCAAATAATCCCAACCATATTTCCATGAATTCTATGTAATATATGTGGTGTCTTTGTCTAAAACTATAAGGAACAACCATAAACATTACATAATATTGAGTTTTGTTATTAATTCACATTTAGGATCATTTCATGTTTAATGTTTAATAGAATTAGGCGATAACTATTACATAGATACTCAAATATTTCAAAGTAGAAAATTCTACTAACTATCAATTTTTCATAAGATACAACACTTTAAAACCTGATTTATTTTTCCCTTTATAAAAATCATTATAAAATTCATCTTGACTTATTAATTTCTCTTACCCATTCTTATACCCTGTGAAAAATATTTAAAAACATATGATGAAAAAAAAACATGGTAAGGGATATAAAATTAAAAATTGGTAATGATTGTCAATGAATATTTAAAAATCATTGAAACATTTTAAAAAATCATTCTTTTCACCTCTAAAATATATGTTCGTTATTATACCTCATGAAATAATAAGATACCTTAAAATCATCATAGAAATCATAAATTTTAAAGGTAACTTGTGGAATCTATAACATAATTACATTATATAATACATAGCTACATTGGGAGTAACCTTTAGGGTTACTTTTGGAATACCCATTGTAGTATATTCTCTCAATATATTAGGATAAAGTTTATTTTTTAACTTAGTATCATTACCTAATAAATGGGATAGCTATAATGGGCTCACCTACCCTAATTTTATAATGGAACCACCCATTTTCCAAAAAAAATACAAAAACATTAATGTAATAATAACACATTAAATAAGCATAAAAGTAATATAACATTTCCACCTTGAAATCACATGATATCATTTCAAGATATTAATATAATAAATACATTTACAAAATAATTTTCAATACAAAAATACCTAAAAAGGTAAAATTATAGTTTTTTCATTTAAAAACATTGTGAATTTCACATGATGATAAAAATGAAATAATGGTCATGATGGAAGAAAAATATCCATATACATTTTGAAAACATTAATTTTTTCATTTAGTAAATTTATTTATATAAAATTATTCATTTTGATGAAATTTTTATGCAATTAAAAGTCAAAGGGGTTTATTATACACCGTATAAAATAAGATGGTGTATAACAGCATATTATCCCTCAATAAAAGGACATTGAGAAGAAGTCCCTTACCTTGAGTCTGGCTCATCATTTACAATATTTATCATCCTAGATAATAAAAATAGGTTAATATATACATGATTTAGAACCTTTTTCACCTTTATTATTCCTTTTATATAACTTATTACTATGTTATGAAAAATATATAATCATTTAGGTCCATATCATATGTCTTGTCAAAATTCGATACTTGAGTAAAAAATGTTATTGATATGATGTAAATAGTTCATGTGGTTGTAAAAATATTCACTTGTTAATTCAAATTATACATTTAAATCCATCCATTTATTTATGTTATGAAGAATGAATAACGTTAAAATCTTGGACACAGTCTATCATACTTACACACGAGTAACGTTTCCATTTTCCATTAATCATTATGGAAATAAGGTAATAATTATATTAACTTTCCAGAATGATTATAATATTATGAACATCATAAAAACAATATAAATTTATTTTTATATATTTCAAACAAGTGATGTGGTGAATATAAAATGACTCACATCACTTCGTGGAGGTGATAGTTCACTAGTACACATGAACGACCTTATAATTTTTATGTGCATGTAAGTTATGATAATAATTGATATATTATAATCTTATAATGATAAATAGGTCATTGAAATCATCAATGAAAATTAATTACATCATTTGTAAGATCACATTTAGTAACACCTTAAAACCTATAAGTATGGTGGTAAGCCTGAAATAATGATTCAATAATGTGGGAAGAGATTCATGGATGGTTTTATGTATATATTTTCAAAAAATGGGGTTGAAGTGTCAGAAATATAGTGGAATGAGTTCTCATTTATAGGAGCAGGGAGGGAACTCTTGGAATTATTAAAAGTATTAAATTAATATATGATCAATTTCTATAAAAAATTGGGTAAAATTTATATAGTTCAACGATAGGATTTCTATGAGTAAAAATATAATCATCCAATGGAATTTAGAAAAGTTTGAATACTTTTTTGATCTTTATATTTCTGTTTTAACACTTTTAACTCTTACTATTTTATTATGTATTTTACAATTTGAGATTTAAAATAATTATCATAACATGTAAAAAGACCAATTATTGAAATATTAATGACATATTTAGACATTTATCTAATTATTTTCCAAATCATGGATTTTTAGAAATATTATATAACATAATAAAATATTTTATATTAGAAAATACCAAGAGTGTCAATTTTGACACAATTTTTTAGTGTACATTTTAAAAATATCATACCTATATGTTAATTTCAAAAAAAACTCCATTTATTCATCAATAACAAATCATATTCATATATAAAATCCATTTATGGCATTAATTATGTCAACTTGTTATTATTTTAATAATATTAATACCATATATTTCGTTCTTCCTTTAATAAATCTATTAACACATCATTATTTTGTCATAATTAAATTTAATTATTTATCATCGTAAATTTATAAAATAATTATCATGATGTAGGTAATATTTCTAGAATTATAAAGAATTTTTATAGTAGAATATATCACAAATATGACCCCATATTAAAAAAAATTTAAAAAAAAGACATGATTACATCATATTATTTTTATATTAAATAGAATATTGTTATTTTCATAATCAATTTGATGTGGCTTCCAAAGGCTATATGTTTTTCCAATGTATTATCTAGGTCTAAAATAACTCATAAAATTATATTAATAAAATTTATGAGGTATTTTAATAGTATTATAATAATATTTTTACCTTCAATTACCCAGTTTACCTTTAATCATGTTAAATAAAATACTAATGTTACTATAAAAAAAAATTATTTTGATCCTATTAGATCAAATTTTTCGTAAAAATTACAATAATGTATTAATGATTTAGAATTTTTCATTAATATATGTGAATAAAATTATTTTACAAATTAATCCTCTTGAGGGATTGAGGAAAAATGTTTCTAAATAAAAACCTTTACATGATGCCAAAGTTTTTATATCCAATTTAAATTTGAAATTTATTTTAATGTATAAATTGGAATAAAGGAAAAAAAATTAATTAAATATACTACAAAACCAACTAAAATCATAAGCTAAATATATAAATAAATCAAATTAAAAGAAATTTGGAATTGTATTGCTGTATTTTTCACTATTCAATAAAATATTAATATTATTAGTAAAATAACCTAAAAATCACCAAAGTAAATTTTGATTCCCTCTACAAAATAAGAAGTTTAATATTTCATATAAAATTTATAAAACATTCAAAATTTAAAATTATAATAGGGTCTCCATCAATAGGTGATAAAGCTATCTTTTAAAAATATTAGATATTTTTAGGCTCAAAATTGGATATATTCTTATTTTAATACCATAACATTTATTTCATGAAAGTAAAAACAATTAACTAACATATTTCAAAATAATTTAGTTAGTTTTGTTCAATCCCTCAAATAAAATGTTTTTTTAAATACCATTTAAAATAATAATATTTAAAATGTATTATTTCTTAGTATGACTCACTCTGGTGTAAAACTAATGATTATGGAGAAACCCATTATTGTCTATCTGGTACACTATCGAAAAACACATCCATATTGAAGTTAAATTAATATCTGATACATAATTATTAATAAATATGAATTTATTATTCTATAATTCATGGGATGTTACATCTTTCCCCTTTTTTGGAAATTGCTTCCTTGAAACTTTATTCACTTATCAAATAATTTATTGTATTTATCCCACAAATAATTTTCATATTCTGATGTTGCCTCTTCAGAACTATTATTTTTCCACAAAACATTAGCATCATGAATCCCCTTATTTTTCAACACTTTATCTCTTTGGTAAAGAATATGTACTTGTTGTTCCTCATAAGAAAAATTATCTTCCTACTGAACTACTTCTTAACTATAAAAAGATATGCATCTGACATATAATATAATAACATTAAAACATGAATAACATTGTGTACCTAGGATAAAATCAGAGCTAAAGAAATTTTTTAGGTAATTGATGAAACTTTCTCTAGGATTTCATAGGTTCCAATAAATTGTGGACTCAAAGTCAACTTTTTACCAAAATGAATTACTCTTTTAAATGGATAAAAATTTAGAAAGATTTGATCACCTACCTTTAATGAAAGACCCTTCATATGGTTATCCATATAAAATTTCTTCCCTATCTGAGCTTTCATGATGTGTTTCTGAATAAACAAAAAAAAATTCTACCATATCTTCAACAAATTATTTTTTCATCAACTTCCTTTCCTTGAAACTATCCCAAAAAGTTTTAGTTTGACACATATTTGCATGTACTCCCTTAAATGGTTCCATTTGTTCACTAAAATGAAAATTATTATTATACAGAAACTCAAACAATGAAATATGTTTATCCAAAAATCAATGGTAATCCAATGAACAATAATATAGAATATCCCCCAAGGTTACAATTGTTCATTATGATTTACCATCTGATTGAAGATGAAATGTTTTATAGAAATTTAAATCAGTTCCCAATGATTTATTAAGGCATTTCCATAAGTTAAAATTCATATTAGGATAACTATAACATATAATGAAGATTTTTATTCTATTTAACCGAATAATATCATTAAGATATATCAAATAAATTTTATCTGTGAGAATTGTATCTCCAATTGGTTGAAAATGATTAGATTTAGGCAATCTACCAGCAACAACTGAAATTGAATTTTTACCTCTATAAGTATTTGTTAATACCCCAATTAAATCCATATATATATTTTCTCATTTCCAATCAATATTGGAAATGGTTGAATCATACCTTATGTAAACTGTCATTATTCATAAGCTCCTAACAAGGAAAACACTTTACAGTAATGTCTTCAATATCGCTTTTTATTCTGTAACACTAGTAAAACTCATAAAGGTTACTCTACCTCTTAGTTCTGCCTTGATGAACTAAAAATGGAGATGTATGAGCATCACATAAAAACTATTTCTTAAACTTTGAATCATGATGAGTATATAACAACTTCCCAAAGATTAAAACATAGCCATTATCAATGAAAAATTTAGGGAACATACTCATTTGAACCAATTATATCATTTTATGCAATTCACTATATTCCTTTGGTAATATCTCAATATGATCATATAGAGATGATTTCACTGAAACCATAATCAAAATAAACGAATTCCTTATACTAACAACATCGATGAAAAAATATTCAATTCATTGTCCAAATGTTTATGTTCTAAATGTAATATAGTTAATTGTCACGACCCGCCTTCACCAAAAGGAGGGAAGGGTCAGCAGATTTCCAGGCCCTTCCTTCTTTAAGTTGAAGGAGAGATAATGACCCCCGAAACCCGCCTTCAATAGGTCCCGGAGTGGCGACTAGCACCAAGGGTATAGAAAATTCTCGCAAATGGACGGCATTACCCTTTTTATTTTATAGGAACGAAAGATAAGGAGAAGAAAACCCAACAACACCAAGGTATAAAGAAAAGTAAAGCCAAAAGTAAACCACTCCCACATGCATGTTTCAAAAGTGAAAGCCACAAAGTGAAAAAAGGTGACTACAAGGTAAGTACCAAAAGGAAAAAAAACAACTGCAACTGCTCCAAAAGTCCGAGCTAGTAAGGTCCTACGTGATCCCCGAAGTCCTCCTGGAAACCTGAAAGCAGTTTTATATACGTAGGGTGAGTATACAAGTACACTCAGTAGGGAAAACCAAGACTCTCGTGCACAAGTGGGGGAACGTACTAAAGTCCCGTGAGAAAAAGAGTAAACCAAACACCTAACAAGGCAAACTATCCATCCCAGGCCTCACCAAGGCTCACTCCCCAAATAACGCAAGTCAATTAATATATATAATAAGAGCAAATCGATGTTTGGGTACCCCGCGCCACTTTCCCACTAGTTATTGAGACATCCTACGCATCGGACCAATCCCGCCATTCTCAACGCAGTCCCACTGCCACACCCGCCCACACACACCTGGGCCACAACCACACGCAGTCCCACTGCCGAAATCCCGCCCGCACACACCTGGGCCTCAACCGCACGCATTCCCACTGCTGAATCCCGACCGCACACACCTGGGCCACAATTGTCACATGTAACCATGCCTGCAAACACCTAGGCCAGAATAACCACCGCCACGCCCGAAGACACCTGGGCTAAAGGATCCACTGCCACACCCGAAGACACCTGGGCCTCATCCCGAAGACACTTGGGAAACCACCTGCCGCACACACCTGGCCAACCACCACAATTCCCCGCTCGATGGTTCTTGGGCTAATAATGGACTTCAGGCCATCACAGCCTGCCCGAAGGTACTTGGGCTATCCGGGAAAGGGAGAAGAAAAAGAGCTAATAACCAACCACTAAGGATAGTTTTGGGAAAAACACCCTTCCCCCATAAATGGGGGTGTTCGGCACTGAGTACTCAACTTGGGTGGGGCACGAATAAGAAACACAAAGCTACAAGTATAAATATAGGTAACAAACACTCCCCCAAAGCTTGGGTTTTCCTAGCCAACCTGCAGAACACAACACCACTGCGTCTGAGTCACAGTTCATGACCCTTGCCCACAAAAAACCATTTGTCCCATTCTTGTTTCACGTTCGGTTAAAATGTTCAATTAATTTTAAGCACTACTGGGCAACTACCATAAGCATAACCAAGGAAAGCGTCAAAAGCATGGATCAACCAAAACACTCACACCCGGTTCTGTCAACAGAGGATCTCTCCCCAATTTGTGATATGAACGAGTAACCACTTGGATTTAAAACTCACAACCACCGAATCCATACCAACAGGAGATCCCATCCCCCAAATTCACACAACCACCGATAGTATAAAAGAACAGGGGATCCCATCCCCTCCCACATTTCCAGCAATCGGCCCGAAAGGAAAACAACCAACTACCACTACCAACACAAGTCAGGGATTTTCATATTTAAACGACTTAACACACTCCATGATTTCAAATTCCGTGTGTTCTAACCGGGAGTTATCACATAAGGGTTGATCCTGGTGCTTTCAACTTATTCAGCCGGGCATACGTGATTAACCAATTTCACAGCAGGAGTTCACAATTTCAGCAACCCATTTAAAACATCACGAGGGGATTCATCAGTGCACATAAAACAACCACCAACGGCCTCAATTTTCAGAAAACATAAACCAGCACAACTAAAAAGGATGATCACAAGATAAAGCATAAACAACGATCACAACCCCTTCCCCTTCTTTCTTTAGAACTGCGTTTATTATCTTTATTAAGGTTCGGTTAAACCAATTCCATAAGAACAAAATAACGCCCACCCCGCATGATACACAAAAGTGAGAGACGAGAGAAATTCCCTACTTGTTGATAGATGATCGATGTTTAGGCCGGGGGCGCGGAACTTTACGGATAATGATGCGGCGGGCCCGATGCACCAGAAGAGCCACGACCGAGGAAGGGGGAAACCACGGCCTAACCCTTAATTTATAAGAGTCGGGGATGGTTGAGGTGAAAACGTGAAACCGCGTAAGACGTGGAAATCGTGGGTTGACCACGTGGCTTGACTCATCATTAAAGGTGCTGGGTGGTTTAAACCGACTCATGAGTCGATTCAGTATCTAATTAAAACATTTGTGCGTTTTTCGGGTCTTTAAGTCATTTTCTTTTTTTTTAAAACAAGGAAGAATAGGGTTTAAAACCCTATTTGCGAAAAAGGAGCGTTACTGGAACAACTTGGCAAGGCCGGGTGACGTCGGCCGGTTCCGCCGATCGGTCACACTGATCGTTCTCACCGATCGGTCTCACCGATCAGTCTCACCGATCGGTCGCACCGATTGGTACCCCTTAAGGATTCGGATTTTGGCAAAGGAAGGGACCAAGGGGGGTCTGGGTCATCACATCAGATACCTCTTGAACGATTCTCGTCCTCGAGAATCACAACAAACCAGAAGGAAAGAGAGGGTCCGAACAACCATCTTCGAAAGATACCTCTTAGGAGTGAACCTATGCTAACAAAAAACACTCCCCTGTCAAGAACCAAGCAACATACCATGCCAAACCTCCTGGTCATGTGGGTTTGGGGAGTTTCCCTCCCCCATGTAAAGATATTATACGCTTTGGGCGGCACTGACTCGCCCGCACGGGTTTAATCGCATCCACCTTAATGCGTCTTGATTAGGGGTCGGGTTCCCTCTTCCCTTTAGCCGGGGCTTTTCACACACAACAGAGGAAAATAAACCAGTACATTTCATAGCTAAAAGTCAAACGTCCTACCACAACAGGTACAAAAAGGAACAAAGCTCAAAACAACCCGGGGTATTGGGAACGCATCTGTGCTTCCCTCTCCCACGTACTCTCTTCGAGCCCGCCATGTCTCCACAACACACGAACCAAGGGAATGGCTCACCCACGAAGCACCTTCTCCTTGCGATCCTCGATCATCACTGGTTTTTCCACAAAGGTTACGTCGTCCTCGATGTCCAGTTCACCCCAATCAAGGACGTGTGAATCATCGTGAAGATAACGACGGAGCTGGGATACATGAAAGACATCATGTATCCTTAGCAGCGGCGGAGGTAACGCTAGCTGATAAGCCACTTCGCCGACCCGCCATAACACCTCAAAGGTTCCGACAAATCTGGGGGAAAGCTTACCCCCCTTGCCGAACCTCCATTACCCATGCCGCGGGGAGACCTTCAAGAACACGTGGTCCCCAACCTCAAACTCCAAGGGCCTTCTCCTGGTATCAGCATATGACTTCTGTCGGTCCTGGGCCGCCTTCATCCTTTCCCGTATGAGCTGAATTTTCTCTGTCGTATTCTGCACCACCTCCGGGCCAAGGATGCCTACCTCTCCTACTTCGGTCCAACACACAGGTGAACGGTATGTCCTCCCGTACAAAGCCTCAAACGGGGCCACACCGATGGTAGAGTGGTAGCGATTATTGTAAGAAAACTCTACTAGAGGCAAGTATCGCACCCATGACTCTCCTGAGTCCAGAACACATGCCCGTAGCATATCCTCCAAGGTATGGATGGTTTGCTCTGTTTGTCCATCTGTCTGGGGATGGAAAGCAGTGCTAAGGTGTAACTGGGTGCCAAACGCATGCTGCAATCCTCTCCAGATTCGCGAGGTAAACCGTGCATCCCTATCCGAGACTATAGACCTCGGAACTCCATGCAACCACACCACCTCATTCACGTACTTTCGTGCCAAAGCATCCACATTACTTGACTCCCAGATTGCCAGAAAGTGAGCTGATTTCGTCAACCTGTCCACCACCACCCAGATGGCGTCGCACCCTCCTTGGACCTTGGGTAGTCCCGTGACGAAATCCATTGAGATGTTGTCCCACTTCCACTTGGGAACAGCTAAAGGCTGCAATAGGCCGCCTGGAACCCGGTGTTCAGCCTTCACTTGCTGACATACTAAGCATTTAGCCACAAATTCTGCCACCGCTCGCTTAACTCCGGGCCACCAGAACTGCCTTTTCAGCCCCTGGTACATCTTGGTAACACCTGGGTGCACCGCTAGGGGTGAGTTGTGGAACTCACTAAGAACCTTGCCACGCATCACTCTTGGAACAAACAACCTTTTCTGGAAAAGCATCTGGTGCTGACCGTCCTCTGTCCATTCTCTTGGAGCATCGCCCTGGTCAACCCGATCACGCATCACTTCGCACTCGGGGTCTCCCCACTGAGACTCCTCCACTTGTCGAAACAGAGATGACTGCACTATCATCTGATATAGGCAGCCTATGCCACTATCCATCTTCGCATCCAGGTGTAAGGCAGCCAACTCCTCCATTGCCTTCCAGGCATTTGCCGACTCTCGGACCGCATCCTTATGCGTCCTCCTGCTCAAGGCATCGGCCACCACATTGCCCTTGCCCTCAGTATAAGAGATTTTAAAGTCATAGTCCTGGAGGAACTCCACCCATCTCCGTTGTCGCAAGTTCAAGTCCCACTGGGAGAAGATATACTTTAAGCTTTTGTGATCTGTGAAGACCACAAAGCATTCCCCGATGAGGTAGTGCCGCCATAACTTTAGCGTAAAAACGACCGCTGAAAGCTCCAGGTCATGGGTGGCGTAGTTACGCTCATGGGGGCATAGCTGCCTGGACCCGTAAGAGATCACCCCTTGTTGCTGCATCAACATGCATCCCAGGCCCTGTCCTGAAGCATCACAAAATACCTCATAGGCCATTCCTTCTTCTGGTAATCTCAACACTGGGGCACTAACCAGCTTTTCTTTTAGGTAGATGAAGGACGACTTGCATTGCTCGCTCCACACGAAAACCTGGTCCTTCTTGGTCAAAGCCGTCAAAGGGGCTGCTACTCGGGAGAAGTTGGGTACGAATCTCTGGTAGTAACCTTCCAGTCTGATGAAACTCCGGACTTCTGCCACATTCTTGGGTGCCGCCCAAGAAACAACTACCTCAACCTTTGATGGGTCGACTACTACCCCCTGCTCATACACTACGTGCCCGAGGAAGTGCACTTCTCGTGTCCAGAACTTGCACTTTGACAACTTCCCGTAGAGCTGGTGCTGTCGGAGGACTTCCAAAACTGTCCTCAGGTGCTCTGTATGGTCCTCTTCTGACCTTGAATAGATCAGGATATCGTCGATGAATATCACCACAAACCGATCCAGGTACACCCGAAAGATGGAGTTCATAAGCCCCATGAACACGGCCGGGGCGTTCGTAACACCAAAGGGCATGACCACGAACTCGAAGTGACCATACCTGCACCTGAACGCCGTCTTCGGGACGTCGTTATCCTTCACCCTCAGCTGGTGGTATCTGGACCGCAGGTCGATCTTCGAGAACCATCCTGCCCCTTTCAGCTGGTCAAAAAGATCATCTATCCTTGGGAGAGGGTAGCGATTCTTGATTGTCACCTGATTCAGCCTCCTGTAGTCTATGCACAGCCTAATACCTCCATCTGCCTTCTTTGCAAACAAGACCGGAGCACCGCACGGTGACGCACTTGGACGAACATAACCCCTCTTCATCAGATCGTCAATCTGTATCCGCAACTCCCGTAGCTCCGAAGGTGCCATCCGGTAAGGAGCCATCGAGATTGGTCGAGAGCCGGGCTGCAGGTCTATCCCAAACTCGATATCACGTCGAGGGGGTAGAGTCGTCACCTCCTCAGGAAATATGTCCATAAACTCACGGACAATCTCTGGAACTTCCACAATTTCCGCATCTACTGATTCTACCATCAGTTCGGTCAACAAGGAGAGGAGAGGTTCCTCCCTCCTGTTTCCCTTCGGACAACTCCACTCGCCGGTGAAGGTAACACGCTGGCCATCCAAACCGGAGAACACCACCCTTCTTTGGAAACAGTCGATGACGGAGCACAGAGAAAATAGCCAGTCGATGCCTAGGATGACATCGTACGGCTGAATCTGTAGCAGAAGGAGATCCCTAACCGACTGATGTGGCCCTAACATCAGTCTACATCCCCGACAAACAAACAGCAAGTCGGTCTGACCTCCAACTGGTGTGCTCAACACCAGGGGCACTGGAAGTCTCTCGGCATCTAGACCCAAGGCACAGGCTAGACTGGGTGCAAAAAAGGATTGCGAAGCTCCGGTATCGAACAAAGCATAAGCAAGAGTGATAAACACATTGATCGTACCTCGAACAACCTCTAGCCCTGTTGGAACTGTTGCCTCTGCGGCGTGTAACTGTCCACGCCCAGCTCCCCTGCCCCTCGGCTGTCGGCCACCTCCCAGACCACGCCCTGGTCGAGGTCCCTGGGGAGCACCCTGAGGTCGGCCTCCTCCTCCTATGTCTGCCTGCGGAGGAGCGGGAGCTCGCTGTCCCTGCTGCTGCTGCCGGAAGGGTCTGGCTGGAAACTGCTGCTGCGGCGGATGCTGGGGATGACTGCCACTGCTGTACTGCACCCGATCGGGGCACTGACTCTGGAGATGTCCAGGGCTCCCGCAGATGAAGCACCGTGGTCCCGAGCCTGAAGGGAAAGAACGTGGGCCAGGGGATCGAAACTGAAACTGCTGCAGTCTGCTCCGTGTGGGTCAGAACCTGGAGGGTCCCGATGCTGGAGGCCTGGTGCTGACGGCCTTCCCCTTCGATGGTCCCAGCTGGATCCCTTCTCGTGACACTCCGCCCAGAGCATGCATCCTTTCCACCACTTCGGCCTTCTTCTGGACCTCTAATTATGTCGGAAGGGTAAAGGGGGTAACAGCATACTGGAGGGAGGGTCGGAGCGCCTCCTCCAAACGTCTTGCCCGAGACTCCTCATCGGGAAAGAGGTCCGGAGAAAAACGTAGGAGGTCCTTGAACTTGATTCCAAGTTCCCTCACGGACATGCTCCCCTGCTAGAGGGAGAGTAGCTCCTGCCTCTTCTCCACATTCATTGTCGAGGAGAGGAACTCCGCCCGAAACTCCTTCTCGAAATCCGCCCAAGCAACCTCAGACTCTTTCCTATTCCCCAGGTGAAGCATCCACCACTGACGTGCCGCTCCTCGCATCTGGCTAACAGCCAGAGGAACCCAGTACTCGGTCGGGGCCCGAATCAGGCCGAAGGTTATAACTAGCTCCTCTAGCCAGCCTTCTGTCTTCATATCGGAGGTGCTGCCCTCATACTTCTCGAGGTCCTGTCGCTGGAAGGCTCGAAGAGTCTTCTGCCACTGGTCGTCCTCTTTTTCTCGATCAGCGCTCTGCCGATTGTCCAAATTAGTCTCAGGGTCCTCGATCGCCTGTACCACACGTGGTCGCCTTCCAGGTGCCATAGCTGCAAGGTAAACAAGGAATGCCTAAGCCCAAGTAGTGCAGAATATCGTTCTTAAAACTTCTTAAGATTTAATTTATTCTTAATTCCCAAGACATCCCAGAAACACAAGAACACAAGTCATTATGATGCATGTACCTTTCCTAGGGTCTCTACCCTGCAATCAATGTGGCCTCACTTGGTCGTTTGGTAGGTCCAGAGTCCTTGCATCGGATCACAGGGGGCCCTAAAATCCCGTGTCCTAGCCGGTCTTCCCTAGCCTAATTCACACTCCAAGGTCACCCAACACAGTTGCCTTACCATCCCATGCAATCCTCACTATGCCTAACTCTAGTCTCCGTCCTATCTCTCAACCATCACCTCTGATACCATTCTGTCACGACCCGCCTTCACCAAAAGGAGGGAAGGGTCAGCAGATTGCCAGGCCCTTCCTTATTTAAGTTGAAGGAGAGATAATGACCTCCGAAACCCGCCTTAAATAGGTCCCGGAGTGGAGACTAGCACCAAGGGTATAGAAAATTCTCGCAAATGGAAGGCATTACCCTTTTTATTTTATAGGATCGAAAGATAAGGAGAAGAAAACCCAACAACACCAAGGTAGAAAGAAAAGTAAAGCCAAAAGTAAACCATTCCCACATGCATGTTTCAAAAGTGAAAGCCACAAAGTGCAAAAAGGTGACTACAAGGTAAGTAACAAAAGGAAAAAAACAACTGCAACTGCTCCAAAAGTCCGAGCTAGTAAGGTCATGCGTGATCCCCGAAGTCCTCCTAGAAACCTGAAAGCAGTTTTATATACGTAGGGTGAGTATACAAGTACACTCAGTAGGGAAAACCAAGACTCTCGTGCACAAGTGGGGGAACGTACTAAAGTCCCGTGAGAAAAAGAGTAAACCAAACACCTAACAAGGCAAACTATCCATCCCAGGCCTCACCAAGGCTCACTCCCCAAATAACGCAAGTCAAGTAATATATATAATAAGAGCACATCGATGTTTGGGTACCCCGCGCCACTTTCCCACTGGTTATTGAGACATCCTACGCATCGGACCAACCCTGCCATTCTCAACGCAGTCCCACTGCCACACCCGCCCGCACACACCTGGGCCACAACCACACAGATTCCCACTGCCAAAATCCCGCCCGCACACACCTGGGCCTCAACCGCACGCAGTCCCACTGCTGAATCCCGCCCGCACACACCTGGGCCACAACTGTCACATGTAACCATGCCTGCAAACACCTAGGCCAGAACAACCACCGCCACGCCCGAAGACACCTGGGCTAAAGGATCCACTGCCACGCCCGAAGACACCTGGGCCTCATCCCGAAGACACTTGGGAAACCACCTACCGCACACACCTGTCCAACCACCACAACACCCCGCCCAATGGTTCTTGGGCTAATAATGGACTTCAGGCCATCACAGCCTGCCCGAAGGTACTTGGGCTATCCGGGAAAGGGAGCAGAAAAGGAGCTAATAACCAACCACTAAGGATAGTGTTGGGAAAAACACCCTTCCCCCATAAATGGGGGTGTTCGGCACTGAGTGCTCAACTTGGGTGGGGCGCGAATAAGAAACAAAAAGCTACAAGTATATATATAGGTAAAAAACACTCACCCAAAGCTTAGGTTTTCCTAGCCAACCTACAGAACACAACACCACTGCGTCCGAGTCACAGTTCACGACCCTTGCCCACAAAAAACCATTTGTCCCATTCTTGTTTCACGTTCAGTTAAAATGTTCAATTAATTTTAAGCACTACTGGGCAACTACCATAAGCATAACCAAGGAAAGCATCAAAAGCATGGATCAACCAAAACACTCACACCTGGTTCTGTCAACAGAGGATCTCTCCCCAATTTGTGATATGAACGAGTAACCACTCAGATTTAAAACTCACAACCACCAAATCCATACCAACAGGAGATCTCATCCCCCAAATTCACACAACCACCGAGAGTATAAAAGAACAGGGGATCCCATCCCCTCCCACATTTCCAGCAATCGGCCCGAAAGGAAAACAACCAACTACCACTACCAACACAAGTCAGAGATTTTCAGATTTAAACGACTTAACACACTCCATGATTTCAAATTTCTTGTGTTCTAACCGGGAGTTATCACAGAAGGGTTGATCCTGGTGCTTTCAACTTATTCAGCCGGGCATACGTGATTAACCAATTTCACAGCAGGAGTTCACAATTTCCGCAACCCATTTAAAACATCATGAGAGGATTCATCAGTGCACATACAACGACCACCAACGACCTCAATTTTCAGAAAACATAAACCAGCACAACTAAAAAGGATGATCACAAGATAAAGCATAAACAACGATCACAACCCCTTCCCCTTCTTTCTTTAGAACTTCGTTTATTATCATCATTAAGGTTCGGTTCAACCAATTCCATAGGAACAAAATAACTCCCACCCCGCATGATACACAAAAGTGAGAGACGAGAGAAATTCCCTACTTGTTGATAGATGATCGATGTTTATGCCGGGGGCGCGGAAATTTACGGATAATGATGCAGCGGGCCTAATGCACCAGAAGAGCCACGATCGAGGAAGGGGGAAACCACGGCCTAACCCTTAATTTATAAGAGCCGGGGATGGTTGAGGTGAAAACGCGAAACCGCGTAAGACTTGGAAGTCGTGGGTTGACCACGCGGCTTGACTCATCATTAAAGGTGATGGGTGGTTTAAACCGACTCATGAGTCGATTCAGTATCTAATTAAAACTTTTGTGTGTGTTTCGGGTCTTTAAGACATTTTCATTTTTTTTAAACGAGGCAGAATAGGGTTTAAAACCCTATTTGCGAAAAACGAGCGTTACTGGAACAACTTGGCAAGGCCGGGTGATGTCGGCCGGTTCCGCCGATCGGTCGCACCGATCGGTCTCACCGATCGGTACCCCTTAAGGATTCGTATTTTGGCAAAGGAAGGGACCAAGGGGGGTCTGGGTCATCACATTAATGTTGCATTACTGTTTTGGATCAAATCATTTGCTGCTTCATTTTCATTTCCTGGATGGTAACGAATAGTGAAGTCTTGATCTTTGATAAGATTCAACCATATTATATCACTCATGTTAAATTCCATAAACATTAATATACACTTGAAACTTTTATAATCAGTATATATTTCATATTTTACTCCATAGAGATGATTCTTCCGAATTGTATAATAAAAAACAATTTGAGGTAATTTTAAATCATGTGTATAGTAATGTAACTCATGAGTTTTCATATAATTTGATTAATAATAAATTTCCTGAACTTTTTACAGTAAGACATAACCAATGGCTTTAAATGAACCATCACTGTATATGACAAATTTTCTATTTCATGAAGAGAGTTCCAAAAGTGTATAATTCTCCAATATTATTTTCAATTTCTAAAAATAATCATCATATTATTTTTTCAATACTAACCTAAAATCTTTTTGAGTTTAATTAGTTGGTGGTATAGATAACCATGAATTATTTTCAACCAACATCCGGTAATTTAATACTAATCAATGAAAACTAGAAATCTTAGTTATATTTTTTGGGTCATGGACATTTTTTAACAATGTTAGTTTTAGAAGGATCACCATTTATGTCGTATTTAGAATCAATGTGAACAGAGAATGAAATTTTTTAAAATAAAAAATCATACGTTCTGATTTTTCTATATATTTAATATTATTTTATTGTTTTGGAAATAGTCCTTAGATGACATTCATACACCAATTTACTTTTAGAATGTATCAAAATTCTAACAATAAACACAACCATAACCATATCCAATAACTCACAAAATATTATAATCATAAGATCCATTAATATAATAGGTGATTAATTAACAAAAATTATATAACTAAATATTCATAATGGTTATATCTATTATTAATAAGTGTCTTTGAAATCTATTATTTCATTTATTTCAACTAATGGTTCCCCGACATCAAGTAAACCTCTGATTAATATTTTTCTCCCTATAGATAATCAAAAAAATCATCAATATGAGGAAAATGATAATTATTGTTAATAATGATATTATTAATGGGTTTATAATGAATGAAAAGTCTCATTGCACCATCTTTCTTTTTACAACACAAGGAAAGAGCACCCCATGGTGATGTCCTAGGTCAAATGAAACCTTTATCTAATATCACCTATAGTATCTTCTCAAACAGCAATAGTTCAATTTGATCCATTCAATAAGGGTGTTTTGAAATTGTCTTTGAATGAACAACTAAGTCAATAGTAAATTCAATATCCAAAATAGGTATAATATCATGAATCTCAAAAATTAAAACACCATGATAATCATTTTCCACTAGAATATCATTAATATGTTATGTTCCATGTATTTTAGCAATATGTGTTAAGTAAAAATAATTTTCTTATTTAAATAGTTTCTCATATTCCTTATATTTTATTTATGGAAAGGGTTAATTCTTTTAAAAAATTTAATGTAATTTTGAATAGAAACTTGTTTAGATCTGATGTCATTCTTAGAATGGTAAACATAATTTCTATATATACTGAAAAAAATATAAAACTCTACTGAGGGAAAAACAATAAGGATTACAGGTAAATTATTTACATGTACAATAGAGGGAAGATTCAAAAAATTTATTTTTTTTAACATTTAACAATGGTGTTTTTACCACATGATATTTTTTATGTAAAATTTAATATTTTCCTAAAAATTTATCAAAAATAAAATAATATGTTGACCACAAACAATACATTTCAATAATCTGAATAAAAAAATAGTACATGATACCACTTGATTTGAGGTCCCATCATCTACTGAAGTAGTTAATGATTATTTCACCTTACCTTTCTGATTATTTTTTGGATGCTTTCCGTCAAAAAAATTCTTCATCAGACACTTTTTTTTCATAATGACCCATCTAATTATATTTAAAACATTTTTCTAACACTATATTCTATATTTTTATTAAAATTAACTTGCCCATTTTCAGTGCAATTACAAGCCTTGTGTTCCATTTTACCACAATGGAAGCACATAAAAGAATTTATATGGTATTCTTCAGTTTCATTTTTACCACACTTCTCATAAACTATAAACTAGATTTTATGACAGTCATAATTTCTTAATAAATTAATCGTTTCCACCTTCCACCTAGATGTATTTTTCTATTTATTATTGATGAACACATGATCATCAAGAAATCCCCATTTCCACCTTCATCACACATTCAACAATATTTTCATAACAGTCTAAATCACGAGATGCCAAATCCCATTGATACATTGGATTAAATTATGAGTAAAAAATAATTGATTTTACTGTCATGGTCCATGATGAAACATAGAGTATAACTTTCCAGCCGTGTGAATTTTCTATTATATGCATCCATAAAGTCTTTAAATTTTCTCAAATCCATGAATTGTTTTTACATCCTATGTCAAACCACCTTACGAAAATATTTTTAAATAAAAATACTTTTTAATTAATCCCAATAAATAGTATCAATGTCCTCACTATCCTGGATATTCATCACTATCGACCACCACTAATCAACTAATTATTCAAAATAGTATACAATAAGTATAACCTATTTATTTTCTGAACACCCCATTGCCTCAAAAATATTATCTACTACTTTAATCCACCATTTTGCAAGAACGTGGTTAGACGATCCTAAAAATTATGAGATATGATATCTCATTAAATTTTACACTACCAAATTCTTCCATTATCATTGATCTGGATGATATTGTGCATGGATACCACCTCTATTTATAGTTGGAGTCAACTACACCATCCCTGAAACAAATTGTTTATTTCTGATTTTGAAAATCTGATATTGCTGATTTGGAAGGTTGTTTTCCTTTGGATATCATCTCATCATAGTTGTACAATTTCCTATAGGGAAAACCATACTGAACATACATATCAAAGATGATGCAACTTTCTAATATTCTAATTCTATATCATTTCAATTTGACCACAATCTAAAAAATCATTTATTGATATTCGATTAACAAAATCCAAACTCCTAATGTTATCTTAACCGGTCATTGCTACCAACTATAAGGTACCATACATACACATTAAATAATCTTGAGTTACAATAATAATTACCATTGATGATGTTTTTAGGTTTATATATTTATATAATTAGGCCATAATTATTTTATAACTACTCGAATATTAAATAGTAATCACTTCTTTTCAGTATCCATTGCTTTTACAAAATATAAATCTTTAAGAAATAAGTTGTTTTTCTCTTGATATAAATATTAATAAAATTATTCTTTACTTCTTAATTTATCATACCCATCCATATAATATATGGAAACATTTTAAAATCTTGGTATGAGCCCAAAAATTTTAGAAATAGATATAAAATATTGAACGAAACTGTTATCCCTAGAATATTTTATCTCGTGATTTTTTTTTCAAAAAATCCTAAATTACACACATAAAACAAAAGTTCATTGAAGTACCTCATGATATCATATGTTTCCGGAAAAATATATTATCAATCATAATTCCAAATGTTAACTTGTGGCATCCAAATAATACTTTCTTTGCATCTTTCACTGCTACATAGAGAGTAACCATCATAGTTACATTTGGAATACCCATCATAATATATTTACAAAATCTATTAAGATAAACCTTATCTTTAAACACCATATCTTTAAACAATGCATTGTACATCAATTATGGACTCACCCACCCTCATGTTATCACTAAACCACTTATATACATATAAATTACCCAATATTCGTAACAGAATCATAACACATAAATCAATAATTATGTAAAAATAACATTACAACTTTTGAATAAAAAACGCCATTTCAAGATATTAATATAATCAAGAATTTTTAAAAACCATTTTCTATACCAAAATACTAGGAAAGGGTTTGTAGAATATAATTTTCTATTACAAAAATTAAATCATGTATTGGACGAAAAATATTAAATAATGGTCACAACGGTGGAGAAAACATTTTAGCTATATACGTTAAAAAAATATTCCTTTTTTTTGTTGTAATAAGATTCATATAAAAATATTTCTTTTTAATAAAATTAATTTTAATTAAAATTCAAAGGACTGATTATACAACATATAAAATAAGGTGGTGTATAAAATAAAATTATACCATAATGAATGGCCATTGAGACGAAGTCCCTTACCATGAGTCTAACTCATCGTAAAAAAATATTTATCTTCTTAAATAATAAATTGTGGTTAATTTATAAATTCAGGAGAACCACTTAAATGTTTAATATTACTTTTATATAACTTATAATAATTTATTTACAATTACATAATTTTTTAAGTTCATATCATATTTTTTTGATATTCTATATTTGAGTCATAAATGAACTTTATTTGATGTAAATAGTTCTTGTGATCATAATTGCATCATCTCTATAATAGAACAATGACATAAGAATCAATTTTATAAATCATTTATACTTTTAAATCAATCAATTTATTTATGGTATGAAAAATGAATAATGTTACTATCATGGAGACAGTAGGTCATATGTATGCATGAATAACGTTTCCATTTTTCATTGATCTTTATGGAAAAAGGTAATTATTATTTTATATTTCCAGAATGATCATAATATTATTAACATAATAATAATCATTTAAATTAACTTATATATTTCATACAGTTTATGTTGTGAATAAAAATTATTTACATATCTTCGTGGAGGTGATACTACACACCTACACTCAAATGATGTTATCATTTTTATGTGAATGGAAAGTAAGAACATAATTGATATATTATTCTATTATAATGATTAATAGGTCATGAATATCACATATTAACATTAATTCCATTATTATTACCATTCTTGAGAAATGGTTATGGAAAATGAACAATATCGGTTTGTAAGGCGGTAGTACATCATACACACAAACTAAATGTTCATTTCCCATTTGATGAAATTAGAGATGGATTTTGTTTACGATATTAACATAATAAAAATATTTATATTTAATATAATGGATTTATTATTTCATCATGGATGAATAATATTTTAATGATTTGGATGATGAAGTAAAATATAATCACATTAAAACATTTTATTTCCATGAGATGATCTCCATTCTTAACACCTTAACACCTCAAAGGAGGGTATTATGCCTGAAATATGGCCTCAAGAATGTGTGGAGGAATTCTAAGAAGGTTTATATGTAGTGATTTTCCAATACAAATGTATTTTTATTTGTGATTAAAAGAGAGGAATAGGAGACCTTTTACATGATAGGGGAGGGAAATACATGGAATTTTTATAAGTATTAAATTAATATATTTTTTCAATTAAAAATGGGTAAAATTTGATTTATATCTAAGATAAGAGGTGTATAGTTCTTAAAATAGTAATGCAATTGAAATTAAAAATTTTGAATAATTTTTTGATTAACCAATTTTACTCTTACCATTTTATTTATTAATTTACACTTTGAGAGTTAAAATAATTACAAAAAAATTAAAACAACTCATTAATGAGTCATTAATTTCAAATTTATATAAATAAAAAATTGTTTTAACAAATCATGGATTTATAGAAATATTATAACATTTAATAAAATAATATATATTTTAAAAGACCAATTCTGTAAATTTTGATAGTATTTTTTAGTTTATTTTTAAAAAATATCATAAAAAATGATAAGTTAGAAAAAATTCCATTAAGTCATCACCATAATGTCAAATGAATCTTGAAATTTTATTGATGGAATCTATTATGTCATATTTTATTTATTTTAATATTATTAATATCCTTTATTTTATTTTTCCTTTAATTAATCTATTACTGCATCATCATTATGTCATAAATAAATTTAATTTTTAAACATATAAAAATTATAAATAAATTATCATGAAGTAGGTAATATTTATATATTTCTAAGTCATATTTATAGTCAAATATATAACTAATACAACCTGATATTATAATTTATTTAGAAATAAGAGACATGTTTATGATATATTTGTTTTTACTTTAAATAAAATGTAAATAATGTCATAATCACACCCAAGTTGCCTTAAAAGGGAAATATTTTGGGCCATGTATTTTCCCTATTGATGAAAACTCATAATATATTATTAGGAAAACTATTACGGTAGTTTTAGTTTTTATAATTCTAATTTAACATTTAATTATCATATTTACCTTTAATCATGCTAAATAAAAATATAGAGATAATATTCACCAAAAAAATAGTTTGATCATATTAGATAAAAAATTCCATACTAATTACAACAACTTATGTAAATTTTATAAAATTAAATTCACAAAAATGGAAAAAATTAATTTAAAAATTAGTATTTTGATAGATTGAGGAACCTTCTTTTTAATGTAAATAGGTTAGAATGTTCAAAATGTTTTTATATCCAACTTCAATTTGAAATTTTTTCCAATGACATAAATTGGATTAAATGATAAAATATTTATTTCATTTTACTTTAAAAATAATTAAAATGGTAACCTATCTCTGTAAAAAATCATATGAAAATAATATTTTAATTAAAATGAAGTATTTTTCACTACTCAATTAAAAATTAAATATTATTAGAAAAATAATAAAAAACAACCAAAGTAAATATTGATGTCCTGAATCTAAAAGGGATTTTTAATTTGTGATCGAAAATTTATAAAACTAACATTATTTATAATTAAAAATGGTTATCCATCAATGGATAGAAAAATTATCATTTAAAAATGTTAGAGACATTTATTCTTAAAATTTGATTTATTCTTGTATTAAGTCAATAAAATTCACAAACAAAAAGTCAAAAAAATTATAAAACATGTGTAAAAATTATATATTATATCCTATTTATCCTCATAAATATAAAATCTAGGCTTTAACTTCCATTAAAAATAATAATATTAGTAATATATTATTTTTTGGTATAACTCATTCGAGTATACAACGTATGATTTCACAGAAACCGATTATCATTTGTCGAGTATACATTCGTAAAAAGCATCCCCATTAATGTAAAATTAATATCTAATTAATAAATGTTATTTTTTATGAAAATTTATTATTCTATAATTTATTGGGATGTTATAAGGACTCATTAAGTGCACTTGGAATATGTGAATTCCCAACATTCTCAAATCGAATGATATAATCAACTATTGGTTGATGGATGTATTACTACACCAATTATGATGGTTCTTGTATCTAAACTATAAGATTTTCATTTTCTCCCCCCAATTTATTGGGGGTGGTATCTCTCAATATTATCTCTAGAAGAAACCCTTTATGACCTGGATGATCAATAACCTAAGACTGGATCACTAGAATAATCAAATTAGAAACATATCTCTAAATATTTTTCATATTTATATGTTGATTAACCATAAAATCTGATACATTAAATATGTTTAGTATATCATAATTGTAGACCTAACCAATTATTTGTAGTGGAATTGATGATAAAAATCTAAAGGGTATATATAAATCGGAAATTTCTTACAAATAGTTTCCTTCTGTTTTCAGTTGACAAATATGTTATCAGAGTCTTATTGTAAAATCGTGTGGATATAAATAGTAACAATATGTTTAAATTAAAAAATTATATTCCATATGAAGTTCATATTAAAAAATAAATATTATTTTTAAAATGTGACCAATTAACCGAGTAATTAATTTTGATAGTACGTACATGAATAACTTATTTATAAAATTAATATAATCGTTCGAAAACATATGATGAGATTTGAAAGTTTCATTAATATATTGGTATGTACATAGAAATAAAATTATAATTTTTTTATTAAGGGGATATTATTTTATAAAAAACATGTTTTATTAAAAAACAATTTTCTTTTAATTTTGTTTTCTGAATATTAAATTTTAAATAATTTTTCAAAAATTTATTTGATATAATAAATTTTACTTTTTGATCATATAATTTTAATATTACCATATGATGTGTATTTTTGAATATATATACAATTTTAATTAATCAAATAATAGTGAAAAATGATCATTTTTTAATGTATATTTTATATTAATATATATAAAAAGTAAAAAAAAATATTAGTTTTAATATATCATTTGGTTGTTATTGAAAATAATATAATAATGGGGTTTCAAGTGGAATTTAGAAATGTTTTATATTTTAAATAATTCATTTTTATAAAATATAGTTTCTCATTACCTATTTATAGGTTATTATTAATGGAAATTATTTAAAAAAATATTTGGAATTTTGGTAAATGTTCTAATAAAATTTAATTAGCAGGTCTGTTTTTTTATTAGATCTATTTATTTTTGAATAATAATAATAGAAAACATTAAACATTAAAAATACTATAATCGTACATTAAAAATGATTAATTATTATTTTAGGAATATATCTATAACATAATCATATAAAGGTATAATTTATGAGCTTTGTGGACCACATGGATAATATTATGACATTATTGTATTTTTAAAATTAAATGTTATTCTTTTCAAAAACTTGTTTTTAATATGTGTATTATTTAAAAATTATGTTATTTGGAGAATATGATTGACTATAAATATTATAAGGAAATATAATATATTTATCCTTTTAATGGAAGTTTATTCTTATATTTTTTGTGATGATATTATTTACTTAAATTCTTACACTATGCTAACATGATCATTAATTAATTAATGAAAGAAATTATATTAATGATATAAAAATTTATAAAATAATTATAATATAAAATATATTACCTGATAAAATAAATTTCAATATTAACAAGACATGTTATGGACGTATTAATATTATTTTATTGAATTAAAAGTGTTATCGTGATATTATTATATGCAATGTGAGGAATAGTTCTAAAAATTTCCATTATCTATATTTTACGGTATATAATATATAATTAAATAATATAATATTATTTGAAATTTTTTATTAAGTTAAATGTATAGGAAAATGTTGGAAGTAAACCAGGGTAATTTTATGGGTTGTGTTTCATTTTTTTGTAACAATATTAACCCTGAAATATTTAATAAATATTTAATTATAAGAGTTAAAATATAACATCACCAGTTTTAATAATGAAACTATAATCCCCCAGCCATTAACATTAAAAAATCTAGAGTTATAAAAAGAATTCACTTTGAGGATATTTTAGGTTTATAGTTTTAGAGAATTAAGCCATAACTATTACATTACATCTCAAATATTACAATGTATACCCTTTTACTCTAACCCATTTTTTCACAAAAATAAAACCCATTAAATAACACAAATTTTCATTTTTTTTGATAAAAATCTTCTTGAATTCATCATTTATCTTAACCTTCCTTATACCCTGTGAAAAACATTTCAAAAATAAGGTATGAGCATAAAAAGCTCAGTAAGGTATATAAAATTAGGAATGAAAACATTAGTCCATGAATACATAAAAATGAAGGAAGAGATAGTTTTTATTCATAAACGTAATCTATTTAACATACCTCATGAAATTATATGATTTAAGAATAACACATATAAATAAAAAATCAAAATGATAACTTGTAGCATCCATAACATACTTATATTGGAGATTTTACAGCTACATAACTAGTTACTTTTGGAATACCCATCACATTATGTTCTATAACTATTTTTGAAGAAATAATAATGTTTTTTCCATTACGTTACCCAATTAATTATAGAGAAATATTGCTCTCACCCTCCCGAGGTTTATTATTGAACCACTCGTATACGGAAACAATTCCCGAAAAACAATTGAATATTCATAACACATAAATCCAATATTAAATAAATATAACATTTCTATATTTCTATCAAAAAATATAATTTAAATATATTGAAATAATATATGATTTGTCAAAACATTTTCAAAACCATCATATAAAAAATGGTATATGAAAGTAATAATCCTTTTAAAAACATTTTGAATTGATAAAGAGGAAAAATATCAAATAATTCCCGCGGTGGTGGAAAGGAAGTTTTCATCACGTACATTAAATTGAAACATTCATTTTGTAGTTTTTTAAATCACTTCATAAAAAAAGATTCCATTTGAATGAAATTAAAATTAAAATGGGTCTATACACCGTATAAATGAAATTTGTGTATAAATCAAAATATGCCTCAATGAAAGGTGATTGAAACGAAGACCCTTACCTTGAGTCAGACACATCACGTGCGTTACTTGTTATTACAGAATATTTAACTTATGATAATTTATACTTTATTCAGAACCTTTTTAAATTTTATTATTCCTTTTATATCACATATTACCTCGTTATAATCATTACATTATTATTTAATATAATATCAGACGTTTTGTCGATATTGGGTACATGAGTTTAATATGAAATTGTTATATTTACAAATTATCCATGTGGTAAATAATCCATTATCATGATAATGATATTAATTATTTAAATATCATATATATCCACTATATATAAATATGTATTTATAATAGTACATATCATTTAAATATAAGAAATGAGATGCACCGTTCCTAGGGACGGTAAGTCGTACGTATGTTTAAACACTACTTTCATTTTTTTCATCTTTAACGGAATAAAACTAAATAATACATAGGTATATTATAAATCAAGTATAATATAATATTTCATATACATTATGTATTTTCATTAAATCCATCCTTTATATGTTAATTGTATGAAATGAACGAGTCATATCACTTTAAAGGCGAATTAGTCCACACATTCTTAAGTGAAACTGTGGTATTTACACATTTTGCAAAGATTAAATGTATGCTTTAAATAAAACAAATCATAGAGAAAATATAAATATAATATATACCATATATAAATATAGTTACATCATAATGTCTACCCAGAGATGTGGTAGGGGAAAATTGAACAATCATCGTTTCGTGAGGCATTATATCACTATCCACAGAAATATTATTTTCATATCCATTAGATGGAAGTGTGTGTAAGTGTTGTTTGAATACATATCATAAAAAATACTAATATATTTAGGGTATTTTTGTTGTTATGTAATTAGAGAATAATAATATAATAAGGAGTGAAGAAGTAAAATAATGGAATGGAACTTTAGAAAAGACACTACCTATTAAAACTTGTAACTCCCTTTGATTTGAGTCAAAAGGATTTCTTGAACTGACTTATTCCTAAGGTAAGGATTATATGAGGAAGAGATGGATTTTGGGAGATTATGTTTGAATAGTTTGGATGAATATAGAGGCTTTATTGGTGTGATTAAATAGATATATGTGATTCCCTTTTATAAGTTGGAGGAGGGGGCCATTAGGAATGTTTGAAAGTGATATTTTATTATAAAATTATTTTCAGTCAAATACTCCCAAAATAATTTATATCAAATAAAATTTCTTTTTTTTCGAAAAAATCTCATCCTATAGGTTTTAGACAAGTTTAGGCCACAAATATAACATTATCTTTTATCTTTAACCATTATTTAACTAATTTAACTATTACTATCTATTATTTTATATTCATGCTATATGGTTAATATAATTACTATAAAATTACAATAGAACATCAAGTGTTTCATCAGTGGAATTTTCAACAATATCTAAGTCATTTGGCCGAATCTTAGATTTTTAGGACAATTATATCATTGAATAAAATATTATTTGTTTTAAAAACTCATTTATGTCAATTTTGATACTATTCAAATCATGACTTTTTTAAAATCCATAAAATATTAATTCCTTCAAAAAAAATCGTTATTAATTTAAATATAAAAATATATAATCATCCATAAAATTCATTTATGGAATTATAAGTTTCAAAATAAATTTATTTTAATATTTATAATCTAATTTATTTCAATCCTTCATTAATAAGGTAATCGCTACATCATCATTGTGTCATAAATATATTTATTTATTTGAAGTATAAAAATTATAAATAACATACCATGATGTAGGAAATATTTTAAGATATCTAATTACTTTTTATAATAAAATATATCACTTATATAACCTCATATAAAAATTGTTTTTGTAAAAAAGGCATGTTAATGTTTTATTTTACCTTACAATAAATTAATTCTTATAAAATGTCATTTTTACATTAATGGGGCTTCATTGGGTCCCAAAATTGACCCAAGGATTCCCAATGTCGGTAATATTTCATCCAGTATTATTAGGACACATGTTAGGTAGTTTAATGTTATTATAATATTATTTTTTACCCTTATTTGCCAGATTTTTCCCTTTAACCATAGTAAATAAAATATTTACTCAAGTTACTGTTCATAGTGTCTAAATATAAATGGTAAAAATTTACACAATTTGAACCTCTTGATTCAAAATATGGAATCTGTTTTTCTAAATTAAAAACATAGATATTTCATAAATTAATTTAATATAAATTCTCATTGTCAAAACCAAAAACTGTGTTTTTAAGAAGTAAAAACTACCAAATGATTGACATGTTTTTATGTCCAATTTGAAAGTGAATTTACATCAAATGGACAAAATTAGATTAAATGATAAAAATATAATCAAGTTACTCTTTAAAAACAATTAAAAGGTCAATCTATGTATAAAAATAGATTATGTGAAATGACAATTTTGATATAAAATGTTGTATATTTCACTATTCATTAAAAAATGAACTTTATTAGAAAAATACCAAAAATTTACCCAAAGTAAATGTTGATGTACCTATTATAAATAAGAAGTTTATTTTTTTCATATAAAACTTATAAAACTGAAAAACTATATTTAAAAAGAGATCTCCATCAAAAGGAAATAAAAAACATTTTAAAAATATTAGAGTATTTCTTGCTTAAATTCAGATTCATTGTTATTTAAGCCTCTTAAAATAATTGATAAATAAAAAAACATTTAAAAAACATTTTTATAAATGATGTAGTCAGTTATTTTCATTCCCAATAATATAATTACTTTTAATCAAATACCATTTAAAATAATAATTTTATTATTTATTTATATTTCAATATAACTCAAAGTTTTTTGCAACGTAAGATTTCAAAATAAAACTGTTGTAGCGTGTTGAGTATGTTTTTGGAAAAAGTGTTCTCTTTAAATATAATTTAATATCATATTCATAAAAATTAATAGATATGAAATTTTATTGTTTTATAAATACCTTGTTTGTTACATCCATCCCCCTTTTGGAAATTTCATCCTCACAATTTGATAATTGGACTTAGACACATCATTGAATGTACCACATAAAAAAAGAGTTAATAAAACTAGCACTTTTAAATAAATAAATAGAAGTACAAATTTCACCTGAGAAAACACATACTACGGTTACATTTAAGAAAACATGGATATAGAAGAAAAAATAATCATAAATTTATGATAAATATTGATAGAAAACATGACCAGGAGAAGGTTAATCACCAGAAAACCACAAACTTGTGATGGGTTAGTCATCCATTGATTTCAAAGTAGGAATATTAAATGAAAAACATTTTGGTTTTAATATCCTTTCCAAAAATATGAGGAATTTATTTATGATCTTGACTACGAATATATGGAAACATACTTACTTTTCATGTAGTCTTTTATCCTTTACAAAATTTATACAAAAAATTCATCTTTTCCCCGAACGATGAGTATCCAAGATGAATTATTCACATTAAAAGTGATAGAATCAACAATTATAGAATCACATAATCTAAAAAAGATGAACTATATATTTCCCATGTCTTTAGACATTAACCAAAACCAAAATTTTTAGTACAAGATCAGATAATCCCAAAAAAGGATAAACTATTATAAAAAGATTTACTACTCGAAATCTCCAAAATTCAACAAACAGTACCCAATGTTATAAAAAACCCATTCAATAATTAACATTCCTTAAAATTATTCCAATCTATTATTAGAATACAAAACTCTTAATAATTTGATCACATTGTCTTCTATGAGAAATTGTAACATTTACCTCAAAATAACATCGACTACTCTTAATACATTATACATAAAATTAATCAACCTAATAAAATATTCTCTATTATAGGTAAATCATTCTCATAAATAACCAAAATATTTATATATATATAATAAATACATAGATTCTTCCAAAATAATATTCAACCATTACTTCTTAAATGAAATCTCATAGTATTCTATTTTTTAGGCATATAGTTTCCAAAAGAGAAAACATCTTCCCACATAACATTTATCACTTAATCACCAAATCATTTTCTTATACTAAGTATATCCACTTTATAAAACATAATTTCCCAAAATAATCTTAATTTTGATTCTTAAAATCATTAAACACAAATGAATAAGTTGTACTAACATGGAAATTCATGTAGGCCAATGGAAGGTGATGTACACTTGTCACCCTTGATTTGTGTGTAAGATTCCTAAGGCCTTGCAGGAGGAGACGATTTGTCACCCATATCATGGGGTTTACTTTTTATGAAACTCAAAAATAACCCTAAAATGTTTTAAACTCAAAGGTTTTCTTATACATACCGTTTTCATCCAAACTCATTAAGACCTCAACATCTTAATTCTTGAAATCTTATATATATATTTATTTTTTATATTTCACCTTTATATGATAAAATAAAATTATTCCCAATAGAAATAACATCATACATTTATCATGGTGTACAAATTGGTTCATCGTTATAATTTTTACGTAGGTAGAAGGTCTATGCATTGCAAAAATTATTTAGATTACTGCAAAATCATTTTATTCCTTCATCCAAATACACCTTTTACAACTTGGGTAATATGGGTGTTCGTAGAAAAATTGTTTCAGAAAATAATCATGTATGACATATAATTTGAAAAAATCTGATAAAACATGATTTTTATAAAATAATCAGACCGAGATTGATTTTAAACATTAAATGAATTTTCCATTTAAAATAAAATAAGTATGTGCTGAGAGACTATATTTTAATATCAAAAATAAATAGGTCGCGCAAGTGTCCCTTTCTTCAGGACCTTTTTCAAAATCAAAATATGATTCAAAATCTTGTGATAAGTTATTATACATTAAAATTCATTGATAATATTTACCTTTATTGAAAATATGAGAATATAGATAAAATAGTAATTTATTATATACAACTCATGATCAATGATGGTATCGAGGTATAGTGTAGGAGTTTGATATCTCAAAAAATTATTTCCAAGTGAAATGTATGCTTGAAAATTATTCAAAAAAATATAATCATGACATTTCAATAATTATTGGAATCATGTCCTCGTGAAGAGATAGGAATGTTGTCTATGATCCTCCTCTTTCCATTTGTAACCATCATTACATGACCTAAGAAAGTTATAAAACAAGGGTTTAACGATAATAATAGACATAGGGACAAACCATGTGTTTATTAAAAACTCATAATCCTTATGGTTGTCTAATACATTCTTTTAATAACAAAAATAAGTCCCTATCCTTAAACATTAAATAATCTTTAGTTAAATCATGAATTCACATTGAGGATATTTTCAGGTTTCGAGTTTTAAAGAATTAGGACACAACTATTACATTACTTCTCAAATATTACAAAGTGGACACTTCTGCTCTAACCAATTTTTTCACAATAATATAACTCATTAAATTCAACAATACATCATTTCATGATAAAATCTTCTTAAACATTTCCATTCATTTACCCTTCCTTATACCATATGAAAAACATTTGAAAAAAATGGGATGAACATAAAAATAATAGTAAGGGATATAAAATAAGGAATGAAAACATTAGTCCACAAACACATACAAATCCAAGAAGTCATAATTTTCAATAATATACATATGCTCTGTATCATACTACATGAAATAATAAGATTTATGAATAACATATAGAAATCATAAATCACAATGGTAACATGTGGAATCAATAACATATTTACATTTTAGCTTTCACAGCTATATAGAAGTTACGTACGGAATTTCCATCACATTATATTCCTTAAATCAATTAAGAGAATCATTAATGTTTACCTCCATCATTTTACCCAATTAATTAAAGAGCTATCTCAGGCTCACCCACCCAAGGATTTTCATGGAACTAGCCGTATATGTAAATAATGCCCATAGACCATAACATATTCATAACACATAAAACAAGCATAAAGGAAAGATAACATATCCACATTTCAATAAAATTATATCATTTTATGATATTGAAAAAATAAATTCTTTCTCAAACCATTTTCAATACCAAAATACGTAAATAGTGTATATGGTAGTTATTTTACTTTTAAAAACATCAGGTCTTGTTAAGGCAGCCAAAAATCAAATAATGCTCACAATGGCGGAAAAGTTGACATCGTCACGTACGATAAAAAGAAAAATTATTTTATGTCATTTAGTAAAAATTTTCATAGAAAAAATATTCCCATTTAATAAAATAAAAAGTATTAGGGGATTATCCACCGTATAAAATAAAGTCATGTATAAATCAAAATATGCCTCAATGAAAGGATATTCATACGAAGTCCCATACATTGAGTGTGACACATCATGTATGTTCCTTGTTATTACAGAATAATAAACATAACATAATATATACTTGATTTAAAAACTTTTTAAAGTTTATCATTTCTTTTATATCACTTATTACATTTTTATAAACAATAAATAATTATTTAAGATAATATCGGTCCTTTTGTCGATATTTGGTACCTATGTCAAAAATGAACTTGTTATATTTAAAAATTATCAATGTGGTCAAGAATATATTATCTCTATAATGATATTCATGATTTAAATGTCATATATATTTAGTACATGTAGAGTATATATCTATGTATTTATAATAGTACATAACATTTTTAAATAATAAATGAAATTCACCGTTCATGGAGACTATAAGTCGTATGTACGCATGAACGCTACTTTCATATCTTTTTCATATTTAAAGGAATTAAAACTAAATGATACATAGGTATATAAAAATTTCATTATAATATCATATTTCATATATGTTACATTAGTTCATTAATTACATCCTTTATACATTCCATGTATGGAATGAACGAGTCACGTCACTTTAAGGGGGTGGTAGTCCACACTTACTAAAATGAAATTATCATATTTACACACTTTGGAAAGAATAAGGGCATAAATTTAATAAAAACATAATAATATAGAAAATATAAATATAATATATATATATATACTATATAAATACAATTCCCTCATAATGTCCACCATGATATGTGGTAGTGGAAAATTGAACAATCATCGTTTCGTGAGGCAATAGTTCGTGTCCACAGAAACAGTATGTTCATATCCATTATAAGGAAGTGTGATTTATTGAATTTAGAATCCTTATCATAAAAAATACCTATTATATTGATGAATCTATTGTTTTTATGTAATCAAATAATATTAATACAATAGGGATTGAAGATGTAAAATAATGGAAAGTATGTTTAGAGAATATTCTACCTCTTAAAACGTGTAACTCCAATTGATTTGATCCAAACTGCTTTCTTGGATTTACTTAAGCCTAACGTAAGGATTCTAGGAAGAACATATGGATTTTGAGAGATTATTTGGGATGATTTTTTATGATCCAAGGGTCTTGATAGGTGTGATTTAATTGGTAGTGGTGATGACCTTTTATAAGAGGCAGGAGGGGAACTTTAGGAATATTTGAATGTATTATTTTATTATATAATTATTTATTGTTTAAAATGGTCCAAAAGTAATTTATTTAAAATATAATATTATTTTAGATTTAAAACCTCCCAACCAAAAGGTTTTAGACAAGTCTAGGTCGCAAATTTAACCTTATATTTTAGCATTAACCCTTAATTAACTAATTTAACCCTTACCATGTCTTATTGTATATTTATTCTACATGGGTAATATAGATATTATAAAATTCCAATATAAACTCATGTGGTTCATTAATGAAATTTGAATCCTTATCTAAGTCATTAGGCTAAATATTATATTTTTAGGACTATTATATGATTTCATAAAATAGTATTTTTTTTAAACTTGTTTTTGTCAATTTTTATACGATTCAAATCATGACTTTTTATAAATTCTTAAATACATGATTATTTTGAAAAAAAATCTTAATTAAATAAATTATAATAAGTCATAAGAATCCATAAAATTATTTTATTTCATAAAAAGTTTCAATATAAATTTATTTTAATATATATAATCACATTAATTTAAATCATTTACTAATAAGGTAATAAATACATCAACATTGTGTTATAAATATATTTATTTATTTGATATATATAAATTATTAATAAAATTACATGATGTATTAAATATTTTTGTAATTCTAATTACTATTTATAATACAATAGATCAATTATAAAACACTATAACAAAATTGTTTTAGTAAAAAAGACAAGTTTATGTTTTATTTTTCTTTACTTTAAATTTCTTCTTATAAAATGTAATTTTCACATCCATGTGGGTCCATGGGGTTCCAAAATCCACCCAATATTTCCCTTGGTTCGAAATATTTCATTCAATAGGATTAGGACACGTTTTATAGTAGTCTAATATTATTATAATATTTATATACCCATATTACCAGATTTACCATTTGACCGTGATAAATTTAATATTTACTGAAGATACAATTCATAATTTATAAATATTAAAGGTACCAATTTAAATACTTTTAAACTATTTTTTCCAAATTTTGGGTCCATTTTTCCTTATTCAAAACTAAAAAATTTCAGAAATTAGTTTAAAATTAATTCTCGTTGTCAAAACCAAAAAATATGCTTTTAAGATGTAAAAACTACCAAAATAATCACATGTTTTTATGTCCAATTGTAATGTGAAATTACATAATATGACCAAAATTGGATTAAATAAAAAAACATAATAAAATTAAACTTTAAAACCAATTAAAAGGAAAATATAACTATATAAATAAATTAGAAGAAAATACAGTTTTGACTAAAAATGTAGTATTTTTCACTATTCGTTATAAAAAGGATATTTATGAGAAAAAACCAAAAAATTACCCAAAGTAAGTTTTTATGTCCCGAATCTAAAGAAGAAGTTTAATTTTTCTAATATAACATATTAAAGAGAAAAAAACTATATTTAATAAGGGTTCGCATACAAAAGGTTGTAGAACAGCCTTTTAAAAATATTAGTGTACTTCATGCTTCAAATAAGATTCATTCTTATTTTGAGCCTCTAAAAATTATTGGATAAATATAAATACATTTAACAAACATTTTTAATCATAACATAGTTATTTTCAGCATAACTCTAAGTTGTGTGCAACGAACGATTACAAAATAAACCTATTATTGTGTATTGAGTACATTTTAGGAAAAAACTTCTATTTATCTTAAAATTATTACATTATTAAAATATATTATTATATATGATAATGTATTATTCTATAAATACCTGGGTCATTACAGAAACACTATAATCAATAGCATACATGATACATTACATCGAGCTTAAATGAACAACTATATATTATTCTTTAAATGTTACCGATATAAACTAGCCATTGGAATGGTTGGAATGAAAAATATTAACTTAATTGTGAAAATATAGTTTCCATATGTTTATATGATGATTCATTGGTTAAAAAATTTATTAGAAATTGAAATAAAAACCAATTGAATATAAAGGATTTGTTTTTATGAAAACTTATTTAAATGAAAATAATTATGTTTATAAAATCATATCAGTTTTAATGGACTATATAAAGGAAACATAAACTCAATTTGATGTTTAAAATTTATTTTATTTTATTTCTAGACAATATATACCAAAAAACAAATTTAAGCATAAAAGAATTTTTTTTTCAAAAAAGTAATTTTTACCGAATTTTTATGGAGACACTATTTTAAATATAAATTTAGATAATTTAATAAGTTTTATTTTAAACAATGTACTTCTCCAATAGATACGAGACATAAAATTTTACTTTTGTGGAATTTTGATGTTTTTCAGATAAAAATAATTTTTTAATGAATATTGAAATATAACATATTTTAATTCATAACATCATTTTCGTCTAAATTTTTTATAGTTATCTTTTCATTTTAATTGGTTTAAAGTATAAT
This sequence comes from Viscum album, assembly GCA_963277665.1. Lineage (NCBI taxonomy): Eukaryota > Viridiplantae > Streptophyta > Magnoliopsida > Santalales > Viscaceae > Viscum > Viscum album. The sequence goes on along the minus strand of OY728140.1, from coordinate 1,353,712,574 downwards.
TAGATTTTGTTTTTATCATTTAATCAAAATTTTTTCATTTTTTATTAATTCACATAGAAATTAGATATAAACACATGTCAATCAATTAATGGTTCTTACTTATTAATAAAACATGTTTTCTCGTTTTGATAATGGGACATGTTTTTAAATGAGGTACTATAACTTATATGTTTTGAACTTGTAAAAATTTATTTTATATATTTAACTATAAGGTCCAAATTATATAAATAGATCTCTTTTTTAGACATTGTTATTAGTAACTTAAGTAATTTTTTTTATTACCATGCTTAATTGATAAAATGGATAAATAAGGGTAAATATAATATAATAAGAACATAAAACTATCCTAAAACATTTCCTAATACAATTTTAATAAATATGTCTGATGAAATCACCCATTAGAACAAAATGATTTCATTTGGACGCCACATGGGTGGGATTATGTCACTTATAACATTTAATTTTAAGTAAAGGAAAATATATTATAAATATATATATTCTTATTAAAAAATAATATGAGATTATATAAGTGATTTATTATACTATATATAATAATTAGAAATATTAAAAAATTTCCAACATCATGTTATTTTATTTATAATTATTATACATTAAATAATTATATTTAATTATTATACCATGATGATGTAGTGATTGCTTTATTTATGAAGGAATAAAATAAATGATTTTTTAAATATAAAAATACATATTATATGACATAATTTATTCCACACAATAGATTTATATGTGAATAAGAAATTTTATTGGACTATAAAAATGTTTTTTTCAAAGTTATCCCTCTATTTGGATTTCATTTAAATTCAATAAAATGAATAGTTTGAAAATTATCATAATTGATGTTTTATAAAAATAGAAATTAATTAAATTAATTAAAAATAATAAAAAACTTTTAAAATAAATATGTAACTATGATTATTTCCATAGATAAATTAGGAATACAATTATGGGGAATCTTCCCCATATATATCAATTTAATAACCTATTCATAATTACAATGTTGCTACCACAATTATAATTAAAAGAGAATAATTAAGTGTAAACCAAAAAGATAAGGTTCAAAATAAAATCATTACATGCCTAAATATTATTGGATTAAATTATTTATAACTATACTTAAATTATCATAGAAATATCTAATGTTGGATCCTTTTTAATTTAAAAGTTAATTTATATTAATTTAAAAATTTAAGAGTTTCCAAGGGTTATTTTTCCTTCTCATATAAAAAGGTACCATATATTCTCTAATACTCACACTTCATGATCCCATTGGTTCATCCAAGAAGAGCAGAAACCACTTTATGGAATCCATCCCCTCATAATAGAATCATCTAATTATTCATAAATCCTATCAAATAATGCTTTGGTATAAACCAAAAGTAGTTACCTGATTAAGTGGTAACGCCTTCTCTCTAGGTTTTTAGTATCTTTCCAATTCTAAACTCCATAAAACCTTATTTTTATACTATTAAATAACAAAATAATTATCATAAATAAGATTGTATTTTTAATTCGATAATTTTTATCTACAATTACATAGACCTTCATTTAATGGGTAACGAACATGTTGTTCCTATGTACGGTAAACTGCTGCCTCATGAAATAATGATTGTTCAATTTTCCACTACCACCTTTAATGTTGAAAATTATAAGGGAAAATATTTTTACATATGATATATATTATATTAATATTGTCTCTAAACATTTTTAATTTTTATTTATAACATATATTTATGGTTTCCAGGTTTTGTAAATAAGATAATTTTGTTTGAGGAATTGTGGACTACTGCCCCCACAGAGCGATATGACTCGTTCCAACTATACATCGAATGTTTAAAATATTTTTTTATTAAAACTATGAGTCATATATAAAATTACTATAATACATGTAATATAATAGAAATTTATATATTTTTATTACTTTTCATGTAATATGAAAAATAAATGAAAGTAACATTCATGCGTACATATGACCTACCATCTCCATGAATTGTACATTTGATTTCTCTTCTCAAAATATTATGGATTATTCTAAATACATATATACTAGATATATATTATATTTAAATCATGAATAATATTATGGAGTTGATTTTATTTTCAATGCATATAAAATTTACATCAAAACAAGTTCATTTTTTACTCTAGAATTGAATATCAAAAAAATGTGTAATAGGAACTTAATTAGTTACATAATTTTGATAACAATGTAATAAGTGATATAAACGAAATAATTAACGTGAAAATTTTTCTCATGAAATTATAAATTTATGTATGTTTATTATTTAGAAAAATAATGAATTTTTGAGACAAGTCTAACTCAAGGTTAGGGAAATCTTAACTCAATCTCCATTAATGGAGTTAAATGCCCATGTCGCTGGTTTTTTTCCATGAAAATATGTGAATGAACTCTAATTGTTTGACACTATATATACACATATATTTAGTTTATTTATATTTTTTAAAAATAATTATGTCATGTATATCTCTTTAATATAATGATATTATCCTTGTAAGTGACTTCGCCTCAATCTCTATTCACTGAGAAATATATTGATATTGTGAACATTTATTATCCATTCACGTGTATATATAACGATTTTATCATGTTATATCATGAATTTTTATAATCTCATGATATATAATGTTTTTAAATGTTATTATTTATTTATAGTTATTCAATTTTTTCTTAAATAGAAAGAGACTATTTAAAGAAAACGTCATTTTTTAATGTTTTAAAGATTTATTCATCTAAAACCTTCTATATTCAATACATGTTTTCAAAAATATTTTTATGGATTTATTTATATATAAATGAATGTTTTAAAAATAATAATTTCTATAAATATATTAAAAGTGTGATGGGACAATTTTATTCAAAAATACCATTATTTAACATTTCAAATGTTTTTTTGAAATGGATTGATTACTTTAACACATTGAAATAAATCATTTTTATTGAAAATATTATGAGTGGAATGTTGATATGTGAAATATTTTATGTGTTATGATTATATAATGTTACTTGGTCATTTAATGGGTAGTTACATGATAAAACAAGGACTGGTGTTTATGTGATAAACCAAGGATTGGTGGTTACGTTATAACCTCTAATGCATTGGGAATGGAAGTTGGCCATATGGTTATTCCATTTAGAGATCTATGTGGGACCTGAATGTATATTTATTCTATTTAGGTATTATTATTTACCATGTTACCTTTATATGTTATATATTTATTTATATGGGTGTTAATGTAATGATTTTTTTACAAAAAGGCTATGAAATGATCTTATATTTATTGATGTTTAATTAAAACATATTAAGAGTGAAAATTAATACTTTACGATAAATTATTCATGGTTAACATTTTTTTAAAATGATAAATATTTTACTTATTTGTGTATCCCATTATGAGGTTATTATTCTAATCCCATGTTTTGAAATTGTTTTTAATGCATTTAAATGAGAATATCTTCATGATTCAATTCAAGGAAATGTTAGGATCATTAAACAAGAAATGAGTCCTTGTTTATTTTTTGAAGTTTTTTATGATAAATGGATAGTTAGTAAATGTGTATAATTTATAATATTTAAGTTGTTATGTATCACTTATTTCATAATTATATAAAAATCTGATCTTGAAAAGATCCTGAAAGAGAAATAAGGTCAATTTGTTAACATAACTCTTGATTAAGTTATGTTTAAAGCTGGGGCCTTATAGTTGGTATCAAATGAAGGTTTAGACTACTCTAGAGATTAATATGTTTTATTAAGAGTTAAAGATATCATCATAGGTTTATAATTTTATTTTTGATCATAATATCAATTCATTTGAAACCCCTTTTGATGCTTTATGATCTTAAATATTAAGGTGACAAATGGTATTTGTTTTTGGATAAATTCACCTTTGAGTAAATTAGGGGTTATTTGGTTTTTGGAAGAAAAATGTGAGGCATGAAGTAACATTTTATGTTAAAACATATTATGGTTATTTTTTAGGTATATATAATATTTTTTAATATTATATGAATTATATAGTTTTATAAAGAGTACAACCCACATAATGTGTCAACCTATCGCATCCAACAAGGCCATGGGAATTGAACCCACAACTGAAGGGATATAAGAGTGCATCACTTAGAATTGGCCTATGTGATGTCCCTATGAAGTTAGAATTTATCTTTTTAGTTAATCTATTTTATAAAAAATGGTGTATTTGATTTTGGTAAATTATATTTTATCAAATGGATATCATTTTTTTGGGATAATTATATGGGGATTGAGTGATAAAGGTTATTTTGGAAGATATTCACTATTTTGGGAACCCTATATACCTATGGAAAATATAATACTTTAATATTTTATTTGAGGAGTAATGTTTGAATTTTATTTTGTAATAATATACATTTTTATAGAGGACATATTGTGATTAAAGTAGTTTATGGTACTGATTAACCTATCTTGGAAAAAATAAGATTAGGTTAATTACTTTTTGGAATAAGACATTGAGAGTGTTCTATGATATTTGGAGATATATGTTAAAATTTATCTTCGAATAATATGTTGTTAAATTCTTCCAATTATTGGGTTTTAATCATAGTTTGAATTATTTTGAGAAATTTTATGTTATGTTATTTTTTGAATGGTCTATGTTGAACTTTTTAAATTACTTTTTAATTTTGGGGATTAATTGTGTATTTTCTTCATAGAAAGGATTATTCTTTTCAGGTAATTATTTGATTTTATCCTAACAATTTGGGTTTTGGTAAATATTTCAATTAATGATGAATAGATATTTAATCTTTTTTGGATTATGTGATTTTATATATTTTGATTATAGTGCTTCAGGTGTGACCAGGTGATCTTAAATACTCATCGTTTGGAGAAAAGATAAGTTTGAGGTAGAAATATATTAAAGGGTTAATCTCTAAATGATATGTAAGTATATTTCCTTAAGTTCTTAATCATGATCTAAATTAAATTCATCATCTTTATCAAATTTATCTTAGAATAAAAATGTTTTGCATTTAGTTTCCATACTGTGAAATTAAAGACCGTTCAACCCATCACAAGTTTGTGGTTTTCTGATTGTCAACAATATCCTCATAATGTTTTCTATCACACTACATAATAACTTGTACATATTTATTCTTCCATATACTTGTCTTCCAACATGGAATCATATTATCTCTTATATCAGGTGACCTATTTTTACTTCACTTTATTTCGTTTAAAATGGAAGTTTTATGAACCATTTTTCCAATGTGGGATTATAAGAAAGGTATTTCAAAAATTCATACCCAATTTACTGCCCCAAATTGAGATTGTGAGGACTCGATTTATTAAATATGGGAGGATGTAACTTCCTGAGATTTATGAAATAAACACCATGTTAAATTGCATACATGATACGCTGCATCGAGTTTAAACAAACAACTAAATATTATTAATTAAATGATACTGATAGAGCATAGATTTTTGAATTGTGGGAATGAACAGTATAAACTGAATTATTATAATAAAAATTTAACACAAGTTTAGATAATTATTTCTTGGTTACCAAATTTATTTGATATTGAAATAACAACCAATGGAATATAAAGTATGTGTTTTTATGAAAAACAATTATAATAGAATAATTCTGTTTATAATATAATATCACCCTTAATGGATTATATTAATTAAATATAAACTCAATATAATTATTAAAATTAATATTACATGTTTCTAAATAATATGTAAGAAAAAAATAAATTTTAAGCAAAAAAAATCATTTTTCAAAAAAGGCATTTGTTTTAATGGATTTTGATGGTGTAACCATTTTAAATCTTGTTTTTTACAATTTATTAATTTATATTTGACAAAATAAACCATTGTTTGGGAAATATAATGACAAAATTTACTTTGGTCATATTTTGTGGTATTTCAAATAAAATTCATGATTTTAATGAATAGTGAAAAATTCTGTATTTTAATTCAAAAATGTATTTTGTTCTATTTTATATAGAGTTTTATTTTCATTTAAATTGGTTTTAAAGAAAAATGGAATAATTTTTTATCATTAAATAAAATTTTGGTGATTTTATGTAATTTCACATTAAATTAGATATAAATGAACATCAATCTTTTGATGGATTATACTTTTTTTTAAAAACATATCTCATTTTAACAATGAGAATTAATTTTCAATTAATTACTACAACTTATGATTATTTAATTTCTAAAAATAGATTCTTTATTTTGAATTATATCATACACTACTGGAAAAATGATTTTTCCCAACGCTTCTATACCAACGGTTTGTACAAACCATTGGTATAGGTACCCTTTCCCAACGGTTTGGCCAAACTGTTGGGAAAGCCCATTTTTTGGCCACCTTTCCCAATGGTTTGGCCAAACCGTTAGGAAAGGATGAATTCTGGACACCCTTTCCCAACGGTTTGGCCAAACCGTTGGGGAAGGTTGAATTTTGGACACCCTTTCCCAACGGTTTGGCCAAACCGTTGGGAAAGGGTAGCCTATCCCAACGGTTTGCCCAAACTGTTGGGAAAGGGTGTCCACAATTAAACCTTTGGCCAGAATACCCAAAGAAAAGCAAGACCTTTCCCAACGGTTTTGCAAACCATTGGGAAAAGTCTTTTGATTTTTTTTGGAATCTACCTACAGAGAACATTATATAAATCAAAATCTCAAATAATTAGAACAATACATATATATATTTATGAAATTATGTTAACAAAAGTCATGTTAGGTTAGTGGATAAGTCATTCCGTTATAAACTAGAGGTCCTGAGATCAAATCCCACCGGATGTTTCTTTTTTGAAATACATATACCAACGGTTTTGAGAACCGTTGGTATAGATTTTCTAATCACTTATACCAACGGTTTTCAGAACCGTTGGTATAGAACCTATACCAACGATTTTCCCAAAACCGTTGGTATAGACCTATTGTCACGGCTTACTTGCCAACGGTCCTCCAAACCATTGGCATAGCCTATACAAATGGTTTTGGGACCTATACCAACGGTTACAAACCGTTGGTATAGGGTATTTTTCCAGTAGTGATAAAAATTATATAAAATGTCCCTTTTGGGACATTATGAATTATAACTTTAGTACTTATTTTTATCAACCATTATTAAAGTGTAAATCAGGTAAATAAGGGTAAAAATACTATTATAATAATATAAAACCACCCTAACAAATGTACTAGTCCAATTGAATGAGATATTTCCATCTGTAAAAACTCATTTTATGAAACTTTGGCCTTTTTATACCACATGGGTTTGACTATGACACTTATAACATCTAATTTAATATAAAGGAAAAAATGTTATGAAAATATATCTTATTAAAAAAATTAATATGGGTAAATGTAAGATATATCTTCTAAAATAATGGAATATTAGAAATATAAAAAAATCTCATACATCATGGAATTTTTTTTAAAATTTTTAGACATTAATTAATTAAATTTAATTATGACACAATGATCATGTAGTAATTTCATTATTAATGATGGAATGAAATAAATGACTTTACAAATATTAAAATAAATATTATATTAAATCATTTATATCATCCACAATTTTTCTAGGTTAATATGACATTACATAAGATTGTTACATGGTTTTCTTCTAATCTATCTATCTATTTACATATTATTTAAATTCAATAAAATTAATTGTGTAAAATTGGCATAATTGATGTTTTATAAAAATTGTAAATTATTAAATTATTTAAAAATCCTAAAAATAATTTAAAATACAAATTTTTCTATTATACGATCTAAATATTCCTTATGTTTCCAAATATGGAAAATTTATCCAATATATGTAAAATTAATAGCCTCTTAATAATTAAAATGTTGTTAGCAGAATTAAAATTTAATGATAATAAATAAGGGTAACCTGAGAAAGATAAGGATTAAAATAAAATCCATAAATTTAAAAAAAATTATAATATAGGATTTATAAATATAATAATATTTTATTAGATATATATTAATTTAGATCCTTTTTAATTAAAAAATTAATTTATATTAATTAAATAATATTTGAGTTTTTAAGGGTTCTCTTTCCCCCATCTTATAAAAAGGTACGCATTTATTCTCTAATACTCACGCATCAAGGAACCTTGGATCAACCAAGAAATTCCCAAAAAAAACCTAGAATCCCTAAAATAATCTTAGAAGCCTCCCATTTGACATAAATCCTCACAATGAATCTATTTCATATAATCTAAAAAAAGGTACCTTGTTAAGAGGTAACACCTTCTCCTATGATTTTTAGATTAATTTCCATTCTACATTCCCTAAATACTTATTTTTTATATAATTAAATAGAAAATGTATCCTAAATATACTAGGATTGTTTTATGCTATGTTTTAGATCTACACTTATACAGACCACCAATTAATGGGTAACATACTTAATGATTCTTGATACAACAACTACTGCCTCACGAAAGGATGATTGTTCAATTTTCCCCTACCAACTCTCGTGGTGGAATTATAATGGGAACTATTTTTATATTTGATATATATTATATTTATTTTGTAAATATACTTCTACAATTTTTATTTATAACCTACCTTTATTCTTTCCATGTTGGTTAAATATGATAATTTCATTAGAGAAAGTGTGGACAACTGCCCCCTCCAAGTGATATGACTTGTTCCTACTATAAATGTAATGTATAAAGTATGTTTTTATTAAATATATGAAAAATATATGACCTTAATATAATTATGTTTTTATAATATAATATAATTTAATTTAATTTAATTTTTATTCTATTAATATGAAAATGAAATGAACGTAGAGTTCATGCATACGTATGACCGACCGTCTCAATGAACGGTGCATTTAATTTCATATCTAAAAATATAATTGATCATTAAAAATACATATATACTAGATATATATTATATTTATATCATGATTAGAATTATGGAGATGATATAATTTTGAAAACATGGACAATTTACATCAAAACGAGTTCATTTTTTTACTCAAGTACTGAATATCGACAAAACGTAAGATATGAACATAAATAGTTATGTAATTTTTCTAACTTGATAATAAGTGATAGAAAAAGAATAATAAAAGTGAAAAATTTAATCAAGAATGTATAAATTAACCTAATTTTAATATTCAGAAAAATAAAGAATTAATGAGACATGTCGGACTCAAGGTAAGGGAAATCTTCACCCTATCACCATTCATTGAGTTAGATGTCCATGTCATTGGTTTTGTTTTTAATTGAATATATATGAATTATCGTTGATTGTTTTTCTGTAACATCCCAAGTAACTAATGAATAATAGATATTTTTATCTATGTCTATTAATGATTAAGATAGTGTTATAGAGGCTTAAAATGAAAATAAATACAATCTTATGCATGGAATACACTAATATTCTTAAAAGATTGTTTTACTGCCTTTTGATGGCAAACCATTTTTGAATCTATCTTTTGACAATTTTATAAAATATGTTTGTCAAAATAAACTTAATCTTTATGATTGGGACATCAAAATTTACTTTGTGTGAATTTTTGGTATTTTTCTGACAATGTTCATTTTTTAATGAATAGTGAAAAATACTGCATTTTACATCAAAACTGCTTTTTAATCTAATTTATTTATATGATTAGATTATGTTTTGAATTGGTTTTGAAGTGAAATTAGAATATATTTTTACCATTTTATCCAATGGTGTTCATTGGAATCAATTTCACTTTGAAATTAGACTTAAACTGGTGTCAATCTTTTGATACTTATTGTTTTGTAAAAACATGCTATTTGCTCTGGCAGCAGGAATTAATTATTAAATTAATTAATTTGACTTATATGATTTGAATTTTCTAAAATAGACTTTATTTTTGAATTCGGAATATCAAATATATCTTAGGGTGAATTTTTGGTAATTTTCTGAAAAACTTCAATTTTTGATGAATAGTGAAACCACTAAGTGGTAATCAAGCAAACTGATTTTTCAGTTAAATGAAAGTTTACCACTAATGTGTATTTAATTTTGAAAATCCGACATACATGGTTGTCATTAAGAAGTAAAATTTGGTTCAATGGGATTAAAATATTTTTTTTGGTGAATAGTAACTTATTAAGTTTTTAATCGCGATTAGTGGTAATTAGGGTAGTTTAAGGTATAAATAATGCTTTAATAATATGAAATGACCTAGACATATATCCCAACCTTATTGGTTGTGTCATGGCCGACCAAGACAAGCCATGGGTCAACTTGGGGACCCCATGGAGATATTTTGGTTGGGAAATGACATAAATAACTTTTTATTTAATGTAAAAGTAAAAATGACACCAACATAATATGTTTTACGAAAACAATTTTTAAATGGGGTTATAAAGATCAGATTTTTGATTATAAATAGTAATTGGAAATATAAAAAGATTTCATACATCACAGTATTTTTTTTTATAATTTTTAGACATTAAATAAATTAAATTATTTATGACATAATAATGATGCAGCGATGACATCATTATTTGACGATTTAAATAAAATGGAAAGATAATGTAAAATCTATGAACTAAAAATGTCCAAAACCAATTGGATGAGTGGATTTCGAACCCTTATCACCTTATCCACGAATTATATCAATGTGGGACCTTTTAAAACCGAAACACATTTTCAAATAAAGTAATATTTCTTTACTTTCCAAAAGTGCCCCTCTTCTCCTCTTATAAAAGGCCCCCACCTCTACCTCATTTCACACACTCCTCAAGCCTTTGTCTCGGCCAACCCCTGCCCATTTACTCTCTCCACATCCCTCGCCTCATTCTAGAGGATTCCCTTTGGGCAGAATCCTTTCAAAGGAAGCCTTTAGGCTCAAATCAAAAGGAGTTTCACTTTTAAAGGTAATTCATTCTCTCATGTTCATTTGTTTTATTTTGCTTCTCCAACCCCCTAAACTCTTTTTATTTACTTATTTTGTAACAACACCAGTATCTTCAATATACAAGGATGTTGTTATAAGATTTATTTGAGCTACACTCTCACACAACTACATCAAATGGTTAAAGAACATACGGTTTCCGTGGATGGCGAAATTCTGCCTCCCGAAACGATGATTGTTCAATACTCATTTAACACCTTCAAAGGTGGCCATTATGATGTCACTATTTTTATATATGATATATAATATGTTTATGTTTTCCTTAAGCTTCTGTTTTTTTTCATTTTGGGCATACCTTTATGGTTTCCATTATGGGTAAACACGATATCTTCATTTTAGGAAGTGTGGACTACCGCCCCCTGAAAGTGATTTGATTCGTTAATACCATATGTGGGATGTGTAAATGATAAAGTTAATGATATTATATATGTTATTATACTGGAATTATAATATACTTATATATCATTATGATTCCATTCCAGAAAATATGAAATAGAAATGGAAGTAGCGTTCATGCGTACGTATGGCTTACCGTCTCCAGGAACGGTGCATTTCATTTCTTACCTCTAAGTGTGATGTAATATTATAAATACATGTATATGATGAATATATATGATATATATGTTATCCAAATCATTAATATCATTCTGGATATAATTAACCTTTGACCAAATTAACAACATGTAAGTGTAAGAAGTCTATTTTTGACTTAAGAACCAAATACCGACAAAATGAACATTATTAACTTAACTGATTACATGATGTTCATAAAATGGTATAAAAGGAATAATGAACTTGAAAAAGATTCATAAGCAAGTAGAGATTAACTCAAGTTTATTATTCAAGAGATTAAAGAACGGTCGGGTCAAGTCGGATACGAGATATGGGACTTCGTCTCAATCTCCTTTCATTGAGGAATATTTTATTTTATACACAACTTTCTTTTATACAGTGTATAAACCCCTTTGACTTTTACGTTTATTAAAAAGGAATATTTTTATACGAAGCATTTACTAAACGACAAAATGGAATTTTTTTGTCGTACGTATGCGGCGACAACGACTTCTCCGCCGTCGTGACCGTTATTTGAGTTTCGGCTTCCTCTACAAGCCATACCTTCTTTTTAAAAGAAAAATAAATACCATGTTTTACTTTTCTTTTATTTTGGTATTGAAAATGGTTTTCATAATGTTTTTATATCAATGTGTTGTATTGATATCTCGTGATTGAAATGTGGAAATTTTATGTTTCATTTATGCATGTTTTATGTGATATGATTATGTTATGGTTCTTGGGCATTATTATGAAGACGGGTGGTTCCGTGATAAACTAAGGGCGGGTGAGCCCGATATAGCTCTCCAATGCATTGGGTAACGTGAAGCAGTGAAACGTTAAGGTTTCTCCGAAGAGATTTAGGGAATATACTGTGATGGGTATTCCAAACGTAACCAATAGGGTTACTCCCTACGTAAGAATGTTATGAATGCCTCAAGTTACCTTTATGTCTTATGATTTCTATGATTTATTCATGATTTTATGAGGTATGTTAAAGTTCCTATGTTTTATGGGTAAAGTATGATTTCATTCTTATGTATATATGAACTCATTTTTCCTTTCCATGTTTTTTTTATAACCCATACTGAGTTTTTATGCTCATCCCAAGTTTTTGAAATGTTTTTCACAGGTCAAGGGAAAGGTACATGATAAGATGATAGAGTCAAGGATGTGTTAAGAAATAATCCATGTTTTATTTTAAATGTGTTTTCATTGATCGGAATGAAGAATACTATCTTTATGTAACCACTTTGTTTATATGTGGAATGTAATGCAAGTTTTATGATCTAATTCTCTAAAACTCTAAACCCGAAAAGATCCTCAATGTGTAATCTTGTAATAACTCAAGATTAAGTAAGGTTTCAGGCTGGGGCCTTATAGTTGGTATCAAAGGTTAGTTTAGATAACTTTAGGAGTTAGAATTCTATTAAATGATTATCCAAAAATATTTTTTTTCGAAATGATATAGCATTTAAATATTACCATGTTGCTTCATCTAAGACATGTTTGTTCAGAATGGTTTTCCGCAGAGGAAATAGGGAAGCAGTGCTAGGAAGGCATACAGAAGGAAATAACCTTCCGAATCAGCATCCAGAAATGGTCGGAATTGGAACTGAACAGTTTGTTGCAGTAATGGCGCAGTTGACTCAGGCGATAAATGGAGGTGGTATCCATACACGAGATCAGCCAGACCAACCGCAGAGGAACATGTCAGTGGTGGAACATTTCATGAGGCAACATCCACCATCATTCAGAGGATCATCTGACCCTGTGCTAGCTGAAGGGTGGATTAAATCACTGGAGAAGATTTTTTATGTCATGGGGTGTTCAGACAATCAAAAGGTTAGTCTTGCTATTTACCATTTGGAGGTTGAAGCAGATCAGTGGTGGTCTATGGTTAAAAATATCAGGGACGCCGATGATATTGATGCTCTTGACTGGGATGAATTCAAAGGTATGTTTCTTGAGAAGTATTTTCCTAAGGCTGTTCGACTTAGGATGGAAAATCAATTCTTGGAATTGAGGCAAGAGGAAGACTCAGTGGCTGCCTATGAAGAAAGTTTCACTCGATTGGCAAGGTATGCTCCAAATTTTATCCGGGACCTTGATAGTAAAATCAATCGTTTTTACTCAGGATTAAATCCAAAATATTGAAGGGCATTAGCTTCTTGTGAGTTCAAAAGTTATGAAAAGCTTGTTCGATGTGCTGAGAAGGTGGAAATGGAGTTTGCTAATGACCAAGTTTTCTATAACAACCAGCAGAAGAAGAGACCGATGTGGCAGGATAAAGGTAAGAATTCTTCAAAAAAGTCTGATGGTAAGAGAACTAAGTTTCCAGTTTGTGATAAATGTGGAAAAAGGCATGCTGGGGAATGTCTTCTGAATTCTGGGAAGTGCTACCGATGTGGTAAGATGGGACATAAGGCTCGTGATTGCACTAAAAAGGATCAAGGTGAAGGTAAGAACAAATTTGATGTACAGTTAGTGAAATGTTATAAGTGCAATGAGATGTGTCACTATGCAAACGAGTGTCCGAAAAGAAGCTTGAGTGATGGGAAGCAGTTAGACTACAAGTAGAAAGGGGTGGTGAAATCCTTTAAAACTACTTCATCAGATGTCGGGCCATCAAATGAAGTTGTATCAGGTACTTTGTTTGTTTTTTCAGAATATTCCAGTGTGTTGTTTGATTCGGGGTCTACACATTCTTTCATCTCTGAAACCTTTTCTAGTAAAATGGGAATACCATCTCAAGAAATGACTCCGGAAATTTTGGTAAAAACACCTAGGGGAAATGTCGAGGAAAAAAGAATTTATAAGAATCTTCTTATCCTTATCTTTGGAAAGAACCTACTTGCGAACCTTATTGTTCTACCTCTAGTAGAGTTTGATGTTATCCTGGGTATGGATTGGCTCTCTATTTACCATGCTAAGATTGACTGTAGATCTAAATAAGTTTCTTTTCAGAAAGTCTTTTAGTTTGTTTACAAGAATGAACCCTTACTTTTGATAACATATCAAGAGGCCGAGAAACTTGTAAAAGATGGAAATGAATGTTACCTTTCACACGTCGTTGAAAATAAAGGAACTATTCAGATTAATGATGTGCCAGTGGTAAATGAGTATCCTGATGTTTTTCCTGATGAGTTGCCTGGAATAATACCAGATCGGGAAGTTGAGTTTACTATTGACTTAGTTCCTGATGCTAAGCCAATTTCAAAACCCCCTTATCGAATGGCACAAATTGAACTTTTAGAGTTGAAGGAGCAATTGCAAGATTTATTAGAGAAAGGTTTCATTAGACCTAGCACATCACCATGGGGTGCTCCTGTTTTGTTTGTTAAGAAAAAAGATGGTTCTATGAGACTTTGCATTGATTATAGATCCTTGAATAATATCACTGTTAAGAACAAATATCCTTTGCCTCATATCGATGATTTGTTTGATCAGCTCCAGGGAGCTCAGTTTTTTTCAAAGATTGACCTGAGATCGGGGTACCATCAGCTGAAGGTAAAGGAGGCAGATATTCCGAAGACCGCGTTCCGTACGAGATATGGCCATTATGAATTTGTAGTAATGCCTTTTGGGCTAACAAATGCACCTGCTGTATTCATGGACTTAGTGAATAGAATTTTCCATGAGTTCTTGGATAAGTTTGTGGTGGTTTTAATTGATGATATTTTGGTGTTTTCTAAAAGTAAAGAGGAGCATGAAAGACATTTAAGGGTTATCATGCAAACCTTAAAAGAAAATAAATTGTATGGGAAATTCAGCAAGTGTGAATTTTGGTTGCAACAAATTTCTTTCCTTGGTCACATTGTTTCTAAAGATGGAATAATTGTTGATCCCGCAAAAACAAAAGTTGTGGAAGAATGGCCAAGACCCAAAAATGTAACCAAGATTCGTAGCTTCCTTGGTTTGGCGGGCTATTACCGAAGGTTTGTTAGAAATTTTTCACGGTTATCTAGTCCAATGACTAAGCTAACTCGGAAGGGTGTTAAGTTTATCTGGACAAAAGAATGTGATGATTGTTTTCAGGAATTGAAAAGAAGATTGGTGAATGCTCCAGTTTTGGCACTACCTTCCAGGAATGGTGAGTTTGTTATATACAGTAATGCTTCATTGAAAGGACTTGGTTGCGTCCGAATGCAGAATGATCAGGTAATTGTTTATGCTTCACGACAGTTGAAAACTCATGAGGTAAATTACCCTACACATGATTTGGAATTAGCTGCTGTTTTTTTTTTGCTTTAAAAATTTGGAGGTATCATTTGTATGGAGTAAAGTGTGAAATATATACCGATCACAAAAGTTTAAAGTATATATTCACTCAGAAAGAGTTAAACATGAGACAAAGGAGATGGCTGTAATTAATCAAAGATTATGATTGTACAATTCATTACCATCCGGGAAAAGAAAATAAAGTGGCTGATGCTTTGAGTCGAAAAAGTAATGCTTCATTAACAATGTTGCGGTTGGAACGTGATCCTTTGGTTAACGATTTGATGAACTTTGGCATAGAAGTTGTTGGTGTAGGAAGTCCATCTGTTTTGTTTCAGGTATTAGTGAGATCTTCTCTATCAGATAGAATCAAGCAAGCACAGAAGCAAGACAGTGAGTTGCAGAAAAAGGTAGAGCTGGTTCAGAAAGGTAAGTTGCCTGAATTCAACATTGATAATGATTGTGTTTCGAGATTTGGAAAGAGATTGTGTGTGCCTTGTGATTCACAGTTGAAGAGAGAGTTGTTATGTGAAACTCATAGTTCTCCGTTTTCAGTTCATCCGGGTAGTACTAAGATGTATAGAGATCTGCGGGAGTATTACTGGTGGGATGGAATGAAAAGAGATATTGCTGATTTTACTGTGAAGTGTTTGACTTGTCAGCAGGTTAAAGCAGAGAGGCAGTTACCGAAAGGGATGCTTCAGCCTTTACCAGTTCCAGAGTGGAAATGGGAGAATATATCCATGGACTTTGTTGTTGGATTACCGAAGACATCTCGAGGTAATAATGCAATCTGGGTTATTGTTGATCGCTTGACCAAATATGCTCATTTCCTTTCTATACGAGATACTTTCTCTCTAGATCAACTTTCCCGTTTGTATCTTAAAGAGATAGTCAGGTTACATGGAGTTCCTCTCTCCATTGTATCGGATCGTGATCCCAGGTTTACTTCTAACTTTTGGAAAGGCCTTCAGAAGTCGTTGGGTACTGAATAAAATTTTAGTACAGCTTTTCATCCTCAATCAGATGGGCAGTCAGAACGAACAATTCAGACATTGGAGGATATGCTACGAGCTTGTTCTATGGATTATCAGGGAAGTTGGGACCAACATCTTTCTTTGGTTGAGTTTTCATATAATAACAGTTTTCATTCCAGTATACAGATGGCACCATTTCAGGCATTATATGGGAAGCGGTGTTGAACTCCAGCTTTCTGGGATGAAGTGGGTGAAAGGAAGTTGATGGGACCATAATTGGTAGAAGAGATGGTAGAAAAAGTTCAGCTGATTCAGAAACACATGAGAACAGCTCAGAGCAGGCAGAAGAGTTATGCGGATAACCGGAGGAAGGATCTATCTTTCGAGGTAGGTGATTATTTTTTTCTCATGGTTTCTCCTTGGAAAAGCGTGATGAGATTTGGTAAGAAAGGAAAGTTGAGTCCAAGGTTTGTTGGACCATATGAAATTCTGGAGAGAGTTGGATCAGTTGCATACTGAGTGGCTTTACCTCCGAGTTTATCTCAGGTACATAATGTTTTTCACGTTTTGATGTTGAGAAAGTATATGCCAGATCCATCTCATGTTTTGAGTCCAGAGGTAGTTCAGCTGGAAGAGAACCTATCTTATGAGGAACAACCGGTCCAGATTCTTGACCACAGGGAGCAAGTGTTATGTAATAAGGTGATTAAGCAGGTAAAGGTTTTGTGGAAAAACCACATGATTGAAGAGGCAACATGGGAATCTGAAAATGCAATGAGGGGTAAGTACCCCCATTTATTCGATAAGTAAATAAATTGCGGGGATGCAATTTTCTAAAGGGGGGAAGGATGTAACATCCCAAGTAAGTAATGAATAATATATATTTTTATCTATGTCTATTAATGATTAAGATAGTGTTATAGAGGCTTA
This sequence comes from Viscum album, assembly GCA_963277665.1. Classification (NCBI taxonomy): domain Eukaryota; kingdom Viridiplantae; phylum Streptophyta; class Magnoliopsida; order Santalales; family Viscaceae; genus Viscum; species Viscum album. The sequence goes on along the minus strand of OY728140.1, from coordinate 1,353,694,938 downwards.
AAATGAAAATAAATACAATCTTATGCATGGAATACACTAATATTCTTAAAAGATTGTTTTACTGCCTTTTGATGGAAAAACATTTTTGAATCTATCTTTTGACAATTTTATAAACTATGTTTGTCAAAATAAACTTATTCTTTATGATTGGGACATCAAAATTTACCTTGTGTGAAATTTTGGTATTTTTCTGACAATGTTCATTTTTTAATGAATAGTGAAAAATACTGCATTTTACATCAAAACTTCTTTTTAATCTAATTTATTTATATTATTAGATTTTGTTTTGAATTGGTTTTGAAGTAAAATTAGAATATATTTTTACCATTTTATCCAATTGTGGTCATTGGAATCAATTTCACTTTGAAATTAGACTTAAACGGGTGTCAATCTTTTGATACTTATTGTTTTGTAAAAACACGCTATCTGCTCTGGCAGCGGGAATTAATTATTAAATTAATTAATGTGACTTATATGATTTGAATTTTGTAAAATAGACTTCATTTTTGAATTCGGAATATCAAATATAGCTTAGGGTAATTTTTTTGTAATTTTCTGAAAAACATCAATTTTTGATGAATAGTGAAACCACTAAGTGGTAATCAAGCAAACTGATTTTTCAGTTAAATGAAAGTTTACCACTAATGTGTATTGAATTTTGAAAATATGACATAAATGGTTGTCATTAAGAAGTAAAATGTGGTTCAATGGGATTAAAATATTTTTTTTGGTGAATAGTAACTTATTAAGTTTTTAATCGCGATTAGTGGTAATTAGGGTAGTTTAAGGTATAAATAATGATTTAATAATATGAAATGACCAAGAAACATATCCCAACCTTATGGGTTGTGTCATGGCCGACCAAGAAAAGACATGGGTCAACTTGGGGACCCCATGGAGACATTTTGGTTGGGAAATGAGATTAATAACTTTTTATTTAATGTAAAAGTAAAAATGACACCAACATAATATGTTTTACGAAAACAATTTTTACATGGGGTGATAAAGATCATATTTTTGATTATAAATAGTCATTGGAAATATAAAAAGATTTCCTACATCATAGTATATTTTTATAATTTTTAGACATTAAATAAATTAAATTATTTATGACATAATAATGATGCAGCGATGACATCATTATTTGACGATTTAAATAAAATGGAAAGATAATGTAACATCTATGAACTAAACATGTCCAAAACCAATTGGATGAGTGTATTTAGAACCCTTATCACCTTATACACGAATTATATCAATGTGGGACCTTTTAAAACCGAAACACATTTTCAAATAAAGTAATATTTCTTTACTTTCCAAAAGTGCCCCTCCTCTCCTCTTATAAAAGGCCCCCACCTCTACCTCATTTCACACACTCCTCAAGCCTTTGGCTCGGCCAACCCCTGCCCATTTACTCTCTCCACATCCCTCGCCTCATCCTAGAGGATTCCCTTTGGGAAGAATCCTTTCAAAGGAAGCCTTTAGGCTCAAATCAAAAAGAGTTACACTTTTAAAGGTAATTCATTCTCTCATGTTCATTTGTTTTATTTTGCTTCTCCAACCCCATAATCTCTTTTTATTTACTTATTTTATAACAAAACCAGTATATTAAATATACAAGTATGTCTTTATAATATTTATTTGAGCTACACTCTCACACAACTACATCAAATGGTTAAAGAACATACGGTTTCCGTGGATGGCGAAATTCTACCTCCCGAAACGATGATTGTTCAATACTCATTTAACACCTTCAAAGGTGGCCATTATGATGTCACTATTTTTTTATATGATATATAATATGTTTATGTTTTCCTTAAGCTTATGTTTTTTTTCATTTTGGGCATACCTTTATGGTTTCCATTATGGGTAAACACGATATCTTCATTTTAGGAAGTGCGGACTACCGCCCCCTGAAAGTAATTTGATTCGTTAATACCATATGTGGGATGTGTAAAGGATAAATTTAATGATATTATATATGTTATTATACTGGAATTATAATATACTTATATATCATTATTATTCCATTCCAGAAAATATGAAATAGAAATGGAAGTAGCGTTCATGCGTACGTACGGCTTACCGTCTCCATGAACGGTGCATTTCATTTCTTACCTCTAAGTGTGATGTAATATTATAAATACATGTATATGATGAATATATATGATATATATGTTATCCAAATAATTAATATCATTCTGGATATAATGAACCTTTGACCAAATTAACAACATGTAAGTGTAAGAAGTCTATTTTTGACTTAAGAACCAAATACAGACAAAATGAACATTAATAACTTAACTGATTACATGATGTTCATAACATGGTATAAAAGGAATAATGAACTTGAAAAAGATTCATAAGCAAGTAGATATTAACTCAAGTTTATTATTCAGGAGATTAAAGAACGGTCGGGTCAATTCGGATATGAGGTATGGGACTTCGTCTCAATCTCCTTTCATTGAGGCATATTTTATTTTATACACAACTTTCTTTTATACGGTGTATAAAACCCTTTGACTTTTACATTTATTCAAAAGGAATCTTTTTATACGAAGCGTTTACTAAACGACAAAAGGGAATGTTTTTGTCGTACGTATGCGGCGACAACGACTTCTCCACCGTCGTGACCGTTATTTGAGTTTCGGCTTCCTCTACAAGCCATACCTTCTTTTTAAAAGAAAAATAAATACCATGTTTTACTTTTCTTTTATTTTGGTATTGAAAATGGTTTTCATAATGTTTTTATATCAATGTGTTGTATTGATATCTCGTGATTGAAATGTGGAAATTTTATGTTTCCTTTATGCATGTTTTATGTGATATAATTATGTTATGGTTCTTGGGCATTATTATGAAGACGGGTGGTTCCGTGATAAACTAAGGGCGGGTGAGCCCGATATAGCTCTCCAATGCATTGGGTAACGCAAAGGAGTGAAACGTTAAGGTTTCTCCGAAGAGATTTAGGGAATATACTATGATGGGTATTCCAAACGTAACCAAGAGGGTTACTCCCTACGTAAGAATTTTATGAATGCCTCAAGTTACCTTTATGTCTTATGATTTCTATGATTTATTCATGATTTTATGAGGTATGTTAAAGTGCCTATGTTTTATGGGTAAATTATGATTTCATTCTTATGTATATATGAACTCATGTTTCCTTTCCATGTTTTTTTTATAACCCATACTGAGTTTTTATACTCATCCCAGGTTTTTGAAATGTTTTTCACAGGTCAAGGGAAAGGTACATGATAAGATGATAGAGTCAAGGATGTGTCAAGAAATAATCCATGTTTTATTTTAAATGTGTTTCCATTGATGGGAATGAAGAATACTATCTTTATGTAACCACTTTGTTTATATGTGGAATGTAATGCAAGTTTTATGATCTAATTCTCTAAAACTCTAATCCCAAAAAGATCCTCAATGTGTAATCTTGTAATAACTCAAGATTAAGTAAGGTTTAAGGCTGGGGCCTTATATTTTCACTTAATATCCAATTATATTGGATGTACTTATATTTTTCACACATAATTATGTCTTTGATTTATCGTTAATCTAATTATACGATCTTTGTAAGGGACTTTGTCTCAATCACCATTCATTAAAGTATATCTTGATATTGTGAACATTTATTATCCATCAAGGTGTATATACGTCCCTTTTGAAATTTTATACCATGAATTAATATATTATCATGACATTTAATTTCTTTTTAATGTTATGCTTTAATTTTTTTATTCAAGTGTTTCTAATGTGGAAATTGACTATTTAACTAAAACATAAATTTTAATGTTTTATATATTTATTTATTAAACCCTTTTATTTCATGTATGTGATTTTAAAAAGGCTTAATGAATTTTTTAATATGAAAATGAATGTTTTGAAAAAAATAATTTAAATAAAAATATTCAAATTGCTATTGGAAACTTTGATTCAAAAATGGTTTTACTAAACGTGTTATATGGTTTTTTAAATGAATTGATTATTTCAATACCATGAAATGATTCCTTGTGTTTGAAAATTTTATGATTGAAATGTTCATAATTTTATTATTTTTTGTTTTATGATTTTATAATGGTACATGGTCATTTGATTGTCGATTACGTGATAAACCAGGACTGGTGGATATGTGATAAACAAAATATTAGTGGTTCTATGATAAACCAAGGATGGGTAGTTATGTTATAAACTCTAATGCATTGGGTATTGAATATGTCCATATGGCTATTCTATTTAGTCACATGCTTATAAGTAGGCCGTATGGTTATTACATTTATGTATAATTTTTTCCTAAGTTACCTTTATAAATTATATGTTGATTTATATGCGTTTTAAGGTATTATTTTGATTAAAAAAAGGTTAGAAATGAGCTTATATAAAGTAAATATTAATTACTAAACATAATGTTGAAAAGTATTACATTATGATAAATTATTCATTACCTACATGTTTTCTCAAGGCTAAAATTTTTATTTCTTTGTGTATCACTTACTGAGCATTTTATTGTAATCCTATGTTATAGTTTGTTTTATAGGATTTAATGGAGAATTGAGTAAATGATGGGATCATGGAAAAGGTTAAATGTTTAAAAATGAAATAAAACCATGTTTATTTTTAAATGTTTGTGATTTTTTTAAAAATAGACAGTGAGTTGAATTGTCTACATTGTAATATTTAAGTTGTTATGTATGAGTTATGGAATAATTCTCTAAATATCAACACTTATCACGGCCTTAAACCTTACTTAATCTTGAGTTATTACAAGATTACACATTAAGGATCTTTTCAGGTTTAGAGTTTTAGAGAATTAGAACATAAAACTTGCATTTCATTCCACATTTAAACAAAGTGGTTACATAAAAGATAGTATTCATTTTTCCCATCAAAGGAAAAATATTTAAAATAAAACATGGATTCATTCATGACACTTCCTTGAAACTATCATCATATCATGTACCCTTACATTGACCTGTGAAAAACATTTCAAAAAAAAATTGGGATGAGCATAAAAAGCTCAGTATGGGTTATAAAAATGTTGAAAGGAAACATGGGTTCATATATACATAAGAATGAAATCATACTTTACCCATAAAACATAAGCACTTTAACATACCTCATCAAATCATGAATAAATCATAGAAATCATAAGACATAAAGGTAACTTGAGGAATTCATAACATTCTTATGTAGGGAGTAACCCTTTTGGTTACGTTTGGAATACCCATCACAGTATATTCCCTAAATCTCTTCGGATAAACCTTAACGTTTCACTCCTTCGCGTTACCCAATTCATTGGAGAGCTATATCGGTCGCACCCTCCCTTAGTTTATCACGGAACCACCCGTCTTCATAGTAATGCCCAAGAACCACAACATAATCGTATCACAAAAAATATGCATAAAGGGAACATAAAATTTCCACCTTTCAATCACAAGAAATAAATAAAACACATTGATATAAAAACATTATGAAAACCATTTTCAATACCAAAATAAAAGAAAATTAAAACATGGTATTTTTTTTCTTTAAAAAAAGTATGGCTTGTAGAGGAAGCCGAAACTCAAATAATGGTCACGGCGGCGGAGAAGTCGTTGTCTCCGCATACGTACAACAAAAAAACATTCCCTTTTGTCATATAGTAAACTCTTTGTATAAAAAATATTCCTTTTGAATAAACGTAAAATTCAAAGGGGTTTATACACCGTATAAAAGAAAGTTGTGTATAAAACAAAATATGCCTCAATGAAAGGAGATTGAGACGAAGTCCCATAAAAAGATCATTTTTAAATAAAATAGATCTATTTTGTGTATTCACTATAATTACACATAAATAATGTAAAAATACAAGATAGGACATAATAATATCATGACATAATTTGAAAGTTGGAGATTAACCCAAAGAACGGAAATTGGGTTAAAAAGTTCTCTTACCTCGGGTATGACTTGACTCGATCATTATTTAATGTCCTAAATAATAAACTTGAGTTAATTTATACTTGCTTGAGAACCTTTTTCAAGTTCATTATTCATTTTATATCACTTATTACAATGTCATTAGCACTATGTTATTATTTAAGTTAATAATGGTCGTTTTAATGATCATTGGTACTTGAGTAAAAAATAAACTCTTTATAATTTCAAGTTGTTCACGTAGTCAAATATCCATTATCTCAATAATTATATTCATGATTTAGATGCCATATATTTCATATATATTTAGTATATACCTGCATTTATAATATTACATAATAATTTAGAAGTAAGAAATGAAATGCACCGTTCATGGAGACGGTAAGTCGTACGTACGCATGAACGCTACTTTCATTTCTATTTCGTATTTTATGGAATGGAATCATAATTATATAAAGGTATATTATAATTCCATTATAATATCATATATAATATCATAACTCCATCCTTTATACATCCCACATATGGTATTAACGAATCAAATCACTTTGAGGGGGCGGTAGTCCGCACTTCCTTAAATGAAGATATCGCGTTTACCCATAATGGAAACCATAAAGGTATGCCCAAAATGAAAAATAAATAAGCTTAAGTAAAACATAAACATATTATATATCATATATAAATATATTTTCATCTTAATGGACACCTTTGAAGGTGTTAAAATAATGTTGAACAATCATCATTTCGGGAGGCAGAAAGTCTCCATCCACAGAAACAGTATGTTCTTTAACCATTAGATTAAGGTGTGTGTAATTATAGCTCAAATAATTCTTATAAAAACATCCTAGTATATTGAATATACTAGATTTGTTACAAAAGAAATTAATAAAAAGAGTTTAGGGGGTTTGAGAAGAAAAATAAAACAAAATGACTCAAGTGAAGACATTACCTTAAAATCGGGTAACTCCCTTTGGTTTGAGCTCAAAGGATTCCTTGGGAAGACTTCTGACCAATGTGAGGCTTGTAAGAGTTATAGAGGGATGTGGAGAGACAAAATGGTCAGGTGTTGGTCAAGCCAAAGGCTTTGGAAGTGTGGGTAAGGAGGTAGAGGTGGGGGACTTTTATAAGAGGAGAGGAGGGCCACTCTAGGAAAGTAAAGAAATGTTACTTTATTTTAAAATGGGATTCGGATTTAAAAGGTCCCACATTGATATAATTCTTGGATACAGTGATAATGGTTCGAAATATACCCATCCAATAGGTTTTTGACAAGTGTAGGTCTTAGATTTTACATTATCTTTTAATTTTATTTAAATCCTTAAATAATGAGGTAATCGATGCATCATCATGATGTCATAAATAATTTAATTTATATAATGTCTTAAAATTATAAAATAAATACTATGATGTAGGAAATATTTTTAGCTTTCCAATTACTACTTATAGTCAAAAATCTGACTTGTATAACCCAACTTAAAAATTATTTTAGTAAAACAACTCATGTTTGTGTCATTTTAATTTTAACATTAAATAAAAAGATATTAAGGTCATTTTCCTACCAAAGTGGCTCCATGGGGTCCCCAAGTTGACCCATGGCTTTTTTTGGTCGGCCATGACACATCCAACAAGGTTAGGACATGTGTCTAGGTATTTTCATTTTATTATAATATCATTTTTTCCTTAAATTGCACTAATTACCTCTAATCGCGATTAAAAACATAAAAGTTACTATTCACAAAAATATTATTTTAATCCCATTGAACCACATTTTACTTCTTAATGAAAACCATGTGTGTTAGATTTTTGAAATTCAAAACACAGAATTGGTATAGTTTCATTTAAATGAAAAATCAGTTTTTTAAGTACCACTTAGTGGTTTCACTATTCATCAAAAATTGATGTTTTCAGAAAAATACCAAAAATTCACCCTAAGCTATATTTGATATTCCGAATTCAAAAATGATGTATATTTTAAAAAATTCAAAACATATAAGTTGTATTAATTAATTTAATAATTAATTCCCACTATCATGACAAATAGCGTGTTTTTATGAAACAAAATATATCAAAAGATTGACACTAGTTTAAGTCCAATTTCAAAGTGAAATTAATTTCAATGTCCACCATTGGATTACATGGTAAAAATATATTCTATTTACACTTTAAACCCAATTAAAAAGATAATCTATCTATATAAATAAATTAGATTAAAAATAGGTTTTGAATTAAAATACAACATTTTTCACTATTCATTAAAAAAATGAACTTTATCGGAAAAATACCAAAAATTTACCCAAAGTAAATTTCAATGTCCCAATCATAAATAATAAGTTTATTTAGACAAATAGGGATTATAAAATTGTCAAAAGATAGATTTAAAAGATGGTTTGCCATCAAAAGGCAGTAAACCAATCTTTTAAAAATATTAGTGTATTCCATGCTTAAGATTGGATTTATTCTCATTTTAAGCCTCTAAAACACTATCTAATTCATTAATAGATATAGATAAAAATATCTATTATTCATTAATTTCTTGGGATGTTACATCCTTCCCCCCTTTATAAAATTGCGTCCCCGCAATTCATTTACTTATCGAATAAGTGGGGGTATTTATCCCTCATTGCATTTTCATATTCCCATGTTGCATCTTCAATCATGTGGTTTTTCCACAAAACCTTTAGCTGATGAATCACCTTATTCCGTAACAATTTCTCCCTATGGTCAAGAATCTGGACTGGTTGTTCCTCATAAGATAGGTTCTCTTCCAGCTGAACAACCTCTAGACTCAAAACATGAGATGGATCTAGCATATACTTTCCCAACATCGAAACATGAAAAACATTGTGTACCTGAGATAAGCTCGGAGGTAATTCCACTCGGTATGCAACTGATCCAAATCTCTCTAGAATTTCATATGGTCCAATGAACCTTGGACTCATATTTCCTTTCTTACCAAATCGCATCACACTCTTCCATGGTGAAACTTTGAGAAAAACATGATCACCTACCTCAAAAGAGAGATCCTTCCTCCTGTTGTCTGCATAACTCTTCTGCCTGCTCTGAGCTGTTCTCATGTGTTTCTGTATCATCTGAACTTTTTCTGTCAACTCTTCTACCAATTCCGGTCCCATTAACTTCCTTTCACACACTTCATCCCAGAAAGCTGGAGTTCGACACCGCTTCCCATATAATGCCTGAAATGGTGTCATCTGTATACTGGAATGAAAACTGTTATTATAAGAAAATTCAACCAAAGAAAGATGGTGGTCCCAACATCCCTGATAATCCATCGAACAAGCACCTAGCATATCCTCCAAAGTCTGAATCGTTCGTTCTGACTGCCCATCTGATTGAGGATGGAAATTTGTACTTAAATTTAATTCAGTACCCAATGAATTATGAAGGCCTTTCAAAAAGTTAGAAGTGAACTTGGGATCATGGTCATATACAATGGAGAGAAGAACTCCATGTAACCTGACTATATCTTTATGATACAAATGGGAAATTTGATCTAGGGAAAAAGTATCTCGTATAGCAAGGAAATGATCAGATTTGGTCAAGCGATCAATAATAACCCAGATTGCATTATTACCTCGAGTTGTCTTCGATAATCCCACAACAAAGTCCATGGATATATTCTCCCATTTCCACTCTGGAACTGGTAAAGGCTGAAGCATCCGTTTCGGTAACTGCCACTCTACTTTAACCTATTGAAAAGTCAAACACTTCACAGTAAAATCAGCAATATCTCTTTTCATTCCATCCCACCAGTAATACACCCACAGATCTCTGTACATCTTACTACTGCCAGGATGAACTGAAAACAGAGAACTATGAGATTTACATAACAACTCTCTCTTCAAATGTGAATCACAAGGCACACACAAACTCTTCCCAAATCTCAAAACACAATCATTATCAATGTTGAATTCAGGAAACTTACCCTTCTGAACCAGCTCTACCTTTTTCTGCAACTCGCTGTCTTGATTTTGTGCTTGCTTGATTCTGTCTGATAGAGATGATCTCACTGATACCTAAAACAAAACAGAATAACTTCCTACACCAACAACTTCTATGCCAAAGTTCATCAAATCAAAAATCAATGGATCTCGTTCCAAACATAGCATGGTTAATGAAGCATTACTTTTCCGACTCAAAGCATCAGCCACTTTATTTTCTTTTCCCGGATGGTAATGAATTATACAATCATAATCCTTGATTAATTCCAGACATCTCTTCTGTCACATGTTCAAATCTTTCTGAGTAAATATATACTTTAAACTTTTGTGATCGGTATATATTTCACACTTTACTCCATACAAATGATGCCTCCAAATTTTTAAAGCAAAAAACAACAAAAACTAATTCCAAATCATGTGTAGGGTAATTTACCTCATGAGTTTTCAACTGTCGTGAAGCATAAGAAATTACCTGATCATTATGAATTAGGACACAACCAAGTCCTTTGAATGAATCATCACTATAGATAACAAACTCACCATTCCTGGAAGGTAGTGCCAAAACTGTAGCATTCACCAATCTTCTTTTTAGTTCTTGAAAACAATCATCTCATTATTTTTTTCTGATAAACTTAACACCCTTCCAAGTTATCTTAGTCATTGGACTAGATAACCGTTAAAAATTTCTAACAAAACTTCGGTAATAGCCTTCCAAACCAAGGAAGCTGCGAATCTCAGTTACATTTGTGGGTTTTGGCCATTCTTCAACAACCTTTGTTTTTGTCGGATCAACAGTTATCCCATCTTTAGAAACAATGTATCCAAGGAAAGAAATTTGTTGCAACCAAAACTCACACTTGCTGAATTTTCCATACAATTTCTTTTATTTTAAGGTTTGCAAGATAACCCTTAAATGTCTTTCATGCTCCTCTTTACTTTTAGAAAACACCAAAATATCATCAATAAAAACAACCAACATTTTTCACCTGAGTCAACTGAGCCATCATTGTAACAAACTATTTAGTTCTGATTCTGACCATCTCAGGATACTGATTTGAAAGGTCATTTCCCTTTGTATACCTTCCCATAAAAACGTCTTTGTTTCCTCTACGAAAAACCATTCTTAACAAGCATGTCTTAGATGAAGCAACATGGTAATATTCAAATGCTATATCATTTCAATTTTACCATAAAATAAATATTTTTGGATAATCATTTAATAAAATTCTAACTCCTAAAGTTATCTAAACCGACCTCTGATACCAACTATAAGGCCCTGGCCTTAAACCTTACTTAATATTGAGTTATTACAAGATTACACATTGAGGATATTTTCAGGTTTAGTGTTTTAGAGAATTAGAACATAATACTTTCATTTCATTACACATTTAAACAAAGTGGTTAAATAAAAGATAGTATTCATTTTTCCCATCAACGGAAAAATATGTAAAATAAAACATGGATTCTTTCTTGACACTTCCTTGACACTATCATCATATCATGTACCATTCCCTTGACCTGTGAAAAACATTTCAAAAAACCTGGGATGAGTATAAAAATCTCAGTATGGGTTATAAAAATATGGAAAGGAAACATGAGTTCATATATACATAAGAATGAAATCATACTTTACCCATAAAACATAACCACTTCAACATACCTCATCAAATCATGAATAAATCATAGAAATCATAAGACATAAAGGTATCTTGAGGAATTCATAACATTATTATGTATGGAGTAACCCTCTTGGTTACGTTTGGAATACCCATCACATTATATTCCCTAAATATCTTCGGAGAAACCTTAAAGTTTCACTCCTTTGCGTTACCCAATGCATTGGAGAGCTATATCGGGCTCACCCACCCTTAGTTTATCACGGAACCACTCGTCTTCATAATAATGCCCAAGAACCACAACATAATCGTATCACATAAAACATGCATAAAGGAAACATAAAATTTCCACCTTTCAATCACAAGAAATAAATACAACACATTGATATAAAAACATTATGAAAACCATTTTCAATACCAAAATAAAATAAAAGTAAAACATGGTATTTATTTTTATTTTTTTTAAGTATGGCTTGTAGAGGAAGATGAAACTCAAATAATGGTCACGGTGGCGGAGAAGACATTGTCGCCGCATACGTATGACAAAAAAAACATTCCCTTTTGTCGTTTAGTAAACGCTTCGTATAAAAAATATTTCTTTTGAATACACGTAAAATTCAAAGGGGTTTATACACCATATAAAAGAAGGTTGTGTATAAAACAAAATATGCCTCAATGAAAGGAGATTGAGACGAAGTCCCATACAAAGAACATTTTTTAAATAAAATAGATCTATTTTTTGTATTAACTATAAGTACACATAAAGAATGTACAAATACAAGATAGGACATAATAATATCAGGACATAATTTGAAATTTGGAGATTAACCCAAAGAACGGAAATTGGGTTAAGAAGTTCCCTTACCTCGGGTCCGAATTGACTCGATCATTATTTAATGTCCTGAATAATAAACATGAGTTAATTTATACTTTCTTGAGAACCTTTTTCAAGTTCATTATTCCTTTTACATCACTTATTACCATGTCATTAACACTATGTTATTATTTAAGTTAATAATGGTCGTTTTAATGATCATTGGTACTTGAGTCAAAAATAACCTCTTCATAATTACAAGTTGTTCACGTAGTCAAATATACATTATCTCAATAATGATATTCATGATTTAGATGCCATATATTTCATATATATCCAGTATATACATGCATTTATAATATTACATAATAATTTAGAGGTAAGAAATGAAATGCACCGTTCATGGAGACGGTAAGCCGTACGTACGCATGAACGCTACTTTCATTTCTATTTCATATTTAATGGAATGGAATCATAATGATATAAAGGTATATTATAATTCCATTATAATATCATATATAATATCATAACTCCATCCTTTATACGTCCCACATATGGTATTAACAAATCAAATCACTTTGAGGGGGCGGTACTCTGCACTTCCTTAAATGAAGATATCGCGTTTACCCATAATGGAAACCATAAAGGTATGCCCAAAATGAAAAATACAGAAGCTTAAGGAAAACATAAACATATTATATATCATATATAAATATAGTGTCATATTAATGGCCACCTTTTAAGGTGTTAAAAGAATGTTGAACAATCATCATTTCGGGAGGCAGAAATTCACCTTCCACAGAAACAGTATGTTCTTTAACCATTAGATGAAGGTGTGTGTAAGTGTAGCTAGAATACTTCTTATAAAAACATACTAGTATATTGAATATACTATATTTGTTACAAAATAAATTAACAAAAAGAGTTTAGGTGGTTGGAGAAGAAAAATAAAACAAAAGGAATCAAGTGAAGACATTACCTTAAAATCAGGTAACTCCCTTTGGTTTGAGCTCAAAGGCTTCCTTGGGAAGACTTCTGCCCAAAGTGAGGCTTCTGAAAGTTAGAGAGGGATGTGGAGAGACAAAATGGGAAGGGTTTGGCCGATCCAAAGGCTTTGTAAGTTTGGGTAAGGAGGTATAGGTGGGGGCCTTTTATAAGAGGAGAGGAGGGGCACTCTTTGAAAGTAAAGAAATGTTACTTTATTTTAAAATGAGTTTCGGATTTAAAAGGACCCAAATTGATATAATTATAGGATAAGGTGATAAGGGTTCTAAATATACCCATCCAATAGGTTTTTGACAAGTTTAGGTCTTAGATTTTATATTATCCTTTCATTTTATTTAAATCGTTAAATAATGAGGTAATCGATGCATCATCATGACGTCATAAATAATTTAATTTATCTAATGTCTAAAAATTATAACATAAATACTATGATGTAGGAAATATTTTTATATTTCCAATTAAAATTTATAATAAAAAATTTTACTTTTATAACCCTACTTAAAAAAATTTTTAGTAAAATGAATCATGTTTGTGTCATTTTAATTTTAACATTAAATAAAAAGATATTAATGTCATTTTCCTACCAAAGTGGCTCCATGGGGTCCCCAAGTTGACCCATGGCCTGTCTTGGTCGGCCATGACACATCCAATAAGGGTAGGAAATGTGTCTAGGTAATTTAATTTTATTATAATATCATTTTTGCCTTAAATTGCACTAATTACATCTAATCGCGATTAAAAACATGAAAGTTACTATTCAACAAAAAATTATTTTAATCCCATTGAACCACATTTTAATTATTAATGAAAACCATGTATGTCGGATTTTTTAAATTCAAAACACATAAGTGGTAAATTTTCATTTAAACGAAAAATTAGTTTTTTAAGTACCACTTAGTGGTTTCACTATTCATCAAAAATTGATGTTTTTCAGAAAAATACCAAAAATTCACCCTAAGATATATTTGATATTCCGAATTAAAAAATGATATCTTTTTTAAAAAATTCAAAACATATAAGTTGTATTAATTAATTTAATAATTAATTCCTGTTGTCATGACAAATAGCGTGTTTTTATGAAACAAAATATATCAAAAGATTGACACTAGTTTAAGTCCAATTTCAAAGTGAAATTAATTCCAATGTCCACCATTCGATTACATGGTAAAAATATTTTATATTTAAACTTTAAAACCAATTAAAAATATAATCTAACTATATAAATAAATTATATTAAATAGAGGTTTTGAATTAAAATACAACATTTTCACTATTCATTAAAAAAATAAACTTTATCGGAAAAATACCAAAAATTTACCCAAAGTAAATTTCAATGTCCCAATCATAAAGAATAAGTTTATTTAGACAAATAGGGCTTATAAAATTGTCAAAAGATAGATTTAAAAGATGTTTTTCCATCAAAAGGCAATAAAACAATCTTTTAAAAATATTAATGTATTCCATGCTTAAGATTGGATTTATTCTCATTTTAAAACTCTAAAACACTATCTAATTCAATAATAGACATAGATAAAAATATCTATTATTCATTACTTACTTGGGATGTTAAACTTAAAAAGATCATGAATGTGAAATTATGTCAACGTATTGACTAACCTCTTCATTAAGTATTCTTTAAGGATGTGTCCTTATATCAAGGGGTTCAATGTGGTTAAATCCAAAATATAAGGGTATAAATATAATCTAAAAATTTTCAATTTTTACTCAAATAGGTTATGTAGAACTATAAAAAATCCTATATTATAGAAAACTCAGTTTGGATACATTTTTTAATGAAAACTAATTATTATTAAATTAAAATTAATGGATTTTCAAGAATTACTCTCCCCTATATTATAAAATGACATGTTTTTGGAAAATTAAATCAAACATAAAATTTTACACAGCGACACAAGTTTCCTAGAGTTGGTGAATTATTTAAATACATTGAAATATTTATATGGAATCAAATCCCAATGGACTGATCAGTTTAACTTTCTTAAAAATAGATTAAATACATGATCCTTTCATTACAATTAAAAACAAAATATACAAAATAGTCCGTTCTTTGATAACATCATTATTCTCCTAGATTTACCATATAAAAAAAATAAAACACTTATTTTCATATTGTGAAAGTAAAACATACGAAAGGGCTGAGCTATGGTGCTTTGTAAGGCTAAATAATACAATAGAATCATTCATAAATAAACACAATATTTTGATTAAATGTATAAAACTAAAATACGTGGATTTTAAATATAATCCTCAACATGATATTGAATGAATAAATAAAATAATTGCATTTAAACATTGTAATGTATATTATTTTAGTTTAATAATCACATGTACTATCAATAACTAATATCATAATGATGAAATGAATAATTTTGTAAATTTTAAAATACCATTGATGAATCGGTCCAAGAATCTTATTTTGTGAATGATTAATGGAAAGGATCTAATACAATCAACAATTCAGGAAAATAATTTACAAAATGGGTAAGGCCTTAGAGAAAACCATATCTATATTGTTTCATTAAAAAATATTGATGCATCAAGGGGCTATGATAATCCCCACCCATCAATTACTAATTCCAATTCATTTCTCTTTGTTAAAACATAACATAAAAAATTTGTATTAAAACTAGAATTTGAAATGTTAATAATTTAACCATAACCCATGAATGGTTTCAAAATAGTGCATCTATAGTAAAATATATCATAAATAATTTAATATAATATTAAAAAAAAATCATAATAATTCTACCTCAATTAATCACAAAATCCAACAAAGGATGTTGACATATATGAAAATAATCAAATAAATTAATAAATCCCCTTCTAGCGAAATATCCATTTTTACATTTAAAACATAAAAAGTCACATAATTTATAAAATAAATCATATAAAATATACTTTTGAATTATATTTTCCCATACTACACTGAATCCTTTGAAATGAAATAACATTTTAAAAGATTAATGTCTATATAAATAAATCAATAAAACAATGTTAAAAACATTGACATTAATGAGAAATATTTCAATAATTAATATTTAAAACAATTCAAATAATGTTTTATACAAGTATTCCCTCATATAAAACCTTTAAATAATTCCTTCTGAAATAATATTTTTGACACATGGACATTGATGATAAATATGTCCCAGAAAATACTTACGCATAAACAATCTCACCTAATAATGAGATTAATAATTACCCATTACCTTGTACTTTCATTAGTATAGGGTGAGTTAAACTGTTTTATAATGGTTTTTTCATGTTATTAAAAGGTAAAATAACCATATACAAATTTTTGATATCATGTATGATCCTATTATATCATTTTTTTAATAATATTTCTGTATTTCCATTGTTTTGGGTGTCAACTACATCATTTTCATATGCATGTTTTTGTGTGAAAGACATATTTGTAATGAATAGGATTTATTTTATTGAAATTCATAATTATATAACATTAATAATTACTATTTTTACTCATTATAGAAATTTATAATCATTTTTTATGATTATCATGGAAAATTAATCTCACAACATCATGAAGATGGTAGGCGGTAAATACACACAAGAAATAGTTTCATTACCTTGTCGGTTAAATGGTATGGAATTGGATAGTTTATTAATTATAAATAATAATTATCATGTTATATTCATTATTATATACATTATACTCATTATTATACATATCCAACTAATGTAGTGTTTAATAGCAAATTACACCACAACATAGAGATGATAAGTCATACATATGCACACATGGCGATATTGTTTTTCATGTGATGGAAAAAATGAGTAATATGGTAGTAAAATGATTATAATAACATATCTATATATGTATAATACTGAATTATTTACTATGTTATAGAGACAACAAAAAATATTAAGTATAAGAAGAAGTGAACTTTGAAAAATGTGACAAAACAATTAAAACTTTTTTGGGTATTTCCTTTTGATTTGCATATAATGTCTCATTTGGATTTCATTCTACCCAGAGTATGAAATCCTGAATGCATTGAGGGATGTTGGGAGAGTATAGGGGATGGTTATTTTTTTGAGAAAAATTTCATTACATGTGTGAATTAATGAGAAGGATATGTGGCCTTTTATAAGAGGTGTGAGGGGTAGTTTTGAAATATCTTAAAATATTAATTAATTATAAATATATTTTTGTTTTATAATATATAAAAATTGATTTTGTTCTATTTTATGATTATTTTGGGTATAAATTCCATCACAAAATTTATTATATACCTGTTTAGGTAATAAAATTATCAAAATCCCTTGGATTTAACCCTTAATTAAAGAGTTTTACTCTTATCATATCTTCTTGTATTTTTACACTATATGGTTAATATATTTAAATTAAATAACAAAATAAAACTAATTAAATAATTTATGACATAGTTAACATTATTAATTTAATTTTGACCATCCTTATATTTTTATGAATTTTATAACATTTAATAAAATATTAATTATTTTATAGTATCATTTATTCCAATTTTGATACTATTCAGTATTTTTATTTTTCAAATTATAAAACCTTCATGATAACATAGATAAAATAATTCCAATATATCATTAAAATTTATATTTTTTCTAAATAAAATTTTTATGTCATTATTAATGTAATTTTGTATTTATATTAATATTTGTAAAATCATTTAATTGATATTTCAATTAATAAAATAAATTATACAACACTACCATGTCATCATCATTGTTAAAAATTTAGCAGCTAAAATGACTAATAAATTTATATAATTTATTTAATTCCATTATATTTATAAATAATTTTAATAATCATTTTTATCTCATGGTTATCTCAATATTAAAATTATTATATCAATAAGAAATGGCACTATGTTATTTTTTAACATTTAGTGATTTTATTAATATTCATGAAAATTCATGGAAAAGGGTCCATTAAATAATTACATTTCAAAAAAATAGTTGATAATGGTCTTATTTAGTCATCTAGTAGGATCTCCATTTGTGTTAGGGTAATTTATTAATATTATTTTTACCATTAATTACATGATTTAGCAATAATCGAGGTAATAAAAAAATTAGTAATGTTACTATTCATAGTAAAAAAATAATGGTATCATATTAACATTATAAGTACCCACTGATTTAAAATATAAAATCCAATTTCCAAAATTCAAAACATAGACGTTTTAGTAATTAAATTAAAATTTATTCCAATTGACAAAATGAGATTACGAGTTTTTCAAATGTTAAAATCATAAAAATATTTAGAGGTGTTTATATCTATTTTTAATGTTAAAATTATTCCATTGACATATATTATGTTAATGGATAAAATCATAATGTAATTATACATTAAAACAAATTAAATTGATAATTTAACAATATAAATAAATTATACGTAAACGTCATTTTAATTGAAATGCGGTATTTTTCACTATTAATTAAAATATGAATGTTAACCAAAAAAACAAAAAAAAATAGAATCTAAATTTATAAGCCCCTACTAAAGAATAATTTTTTTTTGATATTCAATATATAAATGTCTAAAATATTTTATTTAAAATGTGTTCTTCCATAAATGGACGTAAATCTCCATTATTTGGAAAATTATTTCTTTTATTCGAGAAATTGCATTTGTTATTATATCATGTATATGAAACACGAAAGATGAATTTGAAAATTATATGGAATATATAAATAAAAAATGTGGTCCATACAATTAATAATCACTATTTAAATGGATTTCTTAATAAATCGTGGTGTGCCCGAACTCGATATTTCATACAATTCAAGCTATTGAAATAAACAAGTGCATAATAGAATCATTGGGTGAAACATTATCCCTTACTTCAGTAAATTGCACCCTTGAAATTGGAAATCAGGATTAAACATTAGTTTTTTGACTTTTCAATATATCATTACTGAAATCTAACATCCGAAAATGATTAATGAGACATCAACTTAAAAATAATGAGAGGGAAGTATGTTGGTCACCAGAGATAACACATAGTTGGGTTTAATGTAGGAAAACATGGACATGAATGAAAAATATAACCATCATGATCTAAAGAAGAGTGATAGGGAATATGAGGAGTAAAAATATAACAATCACAAATATAGAAACCAGTGATGATCTAAGGGACCATTTGATTCTTATGAGAAAGTTCTATGATATAATTTTGGGTTTCTATATTAATTACCTATAGTTGAAGAATTAATCTACATCATAAACCAAGAACACAAGAATAAAAACTTAATTGAAATGTAGAGTTACTTCCTTAAAAAATCCTATAAAAAACTTATCTTTCTTTTCAAAATATAATCAAAATAAAAAATATTCTATTTATATTAATCATATTAAGTTTTAAAAATGAACTTAAACTATTTACGAAAATCAAACCATGTTATACTAACATGGGACTTACCGTAAGCGAATGGTAGGTGATAAAGCCCTACTGCCCTTCAATTGTGGGTTAGATTCCTGCAACCTTGTCCGACGTGATGAGTTATCACGAGACCTGTGGGTTGTCATTTTTCTAAAACTATATTTTTATAAGATTCCAAAAATTTACATTCCATGTTAAACATTAACGAAATTTTTTATCATCAAACAACAATATCCTATATACAATTTACTCTATTCCAAAAATAATATTTGACAGAAATACATCTAGCCAAATTCACTATCCAAAAAGGTCACTCAATTTCCAAAATAAATCCAAACATCTAATTTCCAAAAAAATAATGTAGCTCTTATTATCAAATACCAAATATTTGATAACCTTTAAATCCTAAATGAATTCTCTTATGCTTACATGTCCTCTAAGAATAATTTCTACAGTACAATTATTATATATCACGTTATTCTTATAACCTGAATATCATATCATAATTCTTAAATCCAAAAACATAAATAAATAAATTACTCTACATTGTCCATAGTAAAATCATAAGATTGACCTTGATTCCTTTTTTTAATCTATATTTCTTTGAATCTTGGGGAATTCATTTTTAGAGTGCCGCATATATTTATAGTGGAAACATTGAACCCAGGTAAATTCTTTCATTCCCTTACAATCATGAGTATAGTGTCCTTTTATCCATACATGAAACAAACATTATTTCCTTTTAAGCCGGCACAGGGGAGTTCTCTTCCAAAATTGTCACATGTTGGAATATACTTATTTTGTTTCTTCCAATGATCTGCCTCTTGGTCCACCATTCTCAGCATCTCTTTATTTATCATAAAGTCATAGGACTTAGAAAATTATTTATCTATCTTTATAGAACATGAGATTATATCTTTGTTTGAAGATAATTTTTGGGATAAAAATCTCATTTGGAGAAATGGACTTAACCCATAACATAAATGATCAATTTTACTCATTGGTTTATATATGTAGTCGGTTGTATACCTAGATAACCTTGTGAATTTTGTATCATCATTTTCAACATTCTCATCCTCAATATTCCTCAGTATCCTAAATTTCCAATCAATATCAGTTATTTTTTCACTAGGAAAGTGTTTTTTTTATGAAAATGTATTTAAACTCCTTAGATTTCATATTTGGTACTTCGGAATCTTCATTTTTGTTTTGAAGTAATGACCACCATTGATCTGCTTATCCAGATAGAAGATAAAATACCATAAAAACTTTTTCTCTTTTGTTACTACCAAATGTATGAAATATTTTCTCGAAGTAACATATCCATAGCTCAACTAAAAAAAGATTATTATTCTAATTGAATTTTGGGGGCAATTTTCACCTGAACTATCTAACATTGATCATCCACATTTTATATCAGGCTGCTTTATATGGGTACTGTTATTATTAATAACCCGAGTAATTTTTCCAATATGGTTATCTTCTATACATCACTAGTTCTATCATTAGCACCACTATAATTATATATCACATGAAGGAAATCCGTACATTGATTACCCGCATTGTTATAGATTATGTCACTTCTACTTGGTTTCATTTCTAAACAATGGAATTCAATAAATTATGTTATGGATCATATTTGAATAATTCCAAACTAATAAAATAAATTGAAATTTTTATGCATATATTATCCATAATCATAAAAAATGTTTATTTATGGAAACATTTACTCAGAAATCACTTACAATAGTTTTTACACAAAATTTGAATTATCTTTATAATATACCCAAGTTGTGTTAAATCAGGGGCATAGTAAGGATCGTTGTTGTGAACCAGGTTACCCTGAGTCAGGACCAGAACACCTTGTCTTATTTTTCACACCTATGTACACCTCTTCTAGAACCACATCAACTGGTATTATCTATATAGGGTTGTATTTCCAAAAATAAACACATAATATCTACTTTACCAATTGTCAATAATGTTCTTATATACATATCCTTCAAGTCAGACTTAGGGTTTTGTTCCCGGATATATGTTTTCTAAATATAATTTAAATAGTTGGTTCTAAACATCGTCATATACCAACGGTAATGCCTCAACCCCAGTTTCTCAGAGCCAGTGCATTATTTTAAGACATTGACATGATTATAATGAATAAAATTATGATGAAATTATCAGTTCAACAGTCTAGGAAAATTTATTAAATACACAAACCATTTATTGAAATTCCAAAAAAAATATACAACATTGTCCATTGTTTGAGAACTCCATTATTCTAATAGATTAACCTTTCATATAAACCATAAAATACTTCTTAGAATCATTTTAAATAAAAAATATGAAAGGGGTAAGATCAAGTTCTTAGTAAAGTTAAACAATATAGTTAAATATTCCATAAATAGGTATAAAAATTTGAGGCAAGTTATAAAACTAAAATACATGCATTTTAAACCCAACCCTAAGCATAAAAATGAAAGAATAAATTAAATAATTCAATTTAAACATTCACAAAGATATTATACTAGTTGAATAATCTCATTAATTTTCAATAACATGTATCATACTAAGGAAATGTGTAATTTTGTACATTTGAAACATACCATTGAGGCTACATACCAAGAATCTAATATTTTCCCGGATTCTTAACCAGAATCTAATACATTCAAGTATTCATTCTAAGAATCCAATAAATGGTTAAGGAATATCTCAAAACCATATATATATTGTTTCATAAAAATTATAGATACATATATGGGCTATAGAGGGCTCCACTAGTAACTTACTAAGTCCAATGAATTCCTCTTGGGTAAAAAATAACAAAAACATTGATATTAAAACTAGAATAATAAATGTTAATACTTTTACCATAAACCATGAATGGTATAAAAATATCACATTGACATTAAAATATTTCATAAACCTTTAAATTCAATATGGATGATTGTATCATAATAAATCATCCACAATTAAGAAAAAAATCAAATAAAGGATATTTCCATGGATGAAAATAAAAAAAAAATATTCATTAAAAAAATTGGATACAAATATTCCTTTTAAATTGATGTCATAAAAATCAACGTATATTATAAATGAAGACATTTAAAAGATATTTCTGAACCAATGATTCCCATACCTCTTTGAATCGTTTGTAATTTATAAACATTTTAAAACATTCATGTTCTTATAATTAAATACTTATAAATATTTTGAAAAAATAGAGATTAATGAGAATAATATAAAACAATAAATCTCTAAGGGATTTAAAATAATAATTTAGTTAAATATCCCCTCACATAAAACCATAAAAATAAACCTTTTGAAATAATTTTAAAGAAACATGGACATGGATGGAAAATATTTAACAAAAAATACATACACATAAATAATCTCGAATAATAATGAGATAGCAAAATTAACCCTTAAAAAATACATTCCTTTAGACGAGGTTGTGTTAACCACCTATATAATTATTAATTAATTTTTTTTATTATAACAGGAATATATCCATATTTATTATATCATATATGATCCTATTATATCATTTTTTTCAATATTATTATCTATTTCCATTATTTTTTGTGTTAATTACATAATTTTCCTATGTATGTTTTGTTGCATATTCCATGACTGTTGAGAATATGATGTATTTTATCCATATCCAAAATGATATATAGTTAATAAGTTTTATTTTTAATCATTATATAAATTTTATAATTATTTTTTAATGGTGATCTTGGAGAGTGAATCTCACCAGGTCGTGGAGACGGTAGGTTGTACGTATGTACGAGTGACAATATCATTCCTTTGATGGTTAAATGTTATCGAATTTTCTGGTATATTAATTATTTAGAATAATTATCATATTATATTCATTATTTATATCCATTATACTAATCATTATATGCATCCAAATAATTTATTGTTTAATAACAAATTATACAACAACATGTAGAAGGTGATTCGTACGTACGAACACATGGTAATAGAATTTTTCTTAAGATAAATAAAATGTGGAATATAGATGAAACATAATTATATTACATATAACTATATGGATGATACATGTATTATTAGTTTCTTATGGAAATAATAGATAAATTGGAAGTAGAATAAGAAAATGAACTTTGAAACAGGTGATAAGACAATTGCCTCTTTTTTGGGTATGTCCTTTCGATTTGCACCAAAGGACTCCATTGAATGGATTTTTTTCTAAAGTATGGACTATAAGATATATTGAACCAATTTTAGAGAAGAAATGGGTATTTTTTGGCTAAGACAATGGGATGTATTGGTGTGAATTATAGATAAGGAGATGTTCCCTTTTATAAGAGAGGTGAGGAGAACTTTTGGATGATCATAAAATATTAATTAATTATAAATATATTTTTGTGATCAAAATATAAGAGGTGATTTACTTATATGATAATATGAGGGTGGGTATAAATATCATTAATCAATGAATTTTAGATATTTTTCGGTCACAACAGTATCCTTATCTTATGGATTTGACCCTTATTTAAACAGATTAACTCTTTCCTTGTCTTCTTGTATTTTTACACTATAATGTTAATATAGTTACAATAAAATGTTGAACGAATCTTAATTTTATCATTTATGAGATATTTAACACTATAAATATTTTTTGGATGAAAATTATATTTTTTTGAATTTTATTACATTTAATAACATATTATTTATTTTAAATTATCATTTATATGAAATTTGATACTATACAAAATATTATTATTTAAAAAATATCAAATCATAATTATAACAAAAAAAATACTTTAAATATGTCAAAAAAAATTCTATGTAATATTCAAATTTTTCAAATGACATTAATTATGTCAATTTATATTTATATAAATATTTTCAATTTCATTTAAGTGATATTTATATTAATAAAATAATTTCTAGATCACTATTGTGTAGTCATTAATGGTTATTATATAATATCAAAAAATTATAAATAAATTTCTATAAAGTAGGTAATTATTTTATATTTCTCTTGAATATTTATAATCGATATTGTCTCTTGGAGATCTCTATATTAAAATTATTATACTTATAAGAAATGAGAGTGTGGCATTTTGTCACAGTACTTAATTTAAATAATATTCATGGCCAAGAGACCATTAAATGATTCCATTTAAAAACATAGTTTATAGGGGTATAATTTATTCATAAAATATTATTTTGATAAATTTTAGAGAAATTTTATAAAATTAATTTTTACTTTAATTACACGATTAACCTTTAACCACGTTAATAACAAAATTACTAATGTTAGTATAAATAATTTCCAAAAAAAATATAAGTATACTATTAACATAATTTTAGCCCAATGATTCCAAATATTAAATGAATATTTAAAAATTCAGAACATATAAGATATGGAAATTTCTTTGGAAAAAATCTCCACTGATAAAATAAAAAGACATGTTTTTCAAAAGTGAAACACTCAAAATATTGATGTGTGTTTTATCAAAATTTATGGTACAAAACATTGAAAATAATGGAATTCTATTAAATGATAAAAACATAATATAATTATCCATTAATAACAATTATAAGTATAATGAAAAATATAAATATTTTAGATCAAAAATAAGTTCTGAATTAATTTACAATATTTGCACTATTTATAAATATGAACATCGTTAAAAAAACAGTAAAAATTTGACCAAATTTTTTTTATGTCCAAATGATAAATAAAGAATTTATATTGTCAAATATAATATATAAATGTTACAAATATTTTATTTAACAAGGGTTCTTCATTAAAAGGTGGTAACACTGTTTTATAAAAAAATTCTTTTATTAAAAAAATTGAATTTGTTATTATATCATGTCTAAGAAGCACAAGAGATGAATATTAAAAATATATGGAATATGTATAATTCAAAATGTGGTTAATAATAATTATAAAAACTATTTATATGTATATTTTAATAGGCCATGGTGCACTTGAAATTGGTATTGTGTGCAACACAATATATGGAATTAAGTATACCATGGAATCATGGGGTGTAACATAAAAATTAATTTTTTAGTACATATCTTACAAAAAAATCCTATAAACCATATTCATATTATAGGTGACGTTTTATATACATAATACCAATATTATAGGTATTAATGAGTTCAATAATGGATGTTTTTCAAGGAAAATGTATTTTTTATCCACATGGTTTAGTTTTATTTCATCATCGACATCCCTAAAACCATATTCATCCATTATTATATAATAAAAATAGTATATTAAAAATAATAATATGTCTTTGGTAAAATATTACAAAATATATATATATCTTCTTTCGTCATATTTGAAACTGAACAATTATTTATGCAAATGACTAATTACCAGCTCACGAACCGATGAAAATAATTTTCCATCATGGTCTCTAAAGACTTGTTATAATGATGGAATTAATTTTTATATATGACTATATTTAATTATTTATCATAAAAAAATTATAACTTTTTATATAAGTTCATAATTTTCCATTAATAAAGAAGTATAACCTTGTTTATGGATAAATGTGCACTACCACCTCCACTGAATGATGTGATTCATTTTTCATCACCACATCACATGCATGATATGCATAATCATATTTATATAAATAATATGATATATATGTTATTATTATCATTCTTTAATGTTAATATAATATTTACCTTCTCATTATAATGATTTATTAATAAAAGGGAACGTTAGTCATGTGTATGTAAGACATCCAATCTCCACTACTTTAGTGTAGATCATTTAACATAATCATATTTAATGGGAGGATATAAAAATATAAATGGAGTATAAAAATTATATTAGGATTTTTATTCCAAATATTGTAAAATTATTGCATTTTTTCAATATTCAACCAATAAACATCATTTTTTACTTCATCAATTAGTATCATTAAAACATCTCATGTGAAGTTAATTGATTATTTAATTTTATATAACATGGTATTAAATAAAATAAATTTATAATTTATAGGGAATGAATCCAATGAAGGTTAAAAATTAATATAATTATATCATTCCACGTTATAATGAACTTACATGGTGACTCAGACTCAAGGTGACATGCTTTCATTTTAAAAATATTCTTTTAAAGATCCTCTTTCAATTTTTTGAAGAAATGAAAAATAATTACTTTTTACATAAATTGTATGAAAGGATTTTCCCATATTCATTAATCATTATGGCTTTAAATAATCCTTTACATGTTTACTTGGTAATTTAAAATGAATGAGTTTCCATTTTTTGTGATAAATTTTTTAATATAAGTGATTTTAAAATGGGAATTTTATTTTCCTTAATGAATGTTATTATTATAACGTCCCACATCTGGGTGTCTCCCAAAGGTTCCTCGAACCCAGTTGGTTAAATAGAAACGAGTGTATTTCCCCAAACTCTAGAGGTTGTCGATTAGTAGTGAGGGACAATGAGTGATATTGGGGAAACTATTCCCTCATAGGTAGAGTATACACAGTGGAAAAAAATACTAAAAAATATTGGAATCAATAATACCAAACATGAATAACAACATAAGACTGAAAGTAAAAGAACAACTAGAGCATATATATGTATATATGTAAATGATCCATGACATATGTGTCTAAAAAGGAATCCAAAACATGTAAAAATGTATGAAATACAATACAAGACAATACAAAGGAAAGGAATTTAAACTCCAACAGCATCACAAGCCTGGGCTTGGTCCCATTATCTCCACCACCAACTGCAATCAAGTGCCTAATGATGAAGGGAACTGTCCCTTAACTGTACCTATAATAATAGAATCTATTTAAGTCAAAATGGATGACTGATATAGGGATTGGGACAAATCCCAATAGAAAAACTCCAAAAGATCTATGCCTCCCTAACAGTGAATATATATAGCAAGTAAAATGCCAAAATTAAGGAATAAATTAGAAAGAACTAAAAATTAAACAATCCTATAGTTTTAAATTACATTCATTTATCATTTATTATTCATCTGTTAGGTCATGTAACTATGTTATCTTTCCTAATATCTCTATCCCTCAGGAAAAGAATCAAAACAAACGTCTCAGAAGACCATCTAAACAATCAAGTACAACCAAATCCAGGCTTCTTCTTTGGTTTGGATGATGTGTCCCAATCTTTCAATTATTCACAAATGACCCACTAGGAAAGATCTCATGGTATAAACCCTTTTTTCTGACATAGAATCAATTCATTAAAAAACAAACCTCTAGGAAATATATCAAGGTCTAGCCCCCTAGGTCCCATATAGAATCCAGAATAATATAAATGACCACCTAGGAAATCTCTCACTATCTAATCCCCTTAGGTAAAATTTCTACAGCAAGGATCTCACAGTCATGTGTAAATAAATTGGATGACCTCTTATACTTCTTGGCCTAAGTCTCTAATTGTCCATTGGAAGAATACAGCTCGCATATCATATCAATGTAAATAATCTGGAAGTCCCCTCAGTCATCCTAGTCCAAAGCTCTCGTGCTCCATTAGAAAAACAGTGTTCATATTATATCAATGATTCTCATTTAATATGAAACAACTATATGGATAAAAATTACAAATTAATATCAATTTACCATTATATAATCAATGAAATCCATCCTAATCAATCTAGGAATGTAAAATAAGGTATTCCTCATAGTAAACCTAGTCCAATCAGTCATAAAAAATCAATCAAGAGAAACACACCCATTGTGTGTCACTTAGAAAAGTTATATAACCTTACGTATAAGAAACAAACCATTATAAATCTACAATACCATAATAGGAAATAACAGGGTCAAATTATAAATCACGCGGTACCCAAAAATTCTGTATATAGAACTTTTAAAATATATAATCCAAATAGAAACAATTATGGTCACAAACCACCTTCCTCTATATCATAAGATCGATATACATGAATGTCGACCCCTGAATTTTCCTTGTTCTACCTATATCTACAAAACAGTGAAAATAACACAACCATGAATAACATATAGGAGAAGAAAAATCAGGAAGAAAGGCTCTCAAGGTTTTGAGAACTCATCGTTGGGATTCCAACACACCCAATAGTGTCTCAATCGGAGATCAGAAAGAGAATCAAGAGGGGTTCGGAGTTCATCATGCATTACGAATTTCTACTGTATGAAACTCGGGGAGAAGAAAGTGTTTTGGTACATGATACATGGTCCCCTTCAGAGATATCAAATAAAAATAAAACAACATGACATGTTGTTTAAAACTACAAGGCGTGTAGTAGCCTTAATAGGCCCCATACATATGTGGATCATCCAAGTCACCACATATACATGTAGTCAACCGTTACACAGTCACTAAGAGACTGTGTGTGGGTAATGGGTACACATAAAGTAAATGAAAGTACAAATTGTGTACTCTAAAAATCCCCATTTCATCCTTTTTCTAAAAAAACAACCTGAAATAATGATCTATTCCTGAAAAGATATTTTGTGTTTGTACATTTATCATAAAGGATGTCATGTTTAATGATTATATTATTATACTAAATAATTTTTTATGGTGATAGGTGGTTCTATATTAAAACTATGATGGGCGGTTCTGTGATAAACAATGGGTGGGTGGTTATGTTATTAACCAACATCGGTTTGTTTTAGGATATCCCAAGGATGGGTGGTCACACTAAGTCCTCTAATGTCATCATAAGATACCATTATTCACATTATATTACTTTTATTGTGTTTTTTTTTTATTTTATACTAATTTTTAAGAAAATTATAATAATTTTTTTGATAAAACATGATTCCCTTTTCTTTGTATTAAATTTTGTTTTATGAAATGGATTATTGTGGGATTTATGTTGTTCACTAGAATGAAATATGTATACTTTTTTATAAAAATTATTGAATTTTTTATTATCATCCAATTTTTTAAATATAATATGTTTTAATGGTGAATAAAAGTAATTGAGAATTCATGTTTAGTTTTTAATGAGAAAAGTCGCAAAATGATAAAATGATTTGTTTTAAGAGTTTTATATTGTGGTAATCATGAAAACTTAATATATGTCATTATTTTATATAAAAATTCATATAATAAGTATTATTTTTTCCTAATTATATAAAAATTAATATATAAATGATTCTTATGGTTTTTAGAATGTGATTTCTTGTTCAAAGATGCTAGATTATTTAATGCAAATGGTAATTTCTTTAAAATTGTTATTAGAGGTTGGTTTTGACAACATTGGAGACTATGAATTTTTGTAAATTATTGGTGAATTTCCATAGTATATAATTTTTAAAAAATAAATGTTTCATATAATTTTTATATTGATGAAAATCAATTCCAAATGGAAAGAGGATGTCCCAAATAACATTTCTATCTATTTATGATGAATTTGTCATAATAATTAATGAAAAGTTATGTACTTATGATGTTTAAATTTATTATAACATCTAAATTTCCTTAAAATAGTTCTATTAGATATCAAACACATCCCTTATACCTCAATACGACAATGCTTAGTTGGTTGATTCTAATCAAATCATTATTTATCAATTTTCTAATCATTCCTAAATTGGTAAATATTATCCAAGAATTTAAAAAACAAATATCCCTATCCAAGGGAATTAAATTAATTTATAATTATAATAAAACATACATTGATGGAGATCCTTATATAATCCTCTATATATATAGAAATATTTAGTCTTATGGGTCATAATTAGGGTATATTAAAGGGGCCCTTGATTTAATGTTTCAGAAAAATGTTGAACCAAATGTTGTATTAATTTTTTTTATCAAATGTTTTGAAACTATATTTCATAAAAAATGTTTTCCAAAATATTTATCATTCAAATTTATACAACCAAATTTGTATAAGGTAAATTTTGAATTTGGACGAATGTGACTTAATAGAAGATCTAAATCATTATTTCATTGTATGGACCTTCTATCTATGTGAAAAAAATGAAAATTAATTCAAGTGGACACTGTGATTAGGTTATGGAAATATTTTATAATAGAAAAATACTATTTTAATCATAGGGAGATGAAATATCTATTCTTTTGGTCGAAAATACATTTTTAATTAGTAGGTTGGGTTAAATATTATTTTATACGAAAAATTAAATGTTTGAGATAACCATTCAGTTTAAAACGTTTTATTTATTGGTCAATATATTAGTGTTATTTTTATGTACGATCATAAAATTTATATAAATGTAATAAGAATTATATATATATAAAAAAATAAAACCAATAGATCTTGTTAAAACATATCTTATCTTTATTTCAATCATGGTTTGAACCCACAATAGAATGGAGCTACATTGAGCATAAAGGAACTGTTAAATATTATTATTTAAATGTTCACTTTATAACCTTGACATTAAATCCACATATATAATTATGAATAACTAATTAATTGAAAAAATATATAATGGTATATCTAAAAATGAATGTATAAGTATAATATTTGATTTTATTGTTATGTTTGATAGGGAAAATATTTTTAATAAATTTACATTGAATTTCATTATTTTAATTCCCACCAAACTGTTACTTTAAGATAATTTTCCCATTTTATGATATTGGTGGTATTTTGAGCTTAATCATAAAAATGGCATATGTCATATTTTTAACAATTTTAAATTATTTCTTTATTTTGGCCATTAAATTTTCTATATTAATTCAAATTATAAAATAATATCATTGTATTATTGTAAACATCCAGGTATTCATTCATCATTCTTGACAAAAATCTGAATTGATCATATGGAATCTCAAAATAAGCTCAAATGTTGGATCATGAAAATAATATACAATTTTTCTGATTATTAGTGTAGGGACCCTAACTCGTACATGGGTGGACCAATTATTATGAAATTGGGTGGGTGGATGATAAATGAGTGTTAGAACATATTTTATGAAGGATAGGATGCATGAATTATATGTTTTAATGGTAATTAAAGCATTCAAATCCAAAGGATTGCGATATGGAGATTCTGACAAGACTGAATAAATTGGTAGAGTGAAATGGGATTAACTATTGAAATACTTGTCCAAATAAACTGGAATATTGAGAAGAGAAAGAAAATATATTTATGAACAAAATTAAATAAGGTTTAAATGTGTGAAGAGGTTATTTAATGCTACTAAAATGCATCATATTACGGGGGAAAATTCATCCTATAATATGAGAGGAGCTCCTCCCTCTCAAAGCATCCCATCATTCAATCCCATTCATCTGAGACACCATGAATGAAAACAATTTCAGCTTCTTATCTTTTATATTATTCATTTTCCATATATTATTAATTCTCTCTTCATCCCCATTCATCTCCATTAAACTTTTCATGGTGGGGTAAACATTTTTAGTGATTCAGAAGGGGTTGGTTTTAAATTTTTAATGATTGTATTCTTGGTCATAATTGAATGAAATTTATTTCTTCCTCAAATTTGTTTTCAACTTCATATAGAGGATATTATTTTAAAGTGAGATAGTACTAGAATTTTAATTCCTTTGTTGATTTTTTCTTTGGTAAATTATCATTATCTCCCTCCACTGATTTCTTGTTTTATATGATGGAATGGACCATAGATTAGCAGTGATGTACATGATGATCACCAGTATGTATAAAAGGAGTGGTGGATGTTCTTGATTATATTAAATCAACAAGAATTGATCATGTATTACCCAGGACAATTGAGAATAATCAATACAACTCTTTTTCATATGGAAGGAGAATTGATAAAACTAAAATCTTGGTTAGGTTTTCTTTCCCCATAAAAATTCCATCATGGAAGTAAGAGGAAGTTATTATGGAATCTCACTTTAATCAACTCAGAAGAAGATGATTGAATTAAATTGAAAAAGGATATAATTAAAATTGGGAAACTTACCCCGACCTAATCACCCTTTTAATATCAACGTATTAAATAATTTGAACCTCATTGGGAGACTTCTGAGGTTTAATCACTTGAATACACATTGAAAATATAAAAAAAATGTTTTCCCATGCCCCACGATAGGCATGTGTCAAACTTTGAGCCATTTCTTGGGAGGCAGTGTAACATAATAAAAAAATTAAAGTTGAATGACTCGCAACTCAAAAGAACCATTAATTTAATTTGATCTAGAAATTGAAATAACTTTAACCCAACTATGATAAAAAACCTACCATAAATATTTGAAGAAATACATATCTCGTATTAATGTCAAACTATTAGGTTTCACTCTGAACCTAAAATCATTGCTAGAAATCCCAAACCAACATAGTGTGATCTATGTGGACCTCAATTTTCAATTCAAAATAACCAAATCATTGCACCCACTACACCAAATGACATTGAATTACATGTCAATATGATTCTCATTCTTCCGAAATTTCATAGTCTTATCAGAGAAGACACCAATTGAAACATGGAATCATTTAACTTCACATTCTCATGTTTTAGGCCATGAGGGGCACCTAAAGACCAATTTCAATGGAGGAAATATCCCCATCAAACCCAAAGGAGGGGATAACGAATGGTTGCACAATATAAAACAAGGGGAGATCAGTGATTGGGAAGACCTAAATTAATTTTTCAGGAAATGATTATTTCCCACATCTAAGAGCACTACAATCAAGAAGTATATTTTCATCATATGAAAATCAACGGAGAAACCCTTTATGAGTACCAGGATCATATTAAGAATCTATAATCTAACTTCCCACATGATGAAATGGTGGAACACTAATTCCTTATGTCCTTCTACCATAGACATCTAGATAATGATCAAAATATTCTAGATGCTTCATGTGGGGGATCCATGATTGGAAGTTCACCTACAGATATCAGAGTACTAATTGAGAAGTTTTCTCAAAAATCACAAAAATCATGAACATGTGGTTTAGGAACAAGAAGATTCCAAAAAGTGAGAAATTCTAATTCAAAAAAAAATTAATTAGAATCGAGATAGGCGTACTCAACTGGTTAGTGTGGTATATGGTTGTGAAACCAGTGAAAGAACTACAGGAACATAATGAAGTATGCAGTTTATGCACTTCAAATTATCATTACAATGACCAGTGTCTTGAAGTGAATGTAACAAAATTTTGTGTTGTTACCATCAACAAAGGAAATTCTAGCCAAATATACAATGTCAACCCCAAAACCAATCGATATGTAGATTCCAACAATCCCAGGATTGACCTTTGTTTCAATAGTAATACCAGAACCCCCCTCCATTCAAAAATTCATATAAACAACCGTTTCAGCTACAACAACACATTCATCCACAACCATTCCATATAAAGAGTTATGAGGAGCTGCCCACCAGTCTACAACCATAAATTGAGAACAGATAGCTACATTCAGATGTTGAGGGGCATAATAAAAATGTGAAAGACTAATCCAACTAGTTAAAAAATGTTCTGGAAATTATAACAAAGAATCCATAGATGCTTCCATCACAAATAGTGATAAATCCTAAAGAGAATGTCAATTAAATCATAACATGAATTGGAAAATAAATTCCACCTCTATCCAACCATGAACTAGAAAAAATACCACATGTTCTGAAGTAGAATTATGTTGAAAATTATTAAAATGTTGTCAAAATCCACCATGAAGAAGAAAAATAAATAGGATGATGTTAATGATAGACCATGGAAGAAAATAAAATAAATTCCAACAAAATTGAAAAAAGGGAGAATAAAGACATACCCCCCCCCAAATTCTATCATGGATTTTTGAATCAATGAAATTGCATGAAAAACACTTTTAAATGAAATTATAGACACATTTCAAAAAGTGGAAATCAATACCCCCTATATGATACTGTCAAAAAATTCCATATTATACATAATTTATGAAATATCATTGTACCAAAAATATAATACTTCATCGGAATGAAATAATCAGCATAGAGACATGTGTCCCACCATTATCACACCCCAAATTTCAACCAAATTTCAATATCAAGGTACATTTTCCATTCCTTGAACCATTATTTCATTAAATTCCACTAATTATTTGTGTGATCTAGGTTCTTTAGTTAATTTATTTCCTCACTCATTATACACTTATTTATATATGTGGGATGTAAAACCCACAACATTGGTGGTGGAGCTTGCAAAAAGAACCATAGTTTTCCAAGAGAGGTTCTAGAGGATTCCCTGGTAAAATTCAAATATATTTGATTCCCATCTAACTTTTAGGTGCTAAATATGGAAGAATATTAGAGCCCGTCATACTCACCCATAATTTGTGGAAATATTTCTTGAAGTCAGACAAAGCCATCATCAATGTCCACAAAGGTACAATCACCATGGAATTTGGATATAGCACTGTACACATAAACATATTTTAATCCATGATGTTTGCATCAGATGATTACCCCCTATTTTCACTCTCACTTGAAGTTTGTACTGAAGCCATTGAAAAAGTAGTTATGTTCCATGAATTCATATACATAAAAGATAATTTTTCCATTATTGAACATGTGAATGCCCAAAATAGTGGAGATTTATGATTTTATGACAAAAGAAGAAGAAAAATCTAATTGCATTGATGGTTTTTTGATTGATGAGGAATATGATATTGTTTCATGTATGCAGGAGTTCCAACCATTTGGAGCATGTAATGTTAGTTTAATTTTATCCATTTAGCATCACCCTAAACTGGAATTAAAACCACTTCCCAATGATTAAAAATATGTGTACCTTATTGAAGAAGAGAAATTACCAGTGTTAATTGTAATTAGTCTCTCTAAAACCCAATAAAAATATGTGATTGATATTTTGAGGTAGAATTTCAAAGAAAGAGGGTGGAGCTTAGGTGATATCCCATGAATAAACCCAAAAATATGTTCACATAGAATTTTTCATGAGGTATATTTCAATCATATTAGACACCTCCAAAGGAGGATGAATCCAAACATGGTGAAGGTTTTGAATAAGGATATCGGGAAGCTCTTGGAAGCTAAGAACATCTATCCCATTTCATTCATAGTGTTTTTCCCCCATTAATGTCATTCCTACAAAAACTATCCTGACCACTGTGAGGAATGAAAAGAATGAGTTGATCCCCAAAAAAAATATAGCTAAATAGTGTGCATTGATTTTAGATAACTGAACTAGGTCACTCAAAATGATCATTTCCCCATCCCCTTAGTTGACCAGATTTTAGAGAGATTGGAAGGGAGATCTCATTACTACTTTTGGGGTGGATTTTCAGGTTACATCTTGGTACCCATTTCTCATGAGGATCAAGAGAAGATGACATTTACTTTTCCATTTGGTAGTTTTACATATAAAAGGATGCCATTAAAATTATATAATTATCTAGGTAAATTTCATAGGTGCATGGTAAGTATAGTTTTTAATCACAATGAGAATTTCTTGGAAGTTTTCTTAGATGATTTAGCTGTTTTTTGAGATTCATTTGATCATTGTTTGACGAATCTGGAAAATGTTTTCAAACCTACAATGAAAAAAATCTTGTGTTGAATTTTGAAAAGTGTAATTTCATGGTTGAAAGATTAATTGTACATAGAAAGTCCATATCCCTAAATGTAAATTAATTGGATAAATCAAAAATTTATGTGATAAATACATTGCATTACCTGAAATTTTTGAATCATGTTATATGATTTTTTAGATATGTAGGATTCTACAAGAAGGTTTATAAACGATTTCAGACAAAATTTTCTCCTTATCTCTAGATTACTTTTATAAGATGGTAATTTTGATTTCAATGGTACACGTAGGGAATCTTTTGATGAGTCGTATAATAGATTGATTTCACCACCCGTGATGCATCCACCAAATTTGGAAGAACCATTTGAGCTAATTTGTGGGGCATCCAACCAAGAAGCTGGAACAATTAATTATTATAGAACTGAGGGTAGGCCACAAGTAATTTCAAATGAATTTAGAACCTTATATTCATCCCAATTCAATTACACAGCCATAGAAAAAGTGTTCTTTACAGTTTTTATTTCACTATAAATATTTTGATCATATATTCTTTGAACTAAAATCACTTTCATTTCAGATAGTGCTACTCTAATGTACATGATGAAGAAAGATGATGATAAACCAAGGATAGTGAGATGGATGATACTATTATAGGAGTTCAATATATAAATCAAGTACAAGAAGGGATCTATGAACCATGTTACTGATCACTTATGTAGAATTCCAGACATGGGTGAAATTAAAATTTCATAAAAGGACCACTGAATGATCAAATTCCAGAAGATCAGTTATACTTGATTCAAGGAGAAGTGCCTTGGTATACTGATATGGTGATGTATCTGATAACATGTCAAGTCCCATCTCATTTAAATTATCACCAAAATTGGAAATTTAAATCTAAATCTAGATATGAAATTTGGGATGATCCATTTCATAAGATGATTTTCAAAGATCATGTAATAAGAAGATGTTTACCAGAAAGAGAATTTAAATCTATCTTTATGTTTTTTCACACATTATCTTTTGGAGGCCACATTAGACATAAATAGAGTGAAAGTAAAGTTTTATAATCTAGTATTTATTGGGAAACCATTTTTAAATATGCTCATTAATTTTAAGAAATGTCTGAAAAATGTCAGTTTTTAGGAAATATTTCAAAATGAAAAGAAATGACTAAAAAGACACTAAATTTTTATGACATTTTTGAATTATGGGGGATAGATTTTATAGGACCTTTTATGGTTTCTTTTTTAAATTCATATATCTTACATGATGTTTATTATTATTCCAAATGGGTTGATGCAATAGTCACTAGGACTAATGATGCTAAAGATGTTTGGTATTTTGTTATGGATAACATAATTTGTAGTTTTTGAGTGACAGGATCCATTATCATTGATCAGGGGACTCACTTCCAAAATTGGAAAATGAAGACATTGTTGATGAAGTATGGGGTGCATCATAAAATGTCAACTTTATATGATCCACAGACTAAGGTTAAAGCTGAAGTTTCCATTAGTAAAATAAAATTAATTATGGAAAAGACTATTAATAAAAATAGGATGGATTAGAATCAGTGTTTGGATGATACCTTACCGGGTTACATGGTAGCCTATAAAACCACATTGGGAATGAGTCTGTATAAGATGACTTATAGAAAAAGATGCCACCTAGGTGTATAATTGGAGCATAAGGAATATTGGGTTGTGAGGAAAATTAAATTGGACTATGAATTAGTTGGGAAGGAAATAAGACTGATGTTTCAAGAGTTGGAAGAAATTTGAAGGGATGCATTTGAAAATTCTAGGATTTACAAAGAAATAACAAGTGTGTCCCATGGTAAGCTGATCGAACCGAAATTCTTGTATCCTAGAGACTAAGTGATTTTATTCAAATCAAGACTCAAGCTAATGCTAGGTAAATGTAATTACAGATAGGAAGGTCCATATATAGTTACTCATGTATATCATGTTGGTTCTGTTCATATTACAAAGGATGGAGAGAAGGATCCATTCACTATTAATTGGAATATGATGAATAAATTTCTTGGGACCCTTCCATTAGAGCTAGTGGAGGAGATCACACTCATCCAACTAGTTTATCAATAAAATCCATCTTATGGTACCTATCTTATACATTTTCATGCTTTCTGTGATATTATAAAAAAAAATTATTGTTTTTTATATATTTGTGTGTACATTTTTAAAACATAGAGTGATTTTAAAGATTTTGAGTAGAAATGATTATCATTACTATTTTTCTAACCCATATCAATGAGTGAAGAAATATATTCGATGAAACTAAGCTAAAATGAATGTGGTAATGACTTTGTTTCAGGATCAAATATTTTGGAATTTTATGAAAAGTACACTGATTTTTAAATCCCATATAACATAGAACATATCATTGTCTTTATTTTTGAAAACACATTCCTACGGGGATTTGTTACTAATGTTTTTATATTCATTACATTCTCCTCATATCTTGAGAGAACCAAACCATGCTTTCTTTAACTAGAATTTGATTTATTCATGTAAAAACTTAAGGGTTTGAGGTACTTATGTTTTAAATGAATGAGGAAATTTTTTTGGTTTTAATACCCCTTTTTAAAATAATCATTTTTATTATGGCATACTATGTACATTAATCCTTAAAGAACTTAGAATCCATGATCATCCTGTTATGTTAGCCATATTACAAGAAAATTATCATTATATGACTTACTCTTGAAGTGAAATTGAATTATCTAGTTGAAAATAGGTTTGGGGTTATATTTCTTGTGGTTTACTACCTCATTTGGTGATACATTTAGTGGAAAATAAAATAATCTAAGAGATGATGTTTCTAATGAAGATTTCATTTTGTTAAAAGTTGTGCCTTTTGGTGCATTAATGATAAAAGTAGTTGCTTCTTTTTGGAGCTTCCAAGAAACACTATGTTTGAGAAGAATTTTATTGGTAAAATGTTAAATGGAGTGAATATTCTGTGAATTTTCCTGATAAGGGAGATAATTTTCTACAATGGGGGAGAGAAGGAGACAATACTTGAGTGAAAATTAGAATCATTCAATTTTTCTTAAAAAAATCCAAACCATCCTTTTTCGGTCATATAATTTTTAACATCTAAATCCAACCAATCGGAATCCACAGAACAAACCAGAACATTTAACATCAGAAACACATTTCATTGATTCACATCGAGTGGAGAAGTAGAAATTTATCAAGCCTATGGTGACTCTTGTGTGATTTTGGATGATAAAACCCTGGTTGAACATTTACTTTTTTTAGATGACAGAAACATCATATGTGGTAGGTTTTTTTGTGCATGGGATAAGAAATTAAGTGGAAATATATTAATTAATATAAATGGATAACTATAAATAATTGTTTTTTATTAAGAATGATATCATTTCTTTATTATTATGGATTTGGTGGATCTCAAGGGTATGTTTTTTGGGTTTTATTTGATTTAGTTTTTATATTTACTTGTCCAGGAGTCCAATTGCTAAAAGTGATGTAATTGATAGATAAAATATTTTCCAAATATTTAATTTTAATTTCATTGTTTTAAATCCCACCAAATAGTTACTTTAAGATAAATTTATACATTTTATGATATTGGTGGTATTTTGAGCTTAATCGTAAAAATGGCCCATGTCATATTTCTAATAGTTTTAAATTTTTAAGCTATTTTGGACATAACATATTCTATATTAATTAAAAATGTAAAATTATTTATTTTTAGTATTTTAAGAATTTATGGATTCATTGAATAATTCATGACAAAAACATTAATAGATCATATATAATCTCAAAAGAAGCTAACATGTTGGACCCTAAAAATAGTTTACAGATTTGTCAATTTTTAGATTGGGGTCCCTAACACATTCATGGTGGGCCCAATTTTTGTTAAATTCGGTTAGTGGACGCGAAAGGAGTTTTGGAAAAACATTCATTAAAGGTATGATGTGTGATATTTTTCATTAATGGTCGTTAAAACATTCTACTCCAGTTTTTTTCTAATTGGAGAGTCCAGCTGGATAAAATAAATTACCCGAGTAAAATGGGAATAACTCTCAGAAAAATGGTCGAAATACACTGAACTTTTGAGGAGAGAAGAAAAATATATTTATGAACAATGTCAATAAGGGTTAAACACATGAAAAGGTCATTTACTAGGGATAAAATACGTAAATGTTAGGGGGGACAAATTCTTCCTATAAAAGTAAGGGAGCTCCTCCCTCTCAAAGAATCCCATCATTCCACACCATTCCTTCTGGGACACCATGGTAGAGAACTTTTTCAGATTTATCTCTTTTATATTATATATTTTCCATATATTTTTAACATATTCTTATTCCCCATTCATCTTTATTACCCGTACTATAGTGGGGTATAAATTTTGAGTGTTTAAAAAAGGTTGGTTTTCTATTTTGTAATGCTTGAGTTCATAGAAATAATTGAAAGATATTTCTTTCTTCTTCAAAGTAGTTTTCCTTTTCAAACATTGGATTTTATTATCAAGTGAGATCTTTATTGAATTTTAATTCCGTTGTAGATTTTTTCATTTGTAAATAATAATTATCACCCTCCATTGATTTTTGGTTCTTATATGATGGTATAGACCAGGGATTAGTGGTGAAGTACTCAATGATCGCCAGTATGTGTAAAAGTGGTATTTGATGTTTTTTATTGTTTTTGATAAACTGGACCCGATCAAGTATTTCCCAATTCAATTGACGATATTCAATATAACACTTTTTCAAATAGAAGGAGAGTTGACAAAACTGGGAACTTGGTAAGGTTTTCTCCCACAATCACAATTTCACTAAGGATGTGAGGGGAAATGATTATAGAAACTAACTTTAATCATGTCACGACCAGTCCTCGGGACCTGTGTCGTGACTACCCCAATCTCGCCTTCCATAGGCCAGGGGCTGGCGACTAGCACCAAAGCGTAAATCCCTAAGCTGGGAAGGCATTGACTTTATAAAAGTAACACACACAAACAGAGTACACAACTGGAAGCAAAAACACTAGGTAGAAACTGTATACAAAAGTAGTGATGAAAAGTAGAGGGGTTGGAAATACAAGCCCAACTGTAAAGTACAAGGAAAAGACAAATAGGTACAACTAATAGACAAATAGCTTGAAGGTGTCTAGCATCTCCTGGATCATCCACCACGGGTCCTACCTGAATGGAAGGTACAGATAGCCTCCTCAGTGCTCCACATTTGTCCGTCTCCTCCGGGTACCAACTCATCATGAGGTTCACCTCCGGATACCGTCCAGTCCTCATACTCTCCGCCTCAGTCAGCACTGTCTGTCGTCTGCATCCAACACAACGAGATGTGGGCATAACATGTGCAGGGGTGAGTATAACGATACTCAG
This sequence comes from Viscum album, assembly GCA_963277665.1. NCBI lineage: Eukaryota > Viridiplantae > Streptophyta > Magnoliopsida > Santalales > Viscaceae > Viscum > Viscum album. The sequence continues at coordinate 1,353,653,370 of OY728140.1, read as the reverse complement.
TAGGGATCCTGAGACCCCCGAAGGTCTCCTAGAATCCACTAAGAGTAAACCATAGTAGTAAGATACAATCAAGAAGTATCAACCAAACTTACTTATGTATATTCCCATACATATACCTAAGTTATCAATCTCAGTCCGGCTCCAACTCTCGAGCCCAAGCACAAACCAATTCCACAAAGGAAGTAAGTTCAATCACCACGATGATATTGGTTGAAAGACATGACTCAGCTCACACAGGTATGCCAAAATTGTAGAGAGATATAGATGATTTGATGTATCCATTGGATCATCTAAGTTGTCGGATCTACACAGGATACTTTCCAGCTAAGTTGTCGGACCCACAAAGGATATCGGCCACCTATCTCGTCTAAGTTGTCAGACCCACACATGATACAGGCCAGATATTCTAGATTAATAGAGTTGATCAGATGTAGTCATGGATTCATCGAAGTTGTCGGACCCACATAGGATACAAGACCAGCTACTGTGTCATAACTGTCAAACCCACACAGGATTCTGGTACAGTTTTCGTCATCGTCGAACCCATGGAGGATTCCAGTACGGTAGTTATCATCGCAGTCACAGCCACCTCTAGGGTTCCCTCACACAGCACGCTCGATCCCGGGAGGGTCCGCTCCTCGAGAAAAGGGATCGATACATCTACTATCACAAAGTCTTGAGTTTATGTATCCCGAAGCTCCATCTCATAAAAAGAAACCCAACGCGATAGACGACATGTCAATCGGACGCCCGGTCTGAGAGTTATTTGCTTTTCTGTTCCAGGGGCCCGGTTGGATTTACTCTCGATCCAAACCTGGCCATTTTCCAATATCGTCCAAAACTCACTTAAAGTATCACAAAAGTACTGCCTCTTCATGAGGGTCCGAGTGCCGCAGATGACGCGTCGACCGAACGCGTGGTCTAGGAGATCTTCGCGTTTAAGCGAAGATAAGTCCGGCCTGTCAAGCCCAATAAGCTGGTGGGTCGGTCCGACCCTATTCAGTGGGTCCGACTTGGCTAGGGTCGGCCCGGCCCGGTGGAGCGCGGACCACCCATGGACCTAGCCTAGTGGGTCCGACCTGGTGGGGCACGGCCCACCTGCAGACCCGGGCCGCATTGCGGTCCGGTTCAGCTAACCCGGTGGCACCGAGACGCGCCGCCCCTCCTTGCTGCCCGACATGCCCGCAGCCTTTGGTTTCCACCGCCATCAGTTGTCGCCGCCTCTTCCAACCGCCGCTACCTACATGTTCGTGGCCTCCTTCCTCCGGCGTGGTGCGACGGCACCACGCCCTTCTGGCTCCACCTCCATCGCCAATAAAACCAAAAAGTATGGGGGAGGTTTGGGCCGTGTTCGTGCAGACCAAATCCTGCTTTTTATGATGTTAACAGTAGGCAATTCACATTCCATAAATATAATGAAGAAGTTTGGAACTATAGACAACTCAAAACAACCCCTGCCTCAATTTCGTCGTTGAAAGTCGACGAGTCACAGAAGTCGGTGGTTGCGGAAGACGGGCGTCGTTTCTTCAACGTCGGAGGGAATGATGTTGTCGTTGGTGATGTTCTTCACGGGCGGCGTCTTCCCATTCTTTCTCCGGTTGGATGGAAAGAGACGCGTTGTCGTTCTTCGGTGGAAATTGCCTTCTTCGTCGAGAGGATATCGTTCCTCCAAGCGTTCTCCCAAAACTCCAATATTTATCCCTACAAAAGTTTAGCGAAAATAATAGAGATAGCTCTCTATTATTTTTATGGCACAACAACTCAAGAGTTGTCCTTCACTAATTGTGACAACACACTTAATTAATTTCTTAGAGATGGATTCAAAATTCAAACAAGGGAGGTGGAGAGTTTCAACATTAAATTGGGAGTGTTAGAATATTAAGAGACTCTCCATAGTTAAATGTGAGTTACATGGGGGTTTGAGGGGAGTTCAAGAGGAGTTTAAGAGTTTGAGCTTGTGTGGGCCCCACCACATAATATACTTCCATGGGAGGTTATGTGGGGGTGGACCCCACCTCCAACTTCCCTTTGGAGAAAAAAAATCACCACGCAAATAAAAATTATGTCACACATAAATTTTTATTTAATTTTTTGAATCCCCAAAAATTAACTTCCACTCCCGACCAAATGCAAATGCAGTAAAGGTCCCCTTAAGAGAATGTCGGCAGTGCGAGTTCATCAGTGTCCTCATATTTTAATTCCGAACACTGGTTAAAAAGTTATGAAATTCCACTCGCACGTTTACTGAACGTACCCGAAATAAAGTTCAGAAAATTATTAACAGCCTCCCTCAACCCACTGCGGTCGAGGTTAGGCCCTGCCTAGGTGAAACATGCCCCAATGAACCCAACGATACCCTCATATTTCTAATATGAGTTTCCATTTAAAATTTATGAATTTTACAATAAAATAATTGTCACTTAATTATTTTATTTACAGCCAAAAACTAACTTTCTCTGGTGGCCCTCACCGACCCAAGTTAGTATCTGCTTAATAAAAGGTTACCCTCACGAATTCAACTGTGGTCTCAGATTTTTTATCCGAGTTACCAATTGTGAGTTATATGCATTTTAAAAATAAAATAACTTTATTTAATTATTTTATTTATAGTTATGCCATTTCGGGTTTTCTCACAGGAGGCCCGCGCTGACTAAACTTAAGTCACGCCTAGGGTAAACCTGCCATCCTGAGTGAAATGGTGGCCTCATATTTGTGATCTGAGTAAACATTTAAGATTTATTCTTCTTTTTCAAGAAAACTGCATACGCGTGTTTATTTAAGATTAAAAAAACATCAACGGATCATTCTGGGCACTCTGAGCCTCAGAATTACGCGCCGTCAGAAACTACGGACACGAAAAATTCCCAAGAATTTAAGAAAAAAGTTTCCTTGAAATTTCCGGGTCTTTACATTACCCCCACCACAGGACTTTACATCCACGTAAGCTACAACTCAAACTAAGGGAAAAAATGGGGGTACTGAGCAATCATCTGAGCCTCCCGCTCCCATGTGATCTCCTGGGGGTTCCCGTTGTAACACCCCAAGCTTCCACGGTACGATTCTATTTGAATAATATAGTAGCGTGTGTTGTACGCAACTTTGAGATTCTAACACACCGCGACCAATCAAAGTAGATGTTATGAATATTAATACCCACTTTTTGAAATATTATAAATTTTATCTCTCAAAATAGTCCTCATTTTTGGATTTGAAATATCGAAATTATCCTAGGGTGGTATTTTGGTACTTTTTGGATAACTTTTATATTTTGATGAATAGTGAAAATTACTAAATTTTAATTAAAAATAACTTTTCTAATCAAAATAATTAATAGTGATAAATTATTGATTTGAGTGGTTTTAAAGTATATTTAGAATATATTTTTACCATTTAATACAATTTTGGTCATTGTACATAATTTCATAATTTAACCGGACATAAACAAGTGTCCATCTTTTGATAGTTATTATTTCTTAAAAACACGCTTTTTGTTTTGACAGCAGGAATTAATTTTAAATTAATTTCTTCCACTTCTGTGTTTTGAATTTAGAAAAATAGATTCTATATTTAGAATCAGGAGGTACAAATTTTGTAAATAGGTAAATTTTATTTTTAGACATTTTGAATAATTACTTCGGTAAATATTTTATTTACCATGGATAAAGGGAAAATCCAGTAAATAAGGGTAAAAAATAATATTATTATAATAATAAATTACCCTAAAATGTGTCCTAACCATATTGGTTGATACATGTCTGACCATGGGCATCATTGCGCAATTTTTTGACCCCATGGATCCACTTGTAAGTGATAATGACACTATATATTAATTAAGTTAAAGTAAATAAAAAAAATGACATAAGCATATATCTTTTAGAAAAAAAATTTACATAGAGTTATATATGTTATATTTTCGAATATAAATATTCATTAGAAATATAAAAATATTTCCTACATAATGGTATTTTATTTACAATTTTTAGACATTTAATAATTAAATTTATTTATGACACAATAATGATGGAGTATTTTCCTTAATAATAAAAGAATCAAATAACTGGTATTATAAAAGTTAAAATAAATATAATTTGAATGTTTTGATAACATCCACGAATTTTATTGGTCAATATTACATGATAGGATTTCTTAAATGAATTATATTAGAATTGATAAAGTTTTTAATACTTTAAAAAAAATAAATTACTGAATAGTGTCAAAATTGACATAATTGAGTTTTTAAGACAAATGTTATATTATTAATTGATATTCTATTCCTAAAATTCAGAGGTTCGGTCAAAGGACTTATATAATGGTGGGTGTATTATTAATGGACCACTTGGGGGTTCCTTGTATGTATATAGTTAGTTTATTAACTATATAATATAAAAATACAAAGTGACATGGTAAGTGTCAAACTAATAAACTAAGAGTTAAAACTAAAAGATAAGGTTAATATAATAACTCAAACCTGTCTAAAATCTATTGGTTGAAAGGATTTTAGACTCATACCCACCTTATACTTTTAATAATTCACTTTGGAACCATTATAAACCAAATATGAATTTATTATAAAAAAATACTTTAAGTTTTTCCTAAAGAGCCCCTCCTCCCCCTTATAAAAGGACACAACTTCTAACCAATTATTTACACCTTAAAAGACTTTTGGTTTGGCCAAAACCTGACTAAAATACTCTCCCAACTTCCCTAAATTCAACTTAGAGGCCTTAGTTTGATCAAAAATCCAACCTAAGGATCCCTTTTGATCAAATCAAAAGGAAGAACCCGAAGAAGAGGTAACGTTTTCACCACCCTTTTTAAAGTTCCTTTCTTCTTCAAATTATTCATTAATTTTTATTTCCTTTATTAAATAATAAATCAAGTATCTTCTATATACTGTGATGTTATTATAAATATTGTACAACCATATTCATTATTCTATCCATCCTTTGAATGACATGTCACCATACGTGCGTACGTACGGCTTACCGTCTCCACGTCGTGGTGTAATTGTTATTCAAAAACATTATTATTTGTATGGGTATGATAATGATATGTAATTTATTTAATTAATAAATATAACTTTATAATGATTCTTTGTATATTATATACCATCCAATTATATATAACTTAAATATCAAAAGAATGATATTGTCGCTCGTGCGTACGTACGGACTACCGTCTCCACGAACGCGATGAGATTCATTCTCCATCGTATCCATGAAATTATAATTATAATTTGATGATTAAAAATAATGTTTAAGGACTTGATATCATTTTGGATATGAATAATATACAACCTATCCATAACAAACATGGCTTATGTAACAAAATATATAAAAGAAAACGAGTAAGTTAACACCCGAAATGATGATAATACTAAGATATTATTAACAAATCAATGTTAAAAGATCATATATGATATCATATTAATGTATACGATTATTGTATAATTTAATAACAATTATTTCACCATTATACAGGAGTTTAACCTACCCTCAACCAAGTAAAAGTACAAGGTAAGGGTTTATTTCACAATCTCTTCATTATCCGATGTTGTTTATACGTAATTATCTATTGGGGCCTCTTTATCATCCACATCCATATTTCTTAAAAATGTATTTCAAAAAATTCTTACTATTTTAAAGAATATGGGTTAAATTCATTTACACCCTTTTTTGACTTTTTATAAGAAGTTTATAAAGGAATATTTCTGTCGTTTTCCAGAGAAGTTCCTTCTTAACCTTTTCGACAGAATTAAAGTAAGAATGTATTTTTTTAACTTATACAGCGGGTGCGGCTATTTTTCCACCGTTAGAAAATTCTCGAAGATTCCCATACAAGATAATAAGTATATTTTCAAAGTAAATGGTTTTTTTATAATTATGTGACTTTTTAATGATTAAAAAAAGATATATTTCTATCAAAAAGTTTTGATTTCATCTATGTCAACATCCTTTGATGGATTTTAAGATTATTTGAAGTTGATTTATTATGATACAGAACTTCCATATTTTATTGAAGGTTTTGTGATATGTTTTATTGTGGATGTGTTATTTTTATACAATTCATGGTTTATGGAGAAAGTATTGACATTTTGTATTCTAATTTTAATACGAATGTTTATGTTACATTTAAACCTGTTCATATGAGGAATGCATTGGACTTAATAAGTGACGGGTAGAGCCCGCTATAGCTCCTCGATGTATCAGTAGGTCTCATTAGGAAAACTAGTTTCTTGGCATGATGCCTTGACAAAATCTTATTTGTAGTCTTGGCATGAGGCCTTGGCTACGTGGTTATGATAGTCTGGAATTATGCATTCCATCATTATGAAAGTGGTTATTGATATTGCATGTGATTATTCGATTAGTAGAATATCCATGTGAATAAGTAAATGGAATTATTTCATTTTATTTTTGCCATATTATGTTGATGTTCAAATTTAAAAGGCTTTTGTTTTAGTTATACATTGCCTTAAATGTTTATGCTTATTTATTAAAGTTTCTGCTATATTGTTATCCTTACTGGGCATCCGAGCTCACCCCTTTCTATGTTTTATTTTTCTCAAGATGTGAAGAAGTATTTTATGAATGACCTGCAGGGATATTATGTTGGGATATGAGTGTGGACTATGGACTCTATGTTGTTTTAGTTTTCATTTTATGATGTAATGTAAACTTTATGAATGTATTTAGTGTTTCTAAGGCTATTAAACTAATCGGTCTTTCGAGGCTTGATCTTTCTTGTGATCATGCCAATGTTATATAATAATGCACCGACTCTGGGTAACTGGGATCGGGGTGTTACAGTTGGTATCAGAGGAAGTTTAGTACAAACCTTGGAAGCTAGATTTAGATAAACTTTGATTAGATCACATAGACCTAAGATGGACTTTGAGGATTAGTATAGAAGAACTTCCTAGAATTTTGGTATTGTAGAGATTTTGTGAGTTTTCCGAGAAATACATCCCTGTCTAGATACGAGCAGGTATAGGAGGCTCTGGCACAAATGTACCTAGGGGTAAAACCCGAAAACATCGCTTTGAGCTAGACTCAAACGGGAACTGGGGCACGACAACGGGCCTTGCTACACTCTTGGTTACGACACTCTTGGGGGATATGCTTTGGATAATTCTCATTTTCTTTAAAATCCATGATGAAGGGTTTATGATTATATACATCCTCAAAGAAAAAAGTTTTTTATGATTATGTATTATATCCATAAATAGTTCAATTTTTATTAAGTGTTTTACAAGTATGAAATTATGTATTTTGATTCATAAACTGATCTAGTTTATTCCATTATATAGAAATAGTGCCTAGTAGAAGGAATGGAAACTGTATCAATGCACGCACTCCATGTAGGGATTTCCCTTCTGCTTAAGATAATTATAGTGGAGCAGGTGATGCAACTGGTGCTGATCAGCTAATCACCATATTGGGACAACTCACTCAGGTTATGAATAATAACCTTACCCGTATGGAGCACACTGATCCACAGCGTGGAGGATCAATGTTAGGTCACTTCATGAGGTAGCAACCACCACATTCAATGGGAGTACAAATCCATTAGTAGTTAATCAATGTATAATTTCCCTAGAAAAAATATTTCAGGCTTTGGGGAGTAGTGAAATGGAAAAAGTTATCATGGTAGTTTATCGCCTCTCTAGAGATGCTGATCAATGGTGGTCATTGATAAAAAAACCCAAAGGCAGATGATGAAGTATCAAATATGGAATGGAGTGAGTTAAAAGATCTTTTCATAGAAAAATACTTTCCTCGTGACCATCGAGCATATATGGAAAGGAAATTTCTGAGTCTGAGGCAAAAGGAGGATGAGAATGTTGCAAAGTATGAGGATAACATTAAAAGGTTAGAGAGGCATGCAGAAGATTATATACGTAACCCAAGAATAAATATTGATCATTTCTGTGATGGGTTAAAACCGTTTCTCTGTCGAGCATTAGTCTCACAATATTTCTCTTTATACGAAGATATTGTCTCATGTGCTATTAAGACAAAAAAGGAATTTGCTAAGTCTTACAACTTTAAGGAAAAGCAAGAGAAGAAGAGATCTGCTGACCACTCTGGAAATGGAAATAAAGGGAAGAAGGGAAAAGTTGATTATCCATCCTGCAGTAAATGTGGGATGAAACACCCTAGTACTTGCTTGAAGGGAATGGGAGTCTGTTACAAGTGTGGTGAAAAAGGCCACCGAGCTCATGATTGTAATGAAAAGAGAGTTGTTGTCAATGTGGAATGCTATAATTGTAGAGATATGGGACATTATTCAAATAAATGTCCTAAGCGTCATGGGAACTTACTTCAGAAAAGGGCAAGGGATAAAGGCCAAGCTTATTCTATCACTACTGCTGAGGTAGAAGCTCCAAAAGATGTGGTTTCAGGTAATTTAATGGTTTCCTCAAGTTTAGAAAATGCTTTATTTGATTATGGATCATCGCATTGTTTCATATCTTCCCAGCTTTCTAAGAAAATTAGATATTTACAATTTGATTTAACAAGGGAGTTTCCAGTTAAAACTCCTAAGGGAATTATCATTGCAATAAAGTTTTGTGAATTAGTCCCCATTAGAGCACATAAATGTTCTTTATCCATTGATCTCATCATCATACCTAAGATTGAGTTTGATATAATCCTCGGTATGGATTGGATTTTAGACCATGATGTGAAGATTTATTGGAAGAATAAGGAGGTTATGATTTTTGATGATGATGATAAGGAACGCCTTATCTTTAGAGCAGAATCATCACCACCTAATTCTTATCTAGATCTACCCCCAGTAGCTCAACTAAATTCAATTATTGGGGAGGAAGAGAATGAAATGATTGTGGGTGAGAAAAGGAATGTTCAAATAGAGGATGTACATATTGTAAAAGAATATGTAGATGTGTTTCCAGAATATTTACATGGATATCCTCCAGAACGAGAAGTTGAGTTTTCCATTGATTTAATTCCAGGATCAAAGCCTATATCGAATACCCCTTATAGAATTTCCACTGTGTAGTTAGTTTAACTAAAGAAAAAACTAGAGGAATTGAGTAATAATTGATTTATTCTCCCTAGTGTTTCTCTATGGGGAGCCCCTGTTCTTTTTGTTAAAAATAAAGATGAATCTATGAGGTTATGTATCGACTACAGGAAGATCAATGATATAACAATAAAGAACAAGTATCCCCTACCTTGCATTGATGGTTTATTTGACCAACTGCATGGAGCTCAATTCTTTTCAAAGATTGAACTTTGATCTGGATACCATCAGTTGTGTGTGAAGAAGGAATACATTCTAAAGACAGCATTTTGAACCAGGTACAGGCATTATGAGTTTACAGAAATTCCTTTTGGATTGACTAATGCACCCCTTGTATTCATGGATCTAATGAATATAGTTTTAAAGGAGTACCTCGATGATTTTTTAGTGGTATTTATTGATGATATCTTGGTATACTCTAAAATCTACGAAGATCATGAAAATAACTTGCGCATTATCCTGAAGACTCTAAGAAGGAATGAATTATATGAGAAGTTTAGAAAGTGTGAATTATGGCTTTAGGAGATTTCTTTTCTTGGCCATATTGTCTCTAAGGATGAAATATCTGTTGATCCTTTTAAGATAAGAGCAATCCAAGAATGGCTATCACCAACGAGTATAACCGAGGTATGCAGTTTTATTGGTTTAGAAGGTTATTATCAACATTTCGTCCAGAATTTTGCTTGATTGGATAACCCATTAATAAATCTCATGCGTAAAGGGGTTAAATTTGTTTGGACAAAAGAGTGTGAAGACGTTTTTGAATAAATGAAGAGAATATTATTCAATGCTCCTATATTGACTCTAGCATCGGGGAATGATGGGTTTTTTATTTATATTGATGAATCGAAGAAAGGACTTGGTTGTGTCCTTATGCAGAATGATAGGGTTACTGCCTATGCATCACGACAACTGAAAATTCATGAGAAAAACTATCCTACTCATGATCTTGAGTTAGTTGTTGTAGTATTTTCTTTGAAGTTATGGAGACATTATATCTATGGTGAAAATGTGAGATTTATACTGATCACAAGAGTTTGAAGTATATTTTCTCACAGAAAGAACTCAACATGAGGAAAAGGAGATGGCTTGAACTACTCAAGGATTATGATTGCACGATACACTACCACCTGGGGAAGTAAAATAAGGTGGTATATTATTTGAGAATAAAGGATCATTGAGTTTTTAATATGATGAGAATTGAAAGGGATACTATTTTAATGGATCTAGTAAAGATGGATATGGGAATTACCATAGAAGGTGAAATGTCAATACTTTTTAAAATGGTTGTCAAACTATCTTTACTATAAATGATAAAGAGTTCTCAGACCGATGATAAAGAGTTTCAAAAGAAGATTAAAGTTGTGAATGATGGGAGATTTAGTGAATTTGTGTATGAAGATAGAATTTTAAAATTTGGGAAGAGACTTTGTGTTCCCAATATACCTGATCTAAAAAGGGAATTGTTGGACGATGCTCATAGTTCCAATTTCTCTATACACCCTAGGAGCACCAAAATGTATAGATATTTGAAGGAAAATTTTTGGTGGGACAACATTAATAGGGATGTTGCTGATTTTGTGTCAATATGTATGGGTTGTCAACAAGTTAAAGCTGGAAGGCAACAGCCTAGTGGAGTATTGAAACCTCTTCCCATACCTGAGTGGAAATGGGATAATATCACGATGGAATTTGTCATGGGACTACCAAAGACTCCTAGAAGGAATGATTCAATATGGGTCATTGTTGATCGTCTTACCAAGGAAACACATTTTCATGTTATAAGGGAAAATTTACCACTTGAACGTCTAGAAAGACTATATATTAATGAAGTTGTGAGACTTCATGGAGTACCCCTATTGATTTTTTCTGATCGTGATCCCCATTTTACTTCAAGATTCTGGAAGTCTTCAGAAATCCCTGGATACTGAACTTCGTTTGAGCACTTCCTACCACCCCCAAACTGATGGACAATTAGAATGGACTATTCAAAACTTAGAAGAGATGTTGGGATCTTGATAACTTAACTTTCAGGGTATGTGGTATCAATATTTACCTCTGGTGGAATTTTCCTATAACAATAGCTTCCATTCAAATATTCAGATGGCACCATATAAAGAGTTATACAGAAAAAGATGTCACACAACAACCTATTGGGATGACGTTGGTGAAAGAAAACTTGTAGGCCTGAAACTGGTGGAGGAAATGGTGGAAAAGGTAAAGGTAATCCAAAACCACATCAAAGCATCTCAAAGTAGGCATAAGATCTATGCCGATAATCAAAAAAGGGATTTGGAATTTCATATAGGAGATCATGTTTTCATGAAGTTATCTCCATGGAAGGGAGTTATAAGTTTTGGTAAGAAATGTAAATTGAGTCCCCGGTACATCGGACCTTTCGAAATTCTAGAATGAACTGGGGTTGTAGCTTACCATTTGGCAATGCTGTCAAATCTCTCCAAAGTTCACGAGGTTTTTCACGTATCACTGTTGAGAAAATACATGCCTGACTCAATGCATGTACTCACCTATGAGGAATTAGAACTGGAACCTTATTTTCCTTATTGCGAAGAGCCCATCAGGATTCTTGATACAAGAGAAAAAGTGCTGAGAAACCGGACGAATCGTCTGGTAAAAGTATTATGGAGAAACCATAAGATGGAAGAGGCAACGTGGGAACCCGAGGAACTTGTGATGAAGAACCACCTGAGTCTTTTCATGCGGTAGTATTCTATAAATTTTTAGGAAGAAATTATTTGAAGGAGGGGATAATTTAACACCCCAAGCTTCCACAGTACGATTCTCTTTGAATAATATAGTAGTGTGTGTTGTACACAATTTCGAGATTCTAACACACCGCGGCCAATCAATGTAACCGTTATGAATATTAATACCCACTTTTTAAAATTTTATAAACTTTATCTCTCAAAATGGACTTCATTTTTTGATTCGGAATATTGAAATTAACCTAGGTTGAAATTTTGGTACTTTTCAGATAACTTTTATATTTTGATGAATAGTGAAAATTACTAAATTTTAATTAAAAAAACTTTTTTAATCAAAATATTTAATAGTGATAAATTATAAATTTGATTTTTTTTCAATTATATTTAGAATATATTTTTACCATTTAGTACAATGTTGGTCATTTTACATAATTTTTCAATTTAACCGGACATAAACAAGTGTCAATCTTTTGATAGTTATTATTTCTTAAAAACGCGCTTTTTGTTTTGACAGCAGGAATTAATTTTAAATTAATTTCTTCCACTTCTATGTTTTGAATTTAGAAAAATGGATTCTATATTTAGAATCTAGAGGTCCAAATTGTGTAAATAGGTAATTTTTATTTTTAGACATTTTGAATAATTACTTTGGTAAATATTTTATTTATCATGGTTAAAGGGTAAATCCGGTAAATAAGGGTAAAATAAAAAATTATAATAATAATAAATTACCCTAAAATGTTTCATAACCCTATTGGTTGATACATGTCCGACCTTGGGTATCTTTGGGTCGATTTTGGGACCCCATGGATCCCCTTGTAAGTGATAATGACACTTTATATTAATTAAGTTAAAGTAAATACAAAAAAGACATAAGCATATATCTTTTAACAAAACAATTTTTACATAGTATTATATATGTTATATTTTATACTATAAATATTAAATATAAATATAAAAATATTTTCTACATAATGGTATTTTATTTATAATTTTTAGACATTTAATAATTAAATTTATTTATGACAAAATAATGGTGCAGTATTTTCCTTAATAATAAAAGAATCCAATAATTGGTATTATAAAAGTTAAAATAAATATAATTTGAACATTTTGATGACATAAAAGAATTTTATTGGTTAATATTACATGTAAGTATATTTTAAATGAATTTTATTCGAATTGATAAAGTAGTTAAGACTTTAACAAAAATGAATTACTGAATAGTGTCAAAATTGACATAAATGAGTTTTTAAAAAAATATTATATTATTAATTGATATTCTATTCCTAAAATTAAAATGTTCGGCCAAAGGACTTATATAATGTTAGGTGTATTATTAATGGACCACTTGGGAGTTTCTTGGATGTATATATTAAGTTTATTAACTATATAATATAAAAATACAAAGTGACATGGTAAGTGTCAAACTAATTTACTAAGAGTTAAAAATAAAAGATAAGGTTAATATAATGACCCAAACCTGTATAAAATCTATTGGTTGAAAGGATTTAGACCCATACCTACCTTATACTTTGAATAATCTACTTTTGAGCTATTATAAACTGAATATGAATTTATTATAAAATAATACTTTATGTTTTTCTTAAAGAGCCCCTCCTCCTTATTATAAAAGGACACAACTTTTAACAAATTATTCACACCTTCAAAGCCTTTTGGTTCGGCCAACCCCTGCCCAAATACTCTCTCAACTTCCCTCAATTCATCCTAGAGGCCTTAGTTTGATTATAAATCCTACCTAATGAGCCCTTTTGATCAAATCAAAAGGAAGAACCCGAAGAAGAGGTAATGTTTTCACCACCATTTTTCAAGTTCCTTTCTTCTTAAAATTCTTCTTTATTTGTTATTTACTTTATTAAATGATAACTCTATTTTCTTCTATATACTTTTATGTTATTATAAATATGTTACAACCATATTCATTATTCTATCCATCCTTTGAATGACATGTCACCATACGTGCGTACGTACAGCTTACCGTCTCCACGTCGTGGTGTAATTGTTATTCAAAAACATTATTATTTGGATGGGTATGATAATGATATGTAATTGATGTAAATAAAAAATATAACATGATAATGATTCTTTATATATGATATACCATACAAATATATATTATTTTAATATCAAAATAATGATATTGTCGCACGTGCGTACGTACAGACTACCGTCTCTACGAACGTGATGAGACTCATTCTCCATCGTATCCATGGAATTATAATTCTCATTTTATGATTAAAAATAATTTTTAAGGACTTGATATCATTCTTGATATTAATAATATACAACCTGTCCATAACAAACACGGATTATGTAACAAAATATATAAAAGAAAACGAGTAAGTTAACACCCGAAATGATGATAATACTTAGATATTATTAACAAATCAATGTTAAAAGATCATATATGATATCATATTAATGTATATGATTCTTCTATAATTTAATAACAATTATTTCACCATTATACAGGAGGATAACCTACCCTCAACCAAGGAAAAGTACAAGGTATGGGTTTATTTCACAATCTCTTCGTTATCCGAGGTTGTTTATACGTACTTATCTACTAGGACCTCCTTATCATCCACATCCATGTTTCTAGAAAATGTATTTCAAAACATTATTACTATTTTATAGAATATGGGTTAAATTTATTTATACCCTTGTTTTACTTTTTATAAGAATTTTATAAAGTAATCTTTTCATCGTTTTCCAAACAAGGTCCTTTTTAACCTTTTCAACAGAATTAAGGTAAGAATGTCTTTTTTTAACTTATACGGCTGGTGTGGCTATTTTTATGCCCTTATAAAATCTTCAATGCTTCCCTTAAAATATAATAAGGATATTTTCAAATTAAATGGTTTATTTTATAATTATGTGACTTTTAAATGATTTCAAAAAAAAGAGATATTTCTATCAAAAAGTGTTGATTTCATCTATGTCAACATCCTTTGATGGATATTACGATTATTTGAAGTTGATTTATTATGATACAAAACTTCCATATTGATTCTCTCTGACGTGGTAGTTTGATGTTTGAGATTGTGTTTGTGTATTATTTCTTCTATTGGCCGCTTCGGATGGGGATGACGGTGATCTGGTTTTTGCATGTTGGCTTGAGTGATGTTGTGAACCCCTTCCTCTGTGACGGTGACGATGAACGCCGGTGAAGCTCATCGGTGATTCGGTTTGTGGATTCTCCAGTCGTCTCGGGTGTGTTTCGAGGCTGACCATGGTTCGAGGTGTTGCGGGAATCGAGGGATCCCGTGCTTCGATGTCGCGGCGTGGGTTCATGGCTCGAGGTGGTGAGCAGTGGTTTTTTTAATGTAGATTTTTAATTTGAATGTGTGTTGTTGTGGCTGTTTGGATTGTGTGTTTTGGATTCATGTATTGGGGTACAAGAAACCCTTAAACCGGCTCTTTGAAAATAGAAAAAAATGGTTTGGTCGTATTGAAGGTTTTGTGATATGTTTGACTATGGATGTGTTATTTTTATACCATTCATGGTTTATAGAGAAAATATTGACATTTTGTATGCTAGTTTAAATATGAGTGTTTATGTTACATTTAAACCTATTCCTATGAGGAATGAATTGGACTTAATAAGTGACAAGTGGAGCCCACTATAGCTCTTTGATGCATCGGTAGGTCTCATGAGACAAACTAGTGTCTTGGCACGAGGCCTTGACCAAATCTTATTTGTAGTCTTGGCACGAGGCCTTGGCTATGTGTTTATGATAGTCTGAAATTATGCATTCCATCATTATGAAAGTAGTTATTGATATTGCATGTGATTATTTGATTAGTAGAATATCCATGTGAATAAGTAAATGGAATTATTTCATTTTATTTCTGCCATATTATGCTGAAGTTCAAGTTTAAAAGGATTTTGTTTTAGTTATACATTGCCTTAAATGTTTACGCTTATTTATGAAAGTTTCCGCTATATTGTTATCCTTACTAAGCATCTGAGCTCACCCCTTTCTATGTTTTATTTTTCTGAGGATGTGAAGAAGTATTTTATGAATGACCTGCAGGGATAGTATGTGGGGATATGAGTGTAGACTATGGAGACTATGTTGTTGTAGTTTTCATTTTATGATGTAATGTAAACTTTATGAATGTATCTAGTGTTTCCAATACTACTAATCTAATAGGTCTTTCGAGACATGATCTTTCTTGTGATCATGCCGATGTTATGTAATAATGCACCGAATCTGGGTAACTGGGGTCGGGGCGTTACACCCGTGCTGTTAGCGAACGCGCACCAGAGGAATTGACCGTCCACATAGGACCCACTCCTGTAGATCCTCAATCTCCACTGGAACCTCCCTGAAAGTTTCCCCGTCATCGATATCCAGCTCCTCGTGGTCGATGATTTGGGATGGCTTGTGCATGTATCTCCTTAGCTAAGATATGGGGAAGACGTCATGCACCCAATGCAACTGAGGTGGAACGGAAAAGCGGTACGCCACCTCGCCTACCCTACTGAGGACCTTGAAAGGTCTGATGAATCGTGGAGATAACTTGCCGCCTCGGCCAAACCTCCGTAGACCTCGTTGAGTTGAGACCCATAGAAAGACATGGTCGCCATCCTCGAACTCCAGAGGTCTCCGTCTTCCAGATTTATGTCGAAGACCCATCATGAAGTCCATGGATATATGATCCTACTTCTACTCTAGGACCTCCAAAGGCTGAACCAAGACTGCTGGTACCTATTGTTCTTCCTTCACTTGTTGTCAAGTGAGGCATTGTGAGAGAAACTCCGCCACTGCTTTCTTCATTCCTAGCCTCCCGTGCTGTCGTCAGAGGTCCTGATACATCTTCATCACTCCAGGATATACCGCTAAAGGAGATGTGTGGAACTCCCTCAAAACTTCCTCCTGAAGTACAACTGGTACCATGGTACGTCCTTTAAAGAGGATTACATGCTCCCCACCTTAAAAAACCATCAGGTGCCTTCCCTGAAGATATCTGAGCACATCGTGTCTCACAGTCAACATCCCCACGCTGTGCCTCCCTCACTCGCTGAAGAAGTGGAGGAGTGACTGTGAGAGACTACAGAAAGGCTACTCCATCTCTATCCACAAAGGATATCTGCAACGCAGCCATCTGTTATGTCGCCTCTCCTAGAATCTGAATGCCTGATCTCCTACTAAGAGAATCTGCTACAACATTCTCCTTCCCATAAGTATAGACAATCTTGAAGTCATAGTCCTGGAGGAACTCGAGCCATCATCGCTATCTCAGGTTCAGGTCCTTCTACGAGAAGATATACCTGATACTCTAGTTGTTAGAGTATACTATAAAGAGTTCTCCCATAAGATAATGTCACCAAATATTCAAGGAGAAGACCATTGATTCTAATTATAGTTCATGGGTAGCATAGTTCTTCTCATGCTATCTCAACTACCGAGAACCATACATGATCATTTCTCGCTCCTGCATCAGGACACACCCGAGTTCGGTCCCTAATGCCTCGCAGTAAACTACATACCCAACTCCCTCCTCTGGTAGCCTCAAGTTGGGAGCACCAATCTACCTCTGCCTCAGCTCCTGAAAGCTCTGCTGGCATCTCTCTGACCACACGAATGTTTTCCCCTTCTTCTTCAACGCTGAAAGTGATGCTGCTACTCTGGAGAAGTCTGGCACAATGGTAAGTCTGGCCGACTCATTAGTGATCGACTGCACCCTCTTATGCATGATTCCAACCTATGCTACCTGGGTTTTCCTTTTCTCCAACCAAGGAAAACCCCATCCCAATTTTTTAGATAATCCACAATCTTTTTGCCTAATACAGTCAATCTGTGTATGAATTTTGGTTGCCCAGTCCATACCCAAACTAACTTCGTAAGGCCTCGATGATGCCACCAAGAGGTTCCAACCGAAACTCTTGCCTCAAGGGTCAAATCACACCGTCGGCATAAGTGTGATTATCGAGTCTCCTCCCAAAGGTATCTCTAGACGTGAGGGTCAAGTCAACGGCTTAACTGGAAACTCTAGGTCTAGGACAAGATTCGTGGAAGGAATGAATGATTTGTATCTATGTATGTTGATACGGTAGCTAGTAGTAGACACAGACCGTACCTCAAATCATTCCTAGAGCCTTTTGGTCACACTCTATGACCGCATATAGCTATTCTCTTCCCCTTCTCTCTAGCTCCCTGAGCCTAGAGGGGACTACAAAGGCGGGTGTTTTTATCATGTCGAAATGTTCACTAATTCATGTTGCTCTCCTAACTTTACTTCCACATATTCTTTCTGGCAGATTCATATGTCCTTAACACTTCCTCTTCTCAAAACATTCTACACACTCAAGTATCTGAGACTGGCACCAGTTTCATGCTTTCCAACTGCTAACATTCACTCTCTGTATCCGCTCAACCAATGATCTTTCAAACACAAAGGTTCTCTCTATCCCCCAAACATAAGTAGGAATGCATAGAGGAAAAAGTGTTGGCTTGGATAACCTTAAACACACCTCTCTCAGAGGTCCGAGCTCTAAAGAACTGATCGTATCATATTAATTGAGTACCTGTAAAGATCGGTATGCCACGATGAATACTCAGCTACTAACACGTCATCCTGCCAAAGATGTAAAATCTCTAGTAAACTCTCATCTACCTCCTCAAGCCAATCCTCAGCCGCCAGTGAGTTGGGCTCGCCTCGAAACCTGAGGGTTATCTGATGTTGAAACATGTGTAAGGCACTAACCCTACATGTGTCCTCTACCAGTACCACTGACAGTGTCTGCTAACCAATGTGCAGTGATATAGTTGGCACACAGCCCAAAGGTACCATCTCGGAAAATGGTCCAAGAATTGAAACCTTATCACTATGCGGACTATCCTCATGGTCATTCACTGAAAAATATTAGTATCTAAGATCAACATCTTCTCTAATATTGTCTCAACTAGGCGGAAAATTCCAGTAATCACCTCCATCCAGACCTCTACTGCCTGGGAATCTGTCTCGCCTCGAAACCTCAAAGGCCTCTGCCGCTGGAACTCGTGAAATGTGCTCAGTCAGCGTGCACCGTCTTCCAATGCAGCTGGTGGAATCTACTGTCCAATGGGTGGTGGTGATGCTGGTACACCACCTGAAGGTGCCGACATAGTAAGAGGGACCTGCACCGGAGCCTCGTCGCTCAGTGAGCTGTCATTGTGTACACTCTCGGGAACCCTAGTTGGTTGTCTTTGCAGTGACGTCTTGATAAGGAACAGGTGTTCCATGGTCAATAAGTTATACCTGGTGAGCTGACTCAAATATACCACAAAGGAAAATATTTAAACACACACTCAATCAGTGTTTTCATGCAATGAGTCAGAAATCAGAAGTCAGGGTCCTGGTGTATGGATACATCGAACGCCGCACCAATACTAGACTCCCTAGACTGAAAACCACACTCAATACTCTTAACACTATTTCTTCACAATAAGACAGATTAGAGTCTTAAGTTGAGCAGTAGAGCCAACTCCTCTGATACTAATTTGTCACGACCCGTTCTCGGGACCCGTGTCGTGACTTCCCCAAGCCCGCCTTCCATAGGCCAGGGGATGGTGACTAGAACCAAAGCCGTAAATCCCTAATATGGGAAGGAATTTCATTTATAAAATTAACACACACAAACATAGTACACAACTGGAAGCAAAAACACTATGTAGTAAATGTATACAAAAGTAGTGATGAAAAGTAGAGGGGCCAGAAATACATGCCCAACTATAAAGTACAATGAAAAGACACACATGTAAAACTAAAAGACAATTAGCTGGAAGGTGTCTAGCAGCTCATGGATAGTCCACCACGGGTCCTACCTGAAGGGTAGGTATAGATAGACTCATCAGTGCTCCACGTCTGTCTGTCTCCTCCAGGTACCGACTCGTCGTGAGGTTCACCTCCAGGTACCATCCCGTACTCATATTCTCCGCCTCGGTCAGCACTGTCCATCGTATGCATCCAACACAACGAGGTGTGGGAATAGTTCATGCAGGGGTGACTTTAATGATACTCAGTAGGGACCTCGAGACCCCTGAAGGTCTTCTAGAATCCACTAAGGATAAACCACAGTAATAAGATACAATCACAAAGTATCAACCAACCTTACATAGGTATATACCCATACATATACCTGAGTTATCAATCTTCGTCCGGCTCCAAGTCTCGAGCCCAAGCACAAACCAATTCCACAAATGAGGTTAGGTCAATCACCACGATGATATTGGTTGAAAGACATGACTCATCTCACACAGGTATTCCACAATTGTAGAGAGATATAGATAATCAGATGTAGCCACTAGATCATCTAAGCTGTCGGACCCACATAGGATACAGTCCATCTAAGCTTTCGGACCCACACATGATACAGGCCAGCTATCTCGTCTAAGCTGTCGGACCAACACAGGATATAGTCCAGTTATCTCATCTAAGTTGTCGGACCCACATAGGATACATGCCAACTATTCTAGAGTAATAGAGATGATCAGATATAGTCACTGATTAATCTAAGCTGTCGAACCCACACATGATACAGGACCAGCTACTCTGTCAGAACTATCAAACCCACACAGGATTCTAGAATAGTTTTCCTCGTCATCGAACCCACGGAGTATTCCAGTACGGTAGTTATCGTCGCAGTTGCAGCCAGCTCTAGGGTTCCCGCACACAACATGCTTGATCCCGGGAGGGTACGCTCCTCGAGCAAATGGGTTGATACATAAACTATCACGAATTCCTAATTTGAGGTATCCTAAAGATCTATCTCATCAAAATAAATCCAACGTGACAGACAGCGCATTAATCGGAAGCCCAGACTGAGAGTTATTGGCTTTTCCATTCCAGGGGCCTGGTTGGATTTACGCTCGATCCAAACACGGCCGTTTTACAAAGTCGTCCAAAACTCAATTATAGTATCGAAAAGGGAACGCTTCGTCGTGAGGGTCCCAATGCCGTAGACGGAGCGTTGATCGGATGCGCGGTCTATGAGATATTCACTTTTAAGCGAAGAGAGGTCCAACCCGTCAAGCCCAGTGGGCTGGCAGGTCGGCCCGACCCGGTTCGGCGGGTCCGACCCGGCTGGGGTCGGCCTGGCCAGGTGGAGCGTGGACCACCCGCAGACCCAGGACGGGGGGTCTGACCCAGTTTGGGGGTCATCCTACCCTGGTGGAGAGCGGCCCACCCACAGACCCGGCCCGCGTTGTGGGCCGGTTCAGCTCACCCGGCGGCGCCGAGTGGCGCCGCCCCTCCTTGCTGTCGGGCCGGCCAAAGCCGGACGATTCTGTCTGGTGCGAGCGGCCCGCATAGCAGGCTTCTGTTCTTCCCATGCGGCTCCAAGTGGGGCAGTAGTTTCTTCAGCCTGGCCAGTTCACCCGCCGAGCGGCCTAAGGTTGCGGGTCGCGGTCTTCTCCGCAGCACGGCGCAAAGTGGCGTCGTGGTCCTCCAGCCCGGCCTATTCGGTTCGTCTGTAAAGCCCGTGGATGCGGGCTGCGGTTTCCTCCACGCGGCTGGTGCAACGGCGCCAATCCTCCACCACTGCAGCCCAGCCTGGCCATGACCTTCGATTTCTGCTGCCTTCAGTCATCTCCACCTCTTCCGACCGTCGTGGCCTACATGGTCGTGGCCTCCTTCCTCCGGTGTGGTGCAATAGAACCATGCCCTTCCGGATCCGCCTCCGTCACCAATAAAATCAACAAGTATGGGGGAGGTTTAGGCTGTGTTCGTGCAGCCCGAACCCTCGACGTTAGCAGTTGGAAATTCAAATTCAGTAATTAGAATGATGAAGTTCAGAACTATATACAACTCAAAACCACCCCTACCTCAATTTTGTCGTTGAACATCGACGAGTCGCGGAAGTCGTTCGTTGTAGAAGATGGACGTCATTCCGTCAAAGTCGGAGGGAATGACATTGTCGATGGAAATGTTCTTCACAGGCGTCGTCTTCCCTTTCTTTCTCTGGTTGGAAGGAAATAGACATGTCATCTTTCTTTGGTGGAAACGGCGTTCTTCGTCGAGAGGATATCGTTCCTCCAAGCGTTCTCCCAAAACTCCACTATTTCTCCCAACAAAAGTTTGTCCAAAATAATAGAGATATCCCTCTATTATTTTTACGGAATAACAACTCAAGATTTGTCCTTCATTAATTTTGACCACACACTTGATTAATTGCAGAGAGATGGATTCAAAATTCAAACAAGGGAGGTGGAGAGAATCAACATTAAATTGGGAGAGTTGGAATATTAAGACACTCTCCACAATTAAATGTGAGTTACATGGGGTTTAAGGTGAGTTCAAGAGGACTTTAAGAGTTTGAGATCGTGTGGGCCCCACCACAAAATATACTCCCATGGGAGGTTATCTGGGGGTGGGCCCCACCTCTAAATTCCCTTTGGAGAAAAAAACCACCACCCAAATAAAAATTATGTCACATAGGAATTATTATTTAATTTTGAGAATCCCTAATAATTAACTTCCACTCCCGACCAAACGGAACTGCAGTAAAGGTCCCCTTAAGCGAATACTAGCACTGTGAGTTCATTGGTGTCCTGGGATTTCAATTCTGAGCACCAGTTCAAAAGTTATGAAATGCCGCTCAGACGTTTACTGAACGTACCCGAAAAAAAGTTCGAAAATTTATTAACAGCCTCTCTCGACCCATTGTGGTCAAGGTTAGGCTCTGCCTGGGTGAAACACACCCTCGCCGACCTAAGTTAGTTTCTTCTTAAAGAAAGGCTACCCTCACGAGTTCATTGTTGGTCTTGGATTTTTAATCAAAGTTACCATTTTTGAGTTATAAGCATTTGAAAAATAAAATAACTTTATTTAATTATTTTATTTACTATTATTCCATTTTCGGGTTTTCTCACAGGAGGCCCGCGCAGACTAAACTTAAGTCACGCCTAGGGTAAACCTGACATCCTGAGCGCAACGATGACATCGAATTTCTGATCCGAGTAACCGTTTAAGAGTTATTTCACTTTTTTAGGAAAACTGTATACGCGCGTTTATTTAAGCTTAACAAAACTTCGACGGATCATTCTGGGCACTTCAGGCCTCGGAATCACACGCCGTCATAAACTACAGACTTTTAAAATTTCCAAGAATTTAAGAAAAACAATTCCATGAAATGTCTGGGTCTTTACAAATAAACTCAAAATAAGATGTTGGAATTAAACTAAATAAGGAAACCATTACAATTGGGAAACTGACCCCACCTAATCACCCTTTTAAAATCATAGTTTTCAATCATTTGATTTTATAATTTCCAATTAAATAATTTTCATATTGATATATTCTAAAAATTTTACATTTTTTCATCTTTTAAAAGTGAACAAATATTTCTTGTGCACTCTTCTTCAGGATACTTCTTAGGGTTAATAACTTGAATACACATATGGAATATATAAAATTTTTTCCACCCCCCATGATAGGCGTTCAAAAAAAATTATATACTAACAACACAGTTTTTCGTAAGGTTCATTTATTCTATAAAAAATACATCTTTTTTCATAAATGAGTTTTCCATATTTTTATGATGGAAAGTTATAATTAATAATGGTTTTTGGAAATTTATTTTACCAACTAAATTTCATTTTAATTTCTTTATTAAAATATTGTTTTATATGTATTTTTTAAAATATTATAAAAATATTGTTTTTACAATGAACAGTGACAAATATATATTTTTATTTGAAATTAATATTTCATTTTAAAGTATTTTAAATAGTAAATTTATTTTCATTTTATTTTTAAAGTATATTTATTTATTTATTATTTATAATATTACAATTTTTCTTTTTAAAATGGATTTAATACATCAATTTATTTAAAAAATATTTTACATTATATAAATATTAAATTTATGACAACCTATTTTACATCACGGTATTCCTGTTTAAATTTAAATTAAATTCGTCATGTTTAGGTTTTGGATTTTTAAAATTTTGATATAATGTTCTAAATCAGTTGCATCACCCACCATCCTTAACAAAATGAGGAGGACCTGAGGGATATGAATTCTAGGTTGAGTACATATAGACAATACATTGCTTTTTAAAGACTTCAGCTAAGAGGATGATAAAGTTGGACACTTATATGCTATGAGGATCATTAAAGCGCTAGTGGGACATTCAGGTGTGAACTGGACATACTGATGGAATGTTATGTAAGGAATTATTGGAGAGGGTCTTGGATTACTTTTGTCTGAAGTCATCGAGAAAAGTGAATGATACAGAGTTTATAAATCTGATACAGGGGATCATGTTAGTGATGGACTATGTTGGACGCTACACGGATAGGAAACACTTTTCTCCAATGATAGAAGGATATGAGGCAACTACAGTGAATTTTTTTTATGATGGACTTATATGTAACATTAAGCCCCATATTAATATTTTCATGATGAATATGTTTATAGAAGTGGTGGATATAGATCTCAATGTTGAAGGGAAACTAAGAAAGGATTCAAGTGATGGATAGGTAGCCTTTTCTGGATGATCAGGAGTTGCAACATTTTAGAGGAGGTGGTTCTATGATGAAAAATTTAGCCAATGGAGTGGGGAGTAGAGTACTCATACAAGAGAATCAGATAGACAATACCTTATTGTGTTGATCTATCATCAGTGTGGTTGGTCGGGACTTTATCGTTAACATTGTTCCCAACCACCAATAGAGTGTCGATCTTGTATAATGATGTGACATCTACAATAATTCAGAAGGTCGCAATGATAGAATGGTATAAAAGGAGTATCTAAGTATAGTTAGAGTATGGTAAAAGGATATTATACACAAAATCTTCTAGGCAGTTGGATTTGTTTTGGCCGAGGGGGTAGAGGTAGTTGACATGGTGATTTTGGGGAGGGGCACTTGTATCAGTAGTGTGGTACAACTCAGGGGAGTCATATATAATCATATGGAAGAGGGGAAATACATTTACATGTAGTACAACATACACTTATTGATAAAAACTCTAGACCATCAATAGTGAGTGGTTATATAATAGTATCATATACATTATCAATTTCCTTGTTTGATATCGATGTCATTCATTCTTTTATATCTAAAAAATGTTAATATTTTGAGCCTAAAATTATAGTTTGGGAGTTGAATAATGAGTATAGATACACCATTGGGAATTATTTCAAGAGATCTCTGTCTATATAAGGGACCTTCACTAGATATTTTGGAAATATCAATTCTTAAGGGATCTCTATGTTCTTGATATGACACCCTTCAACCTGATTACAGGGATGAACTATATAGTCACCTACTGATCCCCCATCGACTGTTACCATATAAGGGTTTCACTTAATTCTCTTAGGGTGAGAAGTATATTTATCATGGAGAGTGGGATATCCAGGATAGCCAAGAAGAACCAATTACTCAGCAATTGGGAGAGCTCACAACCTGAGTTGCTTATATTTTGTTAGATAATGGGGGTGTAGGGAATTATTTCCTTCATCCTATAGTGGAACTATTTTCATATGTCTTCCTTGAAGACTTCTCAAGAATTCCATATGAGACATGTGTGGAATTCACTATTGATATCTTGATGGGGACTGATCCAGTATCTATTCCACCACATAGAATGTCATCTACTAAGATTTAATAATATAAGACTCAGTTTGAAGTGTTAGAGGATTAGGTATTTATCTATCCAGGTATGCCGCCTTCGGGATCACATGTTTTGTTCACAAATAAATCAGATAAGAGTTTACATTACTATGTAGACTACCACAAGTTGAATGAAATTTATGTGAATAACTGATATCCACTTCCAAGTATCAATGATCTATTTGACAAATTAAAGGGAGATTGTGTGTTCTCAAACATCGATTTGAGATAAATGTATAATCAGTTAGGAGTATGGACTTCATATATAATTAGTGTGGCTTTGAAAATAATTTATTACCATTATGAGTTTGTGATGATGTTGTTAGGGTTTACAAATATATTGTCACTATATATGGATTTGATGAAAGAGATCTTTCATCCATATTTCAATCATTTTAGGTCGGTGTTTTTGGATGACAAATCGGTGTATGCCATGAATCATGAAAATCATTATCAATGTCATGAAATCATCCTAGGTACACTGAGTTAGCATTATTTATACTCTAAGCTATCTATGTGTCATTTTTTTGAATGA
The DNA here is from genome assembly GCA_963277665.1 of Viscum album. Taxonomy (NCBI): domain Eukaryota; kingdom Viridiplantae; phylum Streptophyta; class Magnoliopsida; order Santalales; family Viscaceae; genus Viscum; species Viscum album. The sequence goes on along the minus strand of OY728140.1, from coordinate 1,353,627,435 downwards.
CCAGGTACACATAATGGGGAACATCATCACGGTTGAAGGTGTATCAGTGGACCCAGATAAGGTACAAGTATTGGTTTCTTGTGAGCATCCCATAATTTTTTTTGATATTGAATTATTTATGGGATTAACTGGATATTACAAGATATTTATCCATGAATTTTAATTTTTGGTACCACCACTTTCAATCATGAGAAAATAGATAGTAATTCTTGAATGGTTAGACGATTATGCTAGAGCCTTTCTGGAGATGGAAAGGTCCTCAACATCAAAAATAATTTCTAATCATACCTAAGATAGGTGAGGAGTATATGGTTTACTGTGATGCCTTTGTGATAGAAATTTGAGTTTTTATGATGATGGGAGAACGATTTGTTGTGTATGGGTATCGAATTTTGAGGCTTCATTAATGAATTAACCTACACATGACTTCTATTTGGATGTATTGTTTTATGAACTTAAGTGTTTGTGAAAATATATTTTTAGAGCAATGATTATAGTCTATATAGTTTAGAATATATTGATGTATATATTCTCACATTATAATTCAAATCTTAAACTGTGGTGATGGGTTGAGTATATTCAGTCTTTCTTTTTTAAACCTACATATACACCTGGGAAGGGAAATTGTGTGGATGATTCCTTGACCAAGAAAACTCATACTCATATCATTCAAGATTCGAGTGCAGAGTGGAAAATGATGACATTAAAGACTCATATGCATGTAGTGGTTTAAAAGAGTCAGAAGCATATAAATGTGGTTTTAGTTGTTGTGGAGTCTATTTTTTTTAGACAGATCAGATATAGATAGTATGATAATCCAGAGTGTTTTTCCATGATATAATGCTTTGAAGGTGTGGATACAACTTCATAATGGTAGATATATGAATATGAGATCATTTATGTAAATAATCAATTTTTGGTACCTACAAGTGTGTGAGAGGAGCTAATGTGGGAATTTCATTCCTCAAAATGGGTGGGGGATCCATGTGTAACTGAAAAGTACCATAACATAAGTTGATAGTTTTAATGGATAGTCATGGAAATGAAGATAGCATATTTGGTGACAATATGCTTCACCTATCATTAGATGAAGGTGAGGCATCAATGACCTCGTGTTTTACTAAACCTGTTTACTATTAGGAAGTTGATATTGGACGATGTAATGAAGGATTGTGTGTCAGGTCTATCTATATCACTTATGAAGAATGAACAATTTCGGTTTTTTTGGATAAATAGAAAAAAGTATCCAATTTCCTACCTATATATTAAAACTCTCTTGTAGAACCATTGGAAAAACTCTATGTTTGGGATATTGAACATCCACATGGAGTGCCCCAAAATATAGTTTAAGATTTTTATTCATGATTTAAATCATTCTTATGGTAGGGATTATATAAATTTCATGGCACACAAGTATTTCTGAGTATGGATTTCCACCTACAGACATATGGGCAGTCAGAATGTACTATAAATGTGTTTGAGGATATACTATGGGTATGTGTGATTGACTTTAGTGGTTATTGAGAAATTCCGTTGGATTTAATGGAGTTCTCCTATAAAAATAGATATCATGGAACTATATATATGACACTATATTTGGCTCTTTAAGGAATACCATGTAGATCACTGCTATGATGGATGGAGGATGGTGTGTCAGAGTTGTTGGGACTGAATCTCATGGAGGAGATATCATAAAAATTATATTTTATTCAGAAATGTATTACCACTGTACTGATTAGATAGAATTTTTATGCTAATATATGGATATGTTGAATAGAGTATACAAAGAGAGATCATATATTCCTTTGGTTTTCTCTTATGTTGGATCACCATAGGATACAGAGGAATGGAATTTCAGGGCACAAGTTTGTTGGACTGTTTGAGATAGCGTATTGAATCAGTCTGATATTATACTGATTGTCTATTCCATAGAGGTATAGTACCAAGCATGATTTTTTCATCAAATAGATCTTCGCACTATCACCCTTCTCCATATTATGTGATCTATGTGGATGTGGTTGAACTTGATATAGATGCTTTCTTTTTGGATAATCTGATGTGTGTGTTGGATTGTAGTGAGAATGTGTTGCGAGGAAATATTGTCTAGGTAGTTTGTGTTTTATGGATACATAAAAGCATGAATGGGGAAACATGGGAAATATAAAAAGATATAAGGGATCAATGGCCCGATAATTTTGGCTCAGAATCGTATAATGGATTAAAAGTGAAGCTCGATGGTGAGATGTTACAAGGTGGGGAGTTTGTAATATCTCAAGCTTTGTGGGGTTGTCTCTCATAAAATTTCACGTACTTTTCATATTATTTAAGTACCCTTATTGGAGTTCTTACATGGGTTGTTTTTGGGTTTAGTTATAATAAAATATTTTATAAAGTGGGTCGATGCGCAGTTGGGACACTGTTAGGGTAAATAGTATACCCACTAACCATGCGAACCTAGACATAGAGGTTTGTATAGATAGATCAAGTTTTGAAAAACCATATCCTGAAACCATATAAATCATGTGACTGTATATATTAAGGCCCACATGGTTGGAATACGGTTTAACATTATCTTGCGACGTTGTCCATGAAACCATGTGAGCAATTATTATTTATCCGAAAATTGGTTTTAAAATCCCCCAATCCCCAAAAACACCTCCTATCAAACATTGGATTAGGAATTTTCAATTTTATTTGATCCAAGATCCCTCCGAAGGGATTCCATGGTTTTCAGACCTCCGTTCTCCATGATCCATATCCTAAATCAACAATATACTCTTTTTCGGGTAAGTGGATCTCATCGCGATGCATGTCCTCTCCATTTTCTTGATATTTTGGAGGGATTTGTATTCTGTTTCATTAAATATTATATTATTTGGTGATATTTTTATCTAAGTTTATAGATATAGATCTTTATTAAATATATATTTATATCATTGATCTCGAGTTGGGGATTTAGATCCAAAACACTTATCTACATTGTTGTGCTGCTCCGATTTTTTGGATTTCTGTTTAGAAAACGCCTATCAATGAATTAAGTTAGGTTGTCTAAATATAATTCCCATAGTTGTGTATTATATATACATATATATATATATATTTGAAAAATTGTAGAATATATATCACTGTTTATCAATATATTTTATTGAATTGGTTTAATTATATTAACCAATTATTTTAGAGATGCATTGTTGAAATATATGATTAATTGGGGAATTAATCATTAGACTAAGGGTCTTCCCTATTAGATAAATTATTTGAGAAAATTGATTATGAATGGTGGGGGTTGTAATCTAGATAATTAATCGGGGGATTAATTATGAGATATTGAAATGGAAATGTTGAGAAAATTAATGGTGGATTAATTACATGCCTTTGATAAAATTATTTGGACAATTAATTGTGATATTATTTATTAAAATTTGAGATTAAAATGAGATAATTAATTCGGGAAAATTTATTATGGAATATGAATTGTGATATTGATCCATTAGTTGATTAATTAATTAATTGTTTGAATAACTTTATTAGTTGTCGAGATAAATAATGGAATGGATGTCTTTATGTAATTATTGAATTAGTAATGGGATTGGGGGGATATTTATTTGGTAAATTAATTATTTGATAAAAATGGGAACATGGTCACTCTAATTTGAGATGTAAAAATTGTAACATGGTAATATTACATATGAGTAAATAGAATGTGAATGTCATCATTCTATAATGGTATGTATATATAGTAACATGGTCAGTGTACTTACATGTAAAGAGAATGGGAATATTGTCATTTTATTGAGGTGTAAGCATGGCAACATGGTCATTTACATATGTTTTTGATATTGGTAACATTGGGATTGTGAATTATAAATGTGAAATTAAAGAATTTAAATAACGAGAGTCCAAATTATGGCCTCCCACAAGAATATTTGAACTCTGTATTGAGTTGAATTAGGCACTAAAATATCACATTAGATTTAAATACGTCGATCTTTGGCAAGAATTTGGTATTTAGATATGATATTAACTAGGGAACTCTTCATGATTTGGTAAGGGATGAAGTTATTATTGAGGTATGAGTATCCTTTTGATCCCTGGAATTAATGTAGTTAGATAAGATTAAATGAAATTGTAATAACTGGTGATTTTTGCAATGTACTTATTTCTTACATGAAAACTTACACTATCTTTTGACTGGAATTACTTTGGAAATTTTTGGTTCTAGGCTAATATGTTTTACTCACACCCTATTCAGGATGTCAGATCGATACTCAAATAGATTATATTGTTTTAGGAATGGATAAGGGAAAAGGCCCATAGATATTTCGATGATTGGGGATAGATCTTGGAGGAAGGAACCAGACTTGGTTCTGTACCCGTTTGGGGAGTCGTAGTGTCTTTATATTCTGTTTTATTATAGTCACATGAAAATTAAATTATAATAACATGTTTTACCTTTAATTTTAGTATTTTATTTCCTATTTAGTTATCTTGTGAAATGAGTACATTTTTTGTTATATAGGCTTCCTCTATTGTTTATTTTTTTCTACTGGTGTTTTACTCTGATAAATGAGGGTATAGTCACCCCATGATTGACTGGGGCACTTTCGCGTGGCACCCAGGTCAGGAAGTTACAGTGGTAATCACCCCTAAATAGAATGAAAATACATATATTAATCTTCTATATTATTATTGATTACATATACCCATAAAATAAATTTTATTTTAATGTCAGGGTTATTTTTTTGTCCTTTTGATTTTATTTATTTAATTTCCAAATTTAACCCTTATGATTGTAAGAGAATTATGAAGGTTAATATTCTGTTTAACAAAAAAATATAAGGGACCTCATAAAAAATATTGGACCTCCCAATTATAAATATTGAATCTTATTTTTAGTATTAAAAATATAAATTTTTTTGAATTTAATTTAAAACTAAAATGACAAAACTCGATGATAAATAGTTTTTTCATAATTTTTTTAACAATATAAAATATTTGTATACAAAATTCAATGATAAAATTAATTTTTAAAACCAAAATTGGATTATTATAAATATTATGTTAGTAATGATATTTTTAAATAAATCCAACATATATTTTTAGTTCTTATGTTCATGAAAATGAAATATAATTTACAATAAAACTCATTATATTTCACTGTTTATTAAAAAATTTATCTTATAAAAAAATATTAAGAAAATTAATTATATAATATTAACCTGAGTAAATAAAAAATGGAAATAAATTTACAAAATTAATTTTTCATATGTTCAAAAAAGTAATTTGGTTATTAAATCTTAATATGAAAGAAAACCCATTTTGATGATTTTTTGATGAATAAAATGACTTTCCTCTAAATTGATTTCTTAATTCTTAATAATTAATAAATATAAGTGTCTTGATTAGAATCATTATATGTATTTTAAAATTAGTAAACCCTATTAGTTACATCCAATTTAATGTCTTTGTTATTATTGTCATAGTAAAATAATAGTATCTTTCAATTTGATTAATCTCGGTGTTGCATTTTCTGAACATTATCGAAAAAAAATTCCATCATTTAAAATTTTTGGATATTAAATTCTCCAAAAATTTATAAATTACATTCCCCAAAATTTTATGTGATATTGGAAATAATTGAATTTAAATTTTTAAATAAATATCTTGAAATCATTAATCATAAAACTGTATAAAATCATCCTATAGAAAATAGGGAAAGGGAAGTAAAAAAGTCCATATAAAATAACACATAATAGGTTTCAAAATATTTAAAAATTCATGGTAACTGACATTATGGATGTGGAAGAATATCTGATGTCAATATTATAATGGAGGGTGATATAAATTTTTTTTCATAATAATGTGAACGATTTTATAAATGTTAATGAATAAAAAATTATAAATATATGATTTTTATAAAGACAATTGATTCAATATAATAAATGTATTAGGATTTTAGTTTTTTTCTAGATTTTATATCCTATAGTGGAGTAATTAATTTACCATCTAGAGAAATTATATATTGAAATATACATACATTACATGTATAATTTCATCCTTTAATATTATTTTACAGTAATCTGATCTTCTTATCTAAATGATGAGTGTTGATGATGAATTTTGATAAGCATGATGAACTAAAATCTACTTCTAAAAAGTCACATGATCTTTAATATAATAAAGTTTTTTTCATATTCTCTTTTAATTTACCAAAACCAATATATTTAGCACTTTTAATATAAATATAAACATGTATTAATATTAATATGAATAAATAAGGAATTCATCTTTATACATATATAGTAATAAAAAACGATCAAACTAAATTGTTCGGTAAATTTCTATTCGTAAAATTCATTAATATATTTCTTACTAGGATTTAAATAAAAAAATTGTTTAATATCCATCGAAGGTAAATTCAGAATGTATCAAAAAATAAAACAGATCAAACTTAATGTCTCAATCCCAAATATTTATCCTCACATCATATAATCACTAAGATAAGAAGGTATATTCTGTTATTAAAATGAATCACCATAAAGACATAATAAATTAATATATGCACCAAATACTAATCTAAATATTATTTATCATGTAAAATATTATAATATAATTTTTATCTTCTTCATGAAATAATCCCAAAAATATTAGCGATTTTCTTCTGAAATAACATTAATCACCTAATTATTAACTCACTTTTCGGTTCCTTGGTTATCTATATGAAAAAACACATGTTTCCAAATTGTAATAACAGATAATTTTCTAAAAAAATAGATCATATAATACATTAAGGTTACCAATACCTTTAAACATATAATGAAATAAATTAGAGAGCAGTATTCTTCAAATTTCATATAACATGATAATCTAAAGGGTTGCATACAATTCAATCATCTAGAATACTCAAAAAATGTCTTCATGAAAGTATTACCATTTCACTATAAAATTTATTAAAATTATGGATTCCATCAAACATATGACTCAAATTTTAAAAAACAACCCCCACTATTGAATAACCCTTCGATGTTTTATTATTCGCATAATTTTATTAAAATTTCATTATATAAAATTTTTAAATATTTGAAACATAAATAAATTATTCATTAAATATCCTTCTTTAACCATTATACATGACACTACATCTTATTATTTAATAATTTATATATTAAATTATTGATATGAATTATTTATTTATGATTCATCAGTATAATAAGAAAATGTTTAATTTATTAAAAATAAAATTTTAATTCATAATATGAATATTAAAATCAGAATTTACATTATATTACCATAATATTCTAATATAATTCACATATTATAGAAATTTAATTTTCATGCCCATTTTTTTATTTCCTTTTTTTATAATGATTTTTGAGTCTTGAATTTTAATTCAATGGAAAAAATATATAATGAACTGTAATATTTTAAAATATAATTATTGGTGTTGGATATATCAAATTGTTTCATGTTGGTTATTTTAATACTCATATAAAATAATCATTCGAATAAGATTTTGTAATATTTAGGATAATGAAATCATGTTTAAGGGATAAGAATTTAGTTAATTATTTATTTTGTTCCATCCTGATAAATGATCCATATTATATAGAAATAACATCATTAAAACATTCGATGAGTTTTTCATTATAATACAATACCTATATAACATTAAGAATACCATAAACATCATGTAATTTATACCTTTTATGATTACTCTTTTAAATCCAATCTAAAAAAAGATCATCATCCACATCAAAATCAATTTCATAAATTATTAAATGGGGCTTATATATATTTTATCATATGATCAACCTTAATATTTTAAACACATTTTTGTATTCATAACTCATAAGACAACCCACCAGAAAATATCACAATCACTAAAGTGTTCTAAAAACTAATGTGATACCAACTATAATGTACATACCATAATCATTATATATTCTAATGACCTTAAAATATGATTCACTTTCATACTTTCTATACGATTGTTTTTTTTTTGTGTTTTAGATACTCAGGTAACAAATTTTAAATAAAAATTTAAAATAATGCACAGTGGAGATTTATATTCAATATCACATTTTCTTATAAAATAACACTTAAAATGAATCATTTTTTCCATTAAGGACAGATATTCAACATTCTCATATTAACCACATCCTTTCCCAAAACCGTATTATAAAAATATTTATAAAAAATTATATGGTGACCAGAATATTATAAAGGGATATAAAAATGAATGAAATGTAACATTGGTATTTGAATATATATAAGATTTTTTATTTTTAAAAATTAGAATTTTGTTGAAAATATTCAATTTATTACAAAATAAATTGTATTATTTAAAAAATATCGCATAATGAAGGCCATAATAAACATTAAATGATAAATAAAACACATAATGGAGTCTATGAAATTATTAATATTTTATCATATTATAATACTATTCGCCATTTTAATGAGTTGTATTCTATAAATTAAACATATAATCAATATCATACCTTTAGACATCATAATATTTAACACAATATCCTAGTAATAATACATTATATCTATAGGAATGATGAAGCATAATTTTCATATGACTCTTACATATATAGAATCCCTCGTAGATTCATGGGGAGTAACCATCACAGTTACAGTTAGAGTAACTATCACAATTCTAACTATAATAAAAAAGAAGAATATAATTAGAATAAAAAATCATTGTAAATTCTAATAATCACATAGTATAAACCAATTCATTTAACTCTATACCATTAACTATTGAATTAGAGAGAAATAATGGTTCTCACATTTCGTATAATATATATCGGGATGACTTGTTTTTATGAGTTATCTTTGGGATCAAACAATCGTATATGGTGTATAGGGATCACCCATTTATCATATATAGTTATAATGTACCATTTAATAAATAAAAATTCATATTCTTTCACTTTTCGTCATAAAATTTCCTAAAACACGTTTACAACCATATGACGAATGCATTTAGATATCAAAATACCCATTTTTTCAAAAACCCCATTTCAAATACCTAAATACCAAGAAAAATGAGATATATTTTTTTTATAATAATGAATCATGAGATATTATAATGAAATAAAAACATCAAGTAATGGTAATGGTGGATATAAAAGCCATAAAACCATATATGTGAATATAGATCCTTTAGTTTGTCTTTTTTTTAAAGGTTATGTACAAAAATGGAAAAATATTCCTTCTAAAATCTTATGAAAGAATATCATTGGAGGAATAAAATATTTTTTATAAATATTTTTTCCCAAATTTAGACCATTTATATAATTATTTTGAAATATTTTGAAATGAATTAATTGTAGAGTTCTAAGTGAAACATTAAAATGTGATTTTTAAAAGAATGCCACATACCTCATGTCAACTCATCACATACATTTTTTATCATCCTAAATATTATATTTATGTTAATTATATAATTTCACAAAATATTAATCATTTTTAATATTCCTTATATATTATCTATTTCAATGTTATATAAAATTACTTGTCTAATTAAATCAACATCTAATTTTTTTATGATATTACGTTCATAAGACCAAAATGACTTTATTTTATTAACTATGGTGAATGATTTAATTATTAGATATTCTAAATAATAATTAAAAATCAGTGAATATCAATATTATAGACAAATTTTTAATTTATAAAAAATAATTAATTATGGTAATGAAAAATTAACTATGCTAAAATCATTGAGGGGATAGGTCATACGTAAGCATGATTAACATTTCAATTTTTTCAGCAATCGCTATTCAATAAACGTTAGTAATATATTATCATTCGAAAAAAAATTACATAATTTATACCATATTATTTCGGTAAATATATTTATATATATAATTTAGGCAATGTAATGAGGAAAAAAACACATACCATTATTGAGGTCGTAGTCAACAAATACACACGAACAATGTTATAATTATTCATTGAATGTAAATGTAAGAAAGTAAATGATATATTTACATTTAAAAATTATATATATTATAGGAATATAATATGAACTATTAATTCATTCATTATAATATGATATAATATTTGGTAATTGAAAAAAGAATAGCATTGATCCATGAGGCGGTGGTATGTCGTACACAAGAACGATGGATTCATTTCCCATTTAATGGATGAAGAGATCAGTATTGTCTATTATAACAAAATAAAAACACATTGTTATATAGGGGATACTTGTGTTATTTTTTTATCTCAGTTTAATATTATTTTTAGGATTTGGAAGATGAAGAAATAATAAAACATTTTGTTCTGAACTATACAAATTCTTTAGAAAATATTATTATCACAACAACATAAGATATATATGATTAGTTGTATTCCGAACTATATCATTCAGAATTTAGAGAGGGATGTATGTACGAGATTTTTTAGGAATTGGATGATCCAAAGGGTTCATGAAATTTTACGAAATTATATGTATATATTCATTTTTATAAGTATGGGATGGGGAACTAATGGAACATTCTAAAATATTAAATTAAAAAAAATTATTTTTGTTTTCAAAAAGGCTCTAAATTGATATGAATCAAATATAAGATTTTTATGAGTTGAAATAATATAATATAATATAATTTTAATATTTATAAGTCACCTATTACCCATGTTGTTTTATTTTACCATCATCATCTATTTACACACATTCTGTGAAAACAAGGTTTTTTCCCATCGAGGGTCAATATATTTATAATTAATTAAAAAAACATCCCATAAATGGTTCATGTTTTATATTATCAAAATTATAGTTGTAACATAGATAATGATATATTTTTTAATAATATAGTATTTAATAAAATATTTTTTATTATAAAATATCATTAATTACAATTTTTGAATTATTCATTTAATTAACAATAATAACACAAAAAAATTAATTAAATTAAAACCAAATATTTCAATAAATCTCTAACAGGTTATATTTAATTATTTAATTATTTTTTCACATTAATGATTTCATATAATATTATTGTTATTTTTTTTAATATCATTTATTTTACAGTTACATTAAATAAATAATTATAGCTTAAGCACTGTGTAATTATTTAAGGTAAATATTTTTGTAATAAATTTCAATCATTAAGAAAAATTACGTATATTAAATAAATATTTAATATTTGATATATAATCTAGTTATCCCCATGTTAATAATATTACTATTTTAAAACAACAAGACTGTGATATTGTTGGATTTTAATTAAATAAATTATTATAAAGTTCATAATTACATTTAAATGAAAAAATGTCCATATATTAAAAATTGCGATTATTATGAATCAAATATACTCATCGATAAATATTTTAGAATGTGTTAGGTATAATTTTCAGTTCTTATCAATTTATTTGTATCTTTATTTACCTAATTTACCTTTTATCGTTCTAGGAAATTAGTAAGGTTATTATTCCAATTGAACGACTACTAAATTTACCAGTATAAAAAATTGAACTTTTTATTCCATTTGTGGAATCAATTTTATATGATTCTAAACACATAATTAGATGAATTATGTATTAAATGGTACAAACAAAATGTTATGGAAAATAGTTTTTTCATAAAAAAACATATATATATATATATATATATATAATGTTTTTATATTAAATTCAACTATAATATTAATTTACAAAATTATATTTTGATTATACTTAATTAAAAATAAATGAAAATTTTCTAATAAAATCCATAAAATAATATTACATTTTTAATTCTTGAAAAAAATACAATTTTAAATATAAATCAGCATTTTTACTATTGATATAAATATAAATCATTCAATAAAAAAATAATCCTAAAATAATATTGAAATGATTATTTTAAAAATTAATTCCAATTTATAAAATAAATATTCTAAACATTCCTAAAATTAAATATAATATTCACTCATTAGAATAAATAAAAATATTTTTTTAAAAAAATCTATTTTTAAAAAATAATAAAGATTTTAATAAAATATTATTGCATATATCCTCTAATATCCGAGATATATAAATAATAAGACATACTTCATATTAATTAATATTTGTGAATTAAATATTATTTTTACTTTAAAGGGGTTTCTATGTTCGATAGGGTACCTGGTATGCAACAATGGATTTCATTGAAATCTTACAGTGCACACTAACAATTTAATATTATTATTTTAAATGGTAGTTAACACCTAGCTGTTGTATTGGAAGGAATGAATAGAACTAACTACAATGTGATTATACATGTTTGTTAAATATTTTTACCTTTATCCAATAAATTTTATATGCTTAAAATAAGAAAGAATATGATTTTAAGCATAAATACTCTAATATTCTTTAATTTGTCGATTTACCGCCTTTTGATGGAGAACCCTTTTTAAATCTAGTTTTTGTCACTCTTATATGTTATATTTGAAAAAATAAAATTCTTTTTTTAGAATCGGGACATCAAAATTTACTTTGTGTATATTTTTGGTATTTTTCCAATAAAGTTCATTTTTTTAATGAATAGTGAAAAATGTTGTATTTTTATTCAAAACCTCCTTTTAATATAATTTATTTGTATGGTTAAATTATCTTTTTAATTGGTTTTAAAGTGTAAATATATTATATTTTTACCATTTAATCCAATGTTTTCCATTTTAAGTAATTTCACTTTCAAATTGGACATTAACAAGTATCAATCTTTTGATAGTTATTGTTTCTTAAAAACACGCTATTTGTTTTGACAATGGAAATTAATTTTAAATTAATTAAGGCACATTCTATGTTTTGAATATTTTAAAATAGACATCATTTTTGATTTTAGAATATTCAATTTAGCTTTGGGTGATTTTTTGAAATTTTTCTAAAAATCGTCAATTTTATTATGAATAGTGAAACCACTAAGTAGAAGTTAAAAAAACTTACTTTTTCATTTAAATAAAATTTTACCCCTTCTGTGAATTGAATATAAAAAATCCAACATATATGGTTTTTATTAGCAATTAAAATTTGGTTTAATTGGATGAAAATAATTTTTGGTGAATAGTAATTTTTGACATTAATTAGTCGTGATTAAAGGTAATTAGGATAATTAAGGTAAAAATAATGTTATAATAATATAAAATTACCTTGAAACTTTTCCTAACCTTATTGGTTGAGTCTTGGACGACTGCGAAAATCCATGGGTCAATTTCGGGACCCCATGGAGCCGCTGGGGTAGGATAATGACATTAATAACTTGTTATTTAAAGTAAAAATAAAAATGTCATAAACATGTATTGTTTTACAAAAAAAAATTAATGTGGGGTTATATAATTGATATATTTGACTATAAATATTAATTATAAACCTAAGAAAATTTCCTACATAATGGTAATTTTTCTCAATTCTTAGACATCAAATAAATAAAATTATTTATGACACAATGATGATGGAGTGTTTACGTCATTGATGAATGATTTAAATAATTAAGAATATAAGAATTAAAATAATATAAAAACAATTTCCAATTCTTATTTTATGATTTTATTTTGAACATGGGATTCCTTATCTTCTAATTTAATGTTTTTTTGACCTTTAGAAACTAAAAAATATTATATAACAAAATAATATTTTTAAACTTTCCAAAAGAGCCCCTCCTCTCCCTTATAAAAATCCCTCACTTCCTACCCATTTATCACACTTCTCAAGCCTTTGGTTCATCTAAACTCTTTTCCAATAAGCTCCCAAGATCCATATCTTCATCCTATAGGCCTTACCCTAGGCAGAAAGGACTTCAAGAAGCCCTTCTGGTTCAAACCAATGGGAGTTACCTGATTTAAAGGTAACATCTTCTCTTAAGTTATTTTGTTTTATATTATTTCTCCAACCCCCTAAAATCTTTTTATTCCTTTATTTTATAACATCACCAGTATCCTCAATATACTAAGATTTTTTTATGAAATTTATTCTAACTACACTTACACACACCTCCATCTAATGGGTAAAGAACATAATGTTTTTGTGGATGAAAAACTAACACCTCATAAAACTATGATTATTCAATTAACTCGTACCGCCTCTCATGGTGTCCAATATGATGAAACTTTATTTATATATGATATATATTATGTTTATTTTTTCTTTATTCTTCTGTATTTTTCATTTATAGAATACCTTTATGGTTTCCATAATGGGTAAACGCGATAATTTCATTTTAGGAAGTGTGGACTACCACCCCCTCAATGTGATATGACTCGTTGATACATTATGTGGGATGTATAAAGGATGGAGTTAATTATATTATATATGATATTATACTTTAATTATAATATAAATATGTATCATTATGTTTTAATTCCATTAAAATAAGAAATTTAAATCGAAGTAGCTTCCATGCGTACATACGGCTTACCGTCTCCATGAACAGTGCATTTCAATTATTATCTCCAAATGTTGTGTACTATTATAATTACATAAATATACTACATATATATGATATATATGATATCTAAATCACTAATATAATTCTGAAGATAATTGATATTAAACCTCATGAACAACATGTAATAATAAGAAGTCTATTTTTGACTCAAGTACCAAATATCAAAAAAATGACTATTATTAACTTAAATGATTACATAATGTTTATAAAATTGTAATAAGTGATATAAAATAAATAATAAACTTGAAAAGGGTTTTTAAGAAAGTAGAAATTAACTTTGGTTTATTATTTAGGAGATTAAAGAAAGAACAGCTCAAGTCATACATGAGGACAGGGACTTCGTCTCAATCTCCTTTCATTGAAGAATATTTTGTTTTATATATGAATTTATTTTATATGGTGTATAAACACCTTTTACTTTTCATTGCATTAAAATGGAATATTTTTCTACATATTATTTTACTAAACAACCAAAATGAATGTTTTTTTAGCGTACGTGGTGACAATGACATTTCCTCCACTGTGAGTATTATTTGATCTTTGGCTTCCTTACCAAGCCAAAATGATTTTAAAAGTAAACTAAATACCATATACTCTATTATGTATTTTGGTATTGAATATGGTTTTGATAATGGATTTGTTATTTCAATATATTTAAATGATATATTGTGATTGGAATGTGAAAATTTTCACTTTCCTTTATGTTTGTTTTATATGTTACGAATATGTTATGGATCTTGGGAATTGTTTAGGTATACTGGTGGTTCTGTGATAAACCTAGGGAGGGTGATCCTGAGATAGCTCTCTAATTCATTGGGTAACCTGACGGAGGTAAACGTAAATGTTTCTCCAAAGAGATTTTGGAAATATAATGTGATGGATATTCCAAATGTAACTCACTATGTAGTTTTGATAGCTAAAATATAAGTATGATATGGATTCCACAAGTTACCTTTATTGTTTATGTTTCCTGTTTTTTATTCATAACACTTATGATTTCTTGAGATATGTTAAAGAGATTATGTTATGTATATAATGATGAACTTATGTTTTCATTCATTGTTTTATAACCCTTACTGAGATTTTTATGCTCATCCCAAGTTTTGAAATGTTTTTCATAGGATATAAAGATAAATAGGGAAAAGGATGGGATTAAGGAAAAGTTATGCTGCTTAAAAAATGGAACTAGATATGACTCTTTTTTTCAAGAGTTTTTATTTTGTGAAAAAAATGGAAACTGAGTAGAAGTGTCTACTTTGTAATCTTTTTAGATGTAATATTTATGTCCTAATTCTCTAAAACTCTAAACCTAAAAAGATCCTCAATGTGAATTATTCATTTAATTCAATATTATGTAATGTTTTAAGATCGGGTCTTTATAGTTGGTATCAAAGGTTAGTTTATATAACTTTAGTAGTTAGGTTATTGTTAATTTAATATCCAAAAATTAATTTATTTTAATATTGAAATGATATAGCATTTATAGATTACCATGTTGCTTCGCCTAAGAAATTTTTGTGTTCCAAATGGTTTTCCGTAGAGGAAATAGGGAAGCTATGTTGGGACGACATTAGGAGGAAGACAACCTTTCAAATTAGCAACCTGAGATGGTCGGAATTGGAACTGAGCAGTTTGTTTTAGGGATGGAACAGTTGAATCAGGCTATAAATGTTGGTGGTATCCATGCATGAGATCTACCAGAACAACTACATAGGAACATGTCAGTAGTGGATCATTTCATGAGGCAGCATCCCCCGTCATTTAGAGGATCATCTAACCATGTTCTAGAAGAATGGTAGATTAATGAACTGGAAAAAAAGTTTTATGACATGGGATGTTTAGAACATCAAAATTTTAGTCTCTATGGTTACCGTTTTGAAGGTGAAGATGATCAATGGTGGTCGATGGTGAAAAATATCAGGGATAGTGAGGATATTTATGCACTTGATTGGTATGAATTCAAAGGTATGTTTCTTGAGAAATATTTTCCTAAGTTGATTCATCTTAGGATGGAAAAACTATTACTGGAATTGAGGCAGGATGATGACTCAATGGCTGCTTATGAAGCATAATTTACCTGACTGGAAAGGTATGCTCCAAATTTCATATGAGATCTTGATAGTAAAATCAACCATTTTTACTCATTATTAAATCCAAATTATCGATGGGAATTAGCTTCTCGTGAGCTAAAAAGTTATGAAAAACTTATTCGATGTGTGGAGAATGTGGAAATGGAGTTTGCCTATGATCATGTGTTCTTTGAAAAACAATAGAATAAGAGGTTAAGGTGGCAGGTGAAATGGAATAACTCTTCCAAAAAGTATGATGGTAAGAAATTTAATATTACATTTTGTGAAAATTGTGGTAAAAAGTGTGTCGGGGAATGTATTTTGAATTCTGGTATGTGCTACCAATGCTATAAAATGGGACATAAGGCTCATAATTTCCCTGAAAAATATTAGGGTAATGGTAAGAAAAAAATCGTATTTACAATCAGTAAAAGGTTTTAAGTACAATGAAATGAGTGATTATGAAAATAAGTGTCTGATGAAGAACAAAACTGAGGGAAATCAGCTAGACTACAAAGATAAAGGGGTGGTGAAATCCTTTGCAACAACATCAGTAGATGTTGGGCCATCAAATGAAGTAGTATCAGGTACACTTTTTGTTTTTTCACATTATGCTTATGTGTTTTTTGATTCAGGGTCTACATACTCTTTAATTTATGAGAAGTTTTCTAGTAAATTGGGAATTCCATCTCAATATATGAATCCTGAACTAATGGTAAAAACACTTGGAAGAAATGTCTAGACAAAAAGAATTTATAATAACCTTATTATCCTTGTGTGCAGAAAAAAAATCTACATAAAAATCTTTTTGGTTTTCCTCGAGTAGAGCTTGATTTTATTCTGGGTATGGATTGGATTTTTTTATCATGCTAAGATTGACTGTAGAGCTATAGAGGTTTCTTTTTATAAATATTTTCTGTTTGTGTACAAGAATGAACCCTTACTTTTGATAACATATCAGGAAGCTGAGAAACTGGTAAAAGAAGGAAATTAATATTACCTTGCACATATTGTTGAAAATAAAGGAACTATTTATATTAATGGTGTGATAGTGGTAAATGAGAACCTTGGTGTTTTTCTCGATGAGTTTCCTGGTATTACACCTGATTGGGAAGTTGAATTTACTGTTGACTTAGTTCCTGATGTTAAGCCAATTTCAAAACCCCCTTATCAAATGGCTCAAATTGAACTTTTAAAGTTAAAAAAGAAATTTCAAGTGTTATTAGATAAAGGTTTCATTTGACCTAGCACAACACCATGGGGTGCTTCAGTCTTTTTTGTTAAAAATAAAGATGGTTCAATGAGACTCTGTATTGATTATAGATCACTGAATAACATCACTGTTAAAAACAAGTATCCTTTTCCTGATATCAATGATTTGTTTGATCAGCTCCAGGGAGCTCAGTATTTTTCGAAGATTTACTTGAGGTCAGGGTAACATCAGTTGAAAGTAAATGAATCATAAATTCCAATGACCGTGTTTCGTACTAGATATTACCATTATGAATTTGTATTTATGCATTTTGGGTTAACCAATTCACCTTCTGTATTCATGGGTATTATGAATAAAATTTTCCATGAGTTCTTGGATATGTTTGTGATTGTGTTAATTGATGATATTTTGGTTTTTTTAAAAAGTAAAGAAGAATATGAAAGTCATTTAAGGGTTTTCTTGGAAACCTTAAATGAAAAAAAAAATTGTATGTAAAATTAAGCAAGTGTGAGTTTTGGTTACAACAAATTTCATTCCTTGGTCACATTGTTACAAAAAAATTGCTTATCTATTGATCCTGCTAAAACAAAATTTGTGGAATAATGGCCAAGACCTACAAATATAACTGAGATTATTAGTTTTCTTGTTTTGGCAGGTTATTACTGAAGGTTTGATGAGAATTGTTCACGGTTATCTAGTCCAATGACTAAATTAACTTGAAAATGAGTTATTTTAATTTAGACGAAAGAATGTGATGATTGTTTTCGGGAATTGAAAAGAAGATTGGTGAATGATCTAGTTTTGGTATTACCTTCCAGAGATTTTAAATTTTTATCTACAGTGATGCGTCGTTGAAAGGACTTGGTTGTGTCTTATACAGAATGATCGGGTAATTGCTTATGATTCACATCAGTTGAAACCTCATGAGTTAAATTACCCTAAACATTATTTAGAATTAGTAGCTATGTTTTTTTCTTTAAAAATTTGCATGCATCATCTGTATGGAATAAAATAGGAAATATATACTGACCACAAAAGTTTATAGAATATATTCTCTAAGAAATAATTGAACATGAGACTGAGGAGATGGATAGAATTAATCAAGGATTAGGATTATACGATACTTTACCATCTGGGAAAAGATAATAAATTGGTTGATGCTTTGAGTCAAAAAAGTAATACTTCATTAACCATGCTACGTTTGGAAAGAGATCCTTTAGTATTTGATTTGATGAAATTTGGCATATAAGTTGTTGGTTCAGGAAGTTCATACGTTTTGTTTTAGGTGTCAGTGAGATCATCTCTATAAGACATAATTAATCAAGTGCATAAGGAAGACAGTGAGTTGCAGAAAAAGGTAGAGTTGGTTCAGAAGGGTAAGTTTCATGAATTTTACATTGATAATGATGGTGTTTTAAGGTTTGAAAAGAGATTATGTGTGCCTTGTGATTCACTATTTAAGAATGTGTTGTTATTTGAATCTCATAGTTCTCCATTTTCAGTTAATCACGGCAGTACTAAGATGTATAGAGATCTTCGAGAGTATTACTGGTGGGATGGAATGAAACGAGATATTGTTGACTTTACAGTATAGTTTTTACCTTGTTAATAGGTTAAAGAAGAGCAGTGGTTACTGAAAGGGATGATTCAGTCTTTTCCAGTGCCAAAGTGGAAATGGGAAAATATATCCATGGACTTTATTGTGGGATTTCAAAAGACATCTCGAGGTAATAATTCAATATGGGTTATTGTTGATCGGTTGACTAAATCTTCTCACTTATTTTCTATTCGGGATACTTTGTCTGTAGATCAACTTTCTTAGTTTTATGTTAAGGATATTATTAGGTTATATGGAATTACCCTATCCATTGTATATAATCATGATCCCAAATTTACTTCTAACTTTTGGAAAGGCCGTCATAAGTTATTGGGTACTGAATTGTATTTTAGTAAAGCTTTTCATCCCCAATCAGATGGGAAGTCAAAACGAAAAATTCAGACCTTGGAAGATATGTTACATGCTTTCTCAATGGATTATCAGGGAAGTTGGGACCAAAATCTTTATTTGGTTGAATTTTCTTATAATAACATTTTTCATTCCACTATACAGATGGCTCTGTTTGAGATATTATATGGCAGGCGGTGTCGAACTCCATATTTTTGGGATGAAGTAGGTGAAAGGAAACTAATGGGACCAGAATTGTTGGAAGAGATGGCAGAAAAAGTGCAGTTGATTTAGAAGCACATGAGAACAGCTTTGAGTCAGCAGAAAAGTTATGCGGATAACCGAAGGAAGGATATTTCTTTTGAGGTATGTGATCATGTTTTTCTCAATGTTTCTCCATGGAAAATGTGATTCGTTTTGGTAGGAAGGGAAAGTAGAGTCTGAAGTTCATTGGACATTATGATATCCTGTATAATGTTGGATCAGTTGCATATAGAGTGGATTTACATATAATTTTATCCCAGGTACACATTGTTTTTCATGTTTCAATGTTGAGAAAGTATATTCCAGATCCATCTCATGTTTTAAGTCTAGAGGTAGTTCAGTTGGAAGAGAATCTCTCTTATGAAGAACAACCAGTCCAGATTCTTGACCATAGAGATCATGTGTTGTGGAATAAGGTAATTCATCAGGTGAAGGTTTTGTGGAAAAACCATATGGTTGAAGAGGCAACATGGGAATTTAAAAATTCTATGAGGGATAAATACCCCCATTTATTTGATGAGTGAATAAAATTGTGAGGACACAATTTTCAAAAGGGGGAAGGATGTACCATCCCAGGTAAATAAAGAATAATACATATTTCATATTTATTAATATTTTTGAATTAAATATTAATTTTTCTTTAAAGGGGATACTATGTTTGATTGTGTACCTGATACGCAACAACATGTTTCTTTGAAATCTTACGTTGTACACTAACAATATAATATTATTATTTTAAATGGTAGTTAATTTCTAGGTGTTGTATTGATGTAATTAATAGAACTAACTACAATATGATTATACATGTTTGTTAAAAAAATTTACATTTATACAATAAATTTTAGAGGCATAAAATAAGAAGGAATCTAATGTTAAGCATAAATACTTTAATATTCTTTAAATTGTTGATTGACCGCATTTTGATGGAGAACCATTTTAAAATATAGTTTTCTTCACTATTATATTTTCTATTTGAAAAAATAAAATCCTTTTTTAGAATAGGGGCATCAAAATTTACTTTGTGTAAATTTATGGTTTTTTCTGATAAAGTTCATTTTTTAATAAATAGTTAAAAATGCGGTATTTAAATTCCAAACTGCCTACTAATCTAAATTATTGAAATTGTTAAATTATCTTTTTAATTGGTTATAAAGTTTAAATAGATTATATTTTTACCATTTAATCCAATTTTGGCCATTGGAAGTAATTTCACATTGAAATTGTACATTAACAAGTAACAATCTTTTGATAGTTATTGTTTCATAAAAAGACACTATTTGTTTTGACAACAGAAAATAATTTTTAATTAACTAATTCACCATATATGTTTTTAATTTTGTAAAATATAAATCATTTTTGAATTCCTAATATCAAATTTAGCTTAGGGTGAATATTTGGAATTTTTCGGAAAACCGTCAATTTTTTATGAGTAGTGAAGCCACTAAGTAGTAGTTAAAAAACTGACTTTTTCATTTAAATGAAATTTTACCGCTTCTGTGAATTGAATTTCAAAAATCCAACATACATGGTTGTCATTATTAAGTACAATTTGGTTCAATGGGATGAAAATAATTTTTGATGAATAGTAATTTTGACTTTTATTATTCGTGATTAAAGGTAATAGGGGTAATTAAGATAAATATAATGTTATAATAATATAAAATTACCTTGAAACTTGTCCTAATATTATTAGTTGAGTCATGGCTGACCAAGAAAATCCATGGGTCAATTTGGGGACCACATGGAACCGCTGTGGAAAGATAATGACATTAATAACTTTTTTATTTAAAGTAAAAATAAAATTTTCATTAACATGTATTGTTTTACTAAAACAATTGTAATGTGGGGTTATATAATTGATATATTTTACTATAAATATTCATTATAAAGATAAAAAAATTACTACATCATGTTAATTGTTTTAAAAATTTTATACATCAAATATATAAAATTATTTATGACACAATGAAGATGCAGTGTATACGTCATTAATGAATGATTTAAATAAATATGAACATAAGAATTAAAAAAATATCCAAAAATTGTCCAATTATTATTGGATGATTTTATTTAGAACATGGTCCACCTTATCTTTGACCTTAATGTTTTTTGTACCTTTAGAAACCGAAAATCACTATATAATTAAAAATTATTTTCAAACTATCCAAATAGCCCCTCCCCTCTCTTATAAAAATCTCTCACTTCCTACCCATTTCTCACACTTCTCAGAACTTTGTTTCGTCCAACCTATACTCCAATAAGCTCTTAAGATCCCTCTTTTCATCCTAGAAGCCTTACTATAGGCAGAAAGCAGTTCATGAAACCCTTTTGGTTCAAACCAAAGGGAGTTACCTGATTTTAAGGTAATGTCTTCTCTTAAGTTCTTTTGTTTTATTTTACTTCTCCAACCCCCTAAACTCTTTTTATTAATTTATTTTATAAAAACTCATGTATCTTCAATATACAAGGTTGTGTTTCATGGGAATTATTCTAACTACACATACACACACCACCATCTACTGGGTAAAGAACTTAATGTTTCTATGGATGGAAAACTAACACCTCACGAAACGATGATTGTTAAATTAACACCCACCTCCTGTCATGGTGGCCATTATGATGACACTATATTTATATATGATATATATTATGTTTATGTTTTTTTATGCTTCTGTATTTTCATTTATAGTATACTTTTATTATTTTCATAATGGGTAAACAAGATAATTTCATGTTAGGAAGTGCAGACTATCGCTCCCTCAAAGTGATATGACTCGTTAATGCCTTGTGTGGGATGTATAAAGGTTGGAGTTAATGATATTATATATGATTTTATAATGTAATTATAAAATATAGATGTATCATTATTTTTCAATTCCATTAAAATAAGAAATAGAAATGGAAGTAGCGTTCATGCGTACGTACGGCTTACCGTCTCCATGAACAGTGCATTTCATTTCTTATATGAAAATGTTATGTACTATTATAAATAAATACATATACTGGATATATATGATATATATGATATCTAAATAATTAATATCATTATGGAGATAATTTATATTTGACCTCATGTACAACTTGTAATAATAAGATGTCCATTTTTTACTCAAGTACCAAATATCGACAAAACAACCATTATTATCTTAAATGATTACGTAATGTTTATAAAATGATAATAAGTGATATAAAAGGAATAATAAACTTGAAAAAAGGTCTTAGTCAATTATAAATTGACTTTATTTTATTATTCAGGACATTAAAGAACGAACGGGTCAAGTCGAACACGAGGTAAGGGACTTCGTCTCAATCTCCTTTCATTGAGGCATTTTTTGTTTTATACATGACTTTATTTTATAAGGTGTATAAACACCTTTTACGTTTCATTACATTCAAAGAGAATATATTTCTATGAAGTATTTTTCTAAATGGAAAAAAGGAATGTTTTTTTAGTATAGGCGGTGACAATGAAATTTCCACCGCCGTGAGTATTATTTGATCTTTTGAATTCTTTAACAAGTCGAAATGTTTTTAAAAGGAATATAAACACCATAAAATCTTTTATGTAATTTGGTATTGAATATGGTTTTGATAATGGATTTGTTATTTCAATATATTAAAATGATATATTTTTATTAGAATGTGGAAATTTTATCTTTCTTTTATGTTTGTTTTATGTGTTATGAATATGTTATGGTTCTTGGGCATTGTTTATGTATATGGGTGGTTCCATGATAAACCTAGGGCAGGTGATACCGAGATAGCTCTTCAATTCATTGGGTAACGTGATGAAGGTAAATGTGAATGTTTCTCTTAATAGATTTAGGAAATATACAGTTATGGGTATTCCAAATGTAACTCCCTACGTAGCTGTGATAACTACAATGTAAGTATGATATGGATGCCACAAGTTACCATTATGAATTATGTTTTCTATGTTTTATTCATAAATCTTACGATTTCATGAGGTATGTTAAAGATCTTATGTTATGTATGTAATGATGATCTAATGTTTTAATTATTTGGTTTATAACCCTTACTGAGATTTTTATGCTCATCCCAAGTTTTGAAATGCATTTTGAAGGACATAAAGATGAATAGGGTCAAGGATGGGATCATAGAAAAGTCATGTTGTCTAAAACATGGAACTAGACATGACTCTTTTTTTCAAGATTTTTTATTTTGTGAAGAAAATGGAAACTGAGTAGAAGTGTCTAATTTGTAATCTTTTAAGATGTAACAGTTATGTCCTAATTCTATGATACTCTAAACCAGAAAAGATCATCAATTTGAATTATTCATTTAATTCAACATTATGTAATGTTTTAAGGCCAGGTACTTATATATCCTAAGAATAAATAATACTATAATATTTTTTATAACCATTAAGTATATTTCAAAATTATTTAATCATAATAATAATTTCTAGATTAATGGAAATGTTATAATGGTCATATTTATTGAATAATATTTCATTTTTTTATACTCATTGTTCTGTATTGAACATAGTTTCAAACATAATGGCCTACTTTTAAAATAATTAGATACTAAATTTCTATCTTTTTATATATTTAAAAGTTTATATAATTTTTCTTAATAAAAAATATACCTAATCGTCTATGTTGTAGATAAAAATTTTCATCGATCCCCATACACTTCTATTTTTTAAAATGTTTATAAATATAAAATAATGATCATATGAGTTTGTTTTTATATGTCGTAACATTATTTAAATATTACCTATAATAAATATTTCTAAAATATTTCTAAATTTTTTTTTGGTATATTTTTATCAATGGAAATGAAAATTTTTTTCTAATATTGATTACATGAATGGATAATACCTTCATCATGATTGTTAATTTTTTATCATTCCATTAACATATCGGAGAATTTTTTTAAATGAAAATTTATTTCACTAATATTATGGATTTTTTGGATTATAAATAATTGGTATATATATGAAATGGTTATTCTACCTTTGATATATTAAACATATATTTTTAATCCATTTTTTATATATTTTAATATACTTTTATTTCATTTATGTTTCACTAGGAATATGATCCTATTATATAACCATTTATTGATAACTAGATCGTTCATGAAAAAGATGATGATATATTAATGAAACCTCTTAAATATTTATGTTTTGTGCTATGAAGAAATTATAAATATTTATAAAACTAAATTTGATTCAATGGTTTTTTATATGAAGATAGGATAAAAACTTAATGTTATTTTTTAAAACATTTTAATGCATAGAATTTTTTGATTGATGGTCATGAAATTATATATCTCTATATTTCAATGTGTAAATCATTATAACTTATGATATAATTATGTAAAATATGTTTATGTTAATGTTCCACTTTGTGAAACTACTTAGGATGGGTGATCTACTGTTATATGAAAAATATGTTATGATACATAATATTTTATAATATAAATATATCAATATATAAAAATAAAAATGATATGGTTTATATTTACATAACATCGCAACAAAATTATGAACGGTTGATATAATTATGACTTGAACTCATATATAATGATTTATTTTTTACAAATCCTTAATCTTGTAGATTATTAATGTTTTTCACCATGTCTCATGATTAAGATATATGAATTATTAGGTATAGGTTTTAATTAATAATCACATGTTCTCATATAGAACATCTCATTATATTCATATATATGACCATTTATTTGTATCAGACTTGATTATCCTTACATAGAAACTACCCTAACTCCTTTTATTCCAATATTTCCCAAGGTTTTAAAGACGCGTAAAAAAATTTCCGAATCTATAGGGGAACCATATACGATGAATCTTATTTTTGATGATGACTAGTATACCTAAATATGTTTTTTGTATCATATCTCTTTTTTCAATATCACATTATATTTATCATTATATTTTTAGAGTACATATTGATCTGTTATATTAAATTTATCATACCTATGTGTGTTATTATTGGTATTATATTTTATGCATTAGAAAAAAATTGGTATTTTTCAATTTATATTATGATTAATATAGTAATATGACATAATAAAATCACTATCAAATATTGTGTCCGATATTATGAACATTATTTTCCCTAGGTTGATAAAAAGGATCCATTTTTAAGAATACATGGAAAGTGCAAGAAATTGAATCCATAGATTGGGATGATTGTGAGATGATATTTATTTTTATACAATTTCACCATAATATATGTACATAAATAGAGAGTAATCACAATTATATTATGAAATGAATGATAAGACAACTAGTTTCTATGAAGTATAGTTTACATTACATTAATTGTATGCTTCTGGTTTAATCATCATCACTTGAAGAAAAGTTAATTGATTATCTAGTGTCTTAATACTAGGTATCTAAAAAGAGTCAGCATAAAAATAAAAAATATCTTTAATGAAAATATTGTGTTTTATCTCAAGGAAAAAGTTTAAGTTGTGGATTCACATCATTCTTATGGATTTAATGAGAAAAAGAAGATGGTGTCTCATAAAAACACATAGAAATCCCATTTAAGAATGAAATTAAAAAAATCAATATTCTATAAATATAATATAAATTTATATGGAAATTTTTTATTGGAAATAGAATATGATTTTAATTTGGATCAGGTGGTCATAAATACTATGAATTTAGAAAGGAGGTAATGAGGCTAAATGATACAATAAATGAAAAGATGATTCCAACTAATCTACCACCAAATCATCCATCATTGATATTAATGTTAATATGAATTATGGAAATTAGATTACAATTGTGAAGGATTATAATGATGAACAGAGTCAAAAGTATGTGAATAACACACAAAAAATTAAATCTCAAGTGTTCAGAACTACTAATGTGGCTTATGAGAATTTCAGGGTGAAAGGTGCACATATCATCTACTATATAAAATGTAATTTAATTTTTTATTATTCATAGACCCAATCATTTAAATATTTTTATTTTTATATGGTTATCACATTACCACCTCAATGACTATATTTTTAGTTATTATTTAAAAACACGTAATGGTATGATGATCACATATGAAGTATATAGTTCATACCTAATGAAAGTGTGTGCGAAAACACATATTTTAATTCCAATTATTCTACATCTAGTTGATTTTGATATAATATATCCAATTTATTTCATTTTTAAGATTCCATATAAATTTAATTAGAATACAATTCCAATATTATATTAATAAGGAAAATATTTTCATTTATTAGTGCAATGATAAATATGGATATCTAATTAAATTTATGTAAATGATAGGGGTCTTAGTGTAATGACCTGGACCCAAACAGCCAACCGAACAGTGCTAAACGGGTCGGGTGTTATGACCTTATGCGCACCTCCCCGAACGCCAAAGGCTACCGACTAGCAGTGACGGTCTTATAGGTATAGTGGGGAGACAATACCCTCTTGGATGATAATTATAAGGGTACTGGTCTGAGTATAATAATAAAGATGAAGTGGAATAAAAGAATCAGCAGACTCGAACCAGACCCGCAGAGCGGAATCATAATCAATATAGATAAACATCGGAAATAGTAAATATAACAATAGTAGCGGAAATAAATACAACAGCATGTTGAGAATATGTAACTACAACTGAACAATAAAACATACATCCAAAGCAGGTCAGGCATATCTGAATATAAAAAAAGGTGCCAATGGATAACCAACAGTAGCTACAGCAAGTAAGCATGCTAATACAGGGAAGGAAACAAAACAGGGTAACTCTAGCTAGGTAAGACCCCAAGGTCCAAACCATCTCCATGCAACAACTAACGTAGCCCATCTCCTGAAGCTGGACTCTTTCCTGTACATAAATCCATAAAGTCTGCACACGTCCCGAAGGGCCCATGCTATGTGTGAGACAAATATCATTAGGATACCACCCAAAGGTGTGTACCTAATATAAGTGTTTACGTAGTCAAAAATTTATAAAGAAAGTAGTAAACATAACAATGCACAAATAATCCCAAACTCCACTGGTGCTCAGCAGCCACCATGGAGTGTCACCTACTTCGGCCAATGCCAGACTCTCTGTCGTATATCCTGGGACCATGTTCCACCTGACACTGCATGTCTCAAGTACCGATGTCCTGAAGGCACGTCCAAGAATAGTAACCCGGCACCTTGTGCCTCCTGAAACCTCATGCCTCAAGTAATGACGTCCCGAAGGCACGCCCAAGAAGTAACTCAAAGGGATAGTGATATCTGCCCTCAAATAACTTATCCAGTGGGACAACGATATCTTCCCTCAAATAACGGTGAGCATTATCCCCCAACCTGATAGCCTCAATGCTATCCTATGAAGGCTCCTCACCTCCCACGTGGCTTTCTACGGCAAGCACCCCCAACCAATGTACCTAAACCGCAACTAAAGAGGGCACATTCCCACACGAGTGGTCAAAACCACCTCATCATGGAGTACCTCTATGTGCACACTACTCAAGGTTTTCGGGTGAGCAGTAATCACAAAAATAGTACCCAAGCCACAACACCTTTGAAATCTCGTGCCCCTGTGACCATGTCGCTCAAATCTGATGGCATCGCCATTCCAGTATCTCGGGCCATGCCCAACCTAACAGTCATCCTACCTCAAACCGACATCCATGATGCCCAATCTCTTGGTCAGAACCACCCAACGTAACCTGGTCCAAGCCCAACCTGTCATCAGCATCACTCAAGAATATATAGGCCATACCCAACAAAACCCAAAGGGTCCAGCATGTGCAATTCAGAAATTGAAAATATAACAAATTAAAATATGACACATAAATAGGCAAAACAAACTAAACAGTTCAATTTCACTATGAAAGGTGTTGTCCCATACCATCACTGAGGTCTTGAATGCCTCTAAAAAATTTATATCAAGTTCAAAATACTAAACTCAACAGTTTATAACAATATAATATAAATTAAACCATTTAGTCATTCCCCAGAAAAAATTCCCTGATGAGCAACGACCCCACACCCAGGCCCGCTCAAGAAAAATTGGTAACAGGGAATACCCAAAGGTATCCCATAGGTTAATCAACAATATAATATGCAATATCCAATAAAAGTGGGTCCTGCTCAAAATACTCGAAAACGTGCTAAAGGCGGCGTCACCCAACTGACCACGAAAACACAAATAAAGGTACGCACCACCTACCTGAGACTCATATGATGCTACTCCTCTGGTAATAGCCTCCAATTAGGTCTAAAACACGGTAGATCTATAAAAGAATACAAACCTCTAAAACCCCTATAACACTCTCTAGAACAGAAATCAAACGAAATGGCTCAAGAGGAATCTAGGACGTACTGAGGGGGTTCCAACACATCAATCAGAGTTCGAATCGGGTCTCGGAAGGACGATCGGGAGATGAAAGAAGCTTCGGCCGACTGGGTTCACGAAACCGGGCAGAACATATGAGTTCTGCCTCAAAATGAGGCTACTTTCTGTTTTAACGCAAAAAAAGAAACTACACGGCATGTACATTAGGACTACACACCGTGTATATCATTTAACTATTCATTAGGTGGCTAGAATTCTGCCGACTTACTTTCCGAATCTACTAACATGAGTACACGGCGTGAACCTATGTGTACATGTAGTGTACTTGGTTTCACTTTTCTTCCTCACTGATTTACCCACACACCATGTATATCTATTATACATGGCTAGACTACACAGCATGTCCAAGGGGAACATGATATGTACTTGGTTTCAACAATTCTCCCTGGCCAATAGGCCTATACGCTATGTATAGCCGCCACACGGTCAGGGTTACACAGCTTGTAGTAAGACATTTTCTACATGGTCTTCACACGGCATGTAATCGGCAAGCACACGGCTGGTCACTCGCTTAATATATACACAACGTGTACTGATAGTACATGGCGTGTACTTTAGAAATTTCCAGAAACTGCCCATTTCCTCTAGTTTTCTCATAAATAAGTCAAAAATTTAAACAGGGTCGGGATTTTGACCCGTTCTAAAAACTTAGGTTATTACAATCTCCCCACCTTAACATAGCTCGTCCCTGTGCTATCAAAAAAACCCAAAGTTTGAACCAAACATACCACCCCATTCAACATAACCCAAACTTCCCCAGTCATAGAGGTCCCAACTAAATTCCTCAAAGGGGCTCCCCACCTTAGGAATCGCCTAACCCGGTCTCAACCCAACAAAACATTAAGCCAACAAGGTTTACTAACCTGTTTTCCAGACACATGGTCCTTTCGTGATGCATGATCACCCCTTCACCTCATTGGTGCTCCCGTGTCGCTCCCAACACCCAACGTAGCCCGCACCTCATCGGTGTCCGCCTCCACGAGGTCCTAGTGTTGAGCACCTCAAGTAACCCTCATCCTTGATGCCCCAATGCCTATGCAACCTCATGTAACCCGCATCCTTGATGCCCCGATGCCCAAGGAACCTCAAGTAACCTGCATCCTCGAAGCCCTGATGCTATGAATCCCATACATATATATATATAGAATATATCACACACCTGATATGGTGCCAATCCCACTGACCAGCATCTAGTGAGTCCACATAGAACATGTGCACCACGTGAACTCAAAATAGACATTCCTCTATAGGTCATGCCAAAAAGGAAACGTGGAGAACAAAACCACACCACGGTGTACCTCTAACCATCGTCGGCTCACCAGCCTGCTCAGCCTCTGGCAGCTCCACGGTGTGCACCTGGCCTAAAGTACGGCTGCTTGATGTCTGACCTCCCTGCGGTACTGCTTCAGTCATTTTCCACTGACCCCTCAGCTAGATCTTGTTGTCTCTGTCACGTCCTCCATGTGCAGCTGAACCTCGGCTACCGTCTCCTGGTACCAAACCCGAACCAACTCCGGATTCCACCATCTATCCTGGTCCCTGTCTTTCGGCTATCTGAGAAGGCTTCCTGCAAAACCTCTCAAGATGATTGACCTGTCCACATTAACAGTACTCTTTTGGAGGCCTATCGCACTGAGTCCAAAGATGTCCCAGCTGTCCACACTGAAAGAAAATCCCTGAAGAACTACCACGAGGTGGTCTAGCTGAATCCCTGGCCTGACTGCCCTGCTGGAACTCATCATGTCCTCAATTCCTGTTGTCTGAACCATCACCTGAAGCCGTCTTCCGGCCAACCTGGGGCCTATCCCTCGGGTTTCCTACTGCTATAAGCGCCTGGTTCACCGCATCGGAGAAGGAACCCAACCTGAAGATGTTCAAATGGACCCGAATGATGTGTCGTCAGCCATCCTCGAAGCGCCTCACTCTAGTCGCTCCATCGCTTACCATACCGGGTGCAAAGTGAGACAACTTTGTGAAGGTAGATGTGTAGTCCATGGCGGAAATGTCTCCCTACTAAAGACTCAAGAACTCCCGATCTCTCTCTGCCCTCAGTGTCTCTTGATATAAGTTCTCAATGAACCTATCCTCGAAGTCCTTCCAGGCTAGTCCCTCGTGCCTACGAGCATGAACCTGCACATCCCACCAATTCTTCGCCGGTCCTCTCAGCATGTACGTCGCCAGCTTGACCCTCCACCCTGGAGGCATCTCGAGCTGCTCGAAGATCATCTGCATGCTCTCGATCTAGTTCTCAGTCGCTTAGGGAGCACCCTCACCCTAAAAAAGTGGTGGGTTCTGCGACTGGAACTATCGCGTCAGATATTCCATAGAAGGCTTTGTACCCTACACGCCTCTGTCGATCCCCTGCAAGACGCGTACTAGGCTCGCTTGGAGATGCTCGTCGAGCCATGGCCCGAACGATGCCAAACTCGACTACTATCCTCCCTGTACTGAATCTTGGACCGGATCCTGTCCCTGAGCCCGTACCTACGTCTCATGCTCTAATTGTACCAAATCATGAACCTGATCATTCACATGCAGCACTGTATCATCTCCCATCTGACTCTCCATCTGAGTCGCCCAAATAAGAACCCGCTGAATACCATAAATGGTCAGACAACCCACATATATATATATATAACAATATATATTCAACACATATAAGAAAGAAGTAAAAGGTAGTACATAACTACTAACCTTACTCTACCCCACTGCAACCCATGCCCCATGGAATCCCAGCCTCATGGCCTCTTTACCCGCCCTTAATAGAGTCAAGTATTAAAAGTACATCGGGCCATGCCTGTCCTGACAACTCACGTTGCCTAAAACTGACGACCGAGTCACCCAGTCCTGGTGATAAAAATCACCTCCAGCGATAGTACCTGCCTGATCTCATAAGAGTTAGACCCAAAAACCCTATCACATGCAATTTGACAATATAAAGCATGGAATACACATTTCAACAATAAGAAATTATATCAGTAATTTCACCTTTTACATTTCAAAGCATATAAAGCATGGCAATTGATTTTTATTCACACGGTATTATCACTTCACAAAGCATACATGCAGTTATGAAATTGAAATACCCTAAAAATGTGCCTATCAAAAGCCAAACATCAAGTCTTTCCATACCGGGCCAAGGTCCAATTCTCCCTTACCGCATCGGGAAAAGGGTCACATATCACAATCAATAACCTCACACACCAAGTGAGCCACCGAGGTGGAAATCATATATCAACTGTAATCTGAGTAAAAAGCAAACAGCAATTCCCACCCATGGGAACTTGGTCCTTCCCTCAAACCTAGGGCTGTAGGCACCCAAGAACAAGCTAGAAACCTAGTTCCAGTAATAAATTATCTCTAGTCTACCATATCCCAAATAGTAAAACTAGCAGAAATAAAGAGATAAGTATCAATCTAATTAGTATCCAGCAAAACACTACTACTAAATCCCTTTCAAGAACTCCTTTGATACCACTTTGTAATGACCCAGACCTGAATAGCCACTCGAACAGTGTTAAAAGGGTCGGATGTTACGAAATTAGGCGCACCTCCCCAAACGCCAAAGGCTTCCAACTAGAATCAAGGGTCTTATAGGTATATTGGGGAGGTTATACCCTCTCGGAGGATAATAATAAGGGTATTGGTCTGAGTTTAATAATAAAAATTCAGCAGAATAAAAGACTCACCAGAATCGAACCAAACCTGCAGAGTGGAAGCATAATAAATATAGATAAACAAAGGAAGTAGTAAATATAACAACAACAGTGGAAATAAATACAATAGCATGATGAGAACATGTAACTACCACTGAACAATAAAACATGCATCCAAAGTAGGTCAAACATATTTGAATATAAAAAAAAGGCGCCAATGGATAACCAATAGTAGCTACAACAAGTAAGCATGCTAATACAGGGAACGAAACAAAACAGGGTAACTCCAGCTAGGTAAGACCCCAAGGTCCATACCATCTCCATGAAAAAACTAACGCAGCCCGGATCTTGAAGTTGGCCTCTTTCTTGCACGTAAATCCTTAAAGTATGCATGCATCCCGAAGGGCCTGTATAGGGTGTGAGACAAATCTCAGTAGGATATAACCTAAAGGTTTGTACCTAATATAATTGTTTACGCAGTCATGAATTTATAAGGAAAGCAATAAACAGAAAATTTCACAAATAAACCCAAACTCCACTGGTGCTTAGCAGCCACTATAGAGTGTCACCTGCTTCGCCCAACGTCGGACTCTCTGTCGTGTAACCCGGCACCATGTGCCACCTATCACCGCATGTCTCATATATCGACGTCCCGAAGGCACGCCCAAGAATAGTAACCTAGAACCTTGTGCCTCCTGACACCTCATGCCTCATGTACTGACGTCTTGAAGGCACGCCCAAGAAGTAACCCGGAGGGACAGCGATGTTTTCCCACAATTAACGTATCCGGATGGACAACGATATCTACACTCAAATAACGGCGAGTCTCAGCCCCCAACCCGATAGTCTCAATGTTATCCTCTGAAGGCTCCTCACCTCCAACGTGGCTTTTTACGGCAAGCACCCCCAACCAAAGTACCTAAACCGCAACTAATGGGGGAATCTACCCACACGAGTGGTCAAAACCACCTCATCACGGAGTATCTCTGTATGCACGCTACTCAAGGTTTCTAGGTGAGTGGTAATCACCAAAATAGTACCCAAGCCACAACACCTTGGACACCTCATGCCCCTGCGACCATGTCACTCAAATATTATGGCATCGCCATCCCAGTAACCCTGGCCATGCCCAACCTGACAGTCATCCTGCCTCAAACCAACATCCATGACGCCCAATCTCATGGTAAGAACCACCCAACGTAACCCAGGCCAAGCCCAACCTGTGATCAGCATCAGTCAAGAATATCCAAGCCATGCCCAACACAACCTAAAGGGACCAGCATGTGAAATTCAGCAATTGTATATATAACAAATTAAAACATGACACATAAACAGGAAAAACAAACTAAACAGTTGAATTGCACTATGCAAGGTGTTGTCCCATACCATCACAGAGTTCTTGAATGCCTCTAAGAAATTTATATCAAGTTCAAAATACTAAAATCAACAGTTTGTTACAATATAATTCAAATTAAACCATTTTGGCATTCCCCGACCAAAATGTCCTGATGAGCAAGAGCCCCTCAGCTGGCCCCGCTCAAGAAAAACATGTAACACGACATACCCAAAGGTATCCCATAGGTCAATGAACAATATAATAGGCAATATCAAATAAAAGTGGGTCCCGCCACTACCACAAAAACAGTTTTTCGCAGTGCCCCCCTTTATCAGTGCTAACGAAAAAGCGCTGATAAAGGGCCCCCCTTTATCAGCGCTTGCTTAGTAGCACTGATAAAGGGGGGCCTTTATCAGCGCTTTTTTAGCGCTGATAAAGGGTCGGCTTCAAAAAAAATTAAAAATATATTAATATATAAATATAGTTATATTGTTATATAAATATAATATATAATTTTTAAATATATTTTAGATAAGTATAAATGTACATTTACACTTATTATACTTAATATTTAATATATTTAGTAAAAATGACTTCTTAAAAAACTAAAAAAATATTTTTAATTAATATTTTGATAATCATTATGGAGTAATAGTCATTTAATTACAATTTGAGGACTAAAAAAACTAAAAAAAATTAAAAAAGATCCAAAATATGTTGAAAACGCAACTCAAACTTCAAACGGCCATAACTTTTGATCCGGGTGTCCGTTTGAGCTCTACCACATATCAAATCGAAGCCTGCGATGAGCTCTACGTCGCTGTGACTCGGGGGGACCCCAGTCAAGCGTTTTTCGAGGACAAAAGAGGCCCAGAAGGCCTCCAAAACTGAGGTTTTTGTCGGGGTACCCAGATTTTTTAACATTTTGTGGATTTTCAAACTCGTTTAAGGGGGTATTGTTGGCTTTTATTGGTGGGGACTAAATTTATTCCAAGGTATTACATTCATATTGATATTATGTCTTTGAAATTTCATCCTTTTTTATAATGAACTGCTATTTATAATCAAATATATAACTATATGTACATATTTTTTATATATTCGCACCTAAAAATTAAATTTTTTAAATAAATAATTAAACATATTTACATATAAAATATATTAGATTTATCTAAATAATAACTAATATCCATTTTATTTAAAATACCAATATATGAATATTTATATACCTATATATTAATCTAACTATATATATATATTAATCTAACTATATATATATTAATCTAATAACTATATATATATTAATATAACTACATATATATATATTAGTATTACTATAAATATATATATTAATATCACCATAAATATATATATTAATATCACTATATATATATTAATATAACTATATAAATATATATTCATATAACTATATATATGTTAATATAACAATATATATGTTAATATAACTATATATATGTTAATATAACTATATATATGTTAATATAACTATATATATGTTAATATAATTATATATATGTTAATATAACTATATATATGTTAATATAACTATATATTAATATAAATATATATTACTATACGAATAAATATAACAAAATATATATATATATAGATATAGATATATATTAATACCACTATATATATATATTAATATTACTATATATATTATAATATAACTATATATATATTAATATAAATATATATTACTATACGAATAAATATAACTAAATATATATATATATATATATATCATGAATTGGAAAGAAAATCAAAATAGAGTAGTGGTAAGGGCTTAGGCGCGCAGGGGGGAGGTCTCGAGTTCAAATCCTGGTGGAGGCAGGGGTGTGCGCGCATGAGGAATATTGGAGCAAGCACTGTTAAAGGGTGGAGGGGGTGCGTGGGGTGCGTGGGGTGTTGTATAGGGGCCTAAAAGCGCTGTAAAAGGGGGGGTTCAAGCGCTATAAAAGCCCCCCCCCCCCCCCGATTGGCAGTATTTTTAAAAAAAAATTAAATTTTTTTAAATTTTTTTTAATTTTTTTAATTTTTTTTAACTTTTTTAACTTTTATCAGCGCTTTTTTAAAAGCGCTGATAAAAGGTTCCTTTATCAGCACTAAAATGAGAGCGCTGATAAAGGAAGCGCTGATATAGGACCCCTTTATCAGCGCTGATAAAGGGGTACTTTTATCAGTGCTTTTTTTTAGCGCTGATAAAAGACCCCTTTTATCAGCGCTTTTTTTTAGCTCTGATAAAGGGGTCCTATATCAGCGCTTTTCGGAGCACTGATAAAGGGGACCCCCCCCCCCCCCTTTATCTACGCTGGCTTTATCAGCGCTTTTCTAGCGCTGATAAAGGCCATTTTTAGCGCTGATAAAGGCCGTGTTTGTAGTAGTGCGCTCAAAATACCAAAAAACGCGCTGAAGGCCACATCACCCAAATGACCATGAAAACACAAAAAAAGGTATGCACCACCTACCTGAGACTCGTACGATGCTACTCCTCCGGTAACATCCTCCAATTCGGTCTAAAACACGGTAGATCTACAAAATAATTCAAACCGCTCAAACCCCTATAACTCACTCTAGAACAGAAATAAAAAAATGGATCAAGATGAATCGAGGCCTTACTGAGGGGGTTCCAACACATCAATTGGATTTTGAATCGGGTCTCGGACGAACGATCGGGAGAAAAAAGAATCTTTCGCTGGCTGGGTTCGTGAAACCGGGAGGAACATGTGATTTCTTCCTCAAAATGAGGCTACTGCCCATTTTAACGCAAAAAAAGAAACCACACAATGTGCACATTAGGACTACACGCCATTTATATCATTTAACTGTTCATTTGGCAGTTGGAATTCTGCCAAATAACTTTCTGAATCTTCCGACAAGAGTACACGGCGTGCACCTATGGTTACATGGCGTGTACTTGGTTACCCTTCTCTTACTCGCCAACTTACCCACATGCCTTGTATATCTCTTATATATGGCTAGACTACACGGCGTGTCCAAGGGGAACACGTCGTGTACTTTGTTTCAATGATTCTCCCTAGCCAATAGGCCTACACGCCATGTATAGCCGCCACACGGCCGGGGGTACACGATGTGTTTAAAACTACACAGCGTGTAGAAAGAAATTTTCTACACGGTCATCACACGGCATGTACTCGGCAAGCACACGGTTGGTCACTCCCTTAACATATACACAGCATGTACTGAAAGTACACTGCGTGTATTCTAGAAAATTTCTAGAAACTGCCCATTTCCTCCAGTTTCCTCAAAAACAAGTCAAAATTTTAAACAGGGTTGGGATTTTGACCCGTTCTAAAAACCCGGGTTCTTACACTTAGTACCTATTCGTTAGTTATATTTATCTCTACTGGTACTGAAGAAACAAAATTTAAATAATATTCTTATTT
Organism: Viscum album; assembly: GCA_963277665.1. Lineage (NCBI taxonomy): Eukaryota > Viridiplantae > Streptophyta > Magnoliopsida > Santalales > Viscaceae > Viscum > Viscum album. Next base: position 1,353,589,743 of record OY728140.1, on the reverse strand, counting down.
TTTACAGTTATGTTGATGTATTTCATAAATTATTTCCTCGATATCCTCTGAATTATGATGTTGTGTTTTAAATTAAACTTAGAAGTAGTGCAACACCTATTTCAATGAATCCATATAGAATGTACTCAATTGAGATATGGGAATTTAAAATCAAAACTAAATGAATATTTATAATGGAACATTATTTACTAGTTCAGCATAATTATGGGTACATTTTTTTTTAAATGATAGATGGGTCAATGAATTATTTAATTGATTATTAAGAACATATAATTATCAACATGATTAAAAATTATCCACTGCCACATATTAATAACATCATTGATCAACTACAAAAAGATCAATACATTTATAGTATTTTACATCTTTCTTGATATCATTAATTATGGGTCAAAAAGTTATATATATGTGTGACAACCTTCCATACGAGGTATGTACATGATTGTAATACCTATTTTCATACTGTATAATTTTAACAATATAAAATGAAAATATATTTAAATTAACGCATTAATGGAAATATATTCATGATAATATATAATATATTTACTTAATAGATATAATGTTAACAAACTATAATCATTTTTTAATCCATAATACCCAAATTTTATTATTATGATTTTTTTAGATTTTTCTAAATGGATTAGTATTTATTAAGGAAATATAGCTTTCACGAATCCAATAACAGTTCTAAAATTATCATTATTGATTATTTACCTTGATTATTTTAAAAAATTTAAGTAATAAAATATCATTTTAATAACAAAAAATTAACATGAAAAAAACATTATATTAGTTCATAAATCCTATACCAAATAGTTCTTAAATTAATTTCAATATTACATAAATAAATAATCCACATTTAGTATTTTCAATAAATATATATATTAAAATATGGATTTGGTTGTGGAATACTATGAGAAGTTCATAAAACCAAATTATTTTAATAAGAATAAAATTATTTCAATGAAATCAGCATCTAATAGTATATGAAATTATATATGAATTTGAATCTAAAAATGAAATATCCTTGAAACCAATGTGTAGCTAATTAAGTGTATTTATTTTAAAATCAAAATCTCACACTAATTTATATTTTATTATATAAAATTTAATTTAAAATTGATATTATATGTATGAATTTAGGAAGAAATTTCAATCTAATTCCCTTTTATGAAAATTAATTTTAATGATTTAAAACAAAATATAATATTAAAAGGGGAAGAGGTTAATTAAGTTTAACCATATAAAAAACCATATAAAAATTGAAAAATTATCCATGATTTTAATGGATGATATTTGTAAATTTGTATACTTGTTAAATTCTCCCTTTTTTACATTTTCATATCCATTGACACTTGATTAGAAACCTAACATTGTTTAAAATTTAAGTGTTACTCTCAAAACTAACCTTTTATTTATATATAATAGGGAAATATCATCACAAAATCAATTAATTGATCCCTTTAAAATTTACCCACGAATCATTTTTATTTTACACTCCCTAAAACAACATTTCATGAAAATATAAACATGGAAATACATAGTTAACCAATTACCTACCAACTGAAGTTGACTTTCAAAGAATATTATTATCTCTGACATGAGATTTATCAACCAACTCATTTTCCTCTAAATTTTTTTCATTAAAATTTAATCCCTTTACAACAAGAATAAAAATATTTTTAATATTTAAAAACAATTGACTTTTAAATTATGTATATGAGTTTCATTTTTTCATGTACCCATGCATTTTGAGAAATACAATCATTGTTCAACTATTTATTGAGATACATCATATTCCAAATAATATAATTCATTTTCCTTCATCATCCAAAAAAATATAGATAAATATATAGTATTAAATTGGAAATATTGTTTTTGATGATATCATTAATGATCAGGTATTACAAATTAATGAACTTATTAATGATATTGTAAACAAATGATCATCATTAATTTAACCATTTAATGTAAACATACTATTTAGATAATCAATTATTAAAATATAATAATATTTTCATTTTCTTTACTTATTTATTATTAATAATATAATTATTATATATTATACTAATAAATAAAAAATAATATATTTTTTCAAATGATCTAATAATATTACTAGAGAACCAATTCAATATCATTGATTAGCTCAGTATGTGTACATGTTTGGGTTGGATTAATAACCTACTGAACCAAAAATTTTATTTTGAATCCTAGATGACTATGATAACATATATTCTACTAAAATATTTGAATTTTTTCCATTAATTGTTGACAAATTATATAAATATCTTATTTTTCTATCAAGGAAATACCCTCCTGTAAACCACATTTAAAAAACATGTTTATTACTAAATTATCCAACATTGATAACGACAAAATATATAGAATTATTTTTTTAAACATCAAAAATATTATAAATAATCCCTAAAAGTACCATTAATTACTTATATTTAATAGAAATTTTATGATGCATGAAAAAAAAAATTTATTGAACTATTACAACATATCAAAACTATAAATAGAAATATTGGAAATCCAGAGAATTCATATACATAAAAATAGTTATTTAGTGTAATAACAGATATGATTATGTTTTGGAATTATTTAATTTTGATATATATGGTTATGTCGATGGATGAAAATGTACACTATTGGATGTTAAGAAAATAGGTAAGGTTTTTTCTATATAAAATTCCTCACATTAAGATTCACTTTGTATTATGCACCTAATTTCATTTATCTGTTGCATGTAATCCAAAAATTGATTATATATTAACAAATTTATATAAAAATGGGTTTTTAATAACATGATAAAGACTTATATTTTAATATTTCTTTCATTTATTTGGTATCAAATCAATATTTGGTGTTTTATCCTGATTTTCATTATTTTGGACCTATGTTATCATCACGAATCACTATCTATTGTTTTGTGAATACATTTGAATGGAAGAAAATTTTCCATTTTAATTTTGTTATTTGTTGGATTTTTATGTATATAATGTTATCCCACTTTCATGATATTTTTTTCAAGTGTTGTTTCTTTAATAGTGGAATAGTCATCTTATGTGTTTTGTAATGTGAATATATGTATAATTACCTTGAAAATACATACCCATATGGATACTAGAATGTGGATGAATATGTGGAATAGATTCACATAGTTGTATTCTACCACGAATGTTATTATAGATCATTGAATACATCATCACCCAGATACCTATCATGTGGGAAAATGAAAATGCATCAGGTGATGCACTCTAAATAGATGTGGATGAGAATATTCACACCCTATTACTTAACAATGATGATGGATTACTACGATCCATTAATTGGAATCCATCCAATAAAAATTATCTATCATAATAACTGTATTCTATTTAAAATAGTGGAAATTAATGTGGCCTTCAATGTTATGTTTCATTTCATAAGAATATTACTATTCACCATGGTGATTCCAATAAATTTTTTGTTGATTAAGGGATGTTGTTTTTGACATCCACATTATTCTATTTACTAGAGAATTATTTGTTGTATGTATTTATAAATTCATGTATAACCATTATTTATTTATAAATAATATCCATGTGGGTTGTATGAGTAGTATTGATTACTATTACATTTAATTAATTGGTCATAATCAGGTGATGGGTGGGTTCGACAATATTTTTATTTTTTGTGCATCAATTTGTTTCATAATATAAAAAATATTTAATTATAACAATATTATAATTAAAATTTTATGAATGTGTCATTGCACATGGTCATGAGAGTGAAATTATGATGTATAGACTTATTCGTCAAATTGGTATGTGATCCATGATTATTTTTATAATAATCTTATGACATTATCATGGATATTTGATGGATGTTAGTTGATTTTTGGATTTTTTTTCTATTTATTCTTTTAATTTCACATAATCTATTTTTTATATTGAATGAATCCAATAAAACATAATTATTATCTAATATCAAAATTATTTATATTCATTTAAAAATAAATTCTAGAGGATAACTATGTGTAGTTTTTAGAATAATATTGAAGTGTTAAAAATGTTTCCCAAAATTTTCTAATGTTTAATATATTTTTCCAATCGTGACTTATTTTTTTGTCAAGTATTTTATAACATCAATATTATTCAATATTTTTGGAATAGATTAATTTTTTTAAAACAATATAGTCTATTTACTAGATCTTGTTTTCTATAGTATGGATTATTACTATAGGAATTAGACTATTTTTATAGTATATCGGGGATTATATCTATTGGAACTTTGTAAAATAGAAAATTATATATGAAAAAAATATTTTTTATCGGGAACCCTAAATAAATTATTGTCAGAATTATATTATACAATAAAATATTAGGATATAATTATGTTTTTATTTTTTATAGTGATGGATAATAATTTGGGGAATTATAACCATTTATATACATATAATAAAGATAGGGAAATTCTTTCTGAACGTGTTAATAATTATGGATTTGATTCAAATATGTTCACAATGATATTAGGTCTCTTTACCTAGTTTATGAAAAATAATATTTTCCAAATATATCATTCTACTAATTCAAAACATGGTTTAACTATGTTGGAATGTTTCTTCTGAAAACTACCTCTAAAAATTAGCGAAAATAGAAATCAATTTATAGATGAAAAATGGATCATGGAACAAGAGAAGATCATTTAACATTTGTAAGTAGTGACATTGAAAAATTCATCATGGTAGGAAATTGGTTTATTAAGATTCATAAAAATGGTGGAAGATAATTAAAAAAATATAATGAAGAATGTAAGATCAATTACATTTAATAAATAATGTTTACAAAAGTGTTATATGAAAACGAAATTGGACATTAGAAAATTGTTCATATCAAAATGTAGTTATTCAATCATTTAAAAAAGAGGATGAAAATATTATTCATTATGAGGATAAAAGTACATTGGTATATATGAATACTATAGATTATTTTTATATAAAAGAAATATATATAAATAGTTTATGTAATGGTATGAATATGATCATTTGATATGTATTGGTCTCCCAGACCTTTTCATCCCACGAGTATACTATCTCAAAAATTATTAATATAAAATAAGTGTTACCCAATATGATTTATTCTATGATAAATCAGGTGAATAATTTTCTATATGAGAACCATTAGAAGGAAAATTTTTAAAATTCTGAGAATGGTAGGGTGATATTTATTATGTTTGTTAGTTTTGGGAATTACTAGAAGAGAACTATTGTTTCTGAAAACTAAAAAAAATTCCATAAAGATAAAAAAATTAACAAAATGGTAGATAATATTGATGTTTGATGAATTAATATTAGTGAAAATAAAAATTATGAAAGACAATGCCCCAATTTCCTCGGAAATTTATCTCATAAATTTATATAGGATAATTTTTTAAAATATGTGATTATCACAACAAAATTAAAAAAAAATTGATGATGTGGATGAAGATGAAATTATTTTTTCCTCAATTTAATAGTTTGTTTTATTTGATTTATGATATCATTAATATTTTATATATACATTTTTATAGAAGTAATTAGTTTTTTACATAGATCCCAAGGAAACGTGTCACGAACTAGCCTGAGTTGTCCCCGAACTGATTACCCAAGCCCGTACACAACATGTCCTAAGGGGTGATCCTGATCCACCCCCCCCCCCCCCCCTAGGATGGGAACAAGTTTCATAAATCAAAATATATACTTGGGAATGATTTAAGATAGAAATAACTAAGATATATATAAATAGAACCAAAATTAAAATGCATCAAAACTAGACAACTGAGTCTCTAATAAATAAACCACAGATAAAGATATAATGTACAACTGAAATGAATCCTAACTAAAAAAAAGATATTGACACCAAGATATCTGTGTGACCCATTGGTCACCTCCGACCACATGACAGATCCTACTCCACAATGAGCACATCATTCAAAAAGGATTGGACACATCTGTACTAGAAAAAGTAATGAAAAAGGATAATGATGAGCACAAAATGCTAAGTAGGGTTGATAAAAGAAACCCACTAAATCCAAGTGTTTCCTTACCCAATGCAGAACAATGACACTAGTTTTAATTAAAATTAATAATATAGGGTTTTACATGTTATATTAATCAACACTCAACACATTTAACTTCTAAATCCAAAATCCATTTTTTTATAATTCAATTCCACATAAAAGAAAAATAGAGCAGTAAAAATAGGAAACAAGGAAAAAAAATTAGTATATAACTAGTGTAGAAGAATAAAAATACAATATATTAAAATGAACCATGGGTGATACTAAACATCACTAAAAGACCCCTTGACGTACTTAGTTTGAAACCACCTATGGGCGTATGGTGAAGCCACATAGTCTATAACCAACTGATTGTCCTCGCAACAAAACCTGCGGAACTCCCCATCTGGCCTCTATATCTCCCAGTGGGTACCAACTCGTCTAATTGGGGATGGTAAGATACAATCACATGATAATCCAAAAGACGCCTAGCAACCCCTAGTGGTAATTATAATCCTGTGTAAGTAGGAGGCCAACACACAGGTGAATCAACCCAGTTATTACAATTGCACTTGCCTACCCTAATCACAAAATACAATATATGATAACCCATAATGTAAATACCTCTTATAATGGTGTTGCATTTATGTGTACATACATTTCAATTAATCAACGTTCTAATCAGGCCACTAATCCATATAAATGTTCAAATTAGTTTTGTAATACATTTCAGGTTGCCCACCGGGAACACATATATGCCAAACCACAATCCTTTCTAAAAGTTCGCACAATTATCCAATTTGTGTTAGAGGTTCCAAATGATCCTTAAGGTTCCATGTATCAAAATCATTGACATAAATGTCTTTTATCACATTATAATAGTTTAAAATTTTATGAGAAACCCAAATGGCCATTTAAGACACACATTTAACAAAACATACTATAAAAGACATACCAGCATACTATCAAATATTTCATATTAAAACATTACATTTAATATTAACAAGGTAATCTCTGTAATTTATAATCCAAAGAACCATTTTATAAAACCATGGTTTTCATAAAAACATTGTTTTAAAGGTTCCATCATTATTTGAAGACACAGCTATGTGTGCACCTAGTTCACTCATGGATGCTCCACTATCAAATGGAAAATTAATCCACTAAGGGATAAATTTCAAAACTATTCCCATAAAATGATTTCTTAAAAACAAAAACCATCCATTTATATCATCAAAATAAAATAAAACATTACATTGGAACCATTAAACACTTCCAAAGTGTTTTGAAAAAATAATCAAACCATAACATAATGTAGTCATACACACAAAAACAAATTCACTAACAAACAATTCCATTATTACAACAATAATTTCTATACATTTCATAAATTATAATGTTCCACCTTCAAAGTTCAAAGGAAATTCTACCAAGATTCCTAAGTATCATGAACCTAGGAAGTCTACACAAAACTCATTTAAAACCTATTTTAAGAGACCAAATCAATTCCAAAATACCAAAATATGATCCACAAGGGTTCCATAGAAGTGAGAATTAACTTAATAAAATTATTTAAAATTTGAAGTATCAAAGGAAAGCCTTTAGGAAAGAAAATCATGAAACACATACCAAACCTTGATCGATTGGAATAATACATAAACAAGATGGAGATCTAAGCCTCACAAATATACCGCATACCCATGCAACAAGAAAAATGGACCATATGAGACAACCATAACCCTAGAATTTTCCCAAGGTAGTAAAACCCTAATAAAACAAAGAATTTGGGCGAGGGAATATAGTTGAAGAGGCAAGGGGTGTAATTCATAGAGAAAACATGAATAATCACCAACAATTCATGAAAAAATGTCCTAAAAGTAGTCCAGAATAAAGTAAGAATAAGGGGGCGCCCTATAGTCTATAACCAAGAGATATGGATTCGTTTTGAAGGTGTAATCACCTAAAAGAATTTACGATAAATGTTATTAAGACCAAAATGGGTTGCACGGTTTTCATCACATTTTTATAAACAGTGCAAAAACCGTGAGAATTGTACTAGAAATATTATTCTACTATGCGGTATAATGATTTACGGTTTCAGAAAATCGTGTGAAAATAGTGTGACCAAAAAAATTGGGCAAAACCCTCAAATGACATCACAAACACTATGAAATCTCACCTAATGATCCTTAAATTGTATAAACAAAATATAGAGACATCGTGGGTGTCACAAACTCTCCGCCATGAAACATTATCCCCATTAAATTAAAAATAATCATGAATAGGTCTAGTATAAATTCAAAACCACCAAGACACAAATAAATTAGTTGGAAACCCAACATGAACATCGACCAAAATACCCAACATTAGTAAATAAAAAAATGAAAACCATTGTGAGGGGGTGAAAATTCTCCCCGCCAAAGAAACTTTTGGCCACAAAAAAGTCACCCTCTTGAATTTTAAAAAAAAATCTGAATCCATGCCCGATGAATGAAAAGAGAAACCATAAACCCAGGGGTGACTAATCACTCCACAAGTCAAACCAGACTGATTAAGATGTAACCCAAACATAAGAATAAGGATGAAGGGAGAACATGATGGGGTTATCCCCACCCAAACACATATCCAATAAAACAACATTAAATCCCCAAACAACACCCTCACCATCACCAAGAACTAGGGATTTTAATAAATAAAATTCGTGGAATGCTCGCATGGTTTATCCACACGGTTTTCCAAACTCTACTCCAACCGTGTGCGAGCTTTTGGAATGAAGGGGAGCACCACACGGCATGGACACGTAAGATCAAAACCATGCACCAATAGTTCCAAAAACCTTTATCCAAAAATGGAACCATGATGTACAATTACCTGGTCATAGTGCCCAATTTTCTCTTACCATGCGCAAACCATGCACATGATAAAAATTCACCCAAAACTTCTAATATATTAAAATTTTAACTGGTACACAACCTAAAATTCTTCTTACATTGAGGATATTATTGCCACCAAAAAAAGGAACCTCACATATTAACTGAACCCACAAATAATCTATTATAAAAATACTCAAGCATCTCCAAATGAGAAATACTAGAAGATAAAACTAAGACTAACCTGAAAAAAGTCAAGTAACACACAAAGGATAAGGATAAATTCAGAATTCTATGTTCAGATTAGCACAACCACTTAGGTAACAATAAAATAAGTCAATCATTCTATAAAAAAATTATGAACATTCAACTACAACAAAAACTACAACAAGGAAATTTTAAATGTATCTATCCCAAAATGTGAAACAAAAAACAGGTCAAGGATTCACATAAACCCCAAAAACACATGACTATGTGGGAGCATCACTCTAAGGCCTATGACTGGAGCCCTGATGACTGAATAATCTACTACCACATAGTCAAGAATCAGCATAATCAAATCAAGTATTATTTTTCAGACAAATCTTCTGAAAAACATCTCTACATGACCCAAAAACCACAACGACAGTAAGACATTTGAGGAAAGTGACACAATTGATTTGAGTTTCCAAATTGGTTTTATTGGAAGAATAAAAGAAAATGGTCTAACAAATATTAATCCAAAACATGAAATATATATTTTTAGAAATTAGTTCCTCTATAATACACTACTTTCCAGATGGGGAACCTTCACGAAAGCCAACTCCCACTAGCTACACCCCAAAAACCAGCTCATCCATGAACGCATCATCCACTGACATCTTGATGGATGTTTGACCAAATGAGATCACTTTACATATAATTTTAATATGGAGACCCCATAAAAAATAGGGGATTTCCTCGGATCCTCTGATACTACTTCTAAATAGAATAGAACAATCTATTTGAAATGGTCAACATGAGACATTAATGACTGCTGACCCTATTGAACACCTCGCATCTCTTCCAACTTCCTCGACTTAACCTCTTATAGTATAAATAGTTGGATGAATGTGGCCTTAAGCACTAGCCACATAATCTAACACAGCGTCGATGAAGGATAAATTGACTCCAAATAGTCTAAGGATGGACCCTTAAACAACAACTGAAAAGCACAAACTATTACATCTTTGGGGGTTCCCAATGACCTGAAAACATGCTCGACCTCTTCAAGACACTCCACAGCCTCTAGAGGACCTCAATAATTATGAAAAATAGGAAAAACTAGAGAAGGTCCTGAAACTAGACATGACTCATTACAAACCATGGGGACCTTTCTGGGCGACATTTCCTGATCAACAAAAAAATAACAATACAATTCCTTCATCAAACCAAGGCACAAACAAAAAGGAATTCCTTAAACCAAATGATATAAAGTGGAATCTATATTTTCTTGGTTTTATAACTCAAAATTATTTCCACTGATTGGTAGATGGATTATGACACACACACACATATATATATGATATTGTAAATCAAGTATTGGATTTGTATAAATTTTTTATTGGGATTAACCATGAATTTTGTTTAATCTCTTAATGGAAACAAAAAATGAATTATACTGTATAATATTTTTATAATAGTTAGATTTTGGGTGACAATTTTTCATTCAATATATAACTAATTATTTGAAAATTATGGAATGATATTGATAAAAGTAAAATTTGATGTAATGTGTTTCAATGAATATATTTATTTTATATGTAATTTTTTAGAAGGGAATGTGGAAAATCGGGTTGGAATGTGTTTATTGGGCCATATTATGTTAATAAAATATCACATTAATGTAGAAACCATGTATGAGTCTGATTTTAATATAATGTTACCACCTTTATGTTATTTATCACATCACTGTTATGTTCCCACCAAGTATAGGTTTGTTTTGGGAATCTTGTGTATTAAGATAGTTTATAGGGAAATGGCCTAAAATTCTAGGAATTATGACTGTTTAAATTAATGGAGTTTGGGTAAAATTATTTCAATGGATTTTCAAGGTTCATTCTGAGTTATGAAAATATTTGAGATGGTTTCATTTCTATCATCAAAAACTAGAATTTTTGGTTCCTGTAGTGAATTTTCACATTATTAATAGTTGAATATCATTTGTTGAATACTAAGAGGATGCCATGAATCAGATTAATGAGTGAAATATTTAATTTTTTAGGAGTCAGATTCATTCTCCAAAATGGTTAATGTTACGATATTTTATTCAAGGATACATTTATTTTATATTCTTTTGTTAATTAATAAATTCCATTGTGAGGTTGTTTAACAACATGAATGATTATGGATTAGTGTTTTTTAGGGATCATCTTAGATTCATAAAGATTAATTCTAAAATATATGTTTTTCTATCAAGATCTGGTATATCTTTTAATCATGTATGGGGACCTCCTCTCTCTACAGATCATTTAATCCATTAATTCATTGTATTTATTATTGTGTTTCACCTTTATATGTATGTGATATTTAAGATTCTTCATTTCCATTGGTCTGAGTAGTGATGTTGCACTGTGTTTTAATATATTTTGTTCTTGTGGTGCTGATTCTCTTGATTCTATCAAGATCTATTGAGATATAATACTCTCAAAGATGACATTTGTATTGGTTTTGGTGCATCATGTGAGTTTCATGGGATACGTTTTGAGTTATCAACTCCACTGTCCATTTTAATTGCTGAATTAATTTTTCTATTTAAGGATTGATTCTATAGACTCTTTTATTTATTTTATTCTTGAGTGTTTCTGAATAAAGATGAGGGAATTTGTGACCCATGTTAGAGGTAGGTGGCTTTGTATCTAGACTATATTGGATGAACTATATTTCTCCTGTTTTATAAACCATTTTATAAACAATATAGTATGATCAACTATTGTGTCATGAAATTGGTTTTTGATAAAATATGGATTACTATTTTTATGGTAAATAATATTATTTTTAAATAAATGGTAATGGATTTGTAAAATTGTTTACAAAGAATATATTTGTTGAAATGGTTTGGAAAATGTAGCTCATGGGAAGCCTAGGTGTAAGGTGAAACTTAGGGTCACCATCCATTTTATAATTGGGGGTTCACTCATGTGGTGTTCCTATACCCACTAGTCTCATAATTACTGGGACTTTATATTTACATTATTGTAGGATTCCCTAATTGGCTATTTCTTAGCCTCATAGGCATGTGTTCTAAGGACACGAGTGTGCACTATTCATGTGATGTCGTATTATTTGTCTGCTTACTAAAATGTTATGATCCATGGAGTGATTTTACCTATGGTTTGGATTATATTTGATTAGATATTATATGTGATACATAATATCATTTTACAATATTCATGTAAATGGAATGATTTGAACATATTTTACCTTTATTATTTTGAACTCTAGAAAAAGTGGAAAATGTTTTACCATTAATTTCATATAAAAACTATTTAACTAAATATCTTACCATTTTATCTGTAATTTTGAATATTTCCATATTCTTGTATAGGGAAAAAATATGGAACAAATGTGTGGGATACATCTATTCTAGTTTATCTCAAACATAAACACCCCTTTCATGGTTTATATACCAAATTATGTCTTTTGATTTATTGAATGGAAATTAACCCAAGTTATTGGATGAGGATTTTGTCATTTATATTTGGGTAGCTAGTGGAAAAATGGTGACTATTTTCACACACTATAACTTGGGTTAGATTTTTTTCTATTAGTTTCTATTTTCTATTAGGAATATTTCTTGCGGATTATTTATATACATTTTTCTATATTTCATCTATTGTTACTTTTTTTATATGACGTATATTTTACATGTTACTAAAAAACATTTGTTACATTCATGTTAATATATATTACATGTGGTATACATGAATATAGGAAAAAAGTTATTTTTAGGATTTTTCATAATTATAGAATCCCATTCTTTATCCCATGGGGATGTGGACTGACTATTAAGTATATGTCAGTTTGGTTAAGTTACCATTTTAATGGGGGATTAGGTTTTAGTTTGTTATAATGTTTTATTAGTGTAAGGTCTTTCTTGGTTTTGGAATGCTAGTAAACTAGAGATAATATTTTTGGTACTTGAATGGAACATTTCACTGAGTGTATATCCATATAATTCATTGACGAGAATCAGGTTACTATGGGATTTTGGGATGTGTTTCTCCTATTTTTAGTTCACGAACATAATCTCATTATTTTATTTTTATTTTATAGTTTAAATTGGGATTATATTTTCATTTTATAATTTTATCTATTTTAGTGTGAAGAAGTATGCCTCTATGACATATTCTAATGGTTCCATAGAAGGGTACATCAGATTATTCTTAATAGAATCCACATCTAGACCAGAATCCTAATGAGGAAATCATTTCAGTAGTTGTTATCTATCAAAATTTAATAAAAGTCTATAAAATAGTTTTTGAAGTAAATAATTCATATGAAGTTTAATTAAGTCAATCAATAGAGTATTACATGACATTCTTATGTCATATGGGGGTTGGAATGAACCTCGAGAGGTGAAGGATTGGATAGAAAAGATTGATCCAATATTCAACATCCTGGATAACCCTGAGAATATCACGATAAAGTAAATTGTGTTCAAACTTGATTTTACCAATTGAAAATGTTGGTACTCCATGTTACTAGTGGAAGGACATGTTTTCCTGGGATGGAAGGGTTTTATGACACTCTTCTTTTAGATGTTTTTTTTCAGATAATCAGATTATGGTGAAGTATCTAGAGATCCTCTCAATGAAATGTGGAGGGTTATTAATATCGGTGTAGACTAATTAGTACTTGGAATTAGTTCATTTTTATCCAGTGTTAGTAATGATTGACCAACATAAGGCTCATATTTACCAATATTTTTTTAAATTTAATATCAAATCGAAGTCATTTATGTAGATTAATTTGACTTATGATGAGATCGTATATAGTTCAATTATGGAATAGATTCATTTGGAAGGAATGGTTTTCTATTCTTACACTTATCTTATACCTAGTGACTGATTCAATGGCGTCTGTTAAAGGAAGATTATTTTGTATTATATTCATATGATTAGTGAGTTTTGTACTTAGTAGTTGGACTCCTCGGCATGTTTAATTATATAGAATTGTGGGTCAACCGTATATTTAATTTTCTTTTCCTGTGAATATTTGTAAAAATATAAGGTGGTATAGTCATCTACATAGATTATTCCAGGATATTTTAATTGAATTTTATGTTCATTGATCATTATATCCAATGGATAATGTAGTGAATCCATATGAATTAAGTACTATAGGGCTCCATCCATAGGCCTTTGGAGTGAATCACCTTCATGCAGTGATTGAGTTTCTTGGGGAGGTAGATACATGACCTTTGAATGTGAGAGGTAACATATTTATTGAATCTTGAATATAAATTTTTTTATAGGTTCTTCCCACTTGATTATATCTATAAATTTAGTTGATAAAATTAAACATAATAATTACTCATTTTCTTTATTATAGAGTTAAGTAAACCTCATGGAATGATGAAGGTGAAGTGGATTAGTGTCCTTGTTAACTGTTAACAGCTGATGCATAATTAGTATTTAACATCATCATTCTTGATTTAGATCTATTGGATATCTTAATCGAGAGGGATTGGCTTATTTTTCATCATTGAGAAATTTATTATTATCATCAACATTTTTTTCGAAGGGATCTCTCAGGTGTTTTATAGATATTGGATTCCAAGGTTTTGTCATGAATGAACTTATAACCCAGATATCAAAATATTGTATTATACTATAGTAGTTAATCTCAATGATGTTTTTTCCAGTGTTAATATTATCACATATTTTCAAGGATATCATAATTATTTCCCATATGATTTATTTGGTATTCTTATAGATATGGATGTTGAGTTTTTTGATTGATCATGTTATAGGTACACAGCTTGTTTTGGTACCTTTATATTATATAACCCAAATAGAGAATAAGGGCTGATGATTTAGTTGGATGATCAGATGGGGAGAGGGTTTTTTCCCTATTGTGTTTCACCTCAGGTATCTCATGTGATTTTATCCATAAATTTAGATGGTTCATTCTAATTTTGTATGGACTATTATTTGTTTAAACCACTAATATTTTATAATATGTATCATTTTCCCAATGTTGATTATTTTTTGAACAGTTAATGGAGGAAAAGTGTGTTTCAACGATCGATCATCCTTCAGGTTCTCATCTAATCTCCACTGAAATACTTTTACATTATGAGATTATATAATCCCTATAATGGGGTTGTGGGTTTTTTTATGCTTCTCTAGTATATGTTGCGTGCATTGGTGGGATGATGGTGTGTTGGATTATCGATCATTTCAAATTAAAATAAATGATAATTATTAACCCAGTCATGATTTGGAGATTTTAATGGTTATTCAAGTGATTAAATATTAGTGGTATTATTTTTTTGGGAAGAGGTTTATTTTATTTTATAACTTGATGATTTTAAGACAAATATTTTATCAGAAGACATTAATCTTTGAAATATGAGGTATGTGGAATAAATTCATATGATTGAATTCAACATCAACTATACCCTAGGAAAGGGGAATTACAATGTAGACACTCTCAGAAGGAACGTACCACCACAAGTTGTAATAGAATTGAAGGAGGAGTGGATCATAATTGGAAACATCACTCAATTTCACATGGAATATTAGTAAGATGTGTCACATATTATTCTGAATAGTGTTTTGTTTTATCATATATCCTTGAGTTTACTATATCAGATCAATAGAAATATAATGTGTTCAATGTAATTTGGGAAACCTTATATGGTGGTAAGACCGCTTCTAGTTGGTCTCACTCAACAAATGTTATTCTGTATTTTTTGATCAATTTTTCATTCCAGCATATGTAATGAAATCAGTTTTTTTAATCATAGTTTTTTTATCCATTTATCTAGGAATTATAAAGATTTATTATTACATGATTTGAATATTTGGGTGTCCGTGTATGAATAATGACATTTTAGATGATGTTTTCCACTATTACACCTATGAACAAATAATGTTAGAGAATACGAATCCTTGTGGGATACTATAGAATCTACAGATATCTTTATGGATATTGGATGAGGTATCCATGGACATTATTTTTAGATTAACGTGGACACATCAAAGGAGTAATTCTGTTTGTGTTGTTCTTGATCGGCCAATAAAGTCGGCTAACTTAATTCTACATAGAGACAATCCTGATTTTGATGAACTTAGTGTGATGTATGTAATGATGATTACAAGGATTCATAGATTTCCCTCTATATTTTTCATTGATATGGGTCATACAGATACCTCAATATTCTTGAAGAGTCCCCATATGGTGATGGGGAATCAGGTTGGATTGTGTAATTCTTAACATCCTAAGACACAAGGTCATATGGAATATTCCCTTATAATACTAGAGGATATACTCCATGCATGTGTCATCGAAATTTTTGGATCATGGTATTACCTTCTAGGAATGTTTGATTTGTCATGTAAAAATATTTATAATTTATCGATAAAAATGGTTCCATTCAAGACATTGAATGGAAATCTATTTTAGTGAACTCTATATTGGGTAGAGATGGTTAAGGGCCCTCTTGTTGGACTAATTCATGTTTATTGGTTGTTAGATTGGAATATGGGTATTCATTAGAACCAGTTTATATTTAAAGAAGTTGTAGAAATCATATTTGGATCACATGCATCATCCTTTAGATTTATTCATTTGTAACTTGAGTTTTGAAATTATATCCTTTTGTCCAATTCTCTATCATATTTGAGAAAAGGGAATGGTGGCCCCAATTTTTGTTGTACAATTTGAAGTGACTGAATGGGTTGGGATGTTTTCTTCTTGTTATAATTTCTATTTTGTCGATTGGAATTCATGATCTTTTCCAACAATCATATCATAGAATGTACCATCATGATCCCTCTCACTTTTTTACTTGTTAAAAGATCAACTTATGGTTATATGATTTTTTGAACATTAATTATAGACTATATTCTCTTTCATAGAGGTATTTCAAATGAAGTAGATCCTATTGGTTAGAGATATTATATATACATGGATCTTATTATTATGAAACATTTTAGTGTGAGTCATTGATGAAGGATCATGGCCTCACATGTTTTTAGACACCATTATTCAATATAGATTCCTAGGGGTGGAATTTATTATAGTGGGGTTTTTTAACACCATGTTAACTTCTTTCATGTTTTTATCTTCCCACTATTAATTGGAATATAGGTTTTTTGTGCTCATGAAAATGGGGATGGTTATTGGGGTAAATAATCCAATGGTTGGGAATATAGGTTTTTTGGAATTTTTAGAGTCTATGAATTGTTTTTCAAAGGATTTGTGGTGTTTTAAGTATGTTCTATAAACATTGAAAAAGGTTTTGGTTGTCTTCCCAGAGTATGGATTGTTAATTTCATTTGGTGAATTTTCATGTTTATAATAGCAACATTTTCTATATTGTGTTACAATAATATATCATGAATTTGTTCATGGTGTGAAAGTTTTATATTCCATGAATCAGTTACACGTCAATAATTTTTTAATGTAGGGATGTTAAATCTAAGGCACATTTTTTAAATGAATTTTTCTAATAATGAAATTAACATTGTGAAGGTTTTTCACATCATGAATGTTTTGGAATTACATCATCTATAGTATTGCATGGATGATTAATACTTAATGCTTCATGAATGATTTTATCTCAAGTCATTTTGGATATCCTATATAATATTTTAAAACTATTTCCCTTCTAGATCATTTCACTCAGGAATTGATCTTCATTGGGGGTTCACTATATATCTCCATATAAGTTATATTTATACTTTTTTTCATTTTTCGAATAGTTTCCATTCCATGCCATTTTTAATTTTTTATTTTTTCTATTCTCTTTATCATTTATAGATATATTCGTTTATCTTCCTTAGAGGACCGACCTGTGTGTTGGATTTTTTTAGGAGTGTGATATTCATGTGGTATGTGTTGAGTTTCCTTAATCACACGCCTTTTTTAATATTTAATTTATTATTATATGTAAAAAAAATTTTAGGGCCCCCATTGTTATATTTTCATTCTATCATGTTGGATTAACTTGTTGTGCATGTGTGTAACTCAATTTTTGAGGTAGGTTGTTCCAACATAAGCATATAGTTGATGATGTATGTTTATATGTTTTTATAAATTATATAATAAATAAACTAGAATGTTTAAAATGTGTGTGTGAAAATATATTTTTGATAAAAATATTTTTCATCATATTATGTTAAATTAAAATTTATTTTCAAATATTTGTGAATTTGAATAATGAATTGGTTATCAAATAATGGTATTGATGTAACGGTTACCAAAATTTAAGGCATGGGAAAACTTATATAGTTAGGTGTAGCTTTATCTTTGGCCTATCATCAATTTTATTTATTGGGTGGTTTTATCATTAGGGGTTCTTTAATTTTTATTCATTTTTTGTAGGACAAGGATATTTAATTTATTTGGGGATTCAATCATGGTATGTTACTATAATCCTTAAGAATATGTTCTATAGACATCGGTGTGCACTAGTCATAATATGTATTAATACTTGTATGAAAGACCCATTTTTTTAATCCTTGGAATGATGATACCTATTATTTGGTTGGTATATGATATGATTTGATATGTGATAAATAAATTTATTTGACTATTTTTATTTAAATGATATTATTTGAATCTTATTTGCATGGATTGTTTTAAAATGTGGAAAGGATGGAAATTTTTTACCAGGATTTTGATATGAAAAATGTTTAACAAATTTTCATTCTTGTGATTTATTAATGATTATAATGTTCATATTGTTTTTATAAGACTTGATATTGATTACCATTGTGGGATCCTACTGAGACTATTTGAAATGAACCATGTGCACCCATTTGGTGGTGGATAGACCATGTAATGTATTTATATATAGTAAAATGGGATCTTATATAGTTTTTAGGAATATTTTATGTTAGCTATTTCTAGGTAGAATGAATTGAGTTGGTGGGATTTTTTCCTTCCTATCACATGGAGTAGTTTATTTGGGTTTTAGTTTTCCGTTTCTATTAGAATTTTAAGATGGGGATTGTTTATATAATATTCAGTTTTTAACATCAATTTTATTATTTTTTATATAACTATTCATTATTTTACACATACATTGTTTATTACCATCATATATATAAATATATCATATTGACAGCTTCTGGTTGGAAAAAATCCTTCAATTTCGCTTTTGTTTATTTATTGGTTCTAGTTGCCAGCATATAGGGATCTGAAATTCCCTTTGGGTATTTGAAAATTCATGTCATGTACCACATTGAGGTGGTATCTGGGTACGGTTCTTCACAATAAGTAAGGTTTTTTGTGTGCTAATAGGAATAACTATTCAATATGTATATGAAATTATTTTATTCATGGGAATAGCTTATTTCAAATAGATTTTTCTAATGGGGTTGTATAAAATTTAATCAACTTTTAAATTCTTTCTATAATATTTTTTACAAGTTATTATCCTAGTTGTGTTTATTGAGATGTATTTTAATAATTCATACTAATTTTATAATCACGCTCTATTTTCAGACAATGTCACATTTTTACATGACATTTCGTAGGTTACATGAAATATATAGGTATCACACTTCTATTGATGTGAGTTTTTATATATTTATCATGAAATATAGATTTAGTTTAGGGATAATGATTTTAAGTTTGAATGGTTGGTGTTTTATGGGAATTTTTTGGGTGTTATTTTTTGGGTGTCCTTTTTATGTTGGATTTTACATCTATTTTCACTCAGATCCTACTGTACTTTTCAAGTTTACCTTTTTGTATTATTATTTTCTCCCATGGATCAAAAATTTATGTAGGATATTTATTTTATACAATAATATTTTTTTACTTGAATATAGTAACTCAGCACCCCATGTTTTCTTATGACCATGATTGGTTTTTTAATATTTTGGGGTATTGGGGATTTCAAATAAGGTTAAAAACACATCTTCTTCTACCAAATCCAATGATTATGAGAATAATAATTCAGATAAACTTGTTCTATATCAATTTGATCATTGTTGAAAATTTCATAGTTCTACCCCCATCAATCATTTATTCTACCAATTTTTTTGTACCACCCAAATGTCATAAATTTATCCACTATAGACATAGTTAGTTATAACCTTCATCAAAAAACCATACTCATAAAAGGGTATATCCTTTGAAAAAATATATTAACTTATATTTTATGATATATTGTATTATAATCTTATATTTCAACACATGCATGTTTGAACACAATAACCTACATGAAAGCATCATGATATTTTACAAATATTTAATGTTTCCATTGGGAATGAATAATAGTCTTTATTTTTGTAGTCTTTGGTATGTTCAACCTAGTCTTAAAAGAAGAAAAAATACTTCGTAAATTTTCAATTTTATCCTTTTTACAATATACATCATCCTAGTTGGTTCATATGATGTACCTATTTTTAATGCTTCTAACAATTCCTCGGTCAACCATAAAACATTTAGAGTAATTAGAGTTGATGATTTTATTTGATGGATTTCCATAAGATGATGCAAGATCTTTCTAATACCCTTCTTATTTCAATTGTGTAGAAACAAAATAATCCACTATTAATTTATTCTTCATTCGATTGATATTTGTCTGAGAGATAAACATCAAGCTAAATTTGTTTTTCAAGAAAATTATCATTTTACCAAAACATCATAGTGTAATATTTTTCAATACATGAAAATATTTTAGTACAATAAAACATTCATCAATTTATATAGGTGATATGAATATAAAATAGATTGGAAAACAATATAAATTTCCCACATACTGAAATTAAAAAATCAATAATCCTACTAAATCTTTTATCTATTCAATGATTCCCAAACTCTTATGAAACATTCTTGAAATCCATTAAATATTATTGAATTCTTACCACATTACCATACATGTTTAAAATAGGTGTTATGTTACTTATTTAGAAAAATACATAACAGAAAAACGAGTTTTAACATTGAATTATCATCTCTAGATCTATATATTTTTAAGGCTTTGAAGACATATTTAATTATTTTTAAAATAATTATATGGTGGAATTTCATTTGATGGAATCATATGAGAACATAAATTGAAATTTTTAGAAGATCAATGGACATCAGTTCTCAATATTGATTCATTTGGATATATTTTTCCAATAAACCAACCTCATATTTCCTAATGATATTTCCCTATTTAATTATTTTTATGTAATTTAGTTTTTGGAAATGTTTTATGATTGATCTTGATTTTCTATATATGATAAATTTCCCTCATTTGAATATTTTTACACTAATTGGTTTAAATATTTTAGAAAATTTAATCAAATGACATCATGAATGTATTTTTGATGTCAATATGTATGATTGATCTTTTTCTAATGGACTAAATTTACTAAACATTATTCAACAATTATTTTCACTAACATCACAACATTATATAGCCTCTAGTAAATTGTTTCAATCCATTGATTATATTTGAAAAAATTTTAACAACATTTGAATACTTTTTCTTGAGGAAATATTATTTAATTACAACCATTCATTTAATTCATACAATTTGTTATCTAGATTTTTTTCTGGTAAATATTTTTCAAGTGTCTCTAATATAAATTATGTATGAAAAATTATAAACATCACAAAACATTCATCTATATTTTTATGTTTTATTTATCCTTTTCTATGTTCAAATTCCTAGTGAAATATTCATACAAATATTTCACCATGATAACAAAATATTCATATTTTTATCTTCATTATGTACATTTTTTGAATTCTAAAATGTTCACTACATGTTCATGGATAATGAAAATTTTCACGATTTTAGGAACATTGATTAATATAACAGTTGTATATCATATTTTATATATAATTATAATAATCCTTCTAAGGAATGCTTTAGCCACATCCTTAAGTAACATTCTTATGTCATATCCTTAAGAAACATTCTTAATGAAACATAACTTCCCACAAACTTATTTTTCATTCTTATGAAAATTTTATTCCAAAAAAACAGATTGATAAACTATCAAAAAAGTCATTCAAAACAATATTTTACCTAACAATATGTTTAATAATAGATTTTTAAATTATAATTATATATTATTGTTAAAATATAATAATCACAGTATATGGAAAATGGGAAAATTTTGTTTTATATATAATAAAATCAGAAAAATATTTTAATAATGTCAAGTGAATTGATATTTCAATATTTTAAAAAATACATGTTTTATTTAATTTAAAATTTTAAAACCAATATAACATTATTGAATATATAATGGTTAGACCCAAAACTATCATTATATTAAATCTATATAATTATATCCTCTAAAAAATTATAATAAAAAATAAAGGTAAAATTTCAACTAGAAACTCATCCATTTTACTCTCCCTATAGCTCTATGCAATTAACATTATATCATTACCAGCCAATGATAACCTATTTTGATAAAATTCATGTAGACATCTGGGTATAATTAATGTTTTTAACATGATTATAATCATTTTAGATGATATAATCCCCTAGATAACCAATTTTAACCAGTGTTTTGGTATTCTCTATAGATGATATTATTATATATTCAATGAGTAAGATAAATCATATTGATATGTTAAGAATTATGAGGATTACCCTGAGGAGTTATAAGCTATGTGATGAATTCATAATGTGTGAATTATAGAATCATGATTATTTATTCCTTGTTTATGTAATTCCATGTTAGTGTATATCAGTGGATATGTCAATAACCAATGATTCATAAAAATTTCCATGACACGCCTTCATAACTGAGATCCAAGGTTTTTAGTGGTTTAATGTAAAATTTTGATGATTTTTAATTGATTTAACATAATTAACTAATAAAATTACCATGTAGAAGTAATAGGATGTTATGTTCTTATGGAATGATCAATGTGAATAAAATTTCATGGATATGATGAGAATGGTATTAAGTGAACATGTGAATAATATTCTCTATAGTGGGGAAGGGTTTGTGTATTATAATAATGATTTAATGAAGATAATGGGATATATACGTATGAATAATTATTTGAAAATAGAATATACCACAATATAATTGAAAATAGATTTCAAAAATGCCATGAATCTTGATTTGGATATTAAATTGGTTATTTTTTCAATGAAAATATGAAGGAATTACATAAATGGTGGGTGGTGTGACATATATATAGATCTATAAATATAAAATTATATATTTACATAGAAATAGTTAAATAGATACTAAAATAAATATTTGAATATTATTAATTATTATTGTTGGATAACACATTATAACCTGTGGATATTGAAAACAGGCAGTATATTGACATTATTTGTATGAGTATATTATATTTTCTAAGATGAGGGATGATAGCGAGAAATTATTTTTGGTTTTTTAAAAAATAGATATTGAAACCACAATTATAAGTGATAGATCATATATTTCTCTGATTAATATCAAAATATTCATATTTGATAGAATGAAAGAGGTGTATATGGAAGATGTGGTAATACAGAAGAATGAGAGTTAATTTTTTCAAATTCACTGATGATTGTGATTAAATGGTGGTGTTGAGAAACTATACATGTGTCCCATAAATAATTGACATTAATAATTAGCAATTGTAAAATACCTATAGTTTATCATTCATTATTCATCTCACATGTATAAATATATATAGAGATATGAATGAATATTTCATTTGGGAAAACATAAAATGAAATTATAGACTATGTATTATGATGCTTTGTATGTAAATAACATAATAATGAGTAATAGAAGGATATAGAGATATTATATCCATTTCTTGTACTATATGGTAAATGAGATAACCTCACCATGTTTTCTTCCCTAGAACTCTCTAAGAAATATAAATGGTATAATTCTACATGGGTTGTAGTCGAATACTTTACAAACTCAAACCATTTGATTTCTATTATATTATAATTATTTTTTAATTATATAATTTGTATATTCATTAATAAAGTGTAATGATTATGAAGTAGCACTATTAATTTTATATGATTGTTATATGAGGCTTACCTCAATGATATACTAGAGTTATGAACATTTTTTGGATATAGATTGTAGTTTCATTATGAAATATCATCATATAGAATATGATAAGTCTTAGAAGGCTATTATAACTATAGAATGCATGTTCATAGATTTATCTATAGTTTTTAAGGTGTTTTGGATCGACACCTTCCATCATTATAGTTTTATAGTTTAATTTTCTACTACTCAAGCATTTATATGGAACCTAATTTACCATGTTTTTCAGGGAAATGAAGAACTGAAATTTTCTTTGTTGATTTTTTAGAAATATTGATATTTGGACCTAGTAAAACTATTTATATATCATAGAATTTTATAGTAATTCAATAAAACCTCAGATTTGTAACTTCATATACATCACTCATTGGATTAGGAAGAGTCTAAGGTGTTACTATGCCTTAGGTTACATCCTCATGAAAACAAATGATTGAAATAAATACAGGGGGAATCATAAAAAAATCTGCGGATAATTTTTCATTTGAAAATAAAAATACTATACCATGATAGAAATAAAAAATAAACCACTATATTCATTAGGGAAACAATTTAATAAAACACAATTAGTAAAAAAACCAAATAAATTATCAATGTACCGAGAAAAAAAAACTGAAAAATTAAAATACAAATAATTCATCAATATAGAATCTCCCAACTCGCTACATGTTTCTACTACATAAAACACTCCAATGGTATCACACGGCATCATTAAAAATGTGATACACAATGAATTGACATGTTTTCAAATATACAATATTTGAAAACACAAAAAACATCCCATGTAGGGAGTGAGTATAAAACCTCACTGGCCTTCCCTGTAAAGACCTGGAATTCCCGTGGAAATTTTTTTCTTAAACACATGGTAATTTTACGAGTCCGTGAAAATTGATGGTACTTGATTCTGAGGCCCAGTGTGCCTGGAATCAATTTCTGAAAAAAAATTGGGTACGTTCAGTAAACATACGAGCGAGTTTTTTATAACTTTTGAACCGGTGCTCAGAATTGAAATTTGAGGGCACCGTTGAACTTATAGTGCCGATATTCGCTTAAGGAGACTTTTACTTCGATGATAGTGAGTCGAGAAAAAAAGATAGTTTTTGGGGTTTTTGGAGATTGAATTAAATAAAAATAAATTGTGTGGCTTTATTTTTATTTGATGGTAAAAATCTCCTCCTGGAAGTTGGAGGTGGGACCACCACACCGTAACCTCCCATGAGAGGTTATGGTGGTGGGGCCCACCCGAACCTAACCACCCACGAGAGGTTATGACGTGGGGAACACACGGGGATAAACTCCCCTATTAATGGTGGGAGTGGAAAACCCCTCAACTCCCCTCATTAATGAGGGAGAGTTTCTCAACACCCTCCCTACTTTATGGTGCCACCTTCCCTTTAATTAAATTGTGCCAACTCTCCTAATTAACTTGTGCCAATCCTCCACATTAATTAGGTGGAGCCAATTAATTTACTTCACCTTTCTGAATTCTGTGCCAATGAAATAATAGATAAACCTATCTATTATTATTTTTCTTTATCATCTTGTTGGAAACTTGGGATAAGAGGGAAGAACACTCCCAACGAAAAACAAAAAATGCCAACCTTCTTCGACATCTTCCTCGGAGATTCTACTATTGTGGAAAATCTTCAACCAACCAACCCTCCGCATCATCATCAATGAGCAGAGGCAGCTCAGGATCAGAAGTGTGTAGAGGACGCAACGAACGAAAATCTTCTTCATCTACTTTCCGCGACTCCATCAATGAACGACGAACGACGATCAAAGGTAGGGGTTTTTTACATGTTGATTCTTTCCTTGAATCTTCTTCAACGGTTTGAAAGGAATTTTGTGTGCGGGTGAGTTGTTTTTCATCCTCTTACTTCTTGATATGCCAATTGATACCACCCTAAATGTGGAGGGTACGGGACAAACCAACATGACCTGACCCCTCCTTCGTTCTTGTTTGTGATGATATTTGGCATGGGGATGAGGCGAAAGAACGATAAAGGCGGAGACGATAAAGGTCACGCTACATGCGGCCTCCGCAAACCAAGCCGCCCATGCGGCGCTCCGGTGCTCCGGGCCGAACCACGGCCCTCTGGATGAGCCACCTCGGCCGCACCGCCGCCAGCCCGGGCCACCCGGCTCCCGGCTGTCGGCCCGCCTGGCCTTGCCGTGCCTGACCGCCCACCGGCCCGCCTGGCGCCCGGACCGCCCACCCGCTGGCCCAACTGGTGCCATGCCCCGCCGCCTACCGGCCTACCCAACCGTCTCCTGGCCCACCTGCCGGCCTGCCCGGCCACCTGCTGGCCCGCCTGGCGCCCTGCCCGGCCGCCTGCAGGCCTGCCCAGTCGCCACCCAACCGAAACAGCACCCTGGTCGTGTCGGCCTCCCGTGCTAGCCCATGGCACCCCTCATGGTGCCCTGGCCGAACCGGCCTGGCTGCACCGCACCGGGCGGTGCCCTCGCGATGCTCCGAGCCGAACCTGCCCCGAGCCCGGGCTGAACCACCCACGCGGCCTGCAGGGCTGGTCCCAGCAGGTCGGGCCGAACCTAATAGGCTGGCCCGCCCAATGGGTCAGGCCAGACCCAACAGGTCTGATCGGGTCGACCCAAACCGGGTTGGCCCAGACGGGGTTGGGCCAGGTCAGACTGGACCCGGCCCACTACTGACCCTTTACTTTCTTTGGCCATATCTTTGGCACCGGACGTCTGTTTGACGATCCTTCAGCGGCACTGGTAATATTGGATCATGATGGTCCCTTGAGTATAACCCACTAGAGTTTGGGTTATAGTTGGGATATGATCAGGTTGGATCATACACGAATCCAACCGGGCCCCCGGGACTAAAAGGCTAATAACTCACAAACCGGGCGTCTGATTGACGCGCCTTATGTTGTGTTGAGACCCCTATGACGTGGAATACCTTTGAGATACTTCTACATGGGACTTCATTGCTGTTGGAGTATCGACCTGTAGCTCGTGGAGTGGATCCTCCCAAAGACGATCGTACGTAGTGCGGAGACCTAGAAGCTGGTTGAGACCTGACGATTACTAACCATTTTAACTCGGAGTGACTCTACTAGCCCAGCGGGGAGCGCCATGGTGTCTCGGAAGACCCACATTAGGGAGCTCCTTGGAGTCGTGGTAGACCCACGGGACTCGACAGGAGGAGTACCTCAACAGGCTACGAGGGGGAGCGACTTGGTGATGCGGAAAACCCACAGTGTGGAGAGCATTTGTGACACAGCCGACCCACAGTACTCGTAGGAGGAGTACCTCAGCAGTCCAAGGTTAGTGGGAAGCACCTTGGTGTCATGGTAGGACCACTGTACTCAATAAGGGAGGAGTTCTCCAGCAGCCATGGTTTCGTTAATGTGAATAAAAATCCTGGTTTATCTGATTCAGTAACTTTTGTGTTTTCTACATGATTGAGATGGATTACTAGATAACTTTGGTATATGTATGGGAATATACCTAAGTGAGGTTATATTTTGATTTCATACTTTGTGTTTTATCTTCGTTTGATTTTTTGAGACCTTGAGAGTCTCGGGATCCCTACTAAGTATCGTTATACTCACTCCTACAGGGTCTATGCCCGCACCTCATTGTGTTGGTTGCAGACGATGGACATCGCTAACTAAGGATGAGACTAGTCGGACTGGATGGTAACCAAAGGTGGACCTTATTATGAGTCGATACACAGAGGAGACTGACGGACGTGGAGTACTGAGGAGGCTATATGTACCTACCCTTCAGGTAGGAATTTCAGAGGATGATCCAGCTGTTGTTTTATCTTTCTTCTGTTGTACTTGTTTCTCAGTTGTACTTGTACTTTCTTATTGGGATTATATTTCCATCCCCTTTACTTTTTAGCACTCTCTTGTTATACTATTTTACTTAGTGTTTTGTATATATCTGTGTGCTCTGTTGTGTGTGTTTACAGTTATAAAAGAAATACCTTCCCAAATTTAAGGAATTACGCATTTGGTACTAGTTTCCAGCCCCTGGCCTATGGAAGGCGGGCTTGGGGTAGTCACGGCATGGGCCCCAGGGGACGAGTCGTGACAAATTGGTATCAAAGGAGTCGGTTCTATCGCAGAACTTAGGACTCTGATCTTTTCTATGAAGAAACAGTGTTAAGGGTACAGAGTGTGGTTTTGAGTTTAGGGAGTCCAGTGTTGGTGTGGTGGCCAACATATCCATACACCAGGACCCTGACTACTGATTTCTGACTCAGTGCATGAAAACACTGATTGCGTGTGTATTTTTAAAAGTCTTCTTTAAGTCATCTCAACCAAGTCAGTTCACTAGGTATAAACTTTTGACTATTTCACATTTGTTTCTATCAGGATGCCTCCCCACGGATGACCAGTGAGATTTTCAAGATTTGTACACACAGATAGCCCACCGATCGGTGAGGCCTTGGTGCTGGGCCCTCTTCTAGTAGAGGCACTAGCGGAGGCACCAGCGATACCATTACCTATTTGGCACCTGATTCCACCAGCCCCAACAGCAGACGGTGCATGCTGCTTGACCGCATTACACGAGTTCCAGAGCCAGAGGCCACCCAGGTTCAAGGGAGAGAAGGACCCATAGGCGGGTAAGGATTGGCTGGAGGTTGTGGTGAGAGTTTTTTGACTGGTTGGGACACCAGCAGACTTCATAGTGATTCTTGTTGTCAGCCTTCTACAGGAAGTAGTGGAAAGATGGTGGAGCTTGATACTCCAGGTCGATGAAAAGATAACACTTGTCTGGGCAGACTTCGAGAGCCTATTTCAGGCAGATTTTGTTCCATTGAGTCTCTGTGCAGTGCATATTTAAGAGTTACTTCATCTGCAGTTGGGCAGCATGATGGTGGCACAGTACTCAGTGAGGTTTACAGACCTCTCATGCTACTCCACCGATATGGTTCAGGACCCATTATTCAGTTCCTGGACCTTTGAGTAGGGGGTCGGGTGAGAGATCAAGGATTTGATGATCTCTCTCAGGGGCTTAGGCGGGGGTGTTGGAGCAAGCCCTCTTAGTGGAGAGTTTTCTTGCTGAGAAGTCTCCAGCAGCGAGACCCACCACTTGCTGACATGCAGCAGAGTCTTCTACAGCTGGCAGTAGACAGATGTCGCAGAGGTCCAAGAGGACCAGACCCAAGGGTGGACGACCACATGACTCATGATCGGTTGTGCGGGGCACCCGAAACAGAGACATACATACCAGGATCAGGCAGCGTTTCTCATGCGGCAGGCAGGGTCACATGGCTCGTGACTGTCCAACCCGCCTTTCAGATGATCAGCAGATGGTTGAAGAAGCACCCAGGTAGAGACAGAGATTCGATCAAGGCGGTCTATAGGGATCATGCGGACGTGGCAGAGGATTTGGTTGAGCAGCTGGTGGTGGGAGACATTTCAAGGTGCTACCGCCACCACCACCAGGAGTTCCACCCCGACCGCAGGGAGCAGGTGGAAAGGTGAGAGATCAGCTTTAGGAAGCTGAATCATATGAGCATGGTGCTCTAGAGATGATTTGAGGTAAGATCTATGTCTACTTCGCCTTATCTTAAGTCCTTATAGACACAGGTTCCAGTCACTCTTTCATTGCCACTACCCTCGTTCGGAGCTCGGAGATTCCGACAGAGTCTTTGGCTCGATCCTTATGGCTAGAGACTCCTATGGGAGTAGACTCGATGATTACACACTAGTGCTGGCAATGTGATCTTACTCTAGCAGGCGAGAGCTTTGGCTGGGATCTCCTCGTAGCGGCGTTGAGGCATTACGACGTCATCTTGGGTATGGATTGGTTATTTACAGTCCATGCTCAAATTGACTATTTTAGGTGCAAAGTGTGGTGTGTCTGCACAGATGGGACCAGGTTTACCTTAATCAGTGAGAGGGGGGCTATTGCATCACAGGACAGACTTACTCGTAGGAGGGTACAGCCGACCACTCATCAGTTGGCCTGCCATACCCTCGGAGCAGTTGATGTGGGGAGTCCGAGCTATCCTATAGTGGTGGACCAGTACGCGGATGTTTTCCCTGACGATGTTCCAGGAATACCTCCTTATAGAGAGGTGAACTTCTACATTGACATGTACCCCAGGACGACACTGATCTCTACACCAGTGTATCGGATGGCTACCGCGGAGCTTCGCGAGCTGCGGGTACAGATAGAGGACTTGTAAGAGAAGGGATTCATACGGAGCAGTGTTTCTCCCTGGGAATCTCTGATTCTATTCGCCAAGAAGGTGGATGGGAGCTTGAGACTTTTTGTTGCCTACCATCTCCTGAACCAGGTGATAGTGAAGAACAAGTACCCACTCCTGAGGATTGACGACCTCTTTGATCAGCTGAAGGGAGCACGGTGATTATTGAAGATATACCTCAGGTCAGGCTATCACTAGCTTAGAGTTAGAGATGAGGATGTGCAGAAGAAGGCCTTCAGATGTCGGTATGGCTACTATGAGTTCTTGGTTATTCCATTCAGTATAACCAACACTCCCGTAGTGTTCATGTGACTCATGAACAGGATCTTCCAGCCATACCTTGATCTCTTTGTCGTAGTCTTCATCGGAGATATTTTGATCTACTCGACTACTAAGGAGGAGCATGCCTACCATTTGCGGGTAGTACTGGACATACTCCGAGAGAACCAGCTTTATGGTAATCTCTCTAAGTTCCAGTTTTGGATCCTAGAGGTTCACTTTCATGGACATGTCATCTCGGAGGCTGGAGTTGCAGTGGATCCAATGAAGATTAAGGTGGTACTTTCTTGGGATCCACCCAGGAGTGTGACGGAGGTAAGGAGTTTCCTGGGTTTGGCTTGATACTACCAAAGGTTCATTCCAGACTTATCCAGAGTTTCAGAACCACTATCAGCCTTGATGAAGAATTGAAAACCCTTCGTGTGGTCGAAGAGATACCAGTAGAGATTTCAGGAGATGAGGCATAGGCTGACTAGTTCCCCCATCTTGAGGCTTCCCGAGGAAGGCATAGGGTACGTAGTCTACTACGACGCATCAGGGACTGGACTCGGGTGTGTCCTAATACTGGAGCGAGAAGTGATAACTTATGGTTCTCGGTAGCTAAGATAGCACGAACAGAACTACACTACCCTTGACCTAGAGTTAGCAGCAGTGGTCTTAACCTTGAAGATGTGGCGACACTATCTGATGGGCGAGCGTTTTACCATATACTCTAATCACAATATTCTCTGGTATATATTCTCTCAAAAGGACCAAAACAGGAGACAACGGAAATGTCTTGAGTTCCTCTAGGACTATGACTTCGAGATAGTCTATACCCCTAGAAAGAGGAACATTGTAGCAGATGCACTCAGTAGGAGATCTGGTATACAGCTGATAGGAGAGGCGACAAAGCAGTTGACTGCCTTACAAATATCCTTTGTGGATAAAGACAAAGTATCCTTTCTACAGCCTCTTATAGTCACTCCCCCACTTCTTCAGCGAGTCAGGGAGGCACAGCGTAAAGATGCTGACTGCGAGACATGACGTGCTCAGATATCCACAGGGCAGGAACCTGGTGGATTTTCTGAAGGTGGGGAGAATGTCAATCTATTCAGAGGAAGTACTATGGTACTAATGTCATTTTAGGAAAAAGTGTTGAGGGAGTTCCACACACCCCCTTTAGTGGTTTGTACAGGAGTGGAAAAGATGTACCAGGACCTTCGACGATAGCATTGGTGGCTAGGTATGAAGAAGACAGTATAGGAGTTTGTCTTTTGGTGCCTCACTTGTCAGCAAGAGAAGGCAGAGCACCAGGTACCAGCAGGCTTGGTTCAAACATTAGAGGTCCTAGAGTGGATGTGGGATGGGATATCCATGGACTTAGTGATAGGACTTCCACGTATATCCTAGGTTCATGACTCGATTTGGGTGGTCGTTGATTGACTCACCAAGTCAGCCCACTTCCTACCAACCAGAGAGCAGGGTTCAGTAGAGAGCTTGGGAAGCCTCTATGTGCAAGAAATTGTGCGGCTACATGGAGTACCTTCATCTATTTTCTCCGATTGTGATGCACGGTTTACTTTCTGGATCTGGAAGGGGTTCTAGGTGGCTTTCAGGACGCAGATTCGTCTAAGCACCACCTTCCATCCTCAGACGGATGACTAGACTGAGCGGACCATTCAAAACCTCGACGACATGTTGCATGCTTGCTTCCTCGACTTCTATCCTAGCTGGGAGGATCACTTGCCTTAGGTGTAGTTTTCATAAAACAACAGTTGTCACTCCACTATAGGGATGGAACCTTTTAAGGTGTTATACAGACGACCTTGAAGATCACCTTTGTGCTGGACTGTCCCTGGGGAGTCAGCACTAGGGAGACCAGAGATGGTACGGGCTACCACAGAGAAGGTGCAGATCATCCAGGAGAGAATGAAGACTGTATAGTGGGAATAAGTCATATGTTGATAGGATACAGAGGCCTCTAGAGTTTGAGGATGGAAACTGTGTCTTTTTATGGGTCTCACCTTGATAAAGACTACGGAGATTTGGCCGAGGCGGCAAGTTATCTTTGAGATTCATCGGAAAATTCCCAGTCTTCATTAGAGTTGGAAAGGTGGCTTACCACTTAGATCTTCCACCTCAGTTGCATCAGGTGCATGATGTCATCCATGTATCCCAACTGAGGAGATACATGAACGACCCTTATCACATCATTGACCATGGAGAGATGGACGTCGATGATGGGGAGACTTTTACAGAGGTTCTAGTGGGGATTGAGGATTTACAGGAGCAGGTCCTATGTGGATGGTCGATACCTCTAGTGCGCGTTCACTGGAAGCACAGGAACCTCCCGGAGAGCACATGGGAGTGGGAGGCTCAGATGCATGCTCAGTACCCCCACTTATTTCCTTAGTTTGAGTTGTAGCTTATGGAGACGTAAATTCCTGAGGTGGGGAGAATGTAAACACTCAGAATTTCCATGGAATTTTTTTTTCATAAATACATGGGAATTTTACGAGTCCGTGAAAATTGACGGCGCATGATTCTGAGGCCCGGTGTGGCCGGAATCAATTTCTGATGTTTTGTTTGGGTATATTCAGTAAACCTATGAATGAGTTTTGTATAACTTTTGAACCTGTGCTTGAAATTGAAATATGAGGGCACCATTGAACTTGCAATGTCGGTATTCCCTTAAGGAGACTTTTACTTCGACGACAGTGATTCGAGAATAAAAGATAGTCTTTGGGGTTTTTAGAGATTGAATTAAACAAAAATAAAGTGTGTGCCATTATTTTTATTTGACGGTTAAAATCTCCTGATGGAAGTTGGAGGTGGGACCACCACACCTTAACCTCCCAAGAGAGGTTATGGTGGTGGGGCCCACCCAAACCTAACCTCCCGCGAGAGGTTATGACATGGGGACCACATGGGGCTAAACTCCCATATTAATGGCAGGAGCGGAAAACCTCTCAACTCCCCTCATTAATGAGGGAGAGTTTCTCCACACCCTCCCTCCTTTATGGTTCCACATTCCCTTTAATTAAATTGCACCAACTCCCCTAATTAACATGTTTCAACCCTCCACATTAATTATATGGATTCAATTAATTTATTTCACATTTTTGAATTCTGTGCCAACAAAATAATAGATAAATCTATCTATTGTTATTTTTCTTTGGAATTTAGGTGGAAACTTGGGAGAAGATGGAAGAACTCTCCCAACGAAGAATGAAGAACGCCGAGCTTCTTTAATTTCTTCCTCGGAGCTTCTACCAACATGGGACATCTTCAACCGACCTACCCTCCGCATCGTTGTCAACGAGCCGATGCAGCTCGGGATTGGAAGCGTGCAGCGGACGCGACGAATGATGATCTTCTTTGTCTACTTTCTGTGACTCCGTCAACGAACGACGAACGACGATCAAAGGTAGGATTTTTTACATGTTGATGCTTTCCTTGAATATTCTTCAACAATTGGAAAGGAATTTTTTTGTGGTTGAGTTGTTTTTCATCCTCTTACTTCTTGATGACCCAATTGATAACACCCTAAATGTCGAGGGTGCGGGTCAAACCAACATGGCCCGACCCCTCTGTCATTCTTGTTTTTGACGATCTTCAGCATCATGATGAGGCGATGGAATGACGAAGGCGGTGACGACAAAGGTCGCGCTACCCACAGCCTCCAAAAACCGCGCCACCCCCACGGCGCTTCGGTGATCCAGGCCGAACCACGGCCCTACAGCTGAGCCACCCCGGCCACACCGCCGCTGGCCCGCGCCACCCGGCTATCAGCCGCCCGCCCACCTGGCCGCACCCTGCCCGGCCACCCACCGGCCTGCCTGGCGCCCTGCCCGGTGACCCACCGGCCTGCCGGGCGCCCTGCCCGGCCACCTACCGGCCTGCCCGGCCGCCCGCTGGCCCGCCTACCGTCCTTCTCGGATTCCTCTCGACCACCTTCCGGCCTACTCGGTTTCCTCCCGACTGAACCGGGCCATGGCCGCGCCGGCCTCCCGAGCCAGCCCGCGACCCCCCTCACGGTGCTCCGGATGAATCGGCCTTGTCGCGCCCTCCGGGCCGAGCATCGTCGGGCCACACCCCCGCGACACTCCGGGCCGAACCGCCCTCGCGTCCTGCTGGGCCCAGGCTGGCCCACCGAATGGGACGCGCCAGACCCAACAGGTCTGACCGGGTCAGACCGGACCCAGGCCCACTACTGACCCTTTACTTTCTTTGGCCATATCTTTGGCACCAGACGTCCATTTGATGATTCGTCAGCGGCGCTAGTAATCTTGGAGCATGAAGGCCCCTTGAGTATACCCCACTAGAGTTTGGGGTATAGTTGAGATACATTCAGGTTGGATCGTACACGAATCCAACCGGGCCCCCGGAATAAAAAGGCTAATAACTCACAGACTGGGTGTCTGATTGACGCGTCGTCTATTGCGTTGTGACCCCAATGATGTGGCGGACCTTTGAGATACTTCTATGTGGGACATCGTGACAGTTGGAGTATCGACCTGTAGCTCGTGGAGAAGATCCTCTCGAAGACAAGCGTGCGTAGTGCGTAGACCTAGTTGCTGGCTGAGACATGCCGATTGCTGACTGTTTTGACTTGGAGTGACTCTACTAGCCCAGTGGGGAGCAACATGGTGTCACGACAGACCCGCAGTGGGGAGCTCCTTGGTGTCGGGACAGAACCATGGTACTCAATAGGAGGAGTACCTCAGCAGGCTGTGAGGGGAAGCACCTTGGTGATGCGGCAGACCCACGGTGGGGAGCACCTTGGTGACGCAGCAGACCCACGGTACTCGACAGGAGGAGTACCCCAGCTATCCAAGGTTAGTGGGAAGTGCCTTGGTGTCGGGGCAGTCCCACTGTACTCTACAGAGGAGGAGTTCTCCAGCAGTCATGGTTTCGTTAATGTGAATAAAAATCATTGTCGAGTTGACTCAGTAACTTTTGTATTTTCCTCATGATTGAGATGGATTACTTGATAACTTAGGTATATGTATGGGCATATACCTATGTGGGGTTATCTGTTGATTTCATATTTTTTGTTTTATCTTTGTTGGATTTTGTGAGACAATGAGGGTCTTAGGGTCCCTACTGAGTATCGTTATACTCACCCATGCATGGGCTATGCCCGCACCTTGTTGTGTTGGTTGCAGACGACGGACAGCGCTGAATGAGGCTGAGACTAGCAGGACTAGACGGTACCCGGAGGTGGACATTACAACAAGTCAGTACACAAGGGATACTGACGAACGTGGAGTACTGAGGAGGCTATCTGTACATACCCTTCAGGTAATAATTCCAAAGGACAATCCAGTAGTTGTTTTACCTTTCTTCTGTTGTACTTGTTTTTCAGTTGTACTTGTACTTTCCTGTTGGGCTTGTATTTATGGCCCCTTTACTTTTCAGTACTCGCTTGTTATATAGTTTAACTTAGTGTTTTGTATCCAGCTGTGTGCTCTATTGTGTATGTTTACAGTTATAAAGGCAATGGCTTCCCAGATTTAGGGAATTACACCATTGTTGCTAGTCACCAGCCCCTGGACTATGGAAGGTGGGATTGGGATTGTCACGGCACGGGTCCCGAGGGATGGGTTGTGACATTCCCCAATAACATCCCAACTCACGACACTAGGATATAACATGATAAAAAATTTATTCAAATTTTAAAACAAAATTTAATGAATTTATATCAATGATGAAAATATTTTTTTGAACCAAACTATTTCCATGGAATGAGTCCAAAAAATCATTAAAACAATTTCCCAAATTCAATTTTGGAATACCCAATACTCGGTTCAACTAATCCACACAACAAATTCATTCCCAGTTTAGTGGTACATACTAATGAGTGTTTGTTATTCAATCTATCATGTCATCATAAAGACACCATTACCAAATTCTGTAATTGAACTTGCTCTTTCTGCAAGTCTATATTAATGAAATTTAAAGCACGACATACAAGTAAATGAAATTCCATTCCAAACCTACCACACCACTGAATTTTAATAAAATATTTCCTTTATTGAAAAAATTTCAACCAAATCATTTATTTGTATCAGAACCAAAAAATAATTTTAAAACTATCATTTCAAAATCACGAACAAAATGAATATTCAATAAAACCAACTAATTTCACAACATCAATAAAAACATCACCAAATAGGATTTCCATAAAAGAATCACATATTAATTTCACATTACAATTAATGAAATTAAATAAATTTTAAATCTACCCTTCATGATATAATAAATATTAATTGAAATCGAAGCCACTAATCTTGCAAACGTTCCTAAAACCAATGAATGACATAAATATCAAAAAAATAAAATTGAAACAAAAAAATGAAGATTATATATTGTATCAAACTACCAATATAACCATATCTCATCCATATTTTCATAAAACAAAATATATAATTCCCAAAAATAATATATTTATGAATTCAATATATTTAAGATGAATAAATATAAACAAAATAACCACGAATGGGAACTTAATAATGAATAAGGGCCTCCATGGAACGCAGATCCTCCAATGAATCACAACATGATAGAAGGGAATGGTATTAAACACTAATAGAGTAAGATAAATTCATCTTATGACATGAATAGGGAATAAAAAGGGAGTTTTATTTGATAAACAGAGTGATATTAAAAAATCTAGATTTACATTTTAATAGAGTATGGTTAAGGTGCACAATTAAGAAAACTTTACACTTACCATGCACTAGCCATTACCTCCAAACACACCTCACATGGTTATCTCACATGGTTTGACAAACCATGCCTGATCAGTGGTAAACCTCAATATTCAATATAAATCGAGTTATCTTGGGTGGCCATATAGATTCACTAAACAATGCGCCCAACAATACAACTACCCAAGGCCCAGCATTTCGGTTTAACCATTTCATGGGAGGTGTTGCATGGTTTATTATATCTACGGTAAAATTATTAACCACCAATGAATCCCCAAATACCTGAAAAAAATCATTAAATCTCTCAAAAAATGAGATCTATATATATATATACATAAAAAAAATAACTGATCATGTACCTGTAACCAGTGATGCAACATTCTCCCCACCATGGGTCTTCCCGACCCAATAATATTGAAAACCCAATTGTATAGAAATTGTATTGGGAATCACTCAAACATTTACATCTCACGTCATATTTTTCTTCAAGAATAAAATCATGTAGCCATAAAACCCATAGTACACTAATTCATGTACTACATAATACAATCTATTACATATTCTCAATTTTCACAGACACATGAGTTGTAACAACTTTTAATTACATAATAAAATTAATTATTTTATAATTAGTATTTTTATATAAAAAATAATTCAATATTAGTATTAATGAAATTAGTAAAAAACTATTTTAAATAAATATTAACTAACCAATTGATAAAATATATAAACAAATGATAAAATTATAAAAAATGGTTACAAATTTAATTTTATCAAATATATATATATATATATATATGTTTGTAAATATTATTTTATCTATAAAAGAATAAGGTAACTATTTACATGTTTTTTATAATTAAAAATACAAAAATAAGTTAAATTTTCCAAAAAAAAATTATCAATTAGTTTTACGAAAAAATATTTTGGTTACTAAAATGTTATACTTATATCATTTAAGAAAATTTATGAAAAGAATGATTAAAAATAATATAACATAAATATCTCAAAAAATGATGTTATGAAAATATTAATGAATAAAATTTGACTAACCATAATTGTGGATTCAACATATTTTATTTTTAAATTATTTAAATTGATAAATATTAATAGAATTTGCGTAAATAAAAAATATAGAAACAATTCATAATTCAAAGATTCATTCTTATTTAAAATTAAAAATTAAAATTAATATATATATATATATAATATGAAATAATACATATATATATATATATATTGGTTAACATAATTGTTTCTAAAATATATATTTAACCAAAATATAGAAATACATTTTTTAAAAATGAAATTATTATTGATAATTATAATAATGATAATAAAAATAATAACAAATGTTAAAAATTGTAACATTGATAAATGATTATTTGTATGAAAAGGGGAATCTGTTTTTATTTTTTTAAGGCTCAATCGATGCTAAGGGTTTCGGGAAGGGAAGATGGTTTCATCCTCTCGAGATCTAAATCGAGAAATAGTTCCATTTCCTTGAGAGAAATTGAGCTCGTGAGAAGGAGATGTTGAGGATAATATTCATAAAAGAGTGATATGGAGGATGTGTAAGTATAAAATGAGATCAGAAGCACTATGGGCATTGGATCAATTCGGTATCAAACATCGATGATTCTTGAATTCCTAAGCAAACATACAAGGGATTCTAGAGTGCCGATGTGGGTTTTGGAGTAATATCATCTTCAAAGTAATTATTTAGTTATTTATTTTTATTAGGTTTCCTAATCATATTATTTCATTCATGTTTTCATCTTCCTTGTTCTCTTCTACTATCAACGTTGATTCTCCCAGAATATTGTCTTATTTTTATGGGTGATATGAATATTAGTATAATTTTTTTCAAATACGTATATGATATATATAGTGTCCATTTTATGAAAAATGTCTTTATCATCATTTTTTTAAGCATCAATAAAAATTATTTTCTCTTTTTGACTAATAATTTTTTTTCATTTTAGTATTCTTGTTCTTTTAAAATCCAGTTGTGAAGGTCATCATTGCTCAAATTGCCTCTTTTTTTTATTCTTAAATTTTCAAAAAACAATCATCAATTAAAACCTATTAGACTTCATAAACTACAAAATTTCTTATTAATTTTATTCAATGAAATTAACCAGAAAACATTAATGAATATTTAAAAATATATTGATCAAATTTCTCATAAATAATCTCATCAGCATCAGTTATTCAGATTTAGTTGTTTTTTTCATCTACTACATGTGAAAAAATTGATGAATATAGGTGATATTTAAATAAATTATAACCAAATATAGTTATTTGAAATAGATTGTAAATATAGAGTTTTTTCAACACTTTCTAAAATATCTTTTTCTTGAGGGTTGCACATCCAGGTCGAAGTGTTGCTTGATCAGATTTCGTGTTTCCCTTCTTGGGTGTTGCAATTCCTAGGTAATTCAATTAATTTTTTATATAATTAAGAGAGAAATAAAATATTCTCCCCTGGTTCACCTTTTTTTTATGCAGGGGAGTGAATATTATCAATGTATTCTATGATTATAATTTTTATAAAATTACTTGTCAATTTAAGAGAATTAATTTTTTTAAATTTTTATTTCAGAAAATACTATAGTCATAAGGGGTTATTATTTTTAAAACATAA
The DNA here is from genome assembly GCA_963277665.1 of Viscum album. NCBI lineage: Eukaryota > Viridiplantae > Streptophyta > Magnoliopsida > Santalales > Viscaceae > Viscum > Viscum album. The sequence goes on along the minus strand of OY728140.1, from coordinate 1,353,549,811 downwards.
TTTTTATTTATGTTTTATGGTTTTATTTTTAAAATTTTATTATATTACAATTATGTTTATTATTTTTATGGGGTTTCAAATTGTAAAATATAAATGATTTCTATGTTTTAATTTCAAAATCATATTTGATGAAAAGACATTATTTTTTCAAATATATAGTTTAATGTAAATATTTTATGAATATTTAATTATTTTTTATAAGAAAATGTATCATAGTATTATTAATATTATTTTTAAAAACATATTATTATCAAATTATAATTTATACGAATTATTTCCCAATGAATATTAATGTTAGAAAAGTATATTAGTTTATATTAGAATCTCATGTGAATTAAAATTGAGTATATTTCATATGAAAATAGAATGGTATTTCATTATACATATAGTTAAATTCCCAGGTGTTGGAATAAAATATTTATATTTAATTTATTTATATAGTATTTTTTTGATTTAGTCCTAGAATTCATAAAATTCATTGATTTTTTCAAAACTTTAAAATTTATTTGTGAAGAAATAGTTTTTTTTAAAGTACTGATGCATTAATGCATTTTTTTTATTTTTTAATATATCATTTATCTTTGAGAGGTTTTTTGAATGGATTGTGTTTGAGGTAGACAGACCTTGAAAAATTTTTCTTAATAATTATATCATGCACATTTGTGTCAATTTATTTGATGAGGAATGAGGACATAACCCATGTCCTCAAGAGAGTGATATTTCTTTTAGAAAGTTTTTTTCTATTGTAAAATCCATATATCAAAATAACCTATACTGAATGTATTAATTTTAAACATTATTTTAATGTAGAAATACATATTTTTTGAAATAAGTGATTTGGAATGATTTATCAACATAATAAGTATTTTTGAAATGTTTTAGAATGGTATTAAATATATCAAATATTAAATTTTGTTATAAGTATTTTGGCAGTGTTTTTAGAAAGGTTTTCAAAAAGCATTGTTCAGTAGTTTTAAAACCACATACTAGGAAATTTTATTCTTACCACATGATTTAAATATATTTTCACATTCCTATGGGATGTTATAAGTTGGATTACATCACTTATAAAGTTATCACACATAAATAAAATAAGATTATTTGTTTTATTTTTTGTATAACTCTGATGAATTTTGTTGTGTTGTATAATTAACCAGAACCTACATCGAATATCTTTATGGATTGTATAATTTATTTTTTATCAATTAAAATATCATTAAAAAAAGAATATATATATATATATATATATTATTTTTAGCACTAAATTGTGAAGAGATTGTTCAAGTGATTAATGATGGTATCAGAGAAATTGTGTAAACAAAATAGGTGATTAGACATTGTCATTTTAGGAAAATTAAATATAAGAAATAAATTTTTTTTCATCATCTTGTTAATATAGTTCACTTATAGATAAATAATTTCATTCATTCTAATTCTGAAGAGGGAAATAAAAAAATTTCTCAAATATTTTGAACGAATTATGAGGGTATAATTCAATTATCGGGGGTCGAATATTACTTCATTAGTTTTAATAAATTAATTATTAATTTTATTGTTATTATTTTAATTTAAACATTATTTAAATTTTAGTAATAATAATAATAATAATAATAAAATCAATGAATATTAAATTATCAATTAAGAAAATAAATAATTAAATAAATAAAATAAAATAACAATGTTTTTATTAAATTTTAAAAATTATATATATTTATATATATAGTTATATATAATATTTTATCATTAAAAATATGTTAGAGTTTCTGTTTTATTAATTAAAAATAAAAAAAAATAAAATAATTTACCAAGAATCATCAACAATTAGGTTTATACAAAACAAAATTTTTTAACAAAAGTTCTATACTAACAATATTTTTGAAAAACGATGAAAAGAATAATTAAACCTAATAAGACATAAATATTTGAAATAAATACTGTTATGGAAATACTAATGAATAAAATTTGAGTATCTAGAATTATGTCTTCAATATATTTTATTATGAAATTATTTTAGAGAATAAATATCAATAAAAATTATTTGAAAAAAGAAAGAGGGGAATAATTCATAATTAATAAATTCATTAATATATAACATTATAAATTAAAATTAATATATATGTATATACATATTAAAAATAAATATTAATTCATCAATATATATATGAATTGGGATAATTATTTTTAAAATCTATATTTAATATAAGTAAATATATACATTTTAATAATGAAATTATAATTGATAATAATAATAAAAATAATAATGATGGTTTTTTTAAAATTAACCTAGATAAGAGGTTATGTGGAGAAGAGGGCGATATAGTTTGTTTCTTTGTATGGATTAGTCAAAGTTAGGGTGTTTTAGAGCCATAAATGGGTTTTCCCTCCCAATAGTCGAGTTATACATGAGTTTCAATTACCTTGGAGAAACCAAGCTCGACCGAAGGGGAGATCGAGTCTGAAGGTCATCGCCTAATGAGATGGAGTCTGATAAAGGAAGAACCGATATCAAATGCACTAAGGACACCTGATTAAATGGGTATTGAACCATGATGAGCGTTGAATTCCAAATATAAATTAGAATGATGTTTCTAGTGCTTATGTGGGGTTTGGACTTTGATCTCCTTCAATAAAGAATAGTAGGTGGTTATTTTTTAGGTTTCCTAATCACCTTCTTCAATACAGGTTCTTCATCATTCTTTTTTTAATCTATGGTTGATATCGATTGTCCCAGTTTATCATCTTGTATTTAATGGTGATATTAATGAAAATATTTTTTTTTTGAATATATGATTGTGATCTATATTTGGGTTTTTAATGAATACTATGTTTATCCCCGATTTTGGTTGAGTAATGAAATAATATCTATTTTCTATTCTATGGATAATAAAATTGATTTATCCATATTATTATTAATAATTTATCAATATATTCCAACATGAGTCATCACTTATCAATGGACACCTTTTTAGGCTTAAAGTACTAGCAAATATGAATTTATTAAACACAATTACTCCCCTAAACATAAACTATCTTTTTCTTTTTTCCTTACATTGAATTCAATCGGATGACAAAAAAATAATTAAAAATATGTGGATAATCTTTCTTAGAAAGAATTATATCTGAATCACACAATCTAATTTGGTTTTTATTAATTTAATCTTCAAGGAAAAATTAATTAATATATCTGATATTGAAATATCTTATAATTAAATATAATTATTTGAGATAGAATATTAATAAATAATTTTGTTTTTCACTACATCCTTTTTTTGACTGTTTCACATCCTGGTTGATATACTCCACACCATTCTTTGGTGATACACTACATGTGAACTACACGATCTTTGTGATACAATTAAAAGAGAAATAAATCCTATTTCATGGTTCAATTTTTTTTTGTTGATGGAGTTAGTTTTATATATGTATTTTATCATTAAAAGATTTATAAAATTACTAGTCCATGTTAGAGAATCATTTATTTTCAAAATTATATTTACTTTAAATGTTTTTATTAAAATAGAAAAATATTTTTAATGCATAAATTATTTTTATGTATTATGGGTTTATTTCCAAAATTTATATATATTAAAATTATATTTTTACTTATTAAGGGATTTTGAATTTTAAAATAAAAATGATTTCTATGTTATATTATTTATATTATTATTAAAATATTAATTTCTAATTATAATTTATATGTATTTATTTCAAATTAATAATTATTTTAGAAAAGTAGATGAAATAATATTATCATCTCATGTGAGTTGAAATTTTGAATATTGCATATGCATACAGAATGGTCATGAATTATGCATATCGTTAACATCCCATGCATTTGACCAAAATATTTTTATTTAAGTTAGTTATATGGAATATTTTAACCAAGTCATTAAATATATTAAATTCATAGATTTCTCTAATTTCTAACTGTGTTTTAAGAAATAACTGGTTTTTATAAACTATTGATGTTTTATAGTTATATTCTAATTTGAAAATAATTCTACAAGTTTTGAATGGGTTTTTATGGATTGTTTTTTATAAATTTGGATCTTAAAATTATTTTCTTTAAAATTTAATTAGGAACTTGTGTACTGATTATGTTGTGGATGAATGGGGAGTGAACCGCTGACCTCACAAGAGTGATCCTACATGTCTCTACATGGTTTTCAAAGGGTCCTCCAAGTCTCGAAATAATCCATCAGGAAATAAATATTTTTCAAAGTAATTTTAATTTTAAAAAGCAAGTGTTTTAAATTTTTTTGGAATATATTATTAATATAAATGTATTCATGAAATGTTTTTTTAGTTATTATGTATATTAAATATTTATTTTTGATATAATGTTTTTCAAACATTTTTTTAAATGTTTTTCATAAAATAATTTTCCACTGCTTACAGAGAAAATTCATGCTCATCTCATGTTTTAAACACATTTTCACATGTATTTTATAATATATAAGAGGAATGAATTTTCTTATACAGTTGGTGCATATGAAGTGAATTAGGGATTTTATTTCATTTTTTTTAAATGTGATGACTTTAATAGTGTTGAATAGTTCTACTTCACCATGATTGGAAACTCTCCTAGGATGTATAATGTACTTTTTATTAAATCACTAATATATTAAAAATATTTTTTAAAACAAATATTTTAGCACTTAATCCAAAATTGCATGTCTGAGTCTTTAAAAGAGATATCATATTATCCAACACTCCGTCAACATGATCCCACTGAATCACTTAGTAATGATCTGGTTGATACATCATTAATTAAGATACATAAGACACATTATATACATATCTAATCCTCGATGGAAAATCCAACAGATATGAAACCTCATTAACCCATTAAAGTAACTCAAAAGGGGCAATGTTGGAGGGGATAATTTTTCCTACTTCACAAAATAGCAATGGACATTCATTGGAAATATTCTCAATAACGCATGATCAATTACATCGAATGAAAACAATCATCCATGATGATATGAATGTGGTTTTTGAAGGATCAGATCATTCTCTATTCTCTTCTTTATCATCCAAATCTTACTTTTTGTTTCCTGTACAATTCATGTTCGAACCAATGATGTCTCGCCTATTTCCACTTAAAATGTAGAAAATGATAAGTATTCTGAAACTATTCGTCCATATGATCATTATATACCAAGCCTAGATAACTTATATTGTATGAGAACTCCACTAAAAGTATGTGCTCCCACCGTAATCCCACAAAATCCATTAAAAACACTTAAACTTGTCTTCGAACATTTATATTAACCTATTGGATTGTCCATTCATCTGAGGATGACACAAAATTTTAATAGTTCACTAATACCCAAGGGATTAACCTAATGATTTTGAGAAATTATATGTGAATCATGGAACTCAATTCGATACTATCCATAATTTTATATCATTCCTCTTTACTAAATATCAAATATATATTTTAGACAATTCATCCTCTATTTTTTATTCAAAAATATAGAAGAAATTTGGATGAAATTGTGATATGATCCAATATCACTTATATGGAAGTGTGTTTCCTAACCATCCTTGGGAGACCAAAAAAACATATATTTTTTCCATTTCCAAACATTAATAGGTACTGAATGCATCATACATTCTGGTCACATATGATCTACCATAACCTATTGACATGTGAGGCATCTAAAAAAAACACAACTACGTTCCTATTATTCTGGTGAAAAAAAATTATACCTTCAATTTCTTACACAAAATCTGTATTCTAAGATGAATATCTTATCTTGAATTATGGAAATCATGATAATGTTTCTCTTAACAAGAAAAAGGAATGAACATCTGAATTTGAAAACACAATATTGATCCTTTATCAAGATTTCATCTCTCAATTCTCTCCCAACCATTCATTTTTACCTCTAAAAAACGATTTAGAATTTTTTGTTTGTTCCTCTTTAATATTATCAACCAAATCAGGAATAAAAGAAACTATAAAAAATATCACTATAATAAAACGGTCTTCATAATCCAACTGCTTGTCATCATTCAATGATATTAGTTTCCATCCATTTGAAGCCTCTTTATCCAAAATAAATATTACTTTCTTATTAATTAATCCTCTAAAGAGTTATTATTACCTAGTTTTTACATTAATTAAAATCTAAACACTTATGATAATCCACACATATTCTTTATCACATATTAAAATAATGTTATGAGAAAATTCATTTCATACACTTATGATCTATAAACATAATAATTTTATCACCAAAGATGTAATTATACCAAGTCTTCATTGAATGTATTACAACACCAAAATAAAAAATATGTAGTTGGGTTATTCATCTCATTTAACGATAATTTCCTTAATCAATAGGTAAAACATAACCCCCTTCATGAGAACACAACCCAAAAAGTATCCTAAATCATCACAGTACACCACTCAACCCAAAATTAATTTAGGAAATATCAATACTATTTTTAATGTAAGATGGTCTTTAACAACATGAAAAGTCTTCTTACATTCACCATTCAATTTTAATGGGATGTTTTTCCTTTTAAAATCTATCATGACTGATTCTATTTGTGAAAATTATTAAATAAGGCATTTTTATTTTCTAGCTAAGCCAAGGAAAATATGTATCTCAAAGAAATTATTTGTATGTTCAATGAGATTGTAGCCTCTATCTTTTTTGGATACATAGGAAATCATTTTTCAAAGATTGAATGTCCAAGGAAACATACATATATTAAAAAAAATAAAACATTGAATGTTTAGTGTATAAATTATAATCCCATAAGATACCAAACACTATCTCCATGTGTTTCTCATGTCTACCCCTATCCTTGAATTCACAATTATGTCATCCAGAAAATACAACATAGAAAAATCAATATACCACTGAAATATCAAATTCATAACTTCAATAAAGACCGTTTTTCAGTTGTAATATGAAAATACATAACAAAATATTCATAACTTCTATATTTTCAACCTAAATGTATCTTCATAATAGTCTCCTTATTAAACCACACTTAGTTATATCACAAATACAAGTCAATTTTGGAAGACCATTAGGATCCCCTCAATTTGTCAAAAATATTATCAATAAATATATGCAGAAAAAAATTTGTTATCATAACATGGTTAATCAAAATTGAATCTACATATAGTAGTAGGGTTCCATATTCCTTTTTTCACAAAATAAACCAATGATACCAATTGAGACATACTACTCCAAAAAAACCCATTTCCTTCTAGAACTTCCAAATAGACATTAAATTCATTTAATTATATTAGTTCAATTATGTAAGTTAAATATGATATAATATTGGTTCATGGTAGGTGATCAAATGTAAAAACTAATTCTATTTTTGGTGGAAACCATATGAAATTATCAGGAAAACATCAGAAACCCAATAAAAATTCTGGAAACCCAGTACTCCTGATCCCATCCACCAATTCCACGGTCAAAAGTTACTAACTAGTTTGTGAAATTTCCAATTATTAGTTCAAAAAATCTTTTTCCACTTTTCTTTTTCATTTAAATAACCTCTATAGATATGATCAATTTCATAAGTAGTTGTAAAACATACCCATAATGTAAGATAATCAATATGATATTCGGACATAATAAACCAATACATAAAATTTATTTTTTCAAATAGAAATATCTTAAGAATATTGAAATAAAAATAAATTCAACACCATCAATTATTATAGAATGTTATTTTCACATAAGTCATCAATGTTCACTTTGTTCAATAGGTGATTAATGTTTCAAAATAGAAGGAATCATCTCAACATGAAAACCCACATGATTGAAAACACAATATGTTATTAACTAAAAGGATGATTATATATCAAATGGTTATTCTGTAAGTAAATAATTCAAATGAATCGTACCTATCACTATATATTTTCTAGATTGATCATCCAAATTTACATTCATAGCCCCATTCAATTTCTTATAGAATGTATTTTTTAAATTTTTACCATATTGAGATTGAACAAGTTTAGGAGTCATTATATTACTCAAATCACAAATGATTTATTGGTTCTCCTAATGAGAATTATTCTACTTCTCTCATCCAATGGAAGAAAATGATGTCTATTAAACATGATATGTTCCCTTAGAAGAAGAATTTGAGAAACTATTAAAATACCCTAGAAAAGACCTATATTGTTAAAAATTTTACATAATCTATGTGGTTATATACAATATCACTTAATGTGATTTCTAGAACACAATTGAATGTATCTATTCTTACTCTATAGTCTAGGTGAAAAATTTACTAATCCCTCTATATAATTCTGATTCATACTAGAACCTTGGAAAAAGGTGTCACTCTTTCTCTCATTCCCAGCATTAGAGTTCCCACCATTTACTATACGTATCAACATGATTCCTCTATATTCATTACATGTGATGTCTCTTTCTTCACCCATATATATATTATAAATATTTTTTACAATCCAATATACAATGCAATTAAATATTTTAGAAAATCTCTTTCGTAAACCCCAATTCAAAGATGTTTTCATTTAATGAGGCACTTCTGGAAACTTTCGGAGTAAGGGGATCTAAATTTATATATTCAGTAGCATATTTTATCATTAAGAGGTTTTATTTCTATAATATTAAAATATATATTATTCTAGAAATTCTAAACAAGTGAGGATATAATTTTTTTGAATAATTCTTCCAAATCCTCTAATGCATTGATTGGTTTAAATTTATCATGAACTACTAAATCCCACCACTATCATGAAAGATCCTATGTTATGTACATAGCCGAAATGAATTTCATATTAGCTGGTGTTCATAGGAAATTAATTATTTGATTAATCCTATTTATACAGAATTCTACTTTCTATGGTTCTAAATAACTTTGAAATATGGGTGAGTTATTCCTCTCACACATAATAGGATGATCAACTTGCCTTGGGTTATTTCTTTTTTTCACTCTATCCAAATCTTGAAAATCTTTGACAATACCCTAAATGATTTATTGATACTAATGTGAATCATGTAAATCAACATTCTCATCAACCACTCCTGGTTAGTTTTGAGGAAACCCACCTTGTTCCATTTCCCATAAGCAAAGGAAATCATCATTAGTTCCACTCTCTAAAATCTTAAGTCTTAAAAGTATACAATTTAACAAATTAAACATATCACAACAATGCTTTCCAAAATTCAACAATTTAATTTTTCACACCACTTTCAAGAATTCCACCATACATTTTGAAAATCAACCCATTTTTCAGCTATGATAAAAAATCTATAAATATTTAACAAAGCAAATATCAATTCTAAAAAATTATTATAAAATCCTAGTGGGATTTCATAACTATAAATGCATGTGAATATCTTCTCATCTGCTAAACCCAAGATGGAAAGGTTATAAATCCTATAGTTGTCTCAAAACAATCATGTACATAGCACCCTAAAAAATAAATGTGTGGCCTAATTAATTTAGATACCCATATTTATGATCCAAATTTCATTTTTTGACAATAATAATCCTTGAAACCAATTTAATTTATTGACTAAATCATAATTATTTTCAACTCTATGATCAAAAAAACTGATAATATTTTTAATATCTCACCCCCACCCATTGTATTTTAAAATGGAAGAGTTGTTACTAAGCGTATGGTGACATCCCCATGACACCAAAGGATAGCATTGAATGCTAAGGGTTGTATTAAAATTAGAGGATTATTTTCTATCGGGATGTGAACATATGATAAAATGATAACAATAACTAAACAACCATAATATGTTGCGTGAGAACAATATAATTTAACTCAATGAGTAACCAATCTAGAGGGATGGGTTTGGAATTTTAAATGAATTTTCCTCATGCAAAATTTTCTTCTATATATCTCCCAAAAACTTATCTATCTTCGTAATCTGATCTAGATCCTATAGTTTCATCGATCCCCTATGAGCCTTCCAAATCTATGCCTCCTCCAGCCCCATCATTTAAAGAATCTATCTGTGGGATCCACTTTTAGTAGAATGGTTATGAGGCTTTCTCGGAGGTATCCTGAGGCTCAAAATCACTCTTGAAAGATAGTATCTCATTTCATGATATCCCTTATATAGCTTTTAGTGGAGCATTTAGTCAACTGTCATGGACTCTATTAGCGAGATTCGAGATAGAAAAAACATCAAATGTAATATTCTAATGCTTCTTCAGTTCATGGAGTTTGGAATCCCTAGAATGTTATTCAGTGATGAATGAAAAATCGTTCTACATCATGTTGTCTTCTGAAGAAGACTTTTTCAGGGCATGGTGTAAACGTCCTAATTCTGAAGGATGGTGGAGGTTCACCATGTTCCACTAGTCAATGGAAATTCAACTATTTAAAGACTCATCCATGGATATTATTTGTATTTTTATACCTAGATTTCCAATTACTTTCATGATCTCCAGTTTCCTCTGTGGTATCATAAAAATCATGGGCTACTTTCTTTTTTCTAATGAGATGTCCCTTCAACTAGAGGTTGGGTGACACATCATATCTGTTTGGAGAGAGATTTAGCACACCCTCTTCTAGAAAATATTCTTCTGAGGCTTAGAGGTATGAAAAATTTGTCTCTACCTCGGGTATATCTCATTTTTCCATTCTTCTTATCAAGATACTACAATCAAGGGAACACATCCCCTGAATTCAATAAATATCGTCAATGAATGATTTTTCGTGGTCAGGATAAGATCTCTCGCAATTATGATAAATCCTCAGCAGAGCCTGGTGCATTCCCTTGTTGATCTGATCTATGACCTACAGATCGATGTAAGGGAGTTCTTATCATATCTTACTCCTTTACTTCATCCACCTCTTCTTCTCAAGAAAATAGTCATTTGGTGATGTATACCCCCCTTGTAAGTACTTGATTCCACTCAAATATCAAAGAGAATAAATTTTTTATTGATTCTCAGTTACCATGGCCCCTATAGTTTTTATTCTCTTTCATGACTAGGTATAATAGTGTATTATCACAAGTCACACCCTCTCCTCTGTGACTCGCTATCATAGATCTTTTCTAATAGGTTAATTATGACCCTAGAATGAAGGTTTCTTCAATTTTTATTAGCTCAACATTCAATAAAATGGTTGAGATAATATCAGAACCCCTACCCATGGGCATATTCCCATATACACTAAATGATCTTATGTCAGAATTAAATTCCCCAACTTCACTGATTCAAATTATCTCAAGTGGAGACTTGACTAGATCACAGTCGAAATCCAAAACAAAAACATGTTCTTCAATGAAATGTTAGTTCCATGAGTCTGGGGCCAAATCCACTTGCATCTTCCAGCGATGATCATTTTCCTCATCTATAATTCATGCGGATTGTGCTCTAGGGTAAAGTCAAATTTCATTTCCAAAGTGCGTCATAATTACTATGTCTCTATGGTTTCAGTTCATGAACCCAAACAATATCATTCAAAGGAAAATAAATTTTCTCATCATTTTTGAGTTCAGGTATTACTTAATGGTTTCCTTACTAATTCTAACATCTAGTTATTTAGAAAATATTCTATTTCAGTATACCTGATCTCTTCATCCGATGAGTTTATCACTAAGAAAATACCAAAGGGATACAGAGATATCATCATATTAGGTTTTGATTCCAAATTTTATGACCAAGCTAGAGAGTCCCTCTAGGGCACATGGTTCTCCTCTCTCATTGTGCGCAGCAAACCTGTGACCCTTTGAATCGGGCTACATCATTAGTTCCCTCTTCTATGAAGAAGAATTTTACAGAAGTTGTCAAATCTGCCGTGAATCCTTCCTTAACTGATTTCGTATCTCCCTCTCCTGGAAGGGTGATTAAGAAAGTCCGGATTGCACATGTTACTGAAAATTAGAAATTTGTTGAGGAATGAGTCAGCTTATGTGAGTTTTCTATCATTGCCCGCATCCTCACCCCGAAGGGTTAGAGGATGTGGAAGTTTTCTGAGATGAATAAGAATATCGCTGTCCAGTGGGGATTTGAGGACTGGAAAATGACTGCGATGGGAAGGGGATTATTCCACATTGTATTCCCAAATCATGATTGCAAGTGGAAAACATGGAGTGTTGGATCTGTCACTCTTATTCCTAGAATACTACGAATTCAGGAATGTGATCATAATTTTGATCCCTCTAATGTGATTAATACCCATGTGCAGGTATGTGTATGAATCTATAAACTCAATTGGATCTTATGGGACATTGCGTCTGCTGTGGGCAACCCGATCAGGATGGATCGTCAAACTGATATTCCCAGATTTGGACACTTTGCTCGTGTCCTGATGGAGATTGATATGGCAAGAACACTGGTGGAAGAGGTGGTCCTTACAACTCGGGACGATAACATCTCATTGGTAATTTTCTATGAATGGAATCCGAAATTTAGCAGGGAATGCAATTTCTTCAGGCATCTCTCTGAGGAATATAGGAGGGCTAGCACATGTTCCTTTGTAAAGCTATGGGTGATGATTATGCTGGACGTAGAAAGGCTGTTGATAAGAGGCAAAAACCAGCATCCACTTTGACTAATCTGAAGCCAGTGGGGAATGAGTATGAGGTATTACCGGCTGATCTGATCTCCTTGGCTGGAATTGGGGATATTGAGCAGGTGGTCAAGGAATTTGTTCCTCATGATATCTGCACATCCGTAGGACCATCTTTTTCTTTCTTTAGATGGAAGGATTTATTGCATGAGAATGGAGTTTCTACCCCCTCTGTTTTTTTTTTTCATGCTAATATCGATACTAATATTCATGATGCAGTGAATCAGATTTCTCTAGGTCGCCCATAGCTCATTGATGATTCTGTCAGCGACCTGCTGGGCCTTCTGTTGGAGGGCATGATGTTATGGCAGGGCATCCTTCAGAGTCGCAGGCCAATTTTGTTATTGATACTCGTGATGCAGTGAATCAAATTGTTCTGGGCAGACCACAAGTCATTGATGAAGCTATCCAGCTACCTACTGGACCCGTTTATGGAGGCCTGAATGCAGTGGAAAGGAATCTTTCAGAGTCTCCGACTCCTGCTGATCCTCAGAATGAGGCATTGGATGAGGTGGAACCACTCACCCAGGTTTCATCAAGTAGAACTGGTAAGAGGATAATTGATGGTGAATCAGCTGTGGGAATTCGCCAATCCCTCAATAAATTCATCCCCCTCTCTGGAATTTTTTGGTCTGATAACATTGGGGTTGAAGAACATGATGATGTCCCAGATGATGAGGTCAAGGACACTAAGTCAAAGAGTCCGCAAGAAGAAAAAATCACCATAACAAAGAAGCAGAAGGGCAAGGCCAAAAAAGATGATACCTGGGGGATCAAACAAGATCCCTGACGACCCTCAATAAATGAGGCTTATCTTCTGGAATTGTCCAGGGCTTGGGAATGCTCCCATAGTGTTGGCCCTTCGAGATATTGTCATGAACAACAAACCTTTGGTTATTGGACTTGCTGAGCCAAGGCTGATCTTTGTCAACTGTAAATCTTTTAAATGGAAATCTCTTGGATAATCATTTTCTGAGCACAATTTAGATGAGAATAATGTGGAGAGACTATTGGTATTGAAGCATGATTTTGCCAGCCTCATCTCTTGCACCCAAGGGAATCAAATTGTCTCAATATCTGTTGTAATTCATGGGGCCTCGTTCTTTGTGTCTTGTGTTTATGTGGCTAACTCTTATATTAAAAGGTGGGAATTATGGAGTGGTATTGTATCTCTCTCATCTCGAGTGCCTCACAACTAGATCATATTAGGTGATTTCAACACAGTTCTTCGGGCCGAGGAGAAAACTGGTTCCAACTTTAATCGGCTGGTAGATAGAGTTCTCTCAATACATTGACCAATGTATATTGAATGAAGTGTGTATGGTTGGTGAAGATTTTACCTGGGGTAGATACACTCTCAATGGGAGGTAATCCAGTATGTTGGATAGATGCTTATTCAAGTTGAAGATATCAATGACACCCTTACTGCCTCTGGTCTTGTTCTTCCAAAAAAATCCACTCTGATCATAATCCATTGGTGGGTGACATCTCCATGGGAGGTGTGCACGGTGCCCCTATTCCTTTCAAATTTAATAATGCATGGCTTGTGATTCAATGGTGTAGGGAGAATGTCATTAATGCTTGGAATTCTGAGATGATGGGTCTCCCTCTCACATTCTATCATCAAAATTCAAAATCACCCAGATGAGGATGAAATAATGGAGCAAGATTTCTTTATCTAAGTTGGATGAGGATATCAAGGCTTCTGGAGATCATCTTCTTGAGTGTGAGTATATGATTTAGCTGAATTCCATGCCTTCCAGTGAAAAAATTCAGGCTTTATCAAACCATGATGGGCTGCTGAATAATATGGAAAATATGGCTAGATCATTGTACAATGTTTGGTGGTTGAAGGAGGGGGATAGGAACTCTAGATTCTTTCATCGGCTACATAAAGAGAGAAAAATCAAGAGTGGAGTCACTACCCTTTACATCAATAGAACTCTTCTCACCATAGAAAATGAAATCTCCAATGTAGTTGTTAACTACTTTACTGAGCATTATTCTGATAATGGGGCTGATAGAACTCACACAATTGTGAAGAACATTACTCTATTGATGATCAGATCAATGACAAGATTGTGGAGGCTCCTGGGGGGAAAGGAGGTTAGGGAAGCTTTGTTCTCTCTGAACAATGATAGTGTTGCAGGGCCTGATGGCTTCACAAATAAATTTTTTATGTTTAACTAGGAGATTTTTTATGATGAGGTTATTAATGCAGTAAGATAGTTCTTTTTTAATGCCTTTATGATGTATGGTTTCAACTCCAACTTCATCACCCTTATACCCAATAAGGAGAGTTATGTGGATATCATAGACTTTAGGCCGATTGCAATTGGAAACACCCTTCCAAAGATAATCAGCAAAATCATTGCCATAAGGCTGGGAATTGTGGTTAATGGAATCATCACCCCGAATCAATTTGGGTTCATTCCAGGAAGAAGAATTCAAACCTGCATTTTTACTGCCTCTGAATGTATTAATGTTATAAGAAGGAAGGTGAAACAAGGGAACTTTTCAATAAAGATTGATATCACTGGTGTTTGACACTATGAAATGGAGTTTACTTTTGTCCAATCTCAGAATGCGTGGATTTTCAACAAAGTTTTTTAATTTGATAAATGTAATTCTTAAGCGTGCTAGGCTCACTATTTTGGTTAATGGATATCCTAGGGGTTTCTTTCAGTGCTCCGGGGGTTCCTGGGAAGGGGGTCCAATTTATGGCCTATTATTTTCCCTTTCTGAGGATTACTTATGTCTATACCTCAATATCCTTGTATAGGCTGGACTGTACAATCAGATTTAAGATAGAAGGAATCATTATGCTCCCACCCATCTTTTATATTCATATGATATCCTCTTTTTTGTTCATGCTAATTCAAGGATTGTTTCCTCTATTATGGATATATTTAAAACTATGAGGATGTGGCTGTACAGGCCATTAGTTTCCAAAAATCATTTTTTGTTTTTGGGGAGGGAGTGTCCATTAGGAAACAAAACAAATTCATAAGGTATATTGGGGTTAAGTAGGGTTCTTTTCCATTTAACTATCTTGTAGTTCCTCTCTTTTGGGGAAATGTGAAAAGGTGTCACCTGGTATCTATCTTCTCTCATATCATTTCTCAAATGGAAACATGGAAAGGGAAAGGGATGTCTCAAGCTGAGAGAATCTAACTTATTAACTTGGTGATTACCTCTATGTTTGTCTATGAGTTTTCTATTTATTGGTGACCCAAGGCTATCATAAAAAACTCTTAAGGATCATCAGAAATTTCTTATGGACCGGCTCCATCAATGTGAAAAAGATGGTTGTTGTGTCTTAGAGAGATTGCTTCAAGACCATTGATATGGGAGGTCTTGGAATAAAGGACATGGGTCTATTCTTTGAATCTCTACTTAGCAATTTTACATGGAATCTGGTCACTTCTAATGACATTTCAATGGAGTTCATTTGAGCTCAACTCACTCCAATGATTTGGGCCGGATAACCTTATTATCACTCTTCTTCAATATGGACTACTCTGAAGTACTCTTTTAATGGGATTATGATCTGTTCAAAGTGGGTTGTTTGCAGGGACTCTATGATTAATGCTTGGATCACCAATTGGCTAACTAGTACAATCTAAGAGGATGATATTATTCCACCTGATAAGCTACATTCCTCAATTTCCTCTGTTCAGCCTGCTAATTTGAGTATATATGGCTTTACTCCTCAAATTCAAGAGGAAGTGCAGAAATATAATTATACTGACAGTGAAACCATGGTTTGGAAACAG
Source organism: Viscum album (assembly GCA_963277665.1). Lineage (NCBI taxonomy): Eukaryota > Viridiplantae > Streptophyta > Magnoliopsida > Santalales > Viscaceae > Viscum > Viscum album. The sequence continues at coordinate 1,353,533,482 of OY728140.1, read as the reverse complement.
AGTTCCACTGGTGGTCTTACTACTCGATCTATATATCTGTATATGTGTGATGGGTAGATCACTACCCCTCAGTGGCTCTTTGCTATCCGGAATTTCTTCATCTCTCCTACAGAGTACCTGCACTTTTGGAGTATATGGAAACAAAGGCTTCTAGTGTAGAATCTTCTTCAAAGGACTAGGATTCAATTTTCCTCAGCCTTCCCACTATGTTTTGAAGCAAGGGAGACAATTGAACACTTGTTTATTTCTTGTGATTTTCCAGTAGATTCTGGAGATACATTCAAGATATGGTTGGGTGCTGCTTGGATTTGAGGAGTTTGGAGGGTCTGTATGCCTCAGCTACTAGTGCAAGGTGCAGTGAACAGGTTTATAACATTTTCCTGGTTGTTGTTGAAGCCATGGTAGCATCATTTGAAAGGACCACAATGGTCATGTGTTTGATGATATTAAACCATCGTTCTAGTCTGGAGTTAGAGTCATACATAGAGTAGTATGCAATGCTTCATGAGTACATATTGGATGTATGTATAGGGACCCAAGCCTTTTACAAATAACATTTCATTATTTTAAGCATAATTAATCATCAGAGTACAAGCCAATGATCATTAAGTATAGTGTCTTGGAAGACTATGTACATATAACATAAAACATGGGACTAAAAAAATCTTTATTTAATATCCATAAAGAGCTTCTAACTTTATTTGAGCTCTTACATCTGCATGGGGTACCCTGGGGAACACATGAACAAAGGGATGAGCTAAAGAGCCCAGTAAAGGAATGAACATAAGGATACATCTCAAGCACATGAGTTAGGAGGCATGACATAATGATATCCAAATCATGAAACTTATAAAATCATTTAATATAAGCATGAGATCTTATAAACATGGAATCATATAAATGTGGCAGAATTATAAATCATATCTTTAGTACGGGTCAAGGCTAACCGCCAATCCTGTTTCCCATTTCAGTACGGGTCAAGGCTAACCGCCAATCCCGTTTCACATCGCATCTCATGAGACTTATCCTTACCCAATGCATTGGAGCACTATCTGGGTGCACCCATATCAACATATTCATGGATATTCTTGCCACATAAATAATCTTTCCACATAAATAATCATACATAATCAACCATACATAAACATAAGGTTACCCATGGAAGGAATTGGGTACCACAGTTATGACATAAAACATATCCAATGGGCGTATCACAAAAGTGTCCATCAAAGGAAGGGATTAGAACATACATGGACATTCATAGGGTAAAATAGGCATGTAACATGGTAAGTGGTTTCAAATATAATTGACCACATATAAAAAAATGTATTTTAGAAACATTAGCATTAAAACATTTTTGTGCAGTTTTAAGGAAAACACTCCAGATATTTTCAAATAAAAAGTAGGAAATTCATTTATATAAAACCAGAATTGGACCAAGAAGTTTTTCATAATAAAAATACAGATTTTATAAATACAATTTTGTTTTAAAACATAGGATAGAGTTCACTTGAAATTTGGGTAAAAATTTGGGAAGTCCCTTTAAAACAGGTTGGCTTATCGGAAAGTTCTAAGGAGGGAATCTTTCAAAATCATGTATATCCCCGAAAGAATGTGATCAAAGGGTCTTGATATAATAATCTTGTAAAAATAACCAGAAGTCATAAGACTCACATAGATAGATAAGATAACACCATTTTGAAAGAAGGATAATGCAACCTGAAAGAACAAAGAAGGTTTGGGTGGAATTCATTACGATTTTATTGGCATGGTGTCGGCTGTGACCAAGAGGGATTTATGAGAGAGAAATGGGTTTTCTCATCACTTATAAATCTAGAAGGAAGTATGGGGGTGGTTCTTAAACATACCCCATCATTTTCTAGTACACATATAAAGGCATAGTATAGAGGACAATCTTGATTAAGAGAGAAAAAGAGAGGCTCCCTTACCTCAAATCTGGCGGTGTTCTCCACTTGTTATTAATGACCTGAATAAACAAATTAGGATTATTAATTCATAAGTCCAGAACCTATTCTATAGTTAATTTATTTATTATTACTTTTTTTAGTTCATTCAAATCCTTTTTTATTATTTTTAAGGTTCAATTTCATTGTTCGGGCTCGTTTGTTTATTTGGCTTTCAAAGATCGGTTCACTTATATCCAAGTTTGGATTATAAGAAAGATGAAAGTGGTTGTCAAGAATTTAAGTTACATTCTTCAGTTTATATCCATTATATTACATGGTTTTAATTTTAATTAGGTTACTTAGAGTGATGTTGAATTATTACATATATAACCTTAGTGATAATCTTTTTTTTATTCGGTGGGGTTGATTACAAATAATGTGTTTTAATTTATATCTTAATTCCATTTGTACCAAAGGATTAATGAACCAAAAATAGGATATAGTACTTGTATAATAATCTGGTTCAACCATAACACAAATGGTTTCATGACCAGAATTAAATATAATAACAAAAATTGATAAACCGTAGTCATTGAATGTACTAAATTAGCACATCTCAAACGGTGCTTTCATTTTTTTCAAATAAAAGGGTGGGGAAAGAAGATAATGAAATTTACCACTAGCATGAATAAATTCCAATACATGTATGCTATTGAATTTATCATACTATTATGGTGAAGGGAGGTGAGGAAATAAATAAAAAGAAAAGAACTTAAAAGAAAAGAAGAAATTCGGGAAGAGGAATTTACCTCTTGAGACTTCCTCATTTGAGAACCTCTTAAGGGGAGAGGTTTCGGTATTTTGAAGAGGATGAGAGATTTTGGACATGGGGGAGGACCTTGGGGAGATATTTGGGCAGAATTTAGAGAAAGCTTGGAGCTTGAGATGAGTGGAGAGAAGAGGGAGTGAAGGGGGTTTTTATAGTGGAGGAGAGGAGAGATTTCATGATATTATAATCCTTAATTTATTATTTCATCACAAGAAAAAGAATAGTAAGTATTCCATGACCAAGAATAGTAAATGGGTCATGTGAATTCCAACTATGGGTGGTGACATCATCCATGATTCTAGGAATAGTTTATTTATCTTATAATGTACATATATGGTAAACTACCATATTTTACCATTCATCAAAAATTCAAGTATTTCAGAAAAATATCAAAAATTAACCCCAACCATTTTTCGACGTGTAGAATCCAAAAATGAAGTCCATTTTTCAAAAATAATTTTCTAAATATGATTATTTTAATATTTAATTAGAATCATAATTTATTATCAAAAACCAATTTAAAAACACTCATTAACTTATTCTAAAATATAGGTATATTGTACTTACAACCTGAATATTTTTTTATAACAGAATAGGTGAAGTTACTATTCATTAGGGTATATCACTATTCATAAGGGTATGTTACTATTCATTAGGGTAGGTTACTATTCACCAAAAAATATTTTTGTTTTATTAGACTCCAAAAAACATATTGAACATAACCGTGTATGCCGGATTTTTGAAATTCCAAACACAGAAGTGACAAACTTATGTTTAAAGGTCACTTATCACTTAGTAGTTCATTATGTTGTTCTTTCAGGTGATTTTATGACATAAATATAAGAAGGTAATTTCCATTGAAAAACATTAGGTCGTTACATTCTTCCCCCCTTATGAAATTTCACCCTCAAAATTTCATTTTACATACTAAGACAAAAACAGGTGAGGGTACTTTTCCTTCATTGATTCCTCTAATTCTAAGGTTGATTCCTAAAACTTATAGTTCCTCCACAACACTTTGACAATATGGGTTGTCTTGTTGCATAGAAAATTATCTCTCCGATCCAGAATCTTTACTGGTTGCTCCTCATAGGAGAGATCATCTTCCAGCTGTACCACCTTTGAGTTTAGTACATGCGAGGGATCAGGTATGTACTTCCTCAAGAGTGATACATGGAGAACATAATGAAGTCGAGCCATATTTGTTGTAAGTGAAAGAAGATAGGTCACGGATCCTATGCGGTCAAGGATCTCAAAGGGTCCAATATACCTTGGGCTTAACTTCCCTTTCTTCCCGAATCGCATGACTCTCTTCCATGGAGATATTCGAAGGAAGAATTTATCTCCAACATCGAAATCCAAGTCCCTTCGATGGTTTTCAGAATAGATCTTTTTCTGACTTTGAGCATCTTGGATGTGTTTCTTGATGACTTGAACCTTCTCTATCATCTCTTGAACAAGATCAGGTCCAAGTAGCTTTCTTTCTCCAACTTCATCCCAACAGGTTGGAGTTCTACATCGCTTTCCATACAGAGATTCATATAGAGCCATCTGAATAATCGAGTGGAAGCTATTGTTGTATGAGAACTCAACCAATGGGAGATGCTGATCCCAACCACCTTTGAATTCAAGAGAGTAGGCTCTTAGCATATCTTCAAGCGTCTGAATAGTCCTTTTAGATTGGCCATCAGTTTGGGGGTGATAGGTCATGCTGAAATTTAATTCAGTACTCAAAGCATGTTGAAGACTCCTCCAGAATTTAGATATGAACCTTGGATCGCAGTGAAGGACAATTGAGAGTGGAACACAGTGCAGTATCACCACTTCCTTCACATATATCTTTGCAAGTTGTTCAAGTGAGATATCTTCCCGAATAGTGATGAAATGAGATTTCTTGGTGAGTCGGTCAACCACAACCCATATCACATTATTTCCCTTCGACGTCTTCAGGAGACCCGTGACAAAGTCCATAGTAACATTTTCCCATTTCCACATGGGTATAGGCAATGGCTGCATCATACCTTTGGAATTTTTTCTATCAGCTTTAACTTGCTGACATACCAAGCACCTTGATATATATTCTGCAATCTCATTCTTCATGTTATCCCACCAGAAGTGTTCTTGGAGATCACGATATATTTTGGTACTCCCGGGATGGATAGAGAAGGTCGATCTATGTGCATCTTTCAATATCTCTTTCTTTATCTCTGGATCAGATGGTACACATAATCGTGTCCCAAATCTTACAACTCCTTCATCATCAATTTTTAAATCGCATGACTTCCCATTTTAATAGCTTCCACCCTTTTCTGAATATCCACATCCTTTATTTGAGCAACCTTTATTTTATCCATGAGGGATGGTTGAGCAATCATTTGAGAAAGGATTGATTATGTTCCTCCCTTAATGATTCCCATGTCCATCCTTTTCAAATCTAAGAATATCAGATCCTTTACAATTCTCATCATTGATAAAGATGTAGGATCCTTTCTACTTAGAGCATTTTCCACCTTGTTTGCCTTACCAGGATGGCAGTGGATTGAGCAGTCATAATCATTGATGAGCTCAATCCATCTTTACTAGCGCATATTAAGCTCTTTATATGTGAATATATATTTGATACTCTTTTGGTCAGTATATATCTCACATTTTTTCCCATAGAGATAATGCCGTCTGATTTTCAACGTAAAGATCACAACCGCCAACTCTAGATCATGCGTGGGATAGTTTTGCTCATGGATTTTCAGCTGCCTTGAGGCATAGGCTATCACTTTATCATTTTTCATTAGCACACAACCTAAGCCTTTATTAGAAGCATCACTATACACCACAAAGAGTTCTCCACTTGAAGGGAGTGTGAGTACCGGCACAGTGATAAGCCTCTTTTTCAACTCCTTGAAACTGTCTTCACATTCCTATGTCCAGATGAACTTTACTCCCTTCCATGTCAGCTTGGTCATTGTGTTTGACAATCATGAAAAGTTCTTCACGAATCGTCGTTAATACCCAGCCAGAACTAAAAACCTGTGGATCTCTGTTACAGAATTTGGCCTCGACCACTCTTTAATTGCCTTCGTCTTGGAAGAGTCCACAGATATCCCTTTCCTGGTGATAACATTCCCCAAGAATGATACATCCTCCATCCAAAACTCACATTTACTATACTTTTCATACAACTTCTCCCTTCGCAAAGTCTTTAACACAATTTCCAAATGCTCCTCATGTTCATCCTTGCTCTAGGAGTATATCAGAATATCATCAATAAAGACCACCACAAATTTGTCGAGGTAATCTCTAATGACTGCATTAATTAAATCCATGAAAATTTCTGCAGAATTAGTGCGTTCGAGGGGCATCACTATGAACTCATAGTGTCCATACCTCTTTTGAAAGGCAGTCTTGAGAATTTCTTCCTTTCTCACCTTTATTTGGTGATATCCTGACCGAAGGTGCACCTTAGAGAAATAACTGGATCCATGAAGCTGATCGAACAAGTCATCTATCCATGGAAGGGGACACTTGTTCTTTATAGTGATTTTATTGAGCTCACAATAATCAATGCAGAGGGGCATTGATTCATCCTTCTTCTTGACGATGAGGACTGGAGTACCCCCACAGTGAAGCACTCGGGTATATAAAACCCTTCTCCATATTCTCTTGTAACTGCTTATTCAGCTCTTCCAGCTCTATGGTGGCCATTCTGTAAGGTTTCTTTGAGATTGGAAGAGATCCAGGGATAAGTTCAATTGAGAACTCAACCTCTCGGTCAGGGGGAAGACCAGTCAACTCTTTGGGGGAATACATCACTGTAATCCCTCATGATGGGCATGTCTTCAAGCATGATTATCACTTTCGTCTCAATAATTTGAGCTAGATATGCATGCTCATAAGGAAGAAATATTCAAACTTGATACGAAGATTATAAAGGATACTCATCTTCCTCCTTGCACTTGTAAAGAATTAGAGGATGCTTCAGGATGTGAAGAGTAATCTCCCTTTCCCGGCAGTTGATGTTGGCCTTGTACAAAGATAGTCAATCCATGCCCAAGATAACGTCAAACTCCACTAAAGGAAGTATGAAAATATTTTTTGGGAGGTTAAGTTCACAAACATTAACCAAGGAGGAGTTATAAACCATGGATGCAATAATTTCCCCATTCACTGTTCTCACAGATAACTTTTCCTCCAAATTTTGAGGTGGTGTTTGAATAGTTCTACTAAACTTGAAAGATATAAAAGAATGCGTTGAACCAAAATCAAATAGTATGTTCGCTATTCTTGAATGAATAAAAAGCGTACCTGTCACCAAATAGTTTTTCATCTCCACCTCAGCAGTAGTGATAGCATAAGCCCTTCCTTGTTTCCTTAGAGGTTGTTGTTGATTTCCTCCGATAACCCGTGGCTTAGGGAAATTGTTCACATAATGCCCAAGATCCATACAGTTAAAACACTGCACTGCAGGCTGAGTGTTGATTTGAACCTTCCATTCTTCTTTAACATTAGTGGGATTTTTCATATCCCTTCACCAGTTCTTGGCTACAGAACCAAACTTTCTGCATTTTAAGCAATTCCTGGTTCCCTTAAGACAGTCACCAAGATGTTTCTTCCCACAATTCTTGCAAAGGGAAAAGTAAGTCTTCTTTCCATCATGGGATTTTTTTGATGAACCACCCATGTTGTTCTCCATTTTCCGCTTCTTGTCACTAGGCCCATGAGACCACTGAGAGTCTCCAATCTCTATTTCAACCTTGAGGGAACAATATAAAATCTCCTCATAGCTATCGAAGTCTCAAATTGCCAACACTTTTCATAGACTCGGCTTTAATCTGCTAAAGAAATGATCCACCTTGCTTTCGGTGTTCATGAAAAAGCCAGAGGCGTACCTTGTAAGCCTTGTAGATTTCGCTTCATATTCCCCGATGGAATCATCTTCCTTCTTCTTGATTCCAAGGAACTCTCTTTCCATCTTGAGACGGAGGGTTCTAGGAAAATATTTGTTGAAAAACATCCTCTTGAATTCCTCCCATTCTATGGAATCAATTTACTCTTGAGACTTCGTATTCTTGATCAGTGTCCACCACTGATCAGCTTCCCCATCAAAACGATAGACTTCCAGTACAACTTTCTATTCTTTCGAGCACTAGAGGATAGATAAAATCTATTCAATAGAATTAATCCATTGTTCTACGAGGAGGGGATCAGAAGACCCGCTAAACATGGGAGGCCTTTTCCGCATGAAGGATTCTACGACAAATTTCTCTTTCCTTGGAGGAGGGGGATGTTCCACTTGATTCAAGTTATTATTCATAACTCGATCCAGCTGAGCAAGTACTGCCATAAAGTTTTGAGCAACCGCTTACGTCACATCAGGCATGACATTAGGGAAATCATTACATTGCCTATCACATTGGTTGTTGGAATGTATTCTTCTATTTCCCGCTATTAACTAAGAAAAAGAAGATATTATTACAGGTCTTGAATACTTAGATATTGAGCATAAAAAGAAACTTTGAACATAAAAGTATGAACTTATAAAGAAGAAGTATATCCTGACTTGTGATTCCTTAGGTTTATTTATAGGTTTTCCTCGATCTATTTCTTAATTTATATTCTTATGTGCTTCTTTTTTGTCCCTTAATAATGGTTTGTAATAAGCTCGTCAATCTACCAAAGCATATCCCATGAGAGTGTCGTAACCAAGAGTGCAACAAGGCCCCTTGTTGTGCACCAGTTCCCGTTTAAGTCTAGCTCAAAGCGGTGTTTTTGGGTTTTACCCCAAGATACATCTGTTCTAGAGCCACCTCTACCATCTCATATCTAGAAAGAGATGTATTTTCTTGATAAACCACTTACTCTATACTCACCAAAATTTTGGACTGTTTCCTTATACTTACTCTCATTCTTAAGGTTCTCACTAAGGTTCTCTATTCCTAATCTCCAAAAATAACTAGACCATCCCTTGATACCAACTAAAGGGACCCAAGCCTTTTACATATAACATTTCATTATTTTAAGCATAATTAATCATCAGAGTACAAGCCAAGGATCATTAAGTCTAGTGTCTTGGAAGACTAGCCACATATAACATAAAACATGGGACTAAAAAAACTTCTTTATTTAATCTCCATAAAGAGCTTCTAACTTCCTTTGAGCTCTTACATCTGCATAGGGTACCCTGGGGAACACATGAACAAATGGATGAGCTAAAGATCCTAGTAAAGGAATGAACATAAGGATACATCTCAAGCACATGAGTTAAGAGGCATGACATAATGATATCCAAAGCATGAAACTCATAAAATCATTTAATATAAGAATTGGATCATATAAACATGGAATCATATAAATTTGTCAGAATCATAAATCATATCTTTAGTACGGGTCAAGGCTAACCGCCAATCCTGTTTCCCATTTCAGTACGGTTCAAGGCTAACCTCCAATCCCGTTTCACATCACATCTCATGAGACTTATCCTTACCCAATGCATTGGAGCGCTATCTGAGCACACCCATCTCAACATATTCATGGATATTCTTTCCACATAAATAATCTTTGAACATAAATAATCATACATAATCAACCATACATAAACATAAGGTTACCCATGGAAAGAATTGGGTACCACAATCATGACATAAAACATATCCAATGGGCGTATCACGAAAGTGTCCATGAAAGGAAGGGATTAGAACATAAATGGACATTAATAGGGTAAAATAGGCATATAACATGGTAAGTGGTGTCAAATATAAGTGACCACATATAAAAAAATGTATTTTAGAAACATTAGAATTAAAACATTTTTGTGCAGTTTTAAGGAAAACACTCTAGAGATTTTCAAATAGAAAAGAGAACATTCTTTTATATAATACCAGAATTTAACCAAGAAGGTTTTCAAAATAAAAATACTGACTTTATAAATACAATGGTGTTTTAAAAAATAGTATAGAGTGCACTTGAAATTTTGGTAAAAATTTGGGAAGTCCCCTTAAAACAGGTTGGCTTATCGGAATGTTCTAAGGAGGGAATCTTTCAAAATCATCTATATCCCAGAAAGAATGTGATGAAAGGGTATTGATATAAGAATCTTGTACAAATAACCTTAATTCATAAGACTCACATAGATAGATAAGATAAAACCGTCTTTTAAGAAGGATAAGGCAACCCAAAATAACAAAGAAGGTTTGGGTAGAATTCGTTACGATTTTATCGGCATGGTGTCGGGTGTGACCAAGAGGGATTTATGAGAGAGAAATGGGGTTTCTCATCACTTATAAATCTAGAAGGAATTACGGGGGAGGTTCGTAAAAATACCTCATCATTTTCTAGTATGCATATAAAGGCATAGTATAGAGGACAATCTCGATTAAGAGAGAAAATGAGAGGATTCCTTACCTGAAATCTGGTGGTGTTCTCCAATTGTTATTAATGACCTGAATAAACAAATTAGGATTAATAATTCATAAGTCCAGAACCTCTTCTATAAGAAATTTATCTATTATAACCCTTTTTATTTCATTCAAATCCATTTTTATTAGTTATAAGGTTCATATTCATTGTTCGGGCTCGTTAAATTACTTGGCTTTTAAAGATCGGTTAACTTATATCCAAGTTTGGATTATAAGCAAGATGAAAGTGGTTGTCCAGAATTAAAGTTACATTATTCAGTTAATATAAATTATATTACATGGTTTTAATTTTAATTAGGTCACTTAGAGTGATGTTTAATTATTACATATATAACCTTAGTGATAATCGTTTTTGTTATTCGGTGGGTTTGATTACAAAGAATGTGTTTTAATTTATATCTTAATTACATTTGTACCAAAGGATTAAAGAAACAAAAATAGGATATATTACTTATATAATAATCTGGTTCAACCATAATATAAATGGTTTCATGGCCAGAATTAATGATAATAACAAAAATTGATAAACCGTTGTCCTTGAATGTGCTAAATTAGCACATATCAAATGGTGCTTTCATTTTTTTCAAATAAAAGGGTGGGGAAAGAAGATAATGAAATTTACCACTAGCATGAAGAAATTCTATTACATGTATGCTACTGGATTTATCATACTATTATGTTGATGGGAGTTGAGGAAAGAAATAAAAAGAAAAGAACTTAAAAGAAAAGAACAAATTTAGGAAGAGGAATTTACCTCTTGAGACTTCCTCCTTTGAGAACCTCTTAAGGGGAGAGGTTTTGATATTTTGAGGAGGATGATAGATTTTGGACGTGGGGGACGATGTTGGGGAAAGATTTGGGCAGAATTTATATAAGTCTTGGAGCTTGAGAGGAGTAGAGAGAAGAGGGAGTGAAGGGGGGGGGGTTGTAGTGGAAGAGAGGAGGGATTTCATGATATTATAATCCTTAATTTATTATTTCTTCACAAGACAAAGAATAGTAAGTATTCCATGACCAAGAATAGTAAATGGGTCATGTGAATTCTAACCATGGGTGGTGACATCATCCATGATGCTAGGAATAGTTTATTTATCTTATAATGTACATATACGGTAAATTACCGTATTTTACTATTCATAAAAAATTCAAGTATTTTAGAAAAATCTCAAAAATTAACCCTAACCATTTTTCGATGTGTAGAATCCAAAAATGAAGTCCATTTTTCAAAAATAATTTTATAAATATAATAATTTTAATATTTAATTAAAATCATAATTTATTATCAAAATCCAGTTTAAAAACACTCATTAACTTATTCTAAAATATAGGTATATTGTACTTTCAACCTGAATATTATTTTTATACCACCATAGGGGAAGTTAATATTCATTAGGGTATATCACTATTCATAAGGGTATGTTACTATTCATTAGGGTAGGTTACTATTCAGAAGGGTATGTTACTATTCATTAGGGTAGGTTACTATTCACCAAAAAATATTTTTGTTTTATTAGACTCCAAAAAGCATCTTGAACACAACTGTGTATGCCGGATTTTTGAAATTCCAAACACAGAAGTGACAAAATTATGTTTAAAGTTCACTTATCACTTAGTAGTTCATTATTTTGTGCTTTCATGTAATTTTATGACATAAATATAAGAAGGGAATTTTCATTGAAAAACTTTGGGTCGTTACAGTATGAACAATGACCATAATGACCTTATTATTTTAAAGAATTTTGGTGTCCCTGGAAGGACTAAAAAACCTCTGGTTATAAAGCCAGTTAGATGGATTCCTCCTATTCCCTCATGGGTGATAGTTAATGTTGATGGGGAAGATTCAGGTACACCCAGGCCTTCAGGCTGTGGGGGTGTATTCTGTACCTATCGGGGTTTCATTAAGGGTCATTTCTATCATTATATTGGACAAGGTTCTACAATTGAGGCTGAGTTGTGGGCATTGATCAAATCCATCAACTATGTGGTTCATTATAGATGGTTCTTTCTTTGGTTGGAATCAGATTTAATGGTGGTTATTGACATTCTCCGGAGAAGATCTAGGAATGTCCCATGGGTGGTGTTGTCTTCGTGGATTGCTTTTCTGCAACTTATTGACAGTCTCATGCATGAGGTGACACATGCATACAGGCAGGCTAATGAAGTGGCCGATGCATTGTCAAAGAAGGCCATTGTAGAGTCATGCTCAGAGTGGTATTTTGTGGTTTATGAATGTTTTTTGCACTTAGTTGAGGCTGATGCATGTGGCACTTTTGTTACAATTCTTTTCAAAATTCCCTTGTGATGTATTGACTTTGTCTTTTATGTTTTTATTAATGTTTGGTACGAGTGGTTCTGACTCGCTCCTGGGCCTTTTAATATATCTTCCTTCCTCGATTTCAATGTACCTCAGCTGCATTGAGGCATGTCATACCACTAACCTCTCTTCATCGTTTGTATGTCCAAATGTATTAGTTAGTATTTTTTCCAATTCTCTTTTTCATGGAATAATAACTGAGGTTTCCTAGACATAATGATGAATTCTAGGGACCACACCTCTATAAGTGAACCCTCAATCTCTATTCATAATAGTATATATCATATTAAATGATAGATTTGCTCATGGGTCATGAGTTTTCCCATATGTGATCAAGGAACAGAGGGAATTAGTAGGGACATGCATCAGTTGGATTGGATCATAGATAATTTATTAGAGGATGTTGTTTATGGTTAATTGATAAGATATACTGATTCATTGTAATATTATTAGTTGATATAGTAATGCACTACTCATGAAAAGTTATGGGAAATATGTCTCCACGAAGGATATAAGAACAATGGGTACATTCATTATTGTATCAAAGTGGAGCACATATCCATGAATCCAATCATTCTTATGGAGGTTGTATCCTGAACCAATTACATATATATTGTAGGTGATATTTATGATAATTAATTCAAATCCTTACTAGAGTATCCCAAAACAAACATGGAGGGTGGTTTCCTAAGGCACTTAGCTTATCTTTCTGATTTAATTCCTTGTATTGCAACTGAAAATGTTAATTTAATAATTAAGGCCATACCAGATGAAGATGAAATAATAATAGTTGTTTTGTCTATAAATCCTTCTTTCATTCCTAGAACCTATTCTTTCCCTAATTGTTTTATAGGGTCTCTTAAGATATTGTGAATTAGAGTATAATCAATGTCATGTGGGGCTACATCCATGATAGAAATCTCAATCTAGTGTCTTGTAAGACCAAAAATGTTTTTCCCAAATGAAAAAGAACCTTAGTCATTGAACCATTATTATAGTATTAACATATGAAATAATCCACATAAATTTATTTTCATAATACTTATTTAGAGGATAACTCCCTTCCATCCATGTAGGGTGGATGAGGAACAACATGGTGATATGAACGGTCTATCAATCCAATGTGATACATATAAGGCCTAAGAGGTCATAATTGATATAAACATGATAAAATTTGGTTGCAATATAGCCATTAAACTAGATATGAAAAAAATTATGATAGAGTTTATTGGTGCTTTATCAATAGAGCCCTTGCATGTATGGGGTTTTCTGTGTGGGTCATCGATATTATCATCGAATTTTTTTTGTTCTCAATGGTTTTAAACATCATTACTATTAATATTATATGGGTTATTCAAATATGTTATAGGAATGAGGTAGGTATAACCATTATCCCCCTTCATTTTTATCATTGGTCAGTATTTCCTTAGCCGATACTTTAATAACTACATAAATGTGGGAATTATCATCCCCTATAATAACAAGTAGTTGATTTGATGTATCTCCTATTTCATGTTCACGTATGATACCAATATCATTCATAATGTTAGTATAATATCTATTCATGGTGTTATTGATGCTTTAGAGGTATAGTGTACATGGAAAATCCATGTTATCAACTGTGAGAAGAGAATATTTTTTGTTCCTAATATATGGAATGATATGATGATAAGGTCTTCGGAAAATAGTCTTTTATGAAAAAAATTTCCATCCCTATGGACTACTTAGATGCCCCGGTGTCCCCTAATATCCTTATAATCAAACACATTGATATGATTATTGAGAAATGAAATATCCAAATCCTCAATTGATAAAAATATATTCTTATAATTTGGATGAAGAATCAATCTAATCAATTATTTCATCTCTTCTATCCCTATGAATATCATGTAAACTATTTAGGTTCCAAGGAAAGTGATTTCTATTATATATAAAACATTGATATCCTTTCTACGGGTTGAAAAACTTCAAGGTACGTACAATTGGGAATGATGGAACAATCTTAATAAACCAATTAATGATTGGGGTATTAATTTAAAGAGTATTTTTAGAACCACAGATGGAATTCAAGATAATATATCCTGGGAGATATTTAAGGGGAAATATTGTGGGGTAAACACATGCAAATTTCCAATGGAAATGAAGGGAGATTTTCTAGAATTAAACCCTCCAAAATGCAGAATATCATACAACATAATCTACCTATCATACAACAACATAGAAAAAGGATAACTGATAAAGGTGATGTAAGATATTGTTATCCAAACTGGATAGGGTAATCTCTTAGATTCGTAATATTCCCTACTCCTAATATCAACAATAGTGAGGCCACTGAGCATCCCAAATTCATCCATGCCACCTTAGATGATAATAATTGGGGTATCTTTGACAATACAATGATGACTAATTAACCAGAATTTTTTTTCACTAAATCTCCACCTGTTACTTTCCATATTAGATATTTTCATGAATCTAAAAAAATGTCACATCCTTATGCCAATTGTGGATAAATTGTATTGTGTAATAAACTATCTTAGATATTCATCTTCCTAGATTGGATTGTCTGAAAAAAAAACCATGATAACTGAGGAGAGCCTCTAGTGGAGATGAATTAGCTTAGCCTCTAAATGCCTCTTCTAAAGGGAGAAAAGGACTGAATCCACTGTTAATTGGTTCTCTAAAAGTGAATGGGAAAAGGTTATATGGGGTTCGTTCTACGAGTACACGTGTTGGTCTGGTCAGGTTTTGTCCACTGATTCATTCCTTCACCAATGGTTCCTTGGTGTGGATAAACCTGACTATAGGAGAAAGGCCATAAATATAATCATCATTAATAGATCCTATCTTATTTATTCGTCTAATAATTATAAACACCACCAATATTTAGTGGGGACCATCACTGGTATCATATTCAAAACAAAAAATTTAATCATGTACATGGACATGATATGAAAAGACTGAGGTATTTTCCCTTCCCTGAACACCCTTATACCCTCATGATTCTAAAAAAATAATGAATTTTTTTATGGTAAATTTATCTAATTGAATCCTAACACACTATGTAAGAAATTAGATACTAACGGTTCTTGTTGTGTAACACCCCAGGTAAATAAAGAATATGACATTTTTATATTTATCCATATTTGTGAATAAAATATTAATATTACTTTAATGGGGATGCTATGCTCGATGGCATACCCAACACGCAACAATGAGTTTCTTGGGAATATTACGTTGCACTCTAATAATAAAATAATATTATTTTAAATAGTAGTTAACGCCTAGCCGTTGTAATGGCGGGAATGAACGGAACTAACTACAAAATGATTATATATGTTTGTCAAATATTTTTACTTTTTACAATAAATGTTAAAGGATTAAAAATGCGAATGAATCCAATTTTAAGCGTAAACATTCTAATATTCTTTAAAAGGTCAATTAACAGCCTTTTGATGGTGAACCTCTTTTAAATACACTTTTTGACAATTTTAGGTGTTATATTTGACAAAATAAAATTCTTCTTTAGAATCGGGACATCAAAATTTACTTTGTGTAAATTTTTGGTATTTTTCCAAAAAAGTTCAATTTTTAATGAATAGTGAAAAATGTTGTATTTTAATTCAAAACCTCTTTTTAATCTAATTTATTTATATGATTAGACTATCTTTTTAATTGGTTTTAAAGTTAAATTAGAATATATTTTTACCATTTAATACAATAGAGGTCATTGGAATTAATTTCACTTTGAAATTGGACTTAAACTAGTGTCAATCTTTTGATACTTATTGTTTCATAAAAACACGCTATTTGCTATGACAGCGGGAATTAATTATTAAATTAATTAATTCAACTAATATGTTTTGAATTTTTTAAAATAGACATCATTTTTGAATTTGGAATATCAAATATAGCTTAGGGTGATGTTTTGGTATTTTTCTGAAAAACATCAATTTTTGATGAATAGTGAAACCACTAAGTGGTACTTATAATAACTGATTTTCCGTTTAAATGAAATTTTTCTATCTTTGTGTTTTGAATTTAAAAAATCCGACATACATGGTTGTCATTAAGAATTAAAATGTGGTTCAATGGGATTAAAATAATTTTTTGGTGAATAGTAACTTATTAAGTTTTTAAACACGATTAGAGGTAATTAGTGTAGTTTAAGGTAAGAATAATGTTTTAATAAAATGAAATGACCTAGACACATGTCCTACCATAATTGGATGATTCATGGACGAACAAGAAAATCCATGGGTCAACTTGGGGACCCCATGGAGCCACTTTGGTTGGGAAATGACATAAATAACTTTTTATTTAATGTTAAAGTAAAAATGACACAAACATGAGATGTTTTACTAAAACAATTTTTACATGGGGTTATACAAGTCAGATATTTGACTATAAATAGTAATTGGAAAGCTAAAACTATTTCCTACATCATAGTATTTTTTTTATAATTTTTAGACATTAAATAAATTAAATTATTTATGACATCATGATGATGCAGCGATGACCTCATTATTTAACGATTTAAATAAAATGGAAAGATAATGTAAAATCTAAGACCTAAACATGTACAAAACCTATTTTATGGGTGGATTTATAACCCTTATCACCTTATCCCCGAAAAAAATCAATGTGGGACCATTAAAATCCGAAACTCATTCTAAAATAATGTAACATTTCTTTACTTTCCAAGAGTGCCCCTCCTCTCCTCTTATAAAAGGCCCCCACCTCTACCTCCTTACCCACACATCCAAAGCATTTGGCTCAGCCAACCCCTGCCCATTTTGTCTCTACACATCCCTCTATAACTCCTTGAAGCCTCACATTGGGCATAATTCTTTCCAAGGAAGCCTTTGAGCTCAAACCAAAGGGAGTTACCCGATTTTAAGGTAATGTCTTCACTTGAGTCCTTTAGTTTTATTTTGATTCTCCAACCCCCTAAACTCTTTTTATTCATTTCTTTTGTAACAACTACAGTATATTCAATATACTAGGATGTTTTTATAATAAGGATTGTAGCTAAACTTACACACACCTACATCAAATGGTTAAAGAACATACCGTTTCTGTGGATGGCGAATTTCTGCCTCACGAAACGATGACTGTTCAACACTCATATAACACCTTAAAAGGTGGAAATTAAGATGTCACTATATTTATATATGATATATAATATGTTTATGTTTTAATTAAGCTTTTTTATTTTTCTTTTGTGGCATACCTTTATGGTTTCCATTGTGGGTAAACACGATAATTTCATTTTACGAAGTGCGGACTACCGCCCCCTCAAAGTGATTTGATTCGTTAATGCCATATGTGGGATGTATAAAGGATGTATTTAAAGTTATTATATATTATGTATGTTACATATAAATGATGAATATAATTCTGGAATTAAAATATACATACCTCTCATTTAGTTTTAATTCCATTAATATGACATAGAAATGAAAGTAGCGTTCATGCGTACGTACGGCTTACCGTCTCCATGAACGATGCATTTCATTTCTTACCTATAAATGATTATGTAATATTATAAATACATGTATATTCTGGATATATATGATATATATGATATCCAAATCATGAATATCATTATTTATATAATGAACCTTTGACCACACGAACAACATGTATTTGTAAGAAGTACACTTTCGACTTAAGAACCAAATATCGACAAAACAAAAATTATTAACATAAATGATTACATAATGTTCATAACATGGAAATAAGTGATATAAAAGGAATAATGAACTTGAAAAATGTTCTTACACAAGTAGAAATTAACTCAAGTTTATTATTCAGGACGTTAAAGAACGATCGAGTCAAGTCGGACCTGAGGTAAGGGATCCTACTCCTCTCTTTCTTTTTAAGTACACTCTTTTATGTCATTCCTTTTAAGATCATATTTCTTGTGATTGGGATGTTATTTTATATTAAACTTACTGTAATTTTTATTTTCATATGATTAGAGACCCTATTCTCTCTCATCAATCCATTTTGGAAGTTTTGAGTGGCGCTGTTAGGCTGCCGAATTTTTGTAAGAGATCTAACCTCTCTCTTTCTTTTTAAGTACTCTCCTTTATGTCACTTCTTTTAAGATCATCGTTGTTATGATGGGGGATGTTATTTTATATTCCTATTTCCATAAATTTTATTGTAATATGATGAGAGACCCTATTTGATCTCATCAATCCATTTTTGGAAGTTTTAAGTGGCGTCGTTAGGCTACCGAGTTTTCGTAAGGGATTTTTCATCTCACTTTTATTCCCAGGAGATTTATGCTAAATTTGCCACAATTTCCTTTGAGTGGTGTATTTACTATCAATTATTATACTCTTTGTGTAATATACCTTAGTTTATGAGTATTTACATCAATGTTGTATGACCCTTCTTTCATGGGGTGTACGTTTCGAGAGTTGCCCAACTCGGTAAGCGGACCTTTCACCCTCCTCTTTTTAAAAGACTTCTTTTGTTATGTCTTTTAATTCACATACTATTATGTTGGGATATTTTCTTTTATATCCTTATTGATGTAAATTTTATGTCCAATTTATGAGATACCCTGTTTATCTCTCATCAACTCATTTTCTAAATTTTGTAGTGATGTTGTTAGGCTGTCGAATTTTACCAAGGGAAATTTTTAACCCAATTTCGATTTCTTTGGGTTCAACATGTAGTCATTGAATATGTCATCCTTTGAATATGTGTGAATGAACTTTTATTGTTTTACACTTAATATCCACTTATATTGGGTGTATTTATATTTGTCACACATAATTTTGAGACTGATTTATCCTTAATTTAAGGATACCTTCTTTATAGGGGATTTCATCACATTTTACATTTCTATTGAGACTTCATTGTGGTTATGAACCAATTCACTCTTATATAGTGTATATACTGTCCTTTGGAATATTATATCATGAATCCATTTATTTATCATGATATTATAAAGTTCTGACTAAATTTTATTCCTCAATTATTGTATTCAAGTGTCTATAATTTTGGTAAAAACCCTTTAACCAAAATATCACTTTAAATGTTTTAATGATTTGTTCTTATTAATATCCATGTTTTCAAAATGGTTTTAAGGATTTATTTATATGGATATTAATGGTTTAAAAATTTTTAAAGCTTCAAGGTGGTATGGGACACTTTGATTCAAAAATCTCTTTATTAAATGTTTTAAATGGTTTTGGAAATGGTTTCTTTTTGAATGGATTCATTATTTCAATATCCTAAAAAGTTATACTGTGATTGAAATGTGGAAATGTTATCTTTCCTTTATGCATGTTTTATGTGATACGTTTATGTTATGGTTCTTGGGCATTGTTATGAAAACGGGTGGTTCCGTGATAAACTAAGGGCGGGTGAGCCCGATATAGCTCTCCAATGCATTGGGTAACGCGAAGGAGTGAAACGTTAAGGTTTCTCTGAAGGGATTTAGGGAATATACTGTGGTGGGTATTCCAAATGTAACCAAGAGGGTTACTCCCTACGTAAGAATGTTATGAATGCCTCAAGTTACCTTTATGTCTTATGATTTCTATGATTTATTCATGATTTTTATGGGGTATGTTAAAGTGCTTATGTTTTATGGGTAAAGTATGATTTTATTCTTATGTATACATGTACCCATGTTTCCTTTCCATATTTTTATATCCCTTACTGAGATTTTTATGCTCATCCCACATTTTTGAAATGTTTTTCACAGGTCAAGGAAAGGGTACATGATATGATGATAGTGTCAAGGATGTGTCAAAAAAGTATCCATGTTTTATTTTATATATGTTTCCGTTGATGGGAAAAATGAATACTATCTTTTATGTAACTAATTTGTTTAAATGTGGAATGTAATGCATGTTTTATGATCTAATTCTCTAAAAATATAAACCTGAAAAGATCCTCAATGTGTAATCATGTAATAACTCAAGATTAAGTAAGGTTTAAGGCTGGGGCCTTATATATTGAATGGAATCTTTTCGTGTTGGTGGAGTGGTCAGAGACCCCAAGTTTTCAATTGTTGGTGGTTTCTTATAATTATTCAGATGTGGTAACTTGATTCAAGAGGAATCCCATGCTATCCTCACATGAATTCTCCTATTAAATTTTAGGAACATTTCTATTAGAGAAATTGAGACTTATTTTTTTAGAAAATCATAATGGAGAGACAGGTAAAGGAAAAATTCCTTAGTATACTTAATACTCCAATAGATGATACAATAAACTAATGAACAAATATATGACAATTACTCATACTTATAATGAGGGTAATGTTGTGGTAGACTATCTATCTTCTAATGAAACTGAGAATGATCAGTTAATTTTCATTACTATCTTTGGATCCTACCATCTTGAGGGTAACAACATTTTTTGGGATGATTATCCTGGGATACATTATTAGATACCACCTAATTTTCTCATTTTAGGATCTTCATACCATTATCCAACTAATATAATAAAAATTCCTCAGGTGGAGTAACCAACCGAACAACAATATCAGAGTTCAAAGCGGAAAGAAAAACCAAAAAACACTCAATGACATTGAAGACATCAACTCAAAAACTCCCAACCTATTACATGCTCAAAATTAACAATCCATTCAAATGGAATCATGATAAATTAAAAATTAAATAATAAATCTTTTATTTACATATGTCTCAATACGTGAAATATGAAAATTCAAAAAAATTATTATGTATGGGTTAAAATTAAACAAATTAGGTTTTAACCAATTAATTTTCAACTCCCAAAAATATGATGGATCATGTTATGACCCAAAAACAATTTATATCAAAAATTAAACTATTTTATATAAAATAATAAATTATTTTTACAAACTAAAAACATTTCTTGGAAAAAACAAAATAATTTTTCACTAATATTTTTGAAATTAAATTTTTCAATACCTAATTGATAGTTTCAAAAATCCACACAACCACACATTCATGCCCTCGTGAAAGTTCTATAATCATGAGAGGTCTCTCATAGATCAATATAGTCATTAAAATGTAACCATAACCCAGTTATCTGATCGATCATGACCTTTCATTGGGTCATGCCAATGAAAATTAACAGTTAAAAACTATATCAGAAAAATAAAAATCCAAACCAACCAGGAAAAAATATTTCAGTAAAAAAATTATTTTATTGAAAAAAATTATACCAATTATATTTCATCAATCAATACAAATATATAATTAAAAAAACATCACATTAAAATTAGGAACAAAAAATTATTTTACACAAGACCCTTAAATTTCAAAATTAAAAAAAACATTAATAAATAAGTTTTACATAAACAATAAAATTTAAATATAACAATTAAATTAAACAAATACTACCACAATTAAATAAAACCTTTATTTTCAAGTCCATTGGAGTAATGTGTGAAGCCGCATACCTCAAAAACATTGCTCAAACCAAAGAATGACACATAACTAAAAAAGGTATGAAACTCCATAAAATGAATTTAGATCTTGTTCCCTTTTACATAAACAACCATATATGATCATGAGTGTCATAAAAGAACATTGATATATTCCAAATGGAATAGATATTTGATTCTTAGAGTGGGGAGGAGATGAAAATTTTTGAATAACATCATCGAACATGAACTTACCAATAGATTTGGTCCTCTAAAACACATTTAATCTTGTATGGATTCCTCCATGATTAATGGGGAAGGAATCCATATATTTTGTTATGAAAAGAAATTTGTGTTATGTAATATAATTTGGAAAATAGAGGTTTAGATACTAAACCATATAGTGTCCTAAAAATTTATATCTGATTTCTCACGGTGCATGGTTATGATGCAAAGTTAGGAAAACCATTAAAATACTGTTCACTAACCACTACCTCCAAAAAACCCTCACATATATTTCTCAAATGTTTATAAAATCCATTTTTTATATATTATAATGCCTATATTAATCATTTCCTGGAGTTTCTATGTATTCCTAAAATTTTGGCCTAACATTGTGCTCAATTATATGCCTATTAATTGCACTTATTTTAGTATCATGGTTTCATGGTAGGGGTTGAATGGTTCTAATAACCATTCTAAAAATTTGAACCTCCATAAATTCCACCCAAAACTTGAAAAAATAATTAAAACGACCAAAAACATTAAAAAATTATTTTTTATACATAATATATAAATAATTGTGTGCCCAAAACTAGGGGTACTAAAAGATAAATTTAGAGTTCATTGAAGAGTTATCCTAATAACCATAAGTTAATTATAGAGTTTGATTTTAGTGATAATTTATTTGTAAAAATTTTCTCTATTTTATGTTGGTATTAGATTTAGAATATTGGTATATCTTTAACCATGACCCATTGGTCCCTTTTATGTTTTTTATCAAATTGGAATTGTTCCCTATCATGTGGTATTTCCCACAAATATATCTCATGTCCCTGATGTGTTCTATACATCAGTAATGAGGAAGTGAATTCATGATCCATAACATTTAATGAGATTATAGTTTGTACCAAATGATCATGACCTATTATAGGAGGAATAAAAATTTTATATTATTTATGAATTATGGAAAGTGATAAGAAGAAATACCACTCTAAAAGTCAATGTATTGTGGTTAAACCAAAAATTTGAGGAAGATATCTAGGATCTAGAGTATGTAATAAGGAAGAAGTATTCTAAATGATTTTATAACATTAATGAAATTTTAATAGATAAATTCATATAAGGGGGTTGAATGTTACACACAAATATATTATATTATATTTAACATTAAAAAAATAGAATTTCATCTATAGTTATCTGTTCAGAAAATGTAATAACCCTATATTTTAGATCTCCTAAATTATAGTGATTTTTATTGTTCAAAATACGAAAACATTAAATGTGAACTACAAAATATAAGAAAAAATGTTATTAATAATGTAAAAATGAACTCTAAGATGGTAAATAATTATAAACCCTTACATTTTAAGGATAAATAATTTCTATGATTTATTATTTAATATTATTATCATGAAATTCAGGTTTTCATATATTTTATATTTTTAATTTCAAATATACATTTAATAATTTTTTAATTTAAATTTCAAATAAACATTTTTCTAGAATTTATCATACCAAAATTATATCAGGATTGATTTATTATACATTGGTATAATTATTAGTTTATACACGAATAATGGAATATATTGAATTTGAGAAAATTGTCACATTTATATGATATAGATGGTATATGAAAATTTTTAATAAAAAAATTAAACTTATAATTAAAAAATATTTGATTTAAAAATGATACCTTCAATTTTTTTAACCCATTAATTTTATATTTGTAAATCAAGTAATAAATTAGGGAAATCCTATAATGTTTCTTTCATTAAACATTTTTACACATTGATAAATTTAATTTACAATTTTTTTATTTCATTTTAATTTTATTTATACAATAATAATATAATAAATATTTTTATAATAAATTACAAATAAAATTTTTTATTATAAAAGTACATTATTTTTTAAAATATACTTTTCATAAAAATAGGTTTTTAAACGCTAAAAGTTTGGTAGATAATATAATAATATTTATATAGATTAATATATATATATATATATAGTCATTTAAATATAAATTATTTTTCAATAACATATTAATAATCAATGATCATAATTTATATTTTCAACTAAATTGTTTATTTAGAAAAAAATTATTTTAATTTAAAAGTGATTTTTAAAATATTTGGAATTCAATTGGATTAAATATTGTAAAATTTATTCCCCATAACAACCATTTTTTACATATATGTTATTTATATTTCAATGAATGCATTACATAGATAGATTATCACTATATAGCTATTTTTATAATGAAATATTTAAAAGTATAAACATAAAGTTATATACCACAAAACATGTTTAAGACTAGCGTTTAAACACTTGGATTCACCACTATTGAAAACCCAAACTACAAACTCTATTAAATCGATCCATTGGATCCATTGACATTATAACAGTGTCATGAAAATATTAAAGTATATAGAGTGTTTCAAAAAGTGACATTTTTCATATATTATAAAAAAGTGTTAATTACTAACTTTTGAATCACACACATACCATTCTAGATCATAAAGAATATATTTAAAAAATTCCAATACATGAAGTACAATATTCCATTGAAATCCTTAGGCCACACTATATTTACCAAATCCCTTCAACTCAAAAGAGTATACTGTGTAAGGATCATGTTTTCAACCTAAGTATTATCACCTTACTAGGCTATTATTCTTAATCTTACACATCAAATATCATGTCACCATAATAATATTATGATCTAAATATCATTATATGGATTATATAATTTCATATGAATTGTATTAAATTTATTTATTCCATCCCCTTAAAAAATAAAAAATAAGCGTATATACTTCTTTGCGTGGACTACCACCAACACAAAGTGACATCTTCCATTTCTAATCATATCCATTCATTTATGAGAAAAAAATTAATGAATTCATTGATATTTTATATATAACATAAATATGAATCTAAAATGTAAAATTATCACTTACCTATCTTCCCTCTCATTTATTAAGAATTGGAGATGTTAATCATGTTTATAAGTAGACTCTCTCATCAGTGAGAAATTAGATTTATTTTTCTCCACAACCGATCATGAGTGGATTTAATAATATGTATAATATAAAAAATTATTACCATAAAATATCAATATTATGGATTCTAAGAAACCATTATCAACCACTGTACCACATTTAACATAAATAAAGAGTTATGAAGAAATTTTTATAACAACATCATGTAACAAAAACAACAAAAAAAATACATTATAACTAAAATATCCTACACATTAATTATTATTGAATAATAAATACATATTAATATAGTTATTTTTTATATGTAATGATAATAATTTAATTTTTCATGTCTTTTAGATGAAGTAAAAAACTTTTGGATAAATGTAAGGATTCCTCATTGAAAATTATTTTCTTTGATACAAGTTTTGATGTTTTCACAAAATATATATAATTTCTATTTTATAAATTATATCATTAAATATAATTTTATAATTTATTTTTATTTTGAATTTTATGACTTCTCTTTCAATGAGTTTTGATTCAAATGTTTCCAATGTCATAGGACATTCATAAAAAACATATTTCATTGATACACAATGTACATGATGGATATCTTTTCATTCAAATGGATTATATTATACTAAAAATAAATATATTATCATGATTAATTATTATTCAAGGTTTTTTACTACATCAAAGTTATCTATTTCATTCAGTTATTTTTATTTGGATGATTATTATGTGGTATGAGTTTTTGTTCAAATTTGAGTACCTTGAGACATGATTATTCTATACATTGTGGTCCCTTTTCATTTTTGGAAATCTATACATAATAAAATTTTCAATAATTTATTCTTATTTTCTACAATTTTAATTTTTAAATTGAATTTTATACATATAATTTAGTTTTAATGGGATTTTACAAATCATATATGGTTGTTTCTGTCTCAATAGTTCTTCATTGTGATATGTTTTAATATTAAGAAAAATATTTATATATATTTAGATAATATACATCCCAAATAATTTTACGAAATGGAACATGATATAATGAATTTTATTTATTGAACTCTAGAATCCTCAATATATCTATGACTTCTAATTTAAGTATTATAAAGGTTATTTGTGTTTTCATTACTCAACTGTCATTGATGGGTTATAGTAACTCTTCTAATTCAAGTATATATCATGAGTGAATTCATCAAGGAAATGATGATTACATGATGTATTTTAAAATTATATTCTTTTTAAATCATTATTCTCACTAAATTATCAAACCTTAATGATTCTATTGAATCACTGAATTGAATTTTTCTTATAAATAATTAATATTTAATTATATGGAGTTTAACTCCAGTGCAATGTTTTTACATTTCCCCATGATTTTAAATTCTCTATTAGAACTCAATATTTTTTCTAATGATATTACACATTGAATACCATATTTTCATATTATAAAAAATCATTCATCATCATATTAATGATATGGGGTTTTCATGAAATTAATTTCAAAATTATCAAATTGGTTTTCCATATGTTCAAAACTAAATATTTTATCTTCCAGTTATTATTTTTTATTGATATCATATATGTATTTTAATAAATAATAAATCCGAAATGTTTTTAATTGAAAACATCAACATATTTTGACATATTTTTTTGATTAATTAATCATTTTAAAATTTTATTTTATTGATTATTATTTTATGGGTAAAATATTTCAATAAATATTCATTTCTCCATTTAAAAAGTAATATATATTTTTCATGTATCATTTATTTTTAATTGTTTATAAAAATGTACATAATTGACTTGTATTTTTAGTAATCTATGAATTATGACATTTAAATATAACATTGTAACTCAAATATATTTCATTTATTTTTACAATTTCTTATATAAAAATTGTTTTCCCAAAACATATCTGTTTACATGAATTACCGTTTTTACAAATTGTGATTTTTGTTTTTTACATAAAAAAAATTACATGAAAGGTTGGGTATATAAAAATTTTTCATAAAAAATTATATTTTTATATGATACTTGTCACTATTTCATTCACAACAATGAATAAAAAGTGTTTTAAAAAATGATCTACCAACCATACTGTTATGTTCAATATAACACCCTAACAGAAAAAACTTCCATGTGATCATTTTGGGTGATCATATATTTGATAAATTTTGATATAATATATTATTTTATTTGTATTATTTTTGAAATCCATTTTATTTTCCTGGATTCATTATATGGGGATTAAGAAACTCCATGAAGCCTATTTTATATCTACAAATAATTATCTGATTTGAATAATATTTTCACGTTGCATATAATTGTATTTATTATAAAAAAATGGGAACCTATATTTCTCTATAATACATTGGGAACATGATTATATATTAAAAGGTATAATGTTTTTCGAATAT
Source organism: Viscum album (assembly GCA_963277665.1). Classification (NCBI taxonomy): domain Eukaryota; kingdom Viridiplantae; phylum Streptophyta; class Magnoliopsida; order Santalales; family Viscaceae; genus Viscum; species Viscum album. The sequence goes on along the minus strand of OY728140.1, from coordinate 1,353,506,012 downwards.
GTTAGTCAGTAGCTTAGTTCACAAACGTTGAGTGAGATGTATTTAAACTCAACTCAATATTTTATATATGAATATGTTAGAAAGTAGATATGTCTAAAAATAGGGACTATGAATTTATGATGATATACCAATAATTTTATGAGTAATTGGGTTTGAGGTATTCTAATATCACCACGATTAAAATAATTTGTTTATCATTATGCAACAATATTTCTTATGTTTCACGGTTCATGATATCTTATTGATGTATTTTCAATGATGTTTCCTGTCACATATTATACATGATTTATTTAATAAAAGTCACATACCATGAATAATAAAATAGTATATATTGGATTTTTATTTTGTTATGTATTTTAATTACTATCATAATATCATTTTATGATATCTTATAGAAGTCAATTTTATTCAATTATATCTACCCTTGTTGGAAATCTGAGCTCATCTCTTTTTTATGCTTTCATTTTCTAGGTCATAAAAAATTAATACATAAGATGTATCTGAAAGGGTTCATCATGAGAATAATTTAGGGGAGATATTTAAGTGTTATGTGGGATTACACTATTTTTTCTATTGTGGAAATTTTCTAATAACTTATAAAGTACATAAGTTCCATTGGTTTATTTCCGATTATATTTATATAAATCAATAAACCTAAATAGAATGGTGAATTGATTATATTGAAGTATATTTTTAATGCCACATTATTACATGATGATAAGTTCTAGTATATCAGAGGTGTTATTAGAGAAATTTTAAGCAAAATTTTTATAGATATGATGTTATTGGTTATGGAAAAAAAATTATTTTGAAATTTCTTCAATGATTAGTATTAAATGATTAACACAAACATAAAGGTTATATAAACCCATTTTGGTTAAATGAGGTAATATTTAATATTTTTCAGTTTAGGATTAGATATCTTTCATAAAAACACAAGGTATATATCTAAGGGATATGTAAATATATTTAATTACATAAATAAATACTTTTAAAATAGATATTTTGGGGTTTATTATAAATTTTATCTATTTTGGGGAGACTATACCCTCATATTAGATGGTAAAATTTGACATATATTTAATTAAACTATACCATAATAATGATATAAATATAAACAGAATGATTGTACCTAAAACATGGTGTATAAAAAATAATGATAATAGATATTAAAAACATAGGTAGATATGTTTTATATAAATGGATTCATGGAAAGCTGATGTAGAAATGGGGAACATTGGACCAGAATATAAAATCATTCTATAAAAAACTATAAAAATCAAAAGGCTACTCCATTACCATCTTGATAATATGTTTGATCCTATACTCATATTATCCAACTTTAGGTAAATCATATCAAGAATTTATAACATGGTGAATTACTTTATCTTTACCTAAATACAAGTAATCTACTCAGGTACCAAATGTGGACAAAGTAGGGTGTGAGATCAAATCCGAGTAGTCCACCACCATCGATGTCTATAATTAATCCAATTACATACCAAAGAAAAGATATGTGAAAATGTAAATTGAAATGTTAAATAATAATGAATAATTACTGATCCTACTTAGGGTACTCATGGAAACCTGAAACCCCTACATACATTCGCATGTGGATCAAATGAGTGTCTGATAAGTAACAATATATACTATAATAAAATATATATAGTATAGTTTTATATTTCATCCACCAATATGAATCAGGTATGTGCATATGTATGTTCCCATATACATGGAATTCAATGTTTTGTCTTGGCTGGGACATAACTCAAACATCCATAATCAGTCTAAAGGAGGCTTTAAGCTCTAGAAAAACGTGCATACCTTACATCTAATAATGAGTGAGAGAATCAATGATCACCACTCAGTATGATTGTTGTGTGGTCATTCAATCATGTAAAATATGGGACGTTGTGTTTCTCACCAATTTTCCATGTATTATAAATTGAGTGATACATTATGCTAAACACATGAATGTAAGAAAACAAGGATCTTCATTCCCATCAACAACCTTACCATCATTCTACATCATATAAAAATAGAGTGAAAATAATTTTTTTAATATCAATGAGGTATTATCTATAATTATTTTTATTAGTCATTCCAATATACTAGAAATTCAACACAATTAATATCAATCATTTAACAAAGAATCTGTGATCAGTGTGTCCATGCCATTCTTTAATAGTTCATTCACACTAAACCATTTAACTCAATTGATTAATCCACACCATTGTGAAAAAGATATTAAATTTCATACATACCATCGAATCTATCAAAACATGACAATTCATTTTACAAGTATTTAAGTGAAAAATAGAAGGTTCCATTATCAATAGGGAAATAAACTACATGGAAAAACTCATTTATCAGTTTGGAGATAACATAGGATATTCATCAGGCTAAATAAAAAAATTAAAATAGATTTAATTCAATTTATAATCTAGGAAAAAACTACAAAGTATTTTCAAGTATTTAAATACATAATTATTAATGGGAAATTTAAGATGACACACTAATGTTGTGTCCTTGATTGATGTTGGAATCCAATATTTAAATTATAAATATCCTCAAGAGAATAACATGGTTCATATACCAATTTAATATGAAGAACAAAATTTTATTTAGATGTGTAAGAAGGTTATCATGTGGAAAAAAATTGTGGCTACAAATACACCAATAAATTTGGGGAAAAAATGAGACCACCTATCATAGGTCTGTTGATGACTCCTTCTCTGATAGAGAACTCAGATTCGATGATGTTTGAGGGAAATAAAAAAACTATCAAACACCTAAAAATATGTCAAAAAAACATGAACCTAAATAAAATTATGGATCTAAAGATAAACTGAGGTTGGAATGAATAAGAATGTAGAGAATACATTTAGGTAGCTAATGTATTCAATGGTTCTGGATCTGGACTCCAGACATGCGAGTAATCATGTATCCTGATTTTCGATGAATAGAAGCTACAAGTGGGGGAAGAGGAACCCATATGCTGGAATTATAGGACATGAAAATGAAATAGGGTAAATAGATTCATTAAGGAAAAAATATAATTTCACCTCTATATATAGTGGTGCATGGTTTGGATGTATGGTTTTTTCAAACCATGGAAAATTGTGCTAGTATATCTTCTTAGGTAAATTCTATCATTGATAAAGTGCACATTTTTTCTTAACCATGCAAATGAACTGTAAAATATATATTTAAAAATCTCTAGTTTTTTGCATGTTCATTTTCCTTAGGGTGGGTGGTTATAGACAACCTATGTGGAACTTTTTTCTTCTCTATCTTTCCTTACATGGTTAGAAGTGGTTTTTTCTTTTAGGAAAAATTATTTCAACTAATTTTGTGACCCTATTAGTTTCCCATATTCATTGGGATATAGTCTCTAAAAAATCACCAGACACCCTTGTGACATCTATGACTACATTTGGAAACATCATATGGGATGTTTAATAGAATTAAAACCATGAAAATGGATTCATACTTTATAAAATGAAAATTTGTTACAACATAACCTCCTTAATGAAATTCATCCCTAAGTTAGTCTTATAAGGATAAAGACGTATCACCATCAAAGTGTTCTGGACAACGAGATCATATTTCTTCTTCCCACTCTTAGGTATCATCTTTTACTTATCTTTGGTTCCATAGAACACATACCAAGGAGCTAACCTGACTTAAGGTGTATTTAAGCTCCAATCTACAGTATAGATGAGATATTAATCAAAATAATTATCTACATCCAATTTATCCACATATTTTTGACTGAAATGTTATTAGTCTGGATAATACTATAGAAACCATGATATGTAAAGGAAGTCAGGCATAAAATGATATCTTTGTGGAATTTCTATCTAGTAAGACACTGGTGTGATCAGTCTCAAAATATAGAATGGCCCAACGAACCTGGGTTGGATCATATAATTCCCTTGAATATGTCTATGAACCAAATATGATGAGACATATATGAAAACTCAGTCTCTATCATTGAACTCAAGAGGTCACCGGTGTTAGTTGGCATATGATTACTGCCTAGACTGAGCTATCATCATGTGCTTTCTGAATAATTGGACACATTCTATAGTCTCCTAAATGAGAAGAAGCAAATTCATACCATCCTCCCATACCTCTAGTCTAAAAATAAGTGAATGGAAAGACCTTCCATATAAGGATGCAAAATGACATGTCTAGATGGAATCCAGAATTTTTTTTATTTTATGAGACTTCAATAATTATAATTTTATTTCTTTCAAGAACCACCGAGGTTGAGGACACATATATGAAGAATGTCCTTAAGATTCTTAATTTTATTCAATATATTTCTAATAGTATAAGGGTGATAGGTCTTTCATGGAAGTACCTATAAACCCAAGGATATATGAACCCCCACAATATCCATGTTGTAAACATATCATCATTGTTATAAATAATTGAATGACTAGCTCCATGATGACGTAAACCATTATGTCATACAAACTCCTTTATCATATATTGTGACGATCTCTCGAATAGTTAAGAATCATGAAATCATCATTAAATGGTCAATGAGAAACCATTATATGTCATTTAAATGAGGTTTTTTTGGTTAAAATGGTCCCTAAATCCATTGAAACATCATGAAATTTACACTTGGGAATGGGAATCAACTACAATATCAAAGTCGGTCTCTGATGTCCTGGCATTACTTGATGAAAGGTGGAACACCATGTGATGAATATGGAAGTCTCTCATGTCATACCTTGCCACCAATTCATGCACCATAAGTCTCAATACATCATGGTGACACTAGGATGAACTACCCTTGGTAAGACATGAAATTACCACATCAGATCCTCTGTAATATCAGCTTTGACACATATAGATCAATTGAATAGTATAGTATCATCCACATTCATGGTAAAAATGGAATATATATCATTATCTAGGACTCTTTCCCATAGGAAATTCTGTTTAATATCAAATATATACCTCATTGTTATTTGTTACATAACAGTTGATGTCACTACTACGGATATAAGAATATTCTAACCATGTTCCTCATGAACCTCAATGAAAATCCCTCAGAATATGGACATGAGATGCCATTCACCATTTTCCTCTTGAACTACCTATGTATATATCTTCTTTATTAGTGAATTTTTCAATGAAATACCTTTCCCAGTCATGTAGGAAATATTGAATTAAAATGACTATAGGTACTCAACCCACATGCGATGCATGATATTTATATCCCACTATGTAAATATGTTCATTATGTATTTATCACTATATATAAAAAAATCTACCAATCTAGATAGTGTCTCTAGTAGTGTGGATGATAAACTAAAAAATAAAGCATGAGTTCATTCATCTGGAGGTTTCACTCATGGGGAATCAACTAATGAGATCCATATAAGACTACTTTTTATTCAAACATCAAAATTTCTCCAATAACCATAAATTATGTGTCATAGTAAACCATATAACTTTTACCCTAATCTATAAGAATCAACAATGGCACTCAATTCGCCTAATCCTTCATCTCCTAAAGGGTTGATGTAATTTTTCTTACAATATTAATTTTACACACTTATTTTTCAACATCGTAAGAGGTGTAGTAATGTGTGAGAAACCCTTAATGAATTGCTTATGATATATATATATATATCCCAATGAATTGATATATGTCAAAGAATTTATTTGTCTTATCTTAGTAAATTAGAGTTCTCACATCCTACTGGGCTATTGAAACTCTTAACTCTGAGAAAATGTGTCCCGTGGTGTGGAATTTGTTGATCCAAAAGTTGAATTTAACGATCATTGAATAATGTTGATTGTATTTCAATATAGTCAACATGATATCAATATGATTGGAATGCATATTAATGGAGTGTGAATAAACCATGTTTTATTAAATAAATACTATAAGGAATTAATCAATAAAGGGCAGGAAAACATTATTCCAAAGATCCATAATAACTCCAGGTGTGTCGTTAGTCCGAACAACATAACTAGAAACTCGTTACATCCAAACATGCTCCTGAAATTTGTTAATTGTTTTTATGAACACCTAAAACAAACATTATGATATCTCAACCTCATATATATCTTTAAAGAAAATATTTATCCTAGGATATGATCAAATAGTGTTTCTATAATAGGAAATGGTTATAGACTGCTTACAATGAGATGGTTTAATTGACAGTAATCCAAAAATATTTAGGTGGTACAGTCAGCCTTCTTTGAAAAATGGATGGATAAACACCCAAGATATATTTTGGGGTCTATGAAGCCATAACCCTACAAATGATCAAATTTATTCTTGAGATAATGTATATACATAGGTTCAATCCTATAAGGAAGAATGGTAAATAGTTATTCATTTTGGTTAAGTTCAAAGGTAAATTTTACCTCTCAAAATGGAGGTAGAGTTTAGAAATAATCTATAAATATGTATCAAAACCTCATTAATATATGAGGAAAATAGTGGGTCATAACCAGTAATCATCTATTTAATGATTGGTGATCTGACCTCCCACACTATCAAACCCATTCTTCTTGGGTCCTGATCGCATTACATTATCATGAGATTCTATTTTATGCATGTGTTGACCTACCTCTGGTGATGTAAGCCTCACCCTATGATGATGGCATTCTATATGGGCTTGGAAGGGAACTAATAAGTCCATCCTGATGATTACATCAAATCATGTCACCTTAAGGAAAAAACATTCATTATAAAGTAGGATATATTTACATCAATGGGAGAATAATTAAATTTGAGATCACCCTCTTATTAGATACTTAGAGGGTAATTAATTATCAAATCACCAGATAATTTTACCATCACATGGCCAAAAAAAAAATCCATGATAGTCTCACACATAAATTAGAAAGGCACAATTGTGTAAAATAAAGTGAAAATAATGTGAATTCTATTAGATTAGTCACATAAACTTTAAATGGTTTGGATCTCTAATACTCTAGAATATTTTGGAATTCATGAATATGACATGTATAGTGACCATGGGTCACTACTTGACATTCCTGATCAAGCCCACTATGTTGGAGGGGAGAATCATTAGTCTGAATTCATATACCCCAACTACCACCACAACTTTAGAAGAAAATGGCATTACAATTTTTTTCATACAGTTATCCAATAGGCCCACTCTGGAATTTCAAGTAGGGGTAGATACCCACTCATTGTGTATTGATAGAAAATTTCTGAAAAACACTGTATATGGACCATTGTTCAACAACAATTCCATTCTATAAGATCTTGTATGTACTAAGGATTTTTCTGTCTTCGAATAGCACAGTTGTGACATATCATCAAGCTATCAACATGAGGAGGCAAACTCTTCCAACCTCCATTAGTATCCTCAAATTGTATATTTCTCCCAAAATAAGAAACAATGATATATATAGGTTTCAAACCTCTGTTAATTGCACCATCTTCTTCCATGATATTTATCTATATAATAAGGGCATCGTTAACTATCTCTAATATGGACATAAACTAAAATAAATTGTCCTTTGACCAAATGGATGATACTCAACCATCCTTGAATCACATGTATGTCCTAAGATCATCAAAATATATAGTAGCAGAGAACATATGTAGCTTAGTAAAATGACCATAGTATCTAATTATTTACATACCTCCCTACCATAGGATCATATATTATCTTGATTTGTTCGCCAAAATAGTCTATGGAATCTAAAAGTCATAGAGGATTGTCTATAAGTCCAAAAAAAAAATTTATGACACTCTTCATGAGTAATAACGTCCAACCATTTCTTGGAAGAAGTTAACATTATATTAGAATAATGTTTGATAATCCTCTTTGGATGCACCTCGAGATGCTTTAATTTAGAAGGAATGTCTTTGAGAAATGACACAATAGTGTGTGGTACTCCATCCCCCGAAAAGGATTTAGGACTCTACTACTATATTTCCATAGTCAACACATCCATACTCAGGGTAGGTAAAAAAAACACGCACACTATGAAACATATGTTGATATCCCCCTCAAAACTCAGCATGATTTCCCATATAAGGAATGGAGAGAGGTTCTATAGGTAGAACTCCAGGATGGATCAGTCAAATCTAATGCCACTCCACCTTAGGTATAGGGTCATCACCACCTTAAAGGCATACAATTGGAGTATCAAATTAACTAATGATTCTAAAATTCCTATAAAATTGCATATGAAATTATCCTTATAATTGAATTTATTTGAGCTAGAAAACTAGTCAAGGCTAGTTTCATTCTAATAAATATATCATACCCTTATTCCCACTCCTATGGAAAGGACAGGGTAATATAAAAGGACTATAGAAATCCATATGAGGGTAAGCGACACCCCAACTGCCCACTACCATGGTCATGTTCAGGATTAGGTCTGTCTTTTACATGTATAAGATCAAATTTTTTACTTAAAATTTATAATCATATTAAAAAAATCCCATTCAAATGTTTTAATCTATATGATTTTTTAATTGAGACGGACAACTATTTTTAATCAATAAGGTCACATACTCCAAATTAACCGAAATATGAAATCCACTTAACCCATACCATAACATGTTCCCACCAAGGAGGCCAACAGTTAATGGATCATTTTTACACAATTAAATTCTTAAGGTTTCAGTTTTAACATATAAAGGAAAACACAGTTTGGTTAATGTAGGAACATTAAGTGTAAATTATGTATTCCAATCACTGGGAGTAAATTCATCACAATTACAAATAGTAATCACAGAACCAGTAATATGAAATAGTAAATTTCATTTTGATAGTAGAAGTGACATTTAATAATGAATGGAAAACTAATCCTATTGTTTCTATAATGATTTATGTAATTAAACACCTTCATTTAAACGGTCTAAGGTAAAATTTGTCTCAAATAATAATACTAATATCAATAACATCACAATACATTTTTTCTACAAAAAAAATATAGTCGTATCAAACATAAATGAGAAAACTATAACTAATATTTTTTATCCCATGTAATTTAGGATTCCCATGTACATGGGTTATAAGCATCCAATAAAAACTTCAATTGAAAATTAATCCAACACATATTCTCCTATATAATACCAAAATAGTATGAGAAAGGAAAAATAACCCTCCAATAGCACTTTGTAATGTCCCCAACAGACGTCTGCATAACTAGGGGCCTTGTGTCTGTGGGTTTCCTGGACTCAAGTGTGCCTCTCTATATGCTTGAGGCTCTTGACTATAAATTAGGATCTGAGGTGGTATGAAAGGAACACTATACCCACATATCTGATCATTACAATTAGAATGAAATTAATAATAAAATAGTGCAATAATGATATAAACAGAAAGTAAATGACTAAACTCGAAACCCACTATTGATGAATGATGAATAAAAGATATATTAAGAAAGTTTTTATGTGTAAATAACTAAAAATGATTAATAATTTCAAAATACACTTGGATTTTATATATAGAAGTATTAATGTAATGATGATGTGCGAAAGGGGATCAAGGTACAAGAATATACAACCATGGAATATAAACAATAGAAAAAATCACAAGTCTTATCCAATAGAATTTGGAGCATATTCTCTATCCTTTGATCATATGATCCACCAATTGTAAAATAATAACAAAAATCCATAGTCAGGAGAATTAACTTATCCATACTGAAATGAATGTAATATAATTAGGTACAATAGGATGCTCGAGAAGGGTGTGAGATAAAATTATACTATGCGACAAAAAATATTTTCTAGATTAAATCCAAATAGTGCTAATAGAAATACAATGTTCAAAAGTAAATTGAAATAAGAATCAATATTGAATAAATAACCAGCCTTCTCATGTTTCTTAAGGACACCAAATAGCTCTACCTATTATATAACATATCCCAAATGAATTTCTAATCAATAACTATATATATATATATATATTAATATTAGATATATAGTATAGATTGTTATTGCATTCATCTATACAAACCATGTAGGTGCAGATGTATGTGAACATATATGTGGGAAACTATGTGCCAGATGGACTAGGGTATAACTTAGACATCCATAAACAATAAAAAATATCCTATAATCATATCAAAAATGATACATTCCCTACATATGATAATGAGTGAAATATTTAATTTGAAAAAATTGTGATGGTTTACTTGTTTTATTATTAACACTTGAAATAAGGGAAGTTGTGAATCATGCCCACTATCCAAACAATGTCACTAAATGAGACATCGTGATCAATTACTAGTGCAATAAAGCAAGTTATATGGATTCCTCCTATTCCCTCATGGGTGATAGTTAATGTTGATGGGGAAGATTCAGGTACACCCAGGCCTTCAGGCTGTGGGGGTGTATTCTGTACCTATCGGGGTTTCATTAAGGGTCATTTCTATCATTATATTGGACAAGGTTCTACAATTGAGGCTGAGTTGTGGGCATTGATCAAATCCATCAACTATGTGGTTCATTATAGATGGTTCTTTCTTTGGTTGGAATCAGATTTAATGGTGGTTATTGACATTCTCCGGAGAAGATCTAGGAATGTCCCATGGGTGGTGTTGTCTTCGTGGATTGCTTTTCTGCAACTTATTGACAGTCTCATGCATGAGGTGACACATGCATACAGGCAGGCTAATGAAGTGGCCGATGCATTGTCAAAGAAGGCCATTGTAGAGTCATGCTCAGAGTGGTATTTTGTGGTTTATGAATGTTTTTTGCACTTAGTTGAGGCTGATGCATGTGGCACTTTTGTTACAATTCTTTTCAAAATTCCCTTGTGATGTATTGACTTTGTCTTTTATGTTTTTATTAATGTTTGGTACGAGTGGTTCTGACTCGCTCCTGGGCCTTTTAATATATCTTCCTTCCTCGATTTCAATGTACCTCAGCTGCATTGAGGCCTGTCATACCACTAACCTCTCTTCATCGTTTGTATGTCCAAATGTATTAGTTAGTATTTTTTCCAATTCTCTTTTTCATGGAATAATAACTGAGGTTTCCTAGACATAATGATGAATTCTAGGGACCACACCTCTATAAGTGAACCCTCAATCTCTATTCATAATAGTATATATCATATTAAATGATAGATTTTCTCATGGGTCATGAGTTTTCCCATATGTGATCAAGGAACAGAGGGAATTAGTAGGGACATGCATCAGTTGGATTGGATCATAGATAATTTATTAGAGGATGTTGTTTATGGTTAATTGATAAGATATACTGATTCATTGTAATATTATTAGTTGATATAGTAATGCACTACTCATGAAAAGTTATGGGAAATATGTCTCCACGAAGGATATAAGAACAATGGGTACATTCATTATTGTATCAAAGTGGAGCACATATCCATGAATCCAATCATTCTTATGGAGGTTGTATCCTGAACCAATTACATATATATTGTAGGTGATATTTATGATAATTAATTCAAATCCTTACTAGAGTATCCCAAAACAAACATGGAGGGTGGTTTCCTAAGGCACTTAGCTTATCTTTCTGATTTAATTCCTTGTATTGCAACTGAAAATGTTAATTTAATAATTAAGGCCATACCAGATGAAGATGAAATAATAATAGTTGTTTTGTCTATAAATCCTTCTTTCATTCCTAGAACCTATTCTTTCCCTAATTGTTTTATAGGGTCTCTTAAGATATTGTGAATTAGAGTATAATCAATGTCATGTGGGGCTATATCCACGATAGAAATCTCAATCTAGTGTCTTGTAAGACCAAAAATGTTTTTCCCAAATGAAAAAGAACCTTAGTCATTGAACCATTATTACAGTATTAACATATGAAATAATCCACATAAATTTATTTTCATAATACTTATTTAGAGGATAACTCCCTTCCATCCATGTAGGGTGGATGAGGAACAACATGGTGATATGAACGGTCTATCAATCCAATGTGATACATATAAGGCCTAAGAGGTCATAATTGATATAAACATGATAAAATTTGGTTGCAATATAGCCATTAAACTGGATATGAAAAAAATTATGATAGATTTTATTGGTGCTTTATCAATAGAGCCCTTGCATGTATGGGGTTTTCTGTGTGGGTCATCGATATTATCATCGAATTTTTTTTGTTCTCAATGGTTTTAAACATCATTACTATTAATATTATATGGGTTATTCAAATATGTTATAGGAATGAGGTAGGTATAACCATTATCCCCCTTCATTTTTATCATTGGTCAGTATTTCCTTAGCCGATACTTTAATAACTACATAAATGTGGGAATTATCATCCCCTATAATAACAAGTAGTTGATTTGATGTATCTCCTATTTCATGTTCACGTATGATACCAATATCATTCATAATGTTAGTATAATATCTATTCATGGTGTTATTGATGCTTTAGAGGTATAGTGTACATGGAAAATCCATGTTATCAACTGTGAGAAGAGAATATTTTTTGTTCCTAATATATGGAATGATATGATGATAAGGTCTTCGGAAAATAGTCTTTTATGAAAAAAATTTCCATCCCTATGGACTACTTAGATGCCCCGGTGTCCCCTAATATCCTTATAATCAAACACATTGATATGATTATTGAGAAATGAAATATCCAAATCCTCAATTGATAAAAATATATTCTTATCATTTGGATGAAGAATCAATCTAATCAATTATTTCATCTCTTCTATCCCTATGAATATCATGTAAACTATTTAGGTTCCAAGGAAAGTGATTTCTATTATATATAAAACATTGATATCCTTTCTACGGGTTGAAAAACTTCAAGGTACGTACAATTGGGAATGATGGAACAATCTTAATAAACCAATTAATGATTGGGGTATTAATTTAAAGAGTATTTTTAGAACCACAGATGGAATTCAAGATAATATATCCTGGGAGATATTTAAGGGGAAATATTGTGGGGTAAACACATGCAAATTTCCAATGGAAATGAAGGGAGATTTTCCAGAATTAAACCCTCCAAAATGCAGAATATCATACAACATAATCTACCTATCATACAACAACATAGAAAAAGGATAACTGATAAAGGTGATGTAAGATATTGTTATCCAAACTGGATAGGGTAATCTCTTAGATTCGTAATATTCCCTACTCCTAATATCAACAATAGTGAGGCCACTGAGCATCCCAAATTCATCCATGCCACCTTAGATGATAATAATTGGGGTATCTTTGACAATACAATGATGACTAATTAACCAGAATTTTTTTCACTAAATCTCCACCTGTTACTTTCCATATTAGATATTTTCATGAATCTAAAAAAATGTCACATCCTTATGCCAATTGTGGATAAATTGTATTGTGTAATAAACTATCTTATATATTCATCTTCCTAGATTGGATTGTCTGAAAAAAAAACCATGATAACTGAGGAGAGCCTCTAGTGGAGATGAATTAGCTTAGCCTCTAAATGCCTCTTCTAAAGGGAGAAAAGGACTGAATCCACTGTTAATTGGTTCTCTAAAAGTGAATGGGAAAAGGTTATATGGGGTTCGTTCTACGAGTACACGTGTTGGTCTGGTCAGGTTTTGTCCACTGATTCATTCCTTCACCAATGGTTCCTTGGTGTGGATAAACCTGACTATAGGAGAAAGGCCATAAATATAATCATCATTAATAGATCCTATCTTATTTATTCGTCTAATAATTATAAACACCACCAATATTTAGTGGGGACCATCACTGGTATCATATTCAAAACAAAAAATTTAATCATGTACATGGACATGATATGAAAAGACTGAGGTATTTTCCCTTCCCTGAACACCCTTATACCCTCATGATTCTCAAAAAATAATGAATTTTTTTATGGTAAATTTATCTAATTGAATCCTAACACACTATGTAAGAAATTAGATACTAACGGTTCTTGTTGTGTAACACCCCAGGTAAATAAAGAATATGACATTTTTATATTTATCCATATTTGTGAATAAAATATTAATATTACTTTAATGGGGATGCTATGCTCGATGGCATACCCAACACGCAACAATGAGTTTCTTGGGAATATTACGTTGCACTCTAATAATAAAATAATATTATTTTAAATAGTAGTTAACGCCTAGCCGTTGTAATGGCGGGAATGAACGGAACTAACTACAAAATGATTATATATGTTTGTCAAATATTTTTACTTTTTACAATAAATGTTAAAGGATTAAAAATGCGAATGAATCCAATTTTAAGCGTAAACATTCTAATATTCTTTAAAAGGTCAATTAACAGCCTTTTGATGGTGAACCTCTTTTAAATACACTTTTTGACAATTTTAGGTGTTATATTTGACAAAATAAAATTCTTCTTTAGAATCGGGACATCAAAATTTACTTTGTGTAAATTTTTGGTATTTTTCCAAAAAAGTTCAATTTTTAATGAATAGTGAAAAATGTTGTATTTTAAATCAAAACCTCTTTTTAATCTAATTTATTTATATGATTAGACTATCTTTTTAATTGGTTTTAAAGTGAAATTAGAATATATTTTTACCATTTAATACAATAGAGGTCATTGGAATTAATTTCACTTTGAAATTGGACTTAAACTAGTGTCAATCTTTTGATACTTATTGTTTCATAAAAACACGCTATTTGCTATTACAGCGGGAATTAATTATTAAATTAATTAATTCAACTAATATGTTTTGAATTTTTTAAAATAGACATCATTTTTGAATTTGGAATATCAAATATAGCTTAGGGTGATGTTTTGGTATTTTTCTGAAAAACATCAATTTTTGATGAATAGTGAAACCACTAAGTGGTACTTATAATAACTGATTTTCCGTTTAAATGAAATTTTTCTATCTTTGTGTTTTGAATTTAAAAAATCCGACATACATGGTTGTCATTAAGAATTAAAATGTGGTTCAATGGGATTAAAATAATTTTTTGGTGAATAGTAACTTATTAAGTTTTTAAACGCGATTAGAGGTAATTAGTGTAGTTTAAGGTAAGAATAATGTTTTAATAAAATGAAATGACCTAGACACATGTCCTACCATAATTGGATGATTCATGGACGAACAAGAAAATCCATGGGTCAACTTGGGGACCCCATGGAGCCACTTTGGTTGGGAAATGACATAAATAACTTTTTATTTAATGTTAAAGTAAAAATGACACAAACATGAGATGTTTTACTAAAACAATTTTTACATGGGGTTATACAAGTCAGATATTTGACTATAAATAGTAATTGGAAAGCTAAAACTATTTCCTACATCATAGTATTTTTTTTATAATTTTTAGACATTAAATAAATTAAATTATTTATGACATCATGATGATGCAGCGATGACCTCATTATTTAACGATTTAAATAAAATGGAAAGATAATGTAAAATCTAAGACCTAAACATGTACAAAACCTATTTTATGGGTGGATTTATAACCCTTATCACCTTATCCCCGAAAAAAATCAATGTGGGACCATTAAAATCCGAAACTCATTCTAAAATAATGTAACATTTCTTTACTTTCCAAGAGTGCCCCTCCTCTCCTCTTATAAAAGGCCCCCACCTCTACCTCCTTACCCACACATCCAAAGCATTTGGCTCAGCCAACCCCTGCCCATTTTGTCTCTCCACATCCCTCTATAACTCCTTGAAGCCTCACATTGGGCATAATTCTTTCCAAGGAAGCCTTTGAGCTCAAACCAAAGGGAGTTATCCGATTTTAAGGTAATGTCTTCACTTGAGTCCTTTAGTTTTATTTTGATTCTCCAACCCCCTAAACTCTTTTTATTCATTTCTTTTGTAACAACTACAGTATATTCAATATACTAGGATGTTTTTATAATAAGGATTGTAGCTAAAATTACACACACCTACATCAAATGGTTAAAGAACATACCGTTTCTGTGGATGGCGAATTTCTGCCTCACGAAACGATGACTGTTCAACACTCATATAACACCTTAAAAGGTGGAAATTAAGATGTCACTATATTTATATATGATATATAATATGTTTATGTTTTAATTATGCTTTTTTATTTTTCTTTTGTGGCATACCTTTATGGTTTCCATTGTGGGTAAACACGATAATTTTATTTTACGAAGTGCGGACTACCGCCCCCTCAAAGTGATTTGATTCGTTAATGCCATATGTGGGATGTATAAAGGATGTATTTAAAGTTATTATATATTATGTATGTTACATATAAATGATTAATATAATTCTGGAATTAAAATATACATACCTCTCATTTAGTTTTAATTCCATTAATATGACATAGAAATGAAAGTAGCGTTCATGCGTACGTACGGCTTACCGTCTCCATGAACGATGCATTTCATTTCTTACCTATAAATGATTATGTAATATTATAAATACATGTATATTCTGGATATATATGATATATATGATATCCAAATCATGAATATCATTATTTATATAATGAACCTTTGACCACACGAACAACATGTATTTGTAAGAAGTACACTTTCGACTTAAGAACCAAATATCGACAAAACAAAAATTATTAACATAAATGATTACATAATGTTCATAACATGGAAATAAGTGATATAAAAGGAATAATGAACTTGAAAAATGTTCTTAAACAAGTAGAAATTAACTCAAGTTTATTATTCAGGACGTTAAAGAACGATCGAGTCAAGTCGGACCTGAGGTAAGGGATCCTACTCCTCTCTTTCTTTTTAAGTACACTCTTTTATGTCATTCCTTTTAAGATCATATTTCTTGTGATTGGGATGTTATTTTATATTAAACTTACTGTAATTTTTATTTTCATATGATTAGAGACCCTATTCTCTCTCATCAATCCATTTTGGAAGTTTTGAGTGGCGCTGTTAGGCTGCCGAATTTTTGTAAGAGATCTAACCTCTCTCTTTCTTTTTAAGTACTCTCCTTTATGTCACTTCTTTTAAGATCATCGTTGTTATGATGGGGGATGTTATTTTATATTCCTATTTCCATAAATTTTATTGTAATATGATGAGAGACCCTATTTGATCTCATCAATCCATTTTTGGAAGTTTTAAGTGGCGTCGTTAGGCTACCGAGTTTTCGTAAGGGATTTTTCATCTCACTTTTATTCCCAGGAGATTTATGCTAAATTTGCCACAATTTCCTTTGAGTGGTGTATTTACTATAAATTATTATACTCTTTGTGTAATATACCTTAGTTTATGAGTATTTACATCAATGTTGTATGACCCTTCTTTCATGGGGTGTACGTTTCGAGAGTTGCCCAACTCGGTAAGGGGACCTTTCACCCTCCTCTTTTTAAAAGACTTCTTTTGTTATGTCTTTTAATTCACATACTATTATGTTGGGATATTTTCTTTTATATCCTTATTGATGTAAATTTTATGTCCAATTTATGAGATACCCTCTTTATCTCTCATCAACTCATTTTCTAAATTTTGTAGTGATGTTGTTAGGCTGTCGAATTTTACCAAGGGAAATTTTTAACCCAATTTCGATTTCTTTGGGTTCAACATGTAGTCATTGAATATGTCATCCTTTGAATATGTGTGAATGAACTTTTATTGTTTTACACTTAATATCCACTTATATTGGGTGTATTTATATTTGTCACACATAATTTTGAGACTGATTTATCCTTAATTTAAGGATACCTTCTTTATAGGGGATTTCATCACATTTTACATTTCTATTGAGACTTCATTGTGGTTATGAACCAATTCACTCTTATATAGTGTATATACTGTCCTTTGGAATATTATATCATGAATCCATTTATTTATCATGATATTATAAAGTTCTGACTAAATTTTATTCCTCAATTATTGTATTCAAGTGTCTATAATTTTGGTAAAAACCCTTTAACCAAAATATCACTTTAAATGTTTTAATGATTTGTTCTTATTAATATCCATGTTTTCAAAATGGTTTTAAGGATTTATTTATATGGATATTAATGGTTTAAAAATTTTTAAAGCTTCAAGGTGGTATGGGACACTTTGATTCAAAAATCTCTTTATTAAATGTTTTAAATGGTTTTGGAAATGGTTTCTTTTTGAATGGATTCATTATTTCAATATCCTAAAAAGTTATACTGTGATTGAAATGTGGAAATGTTATCTTTCCTTTATGCATGTTTTATGTGATACGTTTATGTTATGGTTCTTGGGCATTGTTATGAAAACGGGTGGTTCCGTGATAAACTAAGGGCGGGTGAGCCCGATATAGCTCTCCAATGCATTGGGTAACGTGAAGGAGTGAAACGTTAAGGTTTCTCTGAAGGGATTTAGGGAATATACTGTGGTGGGTATTCCAAATGTAACCAAGAGGGTTACTCCCTACGTAAGAATGTTATGAATGCCTCAAGTTACCTTTATGTCTTATGATTTCTATGATTTATTCATGATTTTTATGGGGTATGTTAAAGTGCTTATGTTTTATGGGTAAAGTATGATTTCATTCTTATGTATACATGTACCCATGTTTCCTTTCCATATTTTTATATCCCTTACTGAGATTTTTATGCTCATCCCACATTTTTGAAATGTTTTTCACAGGTCAAGGAAAGGGTACATGATATGATGATAGTGTCAAGGATGTGTCAAAAAAGTATCCATGTTTTATTTTATATATGTTTCCGTTGATGGGAAAAATGAATACTATCTTTTATGTAACTAATTTGTTTAAATGTGGAATGTAATGCATGTTTTATGATCTAATTCTCTAAAAATATAAACCTGAAAAGATCCTCAATGTGTAATCATGTAATAACTCAAGATTAAGTAAGGTTTAAGGCTGGGGCCTTATATATTGAATGGAATCTTTTCGTGTTGGTGGAGTGGTCAGAGACCCCAAGTTTTCAATTGTTGGTGGTTTCTTATAATTATTCAGATGTGGTAACTTGATTCAAGAGGAATCCCATGCTATCCTCACATGAATTCTCCTATTAAATTTTAGGAACATTTCTATTAGAGAAATTGAGACTTATTTTTTTAGAAAATCATAATGGAGAGACAGGTAAAGGAAAAATTCCTTAGTATACTTAATACTCCAATAGATGATACAATAAACTAATGAACAAATATATGACAATTACTCATACTTATAATGAGGGTAATGTTGTGGTAGACTATCTATCTTCTAATGAAACTGAGAATGATCAGTTAATTTTCATTACTATCTTTGGATCCTACCATCTTGAGGGTAACAACATTTTTTGGGATGATTATCCTGGGATACATTATTAGATACCACCTAATTTTCTCATTTTAGGATCTTCATACCATTATCCAACTAATATAATAAAAATTCCTCAGGTGGAGTAACCAACCGAACAACAATATCAGAGTTCAAAGCGGAAAGAAAAACCAAAAAACACTCAATGACATTGAAGACATCAACTCAAAAACTCCCATCCTATTACATGCTCAAAATTAACAATCCATTCAAATGGAATCATGATAAATTAAAAATTAAATAATAAATCTTTTATTTACATATGTCTCAATACGTGAAATATGAAAATTCAAAAAAATTATTATGTATGGGTTAAAATTAAACAAATTAGGTTTTAACCAATTAATTTTCAACTCCCAAAAATATGATGGATCATGTTATGACCCAAAAACAATTTATATCAAAAATTAAACTATTTTATATAAAATAATAAATTATTTTTACAAACTAAAAACATTTCTTGGAAAAAACAAAATAATTTTTCACTAATATTTTTGAAATTAAATTTTTCAATACCTAATTGATAGTTTCAAAAATCCACACAACCACACATTCATGCCCTCGTGAAAGTTCTATAATCATGAGAGGTCTCTCATAGATCAATATAGTCATTAAAATGTAACCATAACCCAGTTATCTAATCGATCATGACCTTTCATTGGGTCATGCCAATGAAAATTAACAGTTAAAAACTATATCAGAAAAATAAAAATCCAAACCAACCAGGAAAAAATATTTCAGTAAAAAAATTATTTTATTGAAAAAAATTATACCAATTATATTTCATCAATCAATACAAATATATAATTAAAAAAACATCACATTAAAATTAGGAACAAAAAATTATTTTACACAAGACCCTTAAATTTCAAAATTAAAAAAAACATTAATAAATAAGTTTTACATAAACAATAAAATTTAAATATAACAATTAAATTAAACAAATACTACCACAATTAAATAAAACCTTTATTTTCAAGTCCATTGGAGTAATGTGTGAAGCCGCATACCTCAAAAACATTGCTCAAACCAAAGAATGACACATAACTAAAAAAGGTATGAAACTCCATAAAATGAATTTAGATATTGTTCCCTTTTACATAAACAACCATATATGATCATGAGTGTCATAAAAGAACATTGATATATTCCAAATGGAATAGATATTTGATTCTTAGAGTGGGGAGGAGATGAAAATTTTTGAATAACATCATCGAACATGAACTTACCAATAGATTTGGTCCTCTAAAACACATTTAATCTTGTATGGATTCCTCCATGATTAATGGGGAAGGAATCCATATATTTTGTTATGAAAAGAAATTTGTGTTATGTAATATAATTTGGAAAATAGAGGTTTAGATACTAAACCATATAGTGTCCTAAAAATTTATATCTGATTTCTCACGGTGCATGGTTATGATGCAAAGTTAGGAAAACCATTAAAATACTGTTCACTAACCACTACCTCCAAAAAACCCTCACATATATTTCTCAAATGTTTATAAAATCCATTTTTTATATATTATAATGCCTATATTAATCATTTCCTGGAGTTTCTATGTATTCCTAAAATTTTGGCCTAACATTGTGCTCAATTATATGCCTATTAATTGCACTTATTTTAGTAGCATGGTTTCATGGTAGGGGTTGAATGGTTCTAATAACCATTCTAAAAATTTGAACCTCCATAAATTCCACCCAAAACTTGAAAAAATAATTAAAACGACCAAAAACATTAAAAAATTATTTTTTATACATAATATATAAATAATTGTGTGCCCAAAACTAGGGGTACTAAAAGATAAATTTAGAGTTCATTGAAGAGTTATCCTAGTAACCATAAGTTAATTATAGAGTTTGATTTTAGTGATAATTTATTTGTAAAAATTTTCTCTATTTTATGTTGGTATTAGATTTAGAATATTGGTATATCTTTAACCATGACCCATTGGTCCCTTTTATGTTTTTTATCGAATTGGAATTGTTCCCTATCATGTGGTATTTCCCACAAATATATCTCATGTCCCTGATGTGTTCTATACATCAGTAATGAGGAAGTGAATTCATGATCCATAACATTTAATGAGATTATAGTTTGTACCAAATGATCATGACCTATTATAGGAGGAATAAAAATTTTATATTATTTATGAATTATGGAAAGTGATAAGAAGAAATACCACTCTAAAAGTCAATGTATTGTGGTTAAACCAAAAATTTGAGGAAGATATCTAGGATCTAGAGTATGTAATAAGGAAGAAGTATTCTAAATGATTTTATAACATTAATGAAATTTTAATAGATAAATTCATATAAGGGGGTTGAATGTTACACACAAATATATTATATTATATTTAACATTAAAAAAATAGAATTTCATCTATAGTTATCTGTTCAGAAAATGTAATAACCCTATATTTTAGATCTCCTAAATTATAGTGATTTTTATTGTTCAAAATACGAAAACATTAAATGTGAACTACAAAATATAAGAAAAAATGTTATTAATAATGTAAAAATGAACTCTAAGATGGTAAATAATTATAAACCCTTACATTTTAAGGATAAATAATTTCTATGATTTATTATTTAATATTATTATCATGAAATTCAGGTTTTCATATATTTTATATTTTTAATTTCAAATATACATTTAATAATTTTTTAATTTAAATTTCAAATAAACATTTTTCTAGAATTTATCATACCAAAATTATATCAGGATTGATTTATTATACATTGGTATAATTATTAGTTTATACACGAATAATGGAATATATTGAATTTGAGAAAATTGTCACATTTATATGATATAGATGGTATATGAAAATTTTTAATAAAAAAATTAAACTTATAATTAAAAAATATTTGATTTAAAAATGATACCTTCAATTTTTTTAACCCATTAATTTTATATTTGTAAATCAAGTAATAAATTAGGGAAATCCTATAATGTTTCTTTCATTAAACATTTTTACACATTGATAAATTTAATTTACAATTTTTTTATTTCATTTTAATTTTATTTATACAATAATAATATAATAAATATTTTTATAATAAATTACAAATAAAATTTTTTATTATAAAAGTACATTATTTTTTAAAATATACTTTTCATAAAAATAGGTTTTTAAACGCTAAAAGTTTGGTAGATAATATAATAATATTTATATAGATTAATATATATATATATATATAGTCATTTAAATATAAATTATTTTTCAATAACATATTAATAATCAATGATCATAATTTATATTTTCAACTAAATTGTTTATTTAGAAAAAAATTATTTTAATTTAAAAGTGATTTTTAAAATATTTGGAATTCAATTGGATTAAATATTGTAAAATTTATTCCCCATAACAACCATTTTTTACATATATGTTATTTATATTTCAATGAATGCATTACATAGATAGATTATCACTATATAGCTATTTTTATAATGAAATATTTAAAAGTATAAACATAAAGTTATATACCACAAAACATGTTTAAGACTAGCGTTTAAACACTTGGATTCACCACTATTGAAAACCCAAACTACAAACTCTATTAAATCGATCCATTGGAGCCATTGACATTATAACAGTGTCATGAAAATATTAAAGTATATAGAGTGTTTCAAAAAGTGACATTTTTCATATATTATAAAAAAGTGTTAATTACTAACTTTTGAATCACACACATACCATTCTAGATCATAAAGAATATATTTAAAAAAATTCCAATACATGAAGTACAATATTCCATTGAAATCCTTAGGCCACACTATATTTACCAAATCCCTTCAACTCAAAAGAGTATACTGTGTAAGGATCATGTTTTCAACCTAAGTATTATCACCTTACTAGGCTATTATTCTTAATCTTACACATCAAATATCATGTCACCATAATAATATTATGATCTAAATATCATTATATGGATTATATAATTTCATATGAATTGTATTAAATTTATTTATTCCATCCCCTTAAAAAATAAAAAATAAGCGTATATACTTCTTTGCGTGGACTACCACCAACACAAAGTGACATCTTCCATTTCTAATCATATCCATTCATTTATGAGAAAAAAATTAATGAATTCATTGATATTTTATATATAACATAAATATGAATCTAAAATGTAAAATTATCACTTACCTATCTTCCCTCTCATTTATTAAGAATTGGAGATGTTAATCATGTTTATAAGTAGACTCTCTCATCAGTGAGAAATTAGATTTATTTTTCTCCACAACCGATCATGAGTGGATTTAATAATATGTATAATATAAAAAATTATTACCATAAAATATCAATATTATGGATTCTAAGAAACCATTATCAACCACTGTACCACATTTAACATAAATAAAGAGTTATGAAGAAATTTTTATAACAACATCATGTAACAGAAACAACAAAAAAAATACATTATAACTAAAATATCCTACACATTAATTATTATTTAATAATAAATACATATTAATATAGTTATTTTTTATATGTAATGATAATAATTTAATTTTTCATGTCTTTTAGATGAAGTAAAAAACTTTTGGATAAATGTAAGGATTCCTCATTGAAAATTATTTTCTTTGATACAAGTTTTGATGTTTTCACAAAATATATATAATTTCTATTTTATAAATTATATCATTAAATATAATTTTATAATTTATTTTTATTTTGAATTTTATGACTTCTCTTTCAATGAGTTTTGATTCAAATGTTTCCAATGTCATAGGACATTCATAAAAAACATATTTCATTGATACACAATGTACATGATGGATATCTTTTCATTCAAATGGATTATATTATACTAAAAATAAATATATTATCATGATTAATTATTATTCAAGGTTTTTTACTACATCAAAGTTATCTATTTCATTCAGTTATTTTTATTTGGATGATTATTATGTGGTATGAGTTTTTGTTCAAATTTGAGTACCTTGAGACATGATTATTCTATACATTGTGGTCCCTTTTCATTTTTGGAAATCTATACATAATAAAATTTTCAATAATTTATTCTTATTTTCTACAATTTTAATTTTTAAATTGAATTTTATACATATAATTTAGTTTTAATGGGATTTTACAAATCATATATGGTTGTTTCTGTCTCAATAGTTCTTCATTGTGATATGTTTTAATATTAAGAAAAATATTTATATATATTTAGATAATATACATCCCAAATAATTTTACGAAATGGAACATGATATAATGAATTTTATTTATTGAACTCTAGAATCCTCAATATATCTATGACTTCTAATTTAAGTATTATAAAGGTTATTTGTGTTTTCATTACTCAACTGTCATTGATGGGTTATAGTAACTCTTCTAATTCAAGTATATATCATGAGTGAATTCATCAAGGAAATGATGATTACATGATGTATTTTAAAATTATATTCTTTTTAAATCATTATTCTCACTAAATTATCAAACCTTAATGATTCTATTGAATCACTGAATTGAATTTTTCTTATAAATAATTAATATTTAATTATATGGAGTTTAACTCCAGTGCAATGTTTTTACATTTCCCCATGATTTTAAATTCTCTATTAGAACTCAATATTTTTTCTAATGATATTACACATTGAATACCATATTTTCATATTATAAAAAATCATTCATCATCATATTAATGATATGGGGTTTTCATGAAATTAATTTCAAAATTATCAAATTGGTTTTCCATATGTTCAAAACTAAATATTTTATCTTCCAGTTATTATTTTTTATTGATATCATATATGTATTTTAATAAATAATAAATCCGAAATGTTTTTAATTGAAAACATCAACATATTTTGACATATTTTTTTGATTAATTAATCATTTTAAAATTTTATTTTATTGATTATTATTTTATGGGTAAAATATTTCAATAAATATTCATTTCTCCATTTAAAAAGTAATATATATTTTTCATGTATCATTTATTTTTAATTGTTTATAAAAATGTACATAATTGACTTGTATTTTTAGTAATCTATGAATTATGACATTTAAATATAACATTGTAACTCAAATATATTTCATTTATTTTTACAATTTCTTATATAAAAATTGTTTTCCCAAAACATATCTGTTTACATGAATTACCGTTTTTACAAATTGTGATTTTTGTTTTTTACATAAAAAAAATTACATGAAAGGTTGGGTATATAAAAATTTTTCATAAAAAATTATATTTTTATATGATACTTGTCACTATTTCATTCACAACAATGAATAAAAAGTGTTTTAAAAAATGATCTACCAACCATACTGTTATGTTCAATATAACACCCTAACAGAAAAAACTTCCATGTGATCATTTTGGGTGATCATATATTTGATAAATTTTGATATAATATATTATTTTATTTGTATTATTTTTGAAATCCATTTTATTTTCCTGGATTCATTATATGGGGATTAAGAAACTCCATGAAGCCTATTTTATATCTACAAATAATTATCTGATTTGAATAATATTTTCACGTTGCATATAATTGTATTTATTATAAAAAAATGGGAACCTATATTTCTCTATAATACATTGGGAACATGATTATATATTAAAAGGTATAATGTTTTTCGAATATGTTAGTCAGTAGCTTAGTTCACAAACGTTGAGTGAGATGTATTTAAACTCAACTCAATATTTTATATATGAATATGTTAGAAAGTAGATATGTCTAAAAATAGGGACTATGAATTTATGATGATATACCAATAATTTTATGAGTAATTGGGTTTGAGGTATTCTAATATCACCACGATTAAAATAATTTGTTTATCATTATGCAACAATATTTCTTATGTTTCACGGTTCATGATATCTTATTGATGTATTTTCAATGATGTTTCCTGTCATATATTATACATGATTTATTTAATAAAAGTCACATACCATTAATAATAAAATAGTATATATTGGATTTTTATTTTGTTATGTATTTTAATTACTATCATAATATCATTTTATGATATCTTATAGAAGTCAATTTTATTCAATTATATCTACCCTTGTTGGAAATCTGAGCTCATCTCTTTTTTATGCTTTCATTTTCTAGGTCATAAAAAATTAATACATAAGATGTATCTGAAAGGGTTCATCATGAGAATAATTTAGGGGAGATATTTAAGTGTTATGTGGGATTACACTATTTTTTCTATTGTGGAAATTTTCTAATAACTTATAAAGTACATAAGTTCCATTGGTTTATTTCCGATTATATTTATATAAATCAATAAACCTAAATAGAATGGTGAATTGATTATATTGAAGTATATTTTTAATGCCACATTATTACATGATGATAAGTTCTAGTATATCAGAGGTGTTATTAGAGAAATTTTAAGCAAAATTTTTATAGATATGATGTTATTGGTTATGGAAAAAAAATTATTTTGAAATTTCTTCAATGATTAGTATTAAATGATTAACACAAACATAAAGGTTATATAAACCCATTTTGGTTAAATGAGGTAATATTTAATATTTTTCAGTTTAGGATTAGATATCTTTCATAAAAACACAAGGTATATATCTAAGGGATATGTAAATATATTTAATTACATAAATAAATACTTTTAAAATAGATATTTTGGGGTTTATTATAAATTTTATCTATTTTGGGGAGACTATACCCTCATATTAGATGGTAAAATTTGACATATATTTAATTAAACTATACCATAATAATGATATAAATATAAACAGAATGATTGTACCTAAAACATGGTGTATAAAAAATAATGATAATAGATATTAAAAACATAGGTAGATATGTTTTATATAAATGGATTCATGGAAAGCTGATGTAGAAATGGGGAACATTGGACAAGAATATAAAATCATTCTATAAAAAACTATAAAAATCAAAAGGCTACTCCATTACCATCTTGATAATATGTTCGATCCTATACTCATATTATCCAACTTTAGGTAAATCATATCAAGAATTTATAACATGGTGAATTACTTTATCTTTACCTAAATACAAGTAATCTACTCAGGTACCAAATGTGGACAAAGTAGGGTGTGAGATCAAATCCGAGTAGTCCACCACCATCGATGTCTATAATTAATCCAATTACATACCAAAGAAAAGATATGTGAAAATGTAAATTGAAATGTTAAATAATAATGAATAATTACTGATCCTACTTAGGGTACTCATGGAAACCTGAAACCCCTACATACATTCGCATGTGGATCAAATGAGTGTCTGATAAGTAACAATGTATACTATAATAAAATATATATAGTATAGTTTTATATTTCATCCACCAATATGAATCAGGTATGTGCATATGTATGTTCCCATATACATGGAATTCAATGTTTTGTCTTGGCTGGGACATAACTCAAACATCCATAATCAGTCTAAAGGAGGCTTTAAGCTCTAGAAAAACGTGCATACCTTACATCTAATAATGAGTGAGAGAATCAATGATCACCACTCAGTATGATTGTTGTGTGGTCATTCAATCATGTAAAATATGGGACGTTGTGTTTCTCACCAATTTTCCATGTATTATAAATTGAGTGATACATTATGCTAAACACATGAATGTAAGAAAACAAGGATCTTCATTCCCATCAACAACCTTACCATCATTCTACATCATATAAAAATAGAGTGAAAATAATTTTTTTAATATCAATGAGGTATTATCTATAATTATTTTTATTAGTCATTCCAATATACTAGAAATTCAACACAATTAATATCAATCATTTAACAAAGAATCTGTGATCAGTGTGTCCATGCCATTCTTTAATAGTTCATTCACACTAAACCATTTAACTCAATTGATTAATCCACACCATTGTGAAAAAGATATTAAATTTCATACATACCATCGAATCTATCAAAACATGACAATTCATTTTACAAGGATTTAAGTGAAAAATAGAAGGTTCCATTATCAATAGGGAAATAAACTACATGGAAAAACTCATTTATCAGTTTGGAGATAACATAGGATATTCATCAGGCTAAATAAAAAAATTAAAATAGATTTAATTCAATTTATAATCTAGGAAAAAACTACAAAGTATTTTCAAGTATTTAAATACATAATTATTAATGGGAAATTTAAGATGACACACTAATGTTGTGTCCTTGATTGATGTTGGAATCCAATATTTAAATTATAAATATCCTCAAGAGAATAACATGGTTCATATACCAATTTAATATGAAGAACAAAATTTTATTTAGATGTGTAAGAAGGTTATCATGTGGAAAAAAATTGTGGCTACAAATACACCAATAAATTTGGGGAAAAAATGAGACCACCTATCATAGGTCTGTTGATGACTCCTTCTCTGATAGAGAACTCAGATTCGATGATGTTTGAGGGAAATAAAAAAACTATCAAACACCTAAAAATATGTCAAAAAAACATGAACCTAAATAAAATTATGGATCTAAAGATAAACTGAGGTAGGAATGAATAAGAATGTAGAGAATACATTTAGGTAGCTAATGTATTCAATGGTTCTGGATCTGGACTCCAGACATGCGAGTAATCATGTATCCTGATTTTCGATGAATAGAAGCTACAAGTGGGGGAAGAGGAACCCATATGCTGGAATTATAGGACATGAAAATGAAATAGGGTAAATAGATTCATTAAGGAAAAAATATAATTTCACCTCTATATATAGTGGTGCATGGTTTGGATGTATGGTTTTTTCAAACCATGGAAAATTGTGCTAGTATATCTTCTTAGGTAAATTCTATCATTGATAAAGTGCACATTTTTTCTTAACCATGCAAATGAACTGTAAAATATATATTTAAAAATCTCTAGTTTTTTGCATGTTCATTTTCCTTAGGGTGGGTGGTTATAGACAACCTATGTGGAACTTTTTTCTTCTCTATCTTTCCTTACATGGTTAGAAGTGGTTTTTTCTTTTAGGAAAAATTATTTCAACTAATTTTGTGACCCTATTAGTTTCCCATATTCATTGGGATATAGTCTCTAAAAAATCACCAGACACCCTTGTGACATCTATGACTACATTTGGAAACATCATATGGGATGTTTAATAGAATTAAAACCATGAAAATGGATTCATACTTTATAAAATGAAAATTTGTTACAACATAACCTCCTTAATGAAATTCATCCCTAAGTTAGTCTTATAAGGATAAAGACGTATCACCATCAAAGTGTTCTGGACAACGAGATCATATTTCTTCTTCCCACTCTTAGGTATCATCTTTTACTTATCTTTGGTTCCATAGAACACATACCAAGGAGCTAACCTGACTTAAGGTGTATTTAAGCTCCAATCTACAGTATAGATGAGATATTAATCAAAATAATTATCTACATCCAATTTATCCACATATTTTTGACTGAAATGTTATTAGTCTGGATAATACTATAGAAACCATGATATGTAAAGGAAGTCAGGCATAAAATGATATCTTTGTGGAATTTCTATCTAGTAAGACACTGGTGTGATCAGTCTCAAAATATAGAATGGCCCAACGAACCTGGGTTGGATCATATAATTCCCTTGAATATGTCTATGAACCAAATATGATGAGACATATATGAAAACTCAGTCTCTATCATTGAACTCAAGAGGTCACCGGTGTTAGTTGGCATATGATTACTGCCTAGACTGAGCTATCAACATGTGCTTTCTGAATAATTGGACACATTCTATAGTCTCCTAAATGAGAAGAAGCAAATGCATACCATCCTCCCATACCTCTAGTCTAAAAATAAGTGAATGGAAAGACCTTCCATATAAGGATGCAAAATGACATGTCTAGATGGAATCCAGAATTTTTTTTATTTTATGAGACTTCAATAATTATAATTTTATTTCTTTCAAGAACCACCGAGGTTGAGGACACATATATGAAGAATGTCCTTAAGATTCTTAATTTTATTCAATATATTTCTAATAGTATAAGGGTGATAGGTCTTTCATGGAAGTACCTATAAACCCAAGGATATATGAACCCCCACAATATCCATGTTGTAAACATATCATCATTGTTATAAATAATTGAATGACTAGGTCCATGATGACGTAAACCATTATGTCATACAAACTCCTTTATCATATATTGTGACGATCTCTTGAATAGTTAAGAATCATGAAATCATCATTAAATGGTCAATGAGAAACCATTATATGTCATTTAAATGAGGTTTTTTTGGTTAAAATGGTCCCTAAATCCATTGAAACATCATGAAATTTACACTTGGGAATGGGAATCAACTACAATATCAAAGTCGGTCTCTGATGTCCTGGCATTACTTGATGAAAGGTGGAACACCATGTGATGAATATGGAAGTCTCTCATGTCATACCTTGCCACCAATTCATGCACCATAAGTCTCAATACATCATGGTGACACTAGGATGAACTACCCTTGGTAAGACATGAAATTACCACATCAGATCCTCTGTAATATCAGCTTTGACACATATAGATCAATTGAATAGTATAGTATCATCCACATTCATGGTAAAAATGGAATATATATCATTATCTAGGACTCTTTCCCATAGGAAATTCTGTTTAATATCAAATATATACCTCATTGTTATTTGTTACATAACAGTTGATGTCACTACTACGGATATAAGAATATTCTAACCATGTTCCTCATGAACCTCAATGAAAATCCCTCAGAATATGGCCATGAGATTCCATTCACCATTTTCCTCTTGAACTACCTATGTATATATCTTTTTTATTAGTGAATTTTTCAATGAAATACTTTTCCCAGTCATGTAGGAAATATTGAATTAAAATGACTATAGGTACTCAACCCACATGCGATGCATGATATTTATATCCCACTATGTAAATATGTTCATTATGTATTTATCACTATATATAAAAAAATCTACCAATCTAGATAGTGTCTCTAGTAGTGTGGATGATAAACAAAAAAATAAAGCATGAGTTCATTCATCTGGAGGTTTCACTCATGGGGAATCAACTAATGAGATCCATATAAGACTACTTTTTATTCAAACATCAAAATTTCTCCAATAACCATAAATTATGTGTCATAGTAAACCATATAACTTTTACCCTAATCTATAAGAATCAACAATGGCACTCAATTCGCCTAATCCTTCATCTCCTAAAGGGTTGATGTAATTTTTCTTACAATATTAATTTTACACACTTATTTTTCAACATCGTAAGAGGTGTAGTAATGTGTGAGAAACCCTTAATGAATTGCTTATGATATATATATATATATATATCCCAATGAATTGATATATGTCAAAGAATTTATTTGTCTTATCTTAGTAAATTAGAGTTCTCACATCCTACTGGGCTATTGAAACTCTTAACTCTGAGAAAATGTGTCCCGTGGTGTGGAATTTGTTGATCCAAAAGTTGAATTTAACGATCATTGAATAATGTTGATTGTATTTCAATGTAGTCAACATGATATCAATATGATTGGAATGCACATTAATGGAGTGTGAATAAACCATGTTTTATTAAATAAATACTATAAGGAATTAATCAATAAAGGGCAGGAAAACATTATTCCAAAGATCCATAATAACTCCAGGTGTGTCGTTAGTCCGAACAACATAACTAGAAACTCGTTACATCCAAACATGCTCCTGAAATTTGTTAATTGTTTTTATGAACACCTAAAACAAACATTATGATATCTCAACCTCATATATATCTTTAAAGAAAATATTTATCCTAGGATATGATCAAATAGTGTTTCTATAATAGGAAATGGTTATAGACTGCTTACAATGAGATGGTTTAATTGACAGTAATCCAAAAATATTTAGGTGGTACAGTCAGCCTTCTTTGAAAAATGGATGGATAAACACCCAAGATATATTTTGGGGTCTATGAAGCCATAACCCTACAAATGATCAAATTTATTCTTGAGATAATGTATATACATAGGTTCAATCCTATAAGGAAGAATGGTAAATAGTTATTCATTTTGGTTAAGTTCAAAGGTAAATTTTACCTCTCAAAATGGAGGTAGAGTTTAGAAATAATCTATAAATATGTATCAAAACCTCATTAATATATGAGGAAAATAGTGGGTCATAACCAGTAATCATCTATTTAATGATTGGTGATCTGACCTCCCACACTATCAAACCCATTCTTCTTGGGTCCTGATCGCATTACATTATCATGAGATTCTATTTTATGCATGTGTTGACCTACCTCTGGTGATGTAAGCCTCACCCTATGATGATGGCATTCTATATGGGCTTGGAAGGGAACTAATAAGTCCATCCTGATGATTACATCAAATCATGTCACCTTAAGGAAAAAACATTCATTATAAAGTAGGATATATTTACATCAATGGGAGAATAATTAAATTTGAGATCACCCTCTTATTAGATACTTAGAGGGTAATTAATTATCAAATCACCAGATAATTTTACCATCACATGGCCAAAAAAAAAATCCATGATAGTCTCACACATAAATTAGAAAGGCACAATTGTGTAAAATAAAGTGAAAATAATGTGAATTCTATTAGATTAGTCACATAAACTTTAAATGGTTTGGATCTCTAATACTCTAGAATATTTTGGAATTCATGAATATGACATGTATAGTGACCATGGGTCACTACTTGACATTCCTGATCAAGCCCACTATGTTGGAGGGGAGAATCATTAGTCTGAATTCATATACCCCAACTACCACCACAACTTTAGAAGAAAATGGCATTACAATTTTTTTCATACAGTTATCCAATAGGCCCACTCTGGAATTTCAAGTAGGGGTAGATACCCACTCATTGTGTATTGATAGAAAATTTCTGAAAAACACTGTATATGGACCATTGTTCAACAACAATTCCATTCTATAAGATCTTGTATGTACTAAGGATTTTTCTGTCTTCGAATAGCACAATTGTGACATATCATCAAGCTATCAACATGAGGAGGCAAACTCTTCCAACCTCCATTAGTATCCTCAAATTGTATATTTCTCCCAAAATAAGAAACAATGATATATATAGGTTTCAAACCTCTGTTAATTGCACCATCTTCTTCCATGATATTTATCTATATAATAAGGGCATCGTTAACTATCTCTAATATGGACATAAACTAAAATAAATTGTCCTTTGACCAAATGGATGATACTCAACCATCCTTGAATCACATGTATGTCCTAAGATCATCAAAATATATAGTAGCAGAGAACATATGTAGCTTAGTAAAATGACCATAGTATCTAATTATTTACATACCTCCCTACCATAGGATCATATATTATCTTGATTTGTTCGCCAAAATAGTCTATGGAATCTAAAAGTCATAGAGGATTGTCTATAAGTCCAAAAAAAAAATTTATGACACTCTTCATGAGTAATAACGTCCAACCATTTCTTGGAAGAAGTTAACATTATATTAGAATAATGTTTGATAATCCTCTTTGGATGCACCTCGAGATGCTTTAATTTAGAAGGAATGTCTTTGAGAAATGACACAATAGTGTGTGGTACTCCATCCCCCGAAAAGGATTTAGGACTCTACTACTATATTTCCATAGTCAACACATCCATACTCAGGGTAGGTAAAAAAAACACGCACACTATGAAACATATGTTGATATCCCCCTCAAAACTCAGCATGATTTCCCATATAAGGAATGGAGAGAGGTTCTATAGGTAGAACTCCAGGATGGATCAGTCAAATCTAATGCCACTCCACCTTAGGTATAGGGTCATCACCACCTTAAAGGCATACAATTGGAGTATCAAATTAACTAATGATTCTAAAATTCCTATAAAATTGCATATGAAATTATCCTTATAATTGAATTTATTTGAGCTAGAAAACTAGTCAAGGCTAGTTTCATTCTAATAAATATATCATACCCTTATTCCCACTCCTATGGAAAGGACATGGTAATATAAAAGGACTATAGAAATCCATATGAGGGTAAGCGACACCCCAACTGCCCACTACCATGGTCATGTTCAGGATTAGGTCTGTCTTTTACATGTATAAGATCAAATTTTTTACTTAAAATTTATAATCATATTAAAAAAATCCCATTCAAATGTTTTAATCTATATGATTTTTTAATTGAGACGGACAACTATTTTTAATCAATAAGGTCACATACTCCAAATTAACCGAAATATGAAATCCACTTAACCCATACCATAACATGTTCCCACCAAGGAGGCCAACAGTTAATGGATCATTTTTACACAATTAAATTCTTAAGGTTTCAGTTTTAACATATAAAGGAAAACACAGTTTGGTTAATGTAGGAACATTAAGTGTAAATTATGTATTCCAATCACTGGGAGTAAATTCATCACAATTACAAATAGTAATCACAGAACCAGTAATATGAAATAGTAAATTTCATTTTGATAGTAGAAGTGACATTTAATAATGAATGGAAAACTAATCCTATTGTTTCTATAATGATTTATGTAATTAAACACCTTCATTTCAACGGTCTAAGGTAAAATTTGTCTCAATATAATAATACTAATATCAATAACATCACAATACATTTTTTCTACAAAAACAATATAGTCGTATCAAACATAAATGAGAAAACTATAACTAATATTTTTTATCCCATGTAATTTAGGATTCCCATGTACATGGGTTATAAGCATCCAATAAAAACTTCAATTGAAAATTAATCCAACACATATTCTCCTATATAATACCAAAATAGTATGAGAAAGGAAAAATAACCCTCCAATAGCACTTTGTAATGTCCCCAACAGACGTCTGCATAACTAGGGGCCTTGTGTCTGTGGGTTTCCTGGACTCAAGTGTGCCTCTCTATATGCTTGAGGCTCTTGACTATAAATTAGGATCTGAGGTGGTATGAAAGGAACACTATACCCACATATCTGATCATTACAATTAGAATGAAATTAATAATAAAATAGTGCAATAATGATATAAACAGAAAGTAAATGACTAAACTCGAAACCCACTATTGATGAATGATGAATAAAAGATATATTAAGAAAGTGTTTATGTGTAAATAACTAAAAATGATTAATAATTTCAAAATAAACTTGGATTTTATATATAGAAGTATTAATGTAATGATGATGTGCGAAAGGGGATCAAGGTACAAGCATATACAACCATGGAATATAAACAATAGAAAAAATCACAAGTCTTATCCAATAGAATTTGGAGCATATTCTCTATCCTTTGATCATATGATCCACCAATTGTAAAATAATAACAAAAATCCATAGTCAGGAGAATTAACTTATCCATACTGAAATGAATGTAATATAATTAGGTACAATAGGATGCTCGAGAAGGGTGTGAGATAAAATTATACTATGCGACAAAAAATATTTTCTAGATTAAATCCAAATAGTGCTAATAGAAATACAATGTTCAAAAGTAAATTGAAATAAGAATCAATATTGAATAAATAACCAGCCTTCTCATGTTTCTTAAGGACACCAAATAGCTCTACCTATTATATAACATATCCCAAATTAATTTCTAATCAATAACTATATATATATATATATATTAATATTAGATATATAGTATAGATTGTTATTGCATTCATCTATACAAACCATGTAGGTGCAGATGTATGTGAACATATATGTGGGAAACTATGTGCCAGATGGACTAGGGTATAACTTAGACATCCATAAACAATAAAAAATATCCTATAATCATATCAAAAATGATACATTCCCTACATATGATAATGAGTGAAATATTTAATTTGAAAAAATTGTGATGGTTTACTTGTTTTATTATTAACACTTGAAATAAGGGAAGTTGTGAATCATGCCCACTATCCAAACAATGTCACTAAATGAGACATCGTGATCAATTACTAGTGCAATAAAGCAAGAATTTTCAAGCCCAAAAACACCCATACCACCATTTCAAAGCCTATATCTGAGGTTTAATAATAATTTTTATAATATACATGAGGAATTACATCTCATGCATTTTATCAGTGAATCCCAAATATATGAAAGACATCACAATTCATATAAATAATTTAATAAAGAATAAGAGGGAGTCATTTCCTTGTAAAACCTTAAATATTTATTTCAACAAAAACATTTAATTCATTAAAATAAGGATATCCATCATGAATAGTACAATCTATTTAATATACACCAATGATTCTATCAGAACATGAAAATTCATTTTATAAGGATCTATGAATATCATATAAGGTTCCATAGTCAATAAGAAATATATACATGATCAAATACATTTATAAGTAGGAAAAGAACTTCGAAGGTGACATTGGAAGATTCAATATGTATATTAGAGAATAAATCCAATTTATAATCCAAGAAGAATGCTAAAATCGTGATTCAAAAATTTTATCAAAGTATTATAATTTATAAATTCTAGTCAAAACACATAAGAGATGTCCATGATCATGGTTGGAATCCTCTACTTACATAATTATGGCCCCCTAGAGTATTATGAGGTGCATATACCAATATAAGATGATGAGATTAATTTTTAGGATATGTGTGGTGTAGGCCAGCGTGAAGAATAACATCATGGTAATGAAAATTCAATAACATTTACAAAAAATAGTGAGAAAAACTAACTTATGGTCCTTAATGAGTTCTCATCCGATGTTGGGAACATATTTGAAGTAGCTTGACAGAAATCAAAGAAACAGTCCAAATCCATGAAAATATAAAAAATTAATTGCACCTAAATAGAATAATGTGTCAAAATTATAACTAATATAGGGATGGAGAAGAATTTAGAAAATAAATTTATCTATTTAAGTATTTTGATAGATCTTGATTTGGTCTATTATTGTGTGAGTTATCACAGGTCCTAGAATGAGGATTATGGGAAGCTAAAAGAGTATAAGGAAGAACCCATCCAATGGAATGACATGTGAAGATAATAGGGTAAATAAATTAATTAAGGTCAAAAAACTAATTTCACTATCAAATATAGGGGAACTCGTTTTGGCCACACGATTTTTCCAAACACTCCCCAAACAGTGGTAGCTTCACTGTTTAAGGAAAGACCATGCACGATTTTGGCACAAAATTTGCTTGACCATCCAAAAATCATATAAAATCCCACTATGAAACCAATGCAGATTTTTACACTATTATGAATATGGGTTCTCACTTTTTTAGAAAAATCGTGCATCCTCTACTTCTCCCATATCTCACCCTTTGTGTTTAATATAGATTGTGCGAGCAAGGTGGTAAAACTTCTACTTATCATGCATCGTAACATGTTTTCCAAATTATAAGGGCTTCACACTCTAATCAAGCCACATACACCCTCATGACCTACATGACTCCATTACGTAACATCATAATGGATTTTTAATGTAATTTAATCCCAATAAAACAATACAAACCATCATAAAAAGGTGGGTAATTACACATATATTAAATGGTATAAATGAGAATTAAAAGTGGATTTCTGATAGGTGTTTATTTTTCAGTATATCTATTGAATAACACATTATTTATGTTTTAATAATACATAGAATTATTTTATTATTTGTCTTGATGTAATAAGATTTGATTTTGTTTCAAGAAGTTTGTTATATAGTATTAGTAACCCAGGTTTTGATGGTTGAAACTTGATTTTTTGGGGGAAATATATCAAAATTTTTCATTATATTTTCTAGTGTGTGATTTTATGAAATAGTTGATGTAAAAGAGTAAATCATTGAGGAATATTTTATTTCTATATGTATCAATTACTTTGATATTATTTGTGTTTTTTGGGATGGAATTCTCTAGAGAATAAATGATTATAGTAATTTTTTTGAATTCATATTCATCTACCATAATATAGGATGGTATATGTCATATTCAAAGTTATATCTACAATAATAAATATGTTCTAAATTCATTGACCTACTTTTGATAATTTGTAATAATTAAAATTACAAGGAATAAATTTATTTATGTTAGAAGAATGTAATGAATAGATATTTTTGAACCTATACAATATATTCAATTTGCCTTAACACACCAGACCGAATGTGAAGGAATCACAATATATTAGAGAAACAAATATTGATGAATTTATAATAAACTCTATTATTGTAAATAATTAAAAATTAGTATCTTTAAAAAATAATTTTTTTTATTTTTTATTAATGATAATGGATATATTTAATAGAGGTGTTTATTATATATTATATTTAATTAATATATATAATTATATAATAATTTTTGAATTTGGATTTTATTTAATATGTTAGAAAAAAATCAAGATATCAAAATTATCTTAGTTGTAATTTCTTTGATATTTCATAATTAATTGACTTTTGGTGAATAAATATGAATATTAATTTAACTAATACCGTCACATTTATAATAATAAATTTTTTTTGAAACTTTTTTATATAAATAATATATAAAAATAATGTAAAATAATTATACCAAAATTAACTAATTTTAATTTATAAAACCAAATAAAATCATGTTAGATAATCATGTGTTATTTTATGAAAACTATTTTTTCATTGTTTTGTTAATTATCGTTTCACATAAAGAAATTAGGTATAAAATTTATACTAATGTTACATAAAACATATTTACATAATTATAATTTTAAAAATATTATTATAATCAATAATATTGAAATTTTTTATAAAAATATTTATCTTACAATTTTCACATTTCATAAAAATGTATTTCCAAAAATCACATGCACTAATGTTTTGATTAATTTCCTTAAAAAGATAATTTTATAAATTAATTTTTCCATTTGGGATAATAATTTTTATATCAATTAGCAAGGAAAATTTATTTTTTAGGTAATCATTTTAGACTATTATGATTAATGATAATTACTGTGATATTATTGAAACAATTAGTTTAACAAAAAAATTTATTTATGTCATAGAATATATATATATATTCAATAAAATTTAAATCTAATAAATAATGAATGAAATATGATATTTTATAAAATAATTTAATATATTACCACTCAATTAATTAGAAATATATATTAAATAATATTAATAATCCATATTTTTTAAAATGACTTTTTTCTACTAAAATTGTTTTACAACACATTATAATATTACATTAAAATATAATATTTTATTATTTAGAAATATAATAGGATTAAATTTATGATAAATATAGTTTAATGCCATTATATTTTTCAATTTTTTATATTTTGAGTTTTAAAAACTCATAATATAACATACTTAAAGTTGTTTTCCTGTTTTAATATTAAGAGTGTGAAATTTAGAAACATAACAGTAAAACCCATATAGAATATCAAAATCGTGTTTGGAAACACATTGGATAATACTTGATCGTCCTAATCTGGCCAAAGAAATTTATATTATAAAAATTATATAATGTAACCATTTAATTTTAACATGGTATTATTAATATATAATGGGTATTTCCATTAGAAAACATTTCATTGCTTATAAAAGGGCTCAGTTAAAATATTTATAATACAGATTCCCCATTATAAATTACATTTAAAATCTACCAAAATATAATCTTCTAAATTTCTTCCACACCATCTAAATTACATGGTCACTCAATATTAGTGTAATCTCGTAAATTATAATGACCAATCCATAGAAAAATCAAGTCTCCGATGTAATTAAAATCTTATTCTTATATATATCTATATAATAATACAATTACAAAAAAATTAACATTATAATAATATGATTAATCTAGAAAGTTTATCAAGTATATATTATTTTATATTAATTTAATAAACATTATCTATTCCCCTTTATCCTCTATTAAAATAAAATCATAGAATATGTGTCGTACATATTATTTCCTCCACAAATATACATCTTCTATTGTAAAGCACTCGAATTCATTATTGATAAAAAATATGTAATGGGGGAAGAAATAAGAAATCTATAATATGAAAATGATTTTAATATTTGAAATTATCATTCAACTTATCACCCAAACATATGAGGATAAATGGAATCATTAATCATCAGTATGTGTAAACTATCTCCATGATGAGAATAAGTTTCATTTAACATCACCAAACCTAATTAATTTCTTAAAAATTACATTAAATAGATATAAATAATTTTGAATAAAAAATTAATATAAAATATATTTTTAAATTATTATGTCAATGCTTTCATCCTTCCCCAAAAAATATAATAAGTTTTGATGAAATTGATTGAACAACCTCAAGTAACCAACAATATTGAGAATAATATATTATAAATAAATAAAATATTATTGTTATAAGAAATTGGAATATCAAATGTATATGAATAAATTTATAGCGTATATATCTAATGAATATAATTTAATTATTCATAATTATATGAGGATTCCTAGAAGTAATTCAGTCATAGGTAAGTGTCCTATGATTTTAATTGACCAACCTAGGTAAACTAGACCAGTTACCTAATTCAAACCATTAAAGGTTGAGATAAAAGAATGACAACAATACAAGAATAAAAAATAATAATAATGAAATAAACTATAGTCAAAAGTGGAAATAAAGAAATATTCAACATAGTTGATCCTGCTAAACCATAAATTATGACACCTAAATATAAAATATTCTGCATGTGACAAAATTTCACCACCAAACATGAACATCAACATAATGTGAAAAAATCATTCTATATTATTCCATTTCCATTACCTATATCCTATAAAAAAATCTAAATGACCACCCAATTGAAGAAGTAGTGTGTGAGAAACATATCCCAGTTGTTTACCAACAAGATATCTATATATGTTCTAATGACATGAATCCATAATATTATGAATTAAAACAAATCTATTAATAATTTTTTTATCTATAATAAAAATTGAATCCATCTTTTAAAAAATACTTATTTTTAAAAAAATTACATGTCGTATTTTCCAATTCTTGAAAAAAGAAGGTAATGATTCATAAATATATACATATATGTGAGAAAAAAACCATGAAATAATATATCGTGTAAAAAATATACAAGAAGAACAATGCACAATCTATTTAGTCTTTAGACTATGGTAAAAATATACTAGACAATAACGATCCTAAAAGGCATAAGTTTCGATCAAACGGACATTGAGTCTATTAATAGTTCATCATCATAAAATTGGTGAATTGATAGAGGTGTCACACTCACTAAGGATACACGTTTCTCTTTCTCGATGCACCTAAGGTTCCCGTTGTTCAATGTTATCAAAATTTTATTTTTATAAATCAGGATAATTATTTTCATAAAACCATATGAAATCAAAAAAATATGCTTCAGGGGTGGAAAATTTATTTCATTCATCAAATCATGGAAATTCACTTTTTGAAGAAAAAACCCTTTTAAATGGGAGCCTATAGCCTTTTCAATTTCTACACATGAAATTTTATTTCAAATAACGAGAAATAAATAAAGAAAAACATGAAATTATTGAAATTAGTATACATTAATAGATCCACCTACATCAAGGATGTGGAAAATCTATTTGTGATGGACAATATTGACTGAAAACAACATAATTTTCTATAAAAGATAAGGGATGAAAAAATAATATAATGTAATAATAGATATCACTATATGATTACAAAATTTCAGTGAAACTACAACTGAAACAAAAAAAAAGATGAAATAGAATAACACTTAACCAGTGAGAAGAATCACAGAAAAAACATAGATCTGTCACTAAATGAAGTGATCCATACATGAATGAATCAAAAAACACGACCTAGAGAGCACCCTATATTGAGGAAATATGGTTTCATAGGGAATGAATAAAAATGTCACTTATACAATGTCCTAAAAGAGGTATCTTAGGAATTTACATGGTATGTAATCACCTTTCACATCATGCAATAAACACATGTTATATACACCAAAAACACCCATATTTTAAATTTAAAACTAGATTTCCCCCCTACATAGCTTAGAGAGAGTTCATGATGTGTATTCAGGTAATGACTTGATCCCAACTAACAATACGCGACAATTATTTAACAAACACATCATGTAAGTCCTCATGTGAGAAGCATAAATTGTAGGTGTTATGTTCAAAATTCAAACAAGTATCTAACTTCACTTTTATATGTATCATTACAATTCCATGTCAACAAAAATCATTCAAAAAATGAAATCTAAAGAACAATTCAATCATACATGAATCAATGATTAATAAAAATTATAATCACACCACTATAAATTCATTATTTCCCCCAAAATTTCTCTAGATCCTTGATCTAAAAAATGAAAAGGCTAGTGTAATTTCATCAATTACTCCTATTCCAATGTCTTGGTGTGATCATGTATACAATAAAACTGTACCTAGAATAGGTGAAAAATTTTACAATACATTATCTAATCGTAGGATCCATAATATGAACTAGATCTTCATCAAATGTTGTAAATGGTTCAACGTAAATATCCTCCCACCTAATCTCATTGGGACGATAATCTATATAACTCATCAACTAGGAATCATGAAACACATCATGTATATAAATAAATCATTATGGTAAAATAAACTGATAGTCCACCTTACCCAGTTGCTCAATAATATCAATGGTGACCACAAACCTCAATGCCATCATACCCTTCATACCAAACCGATGATTTCTTATGTGAGGTGAAATTATAAGAAAGACCCGATCACCATCCTAAAACACTAACAGCTGAAAAATATGGTCTGAATAAGATTTCAGACATATATGATTCATGATCAAATGATTTTGTATCAACCAATTAATTTATATCTCCTCCTAATCCAAACTCAGACCAACCAAGGGATACACTCCCACCTCCACTAAACTCAGTGGAGATCTTCATGGATTCCCATTAAAATCCTAAATGGATATATCCTGATCTAATCTTGATGACTATTTCTATTGGATAACTCAACCAATGCAAAATTTCTATACCAAGATCCACCAAAAT
This sequence comes from Viscum album, assembly GCA_963277665.1. NCBI lineage: Eukaryota > Viridiplantae > Streptophyta > Magnoliopsida > Santalales > Viscaceae > Viscum > Viscum album. The sequence continues at coordinate 1,353,462,903 of OY728140.1, read as the reverse complement.
ATAACCCATAATACCGAAGAATATCCTAAAGAACCTTGATATCATTCTCTATATATCCATCCATCAACAAAATATAATTCATGTTCAATTTAAACTGGGAAACCATTTCCCCAAAAAACCTTTCTAGAATCTAGATGTGATTGTCAAGTCCATATTAGAAATAGCCATAGAGGGAACAACATTATGTCTCGCAATATATCATAAATTCATATCCAAATTCTTTTCCACATTATTAGTTTCCTATATTTTTTAGAAATGTACTTATTTAGTGAGTCTAATAATAACCACCCAAATATCATCCTTCCCACTAGGATTCCAAGGAAACCCAAAGAAAAAATCAAAAAAATCATACCATTACCTAAATTATAATTGGTAAAGGAATCAACGATACTGCAGGTCTCTAGTGTTCTACCTTAACGCATTAACAATTGATACACCATATTCTGAAATCTTCAACTAACCACCTCATCCTCATCAAGCTATATCTTCATCTCAAATCATGGTACATATTTGTACCGCCATGGTTCTTTGAACTACATGACTAGTGTCCACTATCTGACAACTCATGTATCAATGAAAACAGAATAAACATACAGCTCATGAATCACAAATATCCACCTGGGGGTTGAGACTATAAAATAATGTCTCCCCACCATTTTGGATTTATCCTCAGTGTTAACACCAAGTTTATGATGTGTTTTAAAGACCAAAATTCTCATCAGAAGATGCGACATACCATTTTTGAAGCCATGAACAACTTTCCATCATCATCATCCACTACCAAACTCATCTTGATGGGAATAATCATCAGAGACAATTACTCAACTAATTCTTCTACAGATTGTGTTGGTAGTTTTCTCCTCAATGCATTGGATCCTACCTTTACTTTCCCAGGGGTTTATATGATATTAAAATCAATGTTCTAGAGATGATCAACCTTGTTTCTATATCACATCTTTATATCTCCCTTATTAGAAATATAAATAATGATATTTTGATCATAATATGATGAGGATCATTCTACAAAGAGATAGTGACAAAATTTATCAAGTGCATGAATAATATATACCACCTCAATATCACGAGTTAGATTGTTCTTATAATTTGGGAATAAACATAGAGAAACATAAAAAATAAACTATTTCTTCTACATGGATCCACATCTCATACATACACAAGAAGCATCATAGAAAACATCATTAATCGACCCTGGTAATGGAAGATTCAACTATGTTGTTAAAGTAAAATTCATATAAATCTCCTCAAATTATCCCTAACAATTTTCATTCCCTTAAAATGTTACTCCCTTATGGGATAAAACTATAAATGATGATGTGAGAATGGAGAATTACAAATAAACCACCTATAGTCATCAGAAAAACCCAACAATCTATGGATTTGAAATACATTTCTAGGATGATCCAAATACAAAAGAACCAAATCATTTTTGGATCAAATGATACCCCTATAATATATTAAATTCTTTATATACTTTTATTAATTGATATCAAAATCAAAGATAAAAATATTACCAAATAGATGATGTCCATTCAAGGTTCGAAGGATGATATATAAATGGACCACATGATCCACCAATCTCATTGAGTAAACAGTGATATCATCTACACCAAGAAAAACCAAAGTGTCCATGAAATAATAAATGTTATTGATCATAAATTCCATAAATACATCATGATAATTATTGATGATGATCCCCTGCATGATGACCAAAGAGACACTCAACGGATGGTACCATGACAACTGGTTAATAAAAGAAAACCAAAAATCCCCTACATGATGATCAAAGAGATCATCAATTTGGGGTAAAAGAAACCTGTTATTAATAGTAACCCAATTGAACTTTCAATAGAAAATAAATGTCTTTATATTTAATGTTTCCTACTTATCAAAATATTACATGTCAATCTCATGGTGAATAGTTAAAATGAATAAATCTTTTCCCCTCCATGTACACAGGATATACCTTAACTACCACCAAATCATTAGGTGACATTTTATAGGATTATATATAAGTAAGAGTCATATGAGATAAAAGTTCAATATTAAACTTGAAATATGTCACGACCCGTCCTCGGGGCCCGTGCCGTGACTACCCCAAGCTCGCCTTCCATAGGCCAGGGGCTGGCGACTACCACCAAGGCATAATTCCCGATAAAAAGGGAAGGCATTTCCTTTGTAAAGTAATCAAACACCACAGAGTAAGCAAGCAGAAGTAAAAACTAAGTAAAAACTGGGTACAACAGTAAGTGCAGAAAAGTAAGTGGGCCAGAATACAAACCCAAACTAAAAGTAAAGTACAACTGAAAAAGAGAGTACAACCAATGAAAAGTAAAGCCACATCCTCGAGCCATCCACTGGAAGTCCCACCTGAAGGGTGGGTATAGATATCCTCCACAGCTCCTTGGGTCCAGCCGTCCCCTCTGAGTACGCCCTGCCCAGTGGTCCACCTCCGGGTACCGACCTGCTCCTCGTGCCTCAACCACGATCAGTGTTGTCTATTGTCTGCAACCAACACAACATAGTGCGGGCATAGCCTGTGCAGGGGTGAGTATAAGCTACTCAGTAGGGACCCCGAGACACCCGAAGGTCTCCCAGAATCCACAAAGGATAATCCAAAAAGGAAAGATACAATCACCAAGTAACATCCAACACTACTTAGGTATATGCCCATATATATACCTAAGTCTTCAATTCTCGTTCGGCTCCAACATCTGAGCCCAAGTACAACCCAGTACACACAAGAAAACATAACCAAATCCACACAGGAAAGCATAACATAATCCACACAGGATATCAAGTCAAACTTATCGAATATAAGGATTGAAAAACAAGACTCAACTCACATAGGTATACTTCTTCATATAACGATAAAGATGATCAGATGTATCCACTGATTCATCTAAGCCATCGGACCAACATAGGATCGATAGGTACTAACCCCCACAATGACGCAAAAAGGATCGATAGGTACTAACCCCCGCAATGACCCACAAAGGATCGTTAGGTACTAACCCCCGCAATGACCCACACAGGATCAGACCCACACAGGATCTGTAGGTGCTGGCCCACATAGGACTATTGAGCGCTGACCCACACAGGATATGACCCACACAGTATCGGTAGCACTGGTCCACGTATGATCGTTGAGTGCTGTAGTCGTCGCTGTCGAATCCACGGATGATTTCTGCACAGTTGTCATCGTCGTCGCAGTCGAAGCTAGCTCTAGGGTTCCTGCACACAGCAAGCTTGTTTGGGAGGGTCTGCTCCACGAGCCGAGGGGTTGATACATCAAATGACACGAAGTCTGGAGTTGACGTATCCAAAATTTCCGTATCATCAACAGGAACTCAACGTCACAGACGGTGCGTCAATCGGATGCCCGGTCTGAGAGTTATTGGCCTTTTCGTCCTAGGGGCCCGGTGGGTTTTTAAGTCAAAACCAACCAGACCGTACTCCAACTGAATCCAAACCTCAAGCAGAGTAAGCCAAAAGGTCCATCTCACTAAGAGGAATCCAACAAAGTCGGCGGCACGTCAATCTGACGTCCGGAGCTCAAGTTATAAGCGTTTCCGCTCCGAGGGCCCGGTTGGTTTCGTGTACAAACCAACCCGGCTGAACCAAAGGTCCTCCGAAACCTTGAGTGTATTATACCGAAACTACTGTCTTGATCCAAGGATCGCATCGCAGCTGACGGTGCGTCGATCGGAGGTCCGCAGCCCATGTTATGGGCAAAAGACCGTGAGGGGTCCGGTATTAGGGGGTTCGGGCCCGGTCCGACCCGACCCGATACCCTCTGGGTCGGCCCGAACTGGGTCGACCCGTCCCAGGTCCAGGTCTGGCCCGCTTGGGCGTGGCTCGACCCGGCTGGCACGGCCTGGCCCGGCCCGGCCTGGGCATGGCCCGGCCCGGCCTGGGCGCGTCCCGGCCCGGCGGCCCGGCCGTAACGGCCTAGCGGTGAAGGGGGGGGGGGATACCCCCCGCATAGAGAAACCGCATCCCCCATGTGGGGGGCCGCACCTGCTGGCCAACCAGGGGTTACGAACCCCAGATTTTCCCCTTGACTGGCCGGCCCGCTCCGGCCGGCCGGCTGCTTCCGCCACGGGACCGACGCTGGCCGGTCCCCTTGCTTCGACGCCGGCGGCCCGGAACCGGCCGCCGGTCTCCCCGCTCCGCCGCGGCCTTGGATCGTCCTGTGCGGCGCGACGGCGCCGCGCCCCTCCGCTGCGGCCCCGCTCCAGTCGCGGTGTCTTCGGGTTTTTCCGGCGCGGCGTGACGGCGCCGTGGCTTGGTTCGATTTTAAACGGCGTGGCGCAACAACACTGCGCTTCTCCCCCTTTCTTTAATATTTTACGCGTGGTGCTTCAGCACCGCGCCGCCTTACACGTGTCGCAACAAAACAAACCAACAAGGGGGAGGAGGGTCGGCCGTGTTCATGCTGTCCGACCTCCTCCTGTTATTGCGATATCAGGCGGATCAAAAGAAAAAGGAGAATGCGACGAAAGTATTCATGAACAAACAAATAAATAAACCCCTACCTCGTCGAATTCGTTGAGCGAGGGTTCATCGCAGAAGAAGGCGTCGCAGAAGGAGAGTGTCGTTGGCATCGTGGAACACGGCGTCGCGTAGTCGATCTTCGAGGATTCGGCGTTCTTCGTCGGAGATAGGTGCGTTCTTCGCGTTCTTCGCATTCCTCGTGTTCTTCGCATTCTTCGACGAAGAAGATGAAGATCTTCAAGCCTCCCCTCTTTCTCCCTGTCCCCTCTCAACACAACAATACTAATAAAATAAGAGTTGTATTATTTTATTTCTCAAGCCATGCATTTTAAAATTCAAAAACGAATCAAGAAATTAATTGCAACGTTTAAACTGCCCAAATTAAATGAGGCGTTTCAAAACAGAAAAACGCAAGGGTTGACTTCCAATTAGTAGGGGGCAGGTGCGTTAACTTAATAAAGGAGGGGGTTTAGGAAGAAAAGAAATGGTGGGGCTCATGTGGGTACCACCTCACAAATATCCTACCAAGTGGGTAGGATATTGTGGGTCTCACATCATCCACTTAGCTTAGGTTAAACAAAAAATAAAATAAAATTGGTTGCACCACTTTTATTTTATTCCTTTACTTAACCCCAAAATTTAAAAACCACACCCGAGAAAACGCAACTCTGGAAAAGGTGTTTCTAATTAATTACCAGCGCTGCAATTCCATCGGTGCCCTCGAAATTCGATTCTGAGCACCGGTTCAAAAGTTAGGAAAAACCCGCTCGTTCATTCACTGAACGTACCCGAGCTAAACTTCAGAAAATGATTCCGGGCACACCGGGCCTCAGAATCAGGTTCTGTCAGAAACCACGCTCTTGTAAAATCCAGAAAATAAATTAAGAAAAAATTTCTCTTGAATTTTACGGGTCTTTACATCACTCCCACCTCAGGGCTTTACGTCCCCATAAAGATACATCATAAACTAGGGAAACAAAAGTGGGTACTGAGCACGCATATGAGCCTCCCACTCCCAAGTGATCTCTTGGAGGTTCCCGTGCTGCCATCTGATGCGCACTAGAGGAATCAACCGTCCATGTAGGACCCGCTCCTGTCAATCCTCAATCTCCACCGGGACCTCCGCAAAAGTCACCCCATCATCAACGTCCAGCTCCCCATGGTCAATTATATGCATCGGGTCGTGCACATATCTCCTCAGCTGGGATACGTGGAAGACGTCGTGCACCCGGTGCAACTGAGGTGGTAGAGCCAGGTGATAAGCCACCTTGCCAATCCTACTGAGGACCTGTAATGGTCCGATGAAGTGTGGAGATAACTTGCCGCCTCGGCCAAATCTCCATAATACATGTCGAGGTGAGACCCACAAGAAGACGTGGTCGCTATCCTCGAACTCTAGTGGGCTCCACCTCCTATCAGCATAAGACTTCTGCCAGCTCTAAGCTGTCCTCATCCGCTCCTGGATGACCTAGACCTTCTCCGTCATGGCCTGGACCATCTCCGGTCCCACAAGTGCTGACTCCCCAGGGTCTGTCCAGCACAGAGGTGATCTGCAAGTTCGGTCGTACAACACCTCGTATGGTGCCATCCTGATGGTGGAGTGGTAGCTGTTGTTGTACGCGAACTCCACCAAGGGTAGGTGGTCCTCCCAGCTGTGACCAAAGTCGAGGACACATGCGCGAAGCATGTCCTCTAGAGTTTGAATGGTCCTCTCTGTCTGACCATCTGTCTGAGGGTGAAAGGCGGTACTCAGACTTAGATGCGTCCCGAATTCCTCCTGCAACCCCTTCCAAATCTGGGAAGTAAAGCGAGCATCTCGATCGGAGATGATAGATGATGGAACACCATGAATCCGTATAATCTCCCGAACGTAGAGGTGTCCCAAGCTCTCCACTGAGCCCTGCTCTCTGATGGGTAATAAATGAGCCGACTTGGTGAGTTGATCGATAATCACCCAAATGGAGTCGTGACCTCTGGAAGTGCGTGGAAGTCTAGTCACGAAGTCCATAGATATGCCGTCCGACTTCCACTCCGGGACCTCCAAGGGTTGTACCAAGCCTGATGGTACCTGGTGCTCTGCCTTCACTTGCTGGCAGGTGAGGCATCGAGAAACAAACTCTTCCACAACCTTCTTTGTGCCCGACAACCAGTGCTGTCGTCTAAGGTCCTGGTATATTTTCGCCACTCCAGGATGTACCGCCAAAGGGTAAGTGTGAAACTCTCTCAGCACCTCCTCTCATAAAGCAACTAGTACCAAGGTACGTCCTATGAAAAGGACATCGTGCACTCCTCCCACAGAGAATCCATCAGGTGCCTCTCTTGAGGATATCTGCGCACGCCGCGTATCACAGTCGGCATCCCCACGCTGCACCTCTTTGACCCGCTGTAGTAGTGGAGGAGTGACTGTGAGTGACTGAAGAAAGGCTACTTCATCTCTATCCACAAAAGATATCTACAAAGTGGCTAACTGTTTTGTCGCCTCCCCAAGTAGCTGAAGGCCCGTCCTCTTGCTGAGCGCATCGGCTACCACGTTCCACTTTCTAGGAGTATAGACTATCTCAAAGTCATAGTCTTGGAGGAACTCGAGCCATCGCCACTATCTCAGGTTCAGGTCCTCTTGCGAGAAGATGTACCTGAGACTCTGATGGTCAGAGTAGACTGTAAAACGCTCGCCAATCAGATAGTGTCGCCACATCTTCAGAGCAAAGACCACTACTTCTAAATCCAGGTCATGGGTAGCGTAGTTCTGCTCATTCTGCCTCAACTGACGTGATCCGTAGGCGATCACATCCTGCTCCTGCATCAGAACACATCCGAGTCCAATCCCTGATGCATCGCAGTAATCTATGTACCCAACTCCCTCCTCCGGTAGCCTCAAGATAGGGGCGCTGGTCAATCTCTGCCTCAGCTCCCGAAAGCTCTGCTGACATCTGTCTGACCACACTAAGGGTTTCCCCTTCTTTGTCAAAGCTGAGAGTGGTGCCTCAACTCTGGAGAAGTCTGGCACAAATCTCCGGTAGTACCTAGCTAGACCCAAGAAACTCCACACCTCCGTCACGCTCCTGGGTGGCTCCCAAGCTAGCACTGCCTTGATCTTCGCAGGATCCACCGCAACTCCCGCCTCAGATATGACGTGTCCCAAGAAGTGGGCCTCACATATCCAGAACTGAAACTTAGAGAGATTTCCATAAATCTGATTATCTTGGAGTGTGTCTAGTACAACCCTCAAGTGGTAGGCGTGCTCCTCCTCAGTCATCGAGTATATCCAAATGTCGTCGATGAAGACCACGACAAATCGATCGAGGTATGGATGAAATATCCTGTTCATGAGGCCCATGAACACTGCTGGAGCATTGGTTATGCCAAATGGCATAACCAAGAACTCATAGTGGTCATACCGACATCTGAACGCCGTCTTCTGCACGTCGTTGTCCCGAACTCTGAGCTGATGATAGCCTGACCTGAGTTCTATCTTTGAGAACCACCGTGCTCCCTTGAGCTGATCGAAGAGGTCATCAATCCTCGGTAGCAAATACTTGTTCCTCACTGTCACCTGGTTCAGGCGACGATATTCGACACAAAGTCGCAAGCTCCCGTCCACCTTCTTGGCGAACAATATCGGGGAAGCCCAGGGTGAAACAATAGGTCGGATGAATCCCTTTCCCTGCAAGTCCTCCAATTGTACACGTAGCTCTCGAAGCTCGGCGGGAGACATCCGATATGTTGGGGTGGATATCGGGGCTGTCCCAAGGTACAGATCAATATAAAAGTCTACCTCTCTGCGAGGAGGTAGTCCTGGAACATCGTTGGGGAAAACGTCCGCATACTAATCCACCACTGCAGGTAAACCAGGACTCCGTACGTCAAAAACTCCTAGGATGAGGCTAGCCAAATGATGAGTGATGGGATGTCCTCTCCTCTGTGAGAGTCCATCCTGTGCTGCGAAGGCTCCCTTATCTCCGGTGAAGGTGAACCTGCTCTCGTCGGTGCGTACACATCGCACCTTGCGCTTAATACAGTCAATCTGATCATGGACTGTAGATAACCAATCCATGCCCAAGATGACGTTGTAAGGCCTCGATGCTGCTACAAGAAGATCCCAGCCGAAGCTCTCGCCTCCTATAGTAAGCTCACACTACCGGCACCAATGTGTAATCGTCGAGTATGCTCCCGTATGAGTCTCTAGCCATAAGGATCGATCCAACGGCTCCGTCGGAATCTCCGAGCTCTGAACAAGGGCAACGACTATGAAAGAATGACTCGCTCTTGTGTCTATAAGAACTTCAGAAAGGGTGGAATAGAAAGAGATAGTACCTTGAATCATCTCGGGCGCGCCGTGGTCGTAGGCCTTCACTGCCTGGAGCTGTGCCTGTCTCTGCCCGCCAGCTCCCTGTGGTCAGGGAGGGCCTCCTGGTGGTGGTGGTGGTAGAGCTTCAAAGCGTCTCCCACCACCTACAGCTCGGCCAACTCCTCTGCCTCATCCTCCTACTCCCTGAGGACCGCCACGGTCGACCCTCTGCCTCTTCCTAGGTGGTCCCTCAACCGTCTGCTGCTCCTCGGTACGGTGGGTCGGGCAGTCACGAGCGATGTGGCCCTGCCCGCCGCATGCGTAGAATTGTCTGCCTCTTGAAAGACTAGCTTTGCGCTGTGTGCCCCGCACCACTGAGCCAGTGTCCTGAGGTCGTCTGCTTGAGGGTCTGGTCTTTCTGGACCCATGAGTCATCCGTCGACTGCCTGCTTCAGAAGACTCTGCTACGTGCCGCCCTGCGGTAGGTCTCGCTGCTGATGTAGGCTCAGCAAGGATGCTCTCGATGAAAAGGGCTCACTCCAGTACCCCTTCCTGTGTCGGAATGCTGAGGGAGATCAGCGATGCCCTGATCTCATGCCTCAATCCCTGCTCAAAGGTCCGGGCCCAAAATAATGGGTCCCGTACCATGTCCGTCGAATAGCGTGAGAGATCGGTAAATATCACCGAGTACTGGGCGACCGTCAAACTGCACTTCCATAGCTGTAGAAGCTCCTGGATGCGCACCGCATGAAGGGTGGCTGGGAAGAACTCCGAGAGGAAGAGGCTCTCAAAGTCTGTCCAGAGAAGAGATGCCTCATCGTGCACCTGGAGCATCAAGCTCCACCATTTGCTTGCTGCCGCGTGCAGGAGGCTCGCTGCGAGGATCACCATGAGGTCTGCTGGTGTCCTCACTAACCTGAAAACTCGTACAACTGCCTCTAGCCAATCCTCGGCTTCCTGAGGGTCCATCTCCCCATGGAACCTGGTCGGTCGCTAGCGCTGAAACTCGTGCAGTTCACTAAGGCGATGTGCATCATCAGCAGCTGGGGCTGGAAGCATCGGTGGCTCGGCGGGTAGAGGTATCACCGGTGCCTCTGCTGTCAAAGGGCCCTATACCAAGGCCTCGTCGCTCGGTGGGCTATCGTCATGCACAATGCTCGGAACCCTAGCTGGCTGCGGTCGTGGGGCCATCCTGAAAAGAAACAAGTGCACCACCATCAAACAGTATACCTGGTGAGCTGACACAAAGTAATCACAAAGAAAACTTGAAACACACATGCAATCAATGTTTTCGTGCATTAAGTCCGAAATCAGAAGTCAGGGTCCTGGTGTACGGATACATCAGTCGCCGCACCAATACTGGACTCCCTGGACTGATAACCATACTCAATACTCATAACACTATTGCTTCACATAGAAAAAGATCAGAGTCCTGAGTTCTGCGGTAGAACCGAACTCCTCTGATACCAATTTGTCACGACCCGTTCTCGGGGCCCGTGCCGTGACTACCCCAAGTCTGCCTTCCATAGGCCAGGGGCTGGAGACTAGCACCAAGGAGTAATTCCCGATAAAAGGGAAGGCATTGCCTTTGTAAAGTAAACAAACACCACAGAGCAAGCAAGAAGAAGTAAACACTAAGTAAAAACTGGGTACAACAGTAAGTGCAGAAAAGTAAGTGGGCCAGAATACAAACCCAAACTGAAAGTAAAGTACAACTTAAAAAGAGAGTACAAAAACTGAAAAGTAAAGCCGCTGCCTTGAGCCGTCCACTGGAAGTCCCACCTGAAGGGTGGGTACAGATAGTCTCCACAACTCCTCAGGTCCAGCCGTCCGCTCCGAGTATGCCCCGCCCAGTGGTCCACCTCCGGGTACCGACCTGCTCCTCGTGCCTCAGCCATGATCAGCGTTGTTCGTCGTCTGCAACCAACACAATGTATTGTGGGCATAGCCCGTGCAGGGGTGAGTATAAGCTACTCAGTAGGGACCCCGAGACCCCCGAAGGTCTCCCAGAATCCACAAAGGATAATCCACAAAGGAAAGATACCATCACGAAGTAACATCCAACACTACTTAGGTATATGCCCATAAATATACCTAAGTCATCAATTCTCATTCAGCTCCAACATCCGAGCCCAAGTACAACCCAGTCCACACAGGAAAGCACAACCAAATCCATACAGGAAAGCATAACGTAATCCAAACAGGATATCAAGTCAAACTTATAGAAGATAAGGATTGAAAAACAAGACTCAACTCACACATGTATACTTCTTCATATAACGATAGAGATGATCATATGTAGCCACTGATTCATCTAAGCCATCGGACCCACACAGGATCGATAGGTACTAACCCCTGCAATGACCCACAAATAATCGATAGGTACTAACCCCCGCAATGACCTATAGAGGATCATTAGGTACTAACCCCCGCAATGACCCACACAGGATCAGACCCACACAGGATCTGTAGGTGCTGGCCCACATAGGACTACTGAGCGCTGACCCACACAGGATCTGACCCACACAGGATTGGTAGCACTGATCCACGTAGGATCTCTGAGTGCTGTAGTCATCGCCGTCGAATCCACTGAGGATTTCTGCACAGTTGTCATCGTCGTCGCAGTCGCAGCCTGCTCTAGGGTTCCCGCACACAGCAAGCTCGTTCTGGAGGGTCCGCTCCACGAGCCGAGGGGCTGATACATAAACTGACACGAAGTCCGGAGTTGATGTATCCAAAAGTTCCGTATCATCAACTTGAACTCAACGTCACAGACGACGCGTCAATCGGACGCCCGGTATGAGAGTTATTGGCTTTTTCGTCCCAGGGGCCCGATTGGTTTTTAAGTCAAAACCAACCCGAACATACTCTAACTGCGTCCAAACCTCGATCGGATTATGCCAAAAGGTCCGTCTCACTAAGAGGAATCCAACAAAGTCAACAGAACGTCAATCTGATGTCCAGAGCTCAAGTTATAAGCGTTTCTGCTCCGAGGGCCCAGTTGCTTTCGTGTACGAACCAACCCGGCTGAACCTAAGTTCCTCCAAAACCTTGAGTGTATTATACTGAAACGACTGTCTCGATCCAAGGATCACATCGCAGCTGACGGTGCGTCAATCGGAGGTCCGCAACCCAAGTTATGGGCAAAAGACCGTGAGGGGTCCGGTATTTGGGGGTTCGGGCTCTGTCCGACCCGGCCCGATACCCTCTGGGTCGGCCCGAATCGGGTCGACCCGTCCCGAGTCCGGGTCCGGCCTACTTGGGGGTGGCCTGGCCCGGCCTGGGTGCGGCCCGATGCGGCCCGACGCGGCCCGGCCTGGTGGTTCGACCTAGCCAGCGAGCCAGGCGGCTCCGCCGTAATGGCCGAGCGGTGAAGGGGGGGGGGGGGGCTGCCCCCCGTGTAGAGAAACCGTAACCCCCATGTGGGGGGCCACACCTGCTGGCCAACCGGGGGTTACGAAACCCCGGTTTTCCCCTTGACAGGTCGGACCGCTCCGGTCGGCCGGCTGCTGCCGCCACGGGACCGGCGCTGGCCGGTCCCCCCTACTCCGATGTCGGCGACCCAGAACCGGCCGCCGGTCTCCCCGCTCCACCGCGGATGCCTAAGCCGCGGCCTTGGTTCATCCGGTGCGGCGTGACGACGCCACGCCCCTCCGCCGTGGCCCTGCTCCGGCCGCGGTGTCTTCGGGTTTTTCCGACGTGGCATGACGGCGCTGCGGCTTCGTTTGATTTTCAATGGCATGGCACGACGGTGCTGCGCTTCTCCCCCTGTCTTTAATATTTCCCGCGCGGTGCTTCTGCACTGCACCACCATACACGTGCCGCAAAAAAACAAACCAACAAGGGGGAGGGGGGTCGGCTGTGTTCGTGCGGTCCGACCTCCTCCCGTTATTGTGATATCAGGCGGCTTAAAAGAAAAAGGAGAAAGCGACGAAAGTATTCACGAACAAACAAATAAAATAAACCCCTACCTCGTCGAATTTGATGAGCGAGTGTTCGTCGCGGAAGAAGGCATTGTGGAAGGAGAGTGTCATTGGCGTCGCGGTACATGGCGTCGCATAGTCGATCTTCGAGGATTCGGCGTTCTTCGTCGGAGATCGGTGCGTTCTTCGCATTCTTCGCGTCATTCGCGTTCTTCGCGTTCTTCGATGAAGAAGATGAAGATCTTCAAGCCTCCCCTCTTTCTCCCAATCCCCTCTCAACACAACAAGACTAATAAAATAAGAGTTGTCTTATTTTATTTCTCAAGCCATGCATTTTAAAATTCAAAAACGAATCAAACAATTAATTGAATTAATTGAAACGTTTAAACTGCCCAAATTAAATGAGGCGTTTCAATACAGAAAAACACAAGGGTTGACTTCCAATTAGTAGGGGTGCGGGTGCGTTACCTTAATAAAGGAGGGGGTTTAGGAAGAAAAGAAACGATGGGGCTCGTGTGGGCCCCACCTCACAAATATCCTACCAAGTAGGTAGGATATTGTGGGTCCCACATCATCCACTTAGCTTAGGTTAAACAAAAAATAAAATAAAATTGGTTGCACCACTTTTATTTTATTCCTTTACTTAACCCCAGAATTTAAAAACCACACCCGAGAAAACACAAATCCGAAAATGGTGTTTCTAAGCAATTACCGGCGCTGCGATTCCATAGGTGCCCTCAGAATTCGATTTCGAGCACCGGTTCAAAAGTTAGAAAAAACTCGCTCGTTCGTTCACTGAACGTACGAGAGCTAAACTTCGGAAAATGATTCTGGGCACACCGGGCCTCAGAATCAGGTGTCGTCAGAAACCGCACTCTTGTAAAATCCCAAAGAAAATTAAGAAAAAATTTCCCTTGAATTTTACGCATATTTACAAAATATCAATGTGGTAGTAAACAAGAATAATAATGTAGAAAGACCTTGGGTTATTAAAACACAACATGAGGTAGTTGACCACAAAATCATGGTTCAATTACATCAAGAAGTATTTATGAAAAATTCCTTGATATTATACCAGAATAAGGAACAAAATTCCCTACGCTTCTAGATCAAATATCCAAGTCACACTAAAAAACATGTGTGAACCCTTATTCAGATTTGAACTGTACCCGATGAAAATAAAATTCTAACTATGCAATCACATTTATATTCCAATCAATTCTAATAATCAAGTAAAAGATGTTATGATCAGGCATATGGAAGTCACAAAATAGATCAATGTTAGACATTATTAATGAACAAGTGGTTCACCAGAAACTATGTTCTGACCACTTTACCATTGGTGTGGAAATGTCCAACAAGAATAGAATAATATTTGAACACAAAGAGAACACCTCATCAAATGTTGGTAATATAATAGAACATGTACTACTTTTATATATCAATTTTATAAGCATATGGAAAACAATAAAAATCTTACCTATAATAATAGATGGCCATACAATAGATTCATTTATCCCATCATCTACCTCATATACCCATCTGGAGATAACCGTATAGCAATCCACCCTGTCTTGATCTGAAACATCAAAACATTGTCGAATGTTGATCACACCATACATCCTTTGGACATCTTATCATAGAAATATTTCAAATAACTAGATCATCCAAAATGAAGAAATGCCCTAGGATCCTATATAATATGATCCCTAGTATTACCATGCCTCCCATGGGGGTAGAAAATATTATTTTACTACGTTATAAAATCCACTAAAACTTGTCTTTCTAAAATATAACCACTCATATGTATATTTTTCTAACTATTAGACGCACACTTTAAAACCACTGCACTTAATGATGCCCCACCCAAACCAGTCCATCCCATAATATCTATAAGATCCCAGAATTATATCAATTATATATTCCTACTTATGTTTATTTGATATAGTATAAATCAATCAAAATAACATAGGGAACACATTAAACACATTACAATTTAATAATGAATGAAATTAAAAGTATTTCTAGATGTTATGGATCCTATACAAATGAAATAGTAAGTTCACCTTAGAAATAGTAATATGACCATTCTGAATAGTAAATCAATAAAATTAATAGTAAATTCACCCATTAGAGTATATATTAAATTTAGGAATCTAATAGATTAATCTATGATAATATTATATCATAATATAATTAAATGAATATTTGAAAAATTATTAATTATTTGTTGGTATTTTTGTGAATCATAAATATTAAATTAAAATTTTATAATTAATAAAATTATTTAAGAAATAATTATATTCATAAAATTTATTCATAAAAAATATAGTTTTATCATGAATTTTGAATAATTAAATGATACCATAGTAAATTTTTCAGTGTTATAAAATCAGTTATAATTTTAAAAATTGATTTTTTTGAGTAAATGGGGATTTCAATTAAAAATAAAATTTATCATGTTAAGAAAATTATTTTCATAAATGGAGTTCGTTTCTTAATTATAATCAATGAAAAATTGACAGGGTGAATTTTTGGATTTATTCAAAGATACTTTAATTTTTGTTGAATAATAAAATATAATAATTTATGATAATTGCCAAATATATGAATTATTGAGTAATAGAAGATGTATGGATGATGTAATCAAATAATAATGAAATATAATTTATTATAATAATATATTTGGGGATAGTTCTCAACTATTCATAGTCTTCATCTAAAATAATAAAATATTTAATAAAATATTAAAAAATAGCCCTCCTCCGAATAATAAATACCACCCCCAACTAACCCTTTTCCACACATGTTCCTTACCTTCAGACCTGTAAAATTTTTTCCCTATCCACTTCCCAACCCTCTCCCCCAATATAGGATATATTGGTCTCATCCAAATAATTTTTTTTCCCTAATGGGTTTTCAAGGGGGGATCAATAGGTAAACACCATTTTCTTTTTATATTATTTTTTTTCATATCTTTTTTATTCTCTCTTACCCTACAATCATAAAAAATATAATAAAAACACTAGTAAATTACATATACTGTAATTTTATTATTCTAGTGTAATAATCCATCATCATATCTTTATCCTCTCACTTTTATTCTATTATTAGTAACGTTGTCCCTAAGGGGTGGTTTCATCGCCTTCAAGGATGAAAATTTATCATTTTCCATCACTATCTTCAAGGTTGTTTTATAAGCCATTTATGGTCCAAATAAAATGTTAGATTTATGTAATGACCCTATTTATGTTATGGTTGTAACATATCTACATAATACTAAATGAATAAACAAAACTAGTTCGTTATATTCTAAAACCACTTAAATTAATCTAATTGAATATAATTAACATTTTATATATTGATTCATCCACATATATAAGAAAAATATATATATAATCAATTATAACTTTGTATTATAATTTATAGCATAAAATTAAAATTGTTGAGAATTATACCCATTTTACATGAACTACATTATGTATAAACAATTTAATATATCTAGAAAACCAAGAAAATTAATGATCTAGAATATTGAAATTAAACCCTATAACTCATCTATAATGCCATAAATGAAAATTATAAAAATATAAAAATATAAAAATTATAATACTTGTATAAACGGGTTTGAATTAATTAATTAATAGAATTAATTTCATTATCTAGTACACTAAAGTAAATTTTATAACACATGCATACATAAGGTAAGGGTTTTCTTCCTGAACCTTCATTTTCCTTCGAGTTATGCCTTATTCCTCTATACACCAATGTAATTATTCATTCTTATTATATAAATATACTATATATATATATATATTCATAGAAACAATATATCTAGATCAGTTCATCACTTTTTAATTTGAGAATATATGTTTTAAAAGGTTCCCTTCTAATTTCTTCCTGATAAGTATTCCTGATTAAAGAGAACATCTCGATTTATTACCCATTTTCCAGTACCATACATAATATATTTTAATACACCTTTATTTTTCTTTAATAAATTATTTTTTTTGAAAAAAATATATATTTTCATTTTCGTTTCTATGAAAACAATCATAAAAAATACAGATTATTTTTCCAAAAAAACATTCATTACAATTAAAATAGTGTATTTCTCTCAAGAATGCCTCAATGATTTTTAATAGTATTTTAATCTATTTCAACCCCTATTTTTATTTTTTGTGAGATTGATCTCTTATGTTTATCATTGATAATATTTTATTAAATGGATTATTATGAGTTTTATTATGGATGTGATATCTTGATAAATTTCACTATATTACTCAGAACAGATAGTGATTAGGTTTAGAAATATGAGAATACTATTAAAATTTAATATGTATATATTGATTTTTATTATCCAAATTCATATGAGGAATGAATTTGACATAGTATGTGCTTTCTGGGTCCCACTATAACCCCTCAAGGCATCGATAGGTCTTATGAGACAAACTAGAATGGGTTTTTACAGACTTATATACAATCCCTTTGATGAAGCCTTAACGGTATGTTTATGATGTCTGGAATTATGCATTCACCCATTATAATACTGATATTTAATTTTCAATGTGATTATTATACTAGTAGAATATCCATGGTTATGATTTATTTTTATATTATTTAATCTTCCTTTATTTCTTGTATATTACACTTGAGATTATATTTAATTGACATATGTGTTAGATATTCACCATGTGTTATTATTTATGATTATGATAGATTTTGTTTTATTACAAACCCTTAATGAGAATCTGATCTCACCCATTTATTATGTTTTATTTTTCACTAGGATGCTATGATGAATATTATGAATGACTTCCGAGTATATTCCATGAGTTATAGAAGTTTTTAATGGAATTTCTATATTGAATTTAAATTTAAAGTTATAATATAAAACTTATGTTTTGTATCTGGTTTTCTGAGACTAAAAAACCATTTGGTACATTGGGATATAACTTCCTTGTTTATTATTCCAATGTAATGAATTATGTCACCATCTCTGGGAAACTAGTTCGAGGTCTTTATAGTTGGTATCAAAAGATGTTTAAAGAAACCTTGAAAACTAGATTTAAAAACAGAGATTATGCAACAGAACCCTAATATATAAAATAAGTATAATCACATAAGATCATAATATAATTTGGGAAAGGTATAGATTCTATGGAACTAACTATAAATAAATTCCATTAGGGATGCTACAAGTAGATGTTATTTTAATAGAGATGTACCTAGGGGTAACAACATTGACAAGGTGTCTCAGGATGGACTCGGGATATCATAGTACATAATAATGGGCCATACTATGCCCATGGGTTTCCTCTCATTGGGGATATTTTTTGATTATTCAAAAATTCATTACAAACCATTATGAAGGATTTAAAAGTAAAATTTTCCCCAATGAAACCATGATGATTATTATTATGAGATTAGTTTTGATAAAAATTTCAATTTATATTATGTTTTTTTCTATGTTGAGATTATACATGAATCTTCATAATTAATTTAGTGTATTCAATTATTAATAAATGGTGCATAATGTAAGTAATGGGAGCCTTATCAAGGCACATATCCCATGAAGGGATATCCCTCTTAGAAAGACAATGATGTTAGTACTGGATAAATGACTGGTGCTGAAAAACATAGAAATATATTGGTATAGATGACATAGGTTATGAGTAATAAAAATACCTATATGAATCATTTGGATCCACAACATGGTGGAGAAATATTAGAATACTTAATGTGACAACAACCTCCATTATTCAATAATACTAGTAATTTATTTTTAGCAATGTAGTGGATATGTTCTATAGGGATTTTATTTATCACTTTGGGAAGTAATGAATGTAATATGGTTGGTATGGTTTTTTAAAATCTATCAAGACATATAGATGAATAGTTGTTAGTAATTTAATACACATATGAGGAGAAATAATTTAAAAATATGCAATGAGGTATTTTATGTAAAGTTTTCCTAAAAAAAGACCCCCTCATGAAAAACAAGTGGATCTGGAGAGGAAATTCACGAGTCTAAGAATGAGAGTGGATGAAAATGTTAAAAAATTTAAATACAACTTTACAATGTTTGTAAGGCATGTCACATACAACATAGTTAATCCAAGGGGAATTATTTATCAATTATTTGATGGTTGGAAACCGTTCCTCTAAAGGGAACTGGTCTCCCAAAATTTCATATTATATAAATATATAGTCTCATGTGGTATGAGGAATGAAAAATAATTATCTAATTCATATGAATTTAAAATAATTCAAGATAAGAATAGGGTTATTGGAATATTTGGATAATGAAATAAGGAAAACTGGAATAAGAGAAGAGTTGAGTTTTCCATCCTGTGATAATTGTGTGATGAAACGCCATGTGCATTCATAAAGGTTATGAGTGTTTGTTATATGTGTGGAGAAAAATGAAACCAAGCCCATGATTACAAGGGAAGGAATGAAGAAACCAATTTTAAATTATAGAATTACAAATAGATGTAAAATTATGTAAATCATTTTCTTAAGAGTTATGGAAACTTTCACCAAAGAAAAAACAGGGATAAAGGCCATGCATATGAAGTCACAACTATTGTTGTTGATGTTCCTAATGATTTTGTGGAAGGCAATATAATCATCTCATAAAACCATTCCAATTATTTATTTGATCTTGGATCATCACATTCATTAATATCCTAAATTGTTTTAAAGAACTAGACATTTTCCTTTTGATAAAATAAAGAAGTTTTCAGTCAAAACTCATAAGAGAAATATCATTGTAGAAAATATGATTCATTCAATCCCCTATATTACACCAAAACATGACCTATTTGATGAACTTGTGATCATACCTATGATTTAATTTTTCATAATCCAAGGTATGGAATTTATTTTAATATATGATATGAAAATATTTATAAAAAATTATGAAATTATGATTTGTAAAGAGGATGTGGAATCCATTATCAATATAGAAAAAACCTTATAATCTAATTATTATCTCCATCCATCCCCTATATTTTTATATAATGATTTCCTTCTGGGGGAATAGAAAACCTGATCCATAGATGATGAAAGAAATATTAAAACTTAAAATGTACCTGTTGTGAAAGAATATATTAATGTATTTATAGTGGATTTACGTGGACATCCTTCAGAGCTGGATGTTGGGTTCTATATTGACTTTATTAATGGTATAATAACTATATCATATACTCCTTATAAAATAGACACTGTGAATTTTTTATAACAGAAGAAAAAAATAGAGAAATTTACTATTAAAGGGTTTATTCATCCTAGTTGTTCTCAATGGGGAGATCCGATTTTATTTTTCAAAAATAAAGATGGATCCATGAGGTTGTGAATTGATTACAGAGAAATAAATAAAATTAAAAATAGGAACAAGTATCTTGTACCCTATATTAATGATTTATTAGACCAAATTCATTGATCACAATAAATTTTAATGATTGAATTCAATCTAGATATCATTAGTTCTGTGTGAGGAGGGAAGATATTCTAAAGACATAATTTCAAACAACATAGTGATATTTTGATTTTACAGTAATTTAATTTGGACTTTATAATGCACACTTTGTTTTCATGGATCTAATGATCGTGTTTTTTCATGGAATATCATGGCCATTTTTTATTTATAGATTATATGTTGTTATAATAAAAAATATACAAAGAATACGAGAATAAATTTTGTATTGTTTTTAAGGGTCATAATGGAAAATAAATATATGGTAAGGTTAGAAAGTGTGAATTTATGCATTATTATAATTATTTTCATGGCTATATTATTACTAGGAATGGAATTATAGTTTATATTGTTACTAAAATGATTGTTCGCAAATGTATACAATAATAAACATAACCATGGTATATAGTTTTATTGGATTAGCTTATTTATATATGTGTTTCATTCAGAAAATCACCCGATTAGCTAACCTATTTACCAAGATTTTTCAAAATGGGGTTATGTTAATATGGAAAAAATAATGTGAATAATTTTTTATTTAATTGAAGAGGATATTATAGAATTCTATTATCCAGAATCTACCATATGAAAATGGTGGGATTGTGATTTAGAGTGATTCATCCAAAAATGGACTCTTGTGCCTCTATATGAATAATGACAAAGTTACATCCTATACATCAAGGTAGTTAAAAATTAATGAATATAACAATCCAAACCATCATCTTGAATTAAAAGATGTAATATTTTATCTTACTATATAGAGACACAATATCTATGGTGAAGTATGTGAAATATATAATGATCACAAGTTCATGAAATATATCTTTAAACAGAATGAAACCAATACGAGGAAAATGTGATTGCTCGAACTAATCAATGATTATGACTGTTCACTGCACTACCCCCCATGGAAGAAGAATAAGGTTATAGTTCCATTGCACTTGAAGGATCATGTATTTATAACAAAATGAGGATTGATACAATTCATATCTATATTGATCTAAAAAAAGGATATGGGAATTATCATGAAAGGAGAAACATCATCGATTTTTCAACTGGTTTCCCATCCATATTTATTGGAATGGATTAAATTTTCTCAATTTGATGATGAAAATATTCAAAATTAAATTAAATCTATGAATATTGAGATGTTGGAAGACATCGTGTATGAAGTTGGAATTCTGAAATTTTAGAATCAGATTTGTGTTTCCACTATACCTAATCTAGAAATGGTGTTATTGGAAGATTCCATTAGTTATTATTTCCATACAAATAGTTTTCTCACTAAAATGAATATATTTTGGAAGATACATTTATAGTGGGTAAACATGAAGTGAAAAATTTCTGATTATGTATCAGGATATTTAGTATGTCAACAAGTGAAGGTTAAAAGGGAACATTCAAGATATGTTATAAAACCTATAACTACTTATACATAGAATTGAGAGGGTACCATGATGAAATTATTTATGGTATAACCAAAAAATACAATATTAAATGATAAAATATGGTTAATTGTTCATAAACTTAGAAAATCATCACTTTTCCACACTATAAGGGATGATTTTCCACTAGAGTTCCTTAAACAACTCCATATTAATAATGTTTTAAAACTTCAAAGATCTCCTCTCTCAATTGTGTACGATCATGATCCACTATGTATACCTAAATTCTATAGAATTATTTACAAATATTTGAATACTGAGCCTCATTTGAGTATTTCTTATCACCCTAAAATTGACGGGTAGTCAGAAATAAAAATCAAATCCTTAGAAGACATGTTGATATCATGATCACATCATTTTTTAGGCATTAGGGATCAGTATTTACTGTTGGTAGAGTTTTCCTACATCAATGTTTTCCATTATGGTACACAAATATCACCTTATGATGCATTGTATGAAAAGAGATGTCATGCACCAACATGGTTGGATGAATTTGGTGAAAGTAAGCTTATAGTCCAAAATCATGTTGAGGAAACAATATGAAAGGAAAAGAATATTCAAACATAATTAAAAATAGATCAAATTAACTAATAGAGAAATACTAATAATCTAAGAAGGATTTGTAATTTCACGTGGGAGATCAATTTTTTTTGAATCTATCTCAATGGATGGGGGTTATAAGATTTGGGATGAAAGGGACATTAATACCTAGATACTTTTGTACTTTATAAATTATGTATAGAATTTCAGTTATTTCTTAATATTTGGAATGCCTCAAAGCCTTCTAAATAAATTTATTTCTTCTACATCTCTTTTGTTAATTAAGTACACGAAACACCCATCACATGTCCTCACTAATGAAGGAATAGAATTGGAACTTAACTTATCATACTATGAAGAGCCTATCTAGATTATGGCCACTAAAGAATAAGATTCATGGAATTAGATTAGTCGGTTGGTGAATGTACTTTGCAAAAATTATAAAATTCAAGAGGTTAAGTGGGTGCATGGGGATATTAGGATGAAGAACCACCCATATCATTATATTAGGTGACATTCCAGAAATTTTGAGGAATTTTTTTAAGAGGGATGAATGAAGAATCCCAAAATTATATCCATGAATTTCCCTTCTTATGTTTATTTCATATAGTATAAACCAAATAGACTCACATAACATAGTACGAATTTTAGAAATGAATAATGAATGAAATAAGAGGTTTTTCTAGAAGTAAATTAATATATAACGATGAAATAATAAGATGACCTTATGAATATTATGATGACCCTTATAAATAGTAAATTCATTCAAATTAATAGTAACCTCACCCATAAATGTATAAATAAAATTTAGGCTTCTCGGAAATGAAATTATAATATCATTACCTCATTCTATATGTA
The DNA here is from genome assembly GCA_963277665.1 of Viscum album. Classification (NCBI taxonomy): domain Eukaryota; kingdom Viridiplantae; phylum Streptophyta; class Magnoliopsida; order Santalales; family Viscaceae; genus Viscum; species Viscum album. The sequence goes on along the minus strand of OY728140.1, from coordinate 1,353,439,854 downwards.
AATGAATATTTTAAAATTTATTAATTAATTGTTAGTATTTTTCCGAAAAATAATAATTTTATTAAAATTTTATATTAATAAAATTATTTAATAGATAAATATTTTTTTCAAAAATGTATTCATAAATAAATTAATTTTTATATTATGATTTTATGATAATTTAATGAGATTATATTTAATTTATCATAGTGTTATAAAATAAGTAATAATTTTGAAGAAAATATTTTTCGAGTAAATGATGATTTTATTTAAAAAATTTATTTATCATATATTGATATTTATTTTCATATAATGGATTTCATTTTTGATTCAACATTTCGAAAAATGGTTTGGGTGAGTTTTTGGGGTTTTTCTAAAATACTATAATTTTTGTGTGAATATTAAATATGGTAATTTATGATAAATACTAAATACATGAATTATTAAGTCATATGTGAAGCATGGGGGATTTTATCCCAAAATATATAAATATCCATTATTATCTTAATATATATTGTGATAATTCTCAAACTAATCATAGTCTTGAGAAAAATAATAAACAATTCAATACAATATTAAAAAACTACCCCTCTCCTTACACCTTTATATATTTGATCATGGTCAATTGTTTTTTAAAATTCATATTAAAAATACCATCCATCATTTCCAAGTGATTTTTGTTTCATTATAAGACCAAATTCTTTACATAAAAAGGATCTCAAGGAAGTGAAAATCCAGAGGTAAAAACCACTTTCTTTCTCTTTGAATTGATTTTCATGTTCTTTAAATTTCTTATTATCTCTTAACCTCCACTAAAAATACTAGCATGAAAACTATAGTACCTTACATATACTGTAATTTTATTATTCTAATGGAATTATCTATCATGAAGCCCCATATCCTCTACCTTTTATTTTTAAAATGGAATGGTTTTTTGTGAGGTGTTGTTTCATCACCTTCAAGGAAAAATGTTTTCATTTTCCATCTTTATCATCATGTATATTCATGAAACTATTTTATGGTTGAAAAATAAAATAAAATATATATTACAAACCTTTTATTATTCAAGAAGAAATATATTTACATAATACTAATTGATAAAACAAAACGACTTCATTGGGATCTAATACTGCTTAAATTAATCTAAATGAATATCATTAACATGTTATCTAATGATTCATAATAATATGTGTGGAAAATATATATATCCAATTAAATTTAATAATTAATTTTTAAATATTTAATTCAAATTTTGGATAATTATACCCATTTACATTAACTCCATTACTTATAAATGAGCGAACTGATCATTAAAACCAGGAAAACAAATGCTCTAAAAAGATCAAATTAAACATTATTACTCATCAATAAGTCCATAAATTAAAATAATAAAATAATAAATATTATAATAAATGTATAAAATTTTCATAATAAATTAATTAATGGATTTAATTTGATTATCCTGGTCATTATGGTCATGTGAAGCACACATTCAGACATAAGATAATAGTTTTCTTCCTGAACATCCATTTTCATTCAGGTTATTCTTTATTCCCCTATACAAAAATGTAGTTCAATTTTTTATATAATTAATCCCTACTATATATATATGTTCCAAAATCGTATATTATTGATGCTCCTTTCCGTCACAGAGTCTAAACGGGTGAAAAGGGAAATACCTTGAACCCAAAGTGATTCATCCTTTAAAGAAACATCGAAAATTGAAAAACTCATGAACAAAGATTCATTTGCTCTTGGGTCACGCAAGTTCCACCACGGTCACACAAGTATACTTGCGTGCTGCCCAGTGGTCACGCAGGTGACTAGCGCACCCACTTTGAATTTCTCCCAGGGTCTTCACCAGCTTATAAATACCCCCGGTGGGCCCCACATTTCAAAGGAGGAAAAATTACAGAAACTCAGATTTGATCTCTTGGTGCCCTAGTCTCTTCTCGAAGCTCCCAAACACTTCTAAGGTAATTTCTTACCTAGAATGGAAGATCTAAAGAGAGAGAGAGAGTAAGTCCTAAGTGTTGAAACTCCTCAACACTTGCGCGCCTAAGTGGCCAGCCCTTAAGGGAAATGGCCACACTTGCATGCCACTTTACCCCTTCCATAGAACTTGCACGCCTCTTTTCTAGAAGCCTATAGGAATATTACTAAAGGCTTTATCCAAGCCTCTCCCAAGTATAACCTTAAGGGTGGACCGACGCACAAGTACCCATGTGTCGCACAGGTATACCTACGCGACCAGCACTTGTGTGCCCATGCAGGAATTGCACGTCCCCCTATTTTTTGGGTGCCCTTCCTGCCCATTTCACCTCTCCTATTCCTATCCACCTCTCCTATTTCAAGATTCATCCTTCAGAACCCTCTTCAAAGAGATTTTCTTCGGCATGGTTCCCTTGTTGGCTTCCTTATCTGAAAGGAATTCTGTGGAACATCTCTCAAACCCTAGTGATTTACACATATTTATGTCACTAAGGTTAGATATTTCATTCATTTAACCTCATCCTTTAAGATGAGAGAATCCTTAATCTGAGCCTCCTTCTCAGGAGTAATCCCCAGTCTCAAAGTTCCCAAATCTGGGCATCCTCCTCATAAGTAAGCCTCAGTCTCAAAGTCCCCAAATTTGGGCATCCTCCTCAGGAGTAATCCCCAATCTCAAAGTTCCCAAATATGGGCATCCTCCTCAGGAGTAAGCCCCAATCTCAAAGTTCCCAAATATATGAATCCTCCTTAAGAGTAAGACCCAAGTCCCTTAATTATAAAAATCCCTTAACCAGGCCCCCTCCTTAGGCGTAAGCCCCAGTTTTCAAATTTCTTTAACCTGGGCCTCCTTCTCCGGAGTAATCCCCAGTTTTAATTTCTCTTAACCAATCTTAATTTACTTTTGATCTGGGCTTCCTTTTCCAGAATAAAACCCAATCATAAGTCCCTCCTAATTTGGGAATCTTTCTCAAGAGTAAGCCCCAAGTTAGAGTATCCAAATCTCTATAAAAGCACATATACCTTTATGGACCCTGTTCCTGGACTTCTTCTCTAAAATAAGTCCTGATCTCTATCTATTTGGGCAGTCATACATACATAAGCCCCACATCATTTCTTATGATTGAATCTTTCATGGCACAATTGTCTGGTTTTACCAATACCCCTTGTTTCTCACACCGAGCATAACTCACGTGAGCTTAGATCATAAAAGTAATTATGATATCTTTCTTTGAGCCATCGATCATACATAAACATCATACTACCTTACTCGAACTACATGGGTTCTGATTCCTATTCTAAATAAGGATACGTAGGTAGCCCATCTGCGGGTACGATCCCAACTCCAAAATAATCCATGTCCTTCTGAATAACAATAAAATTCAAGTACCCCACTGAGTGCCTTTAAAACTAGTATGGTTATCATAATGACCAAGAGATTTCTATATAATGTGTCGAAGGATACCATTAAATAAGAATCTCTAAACAAATACAAATGATTCTCTATCGATGAAGAACCACAAATACATATAAAACATTCTCTAAATTTCCTACATATCAATAAATGATTGTATGATCTAAAGGAAAGCTCATTTTATACTTGGTAATTTAATAAGGATTCACGAACATAACTTAAATCTATAAAGAGAGTCCCGGAGTGGAAAATAATTCCCCTAAAAAGGTGTGATGAGTCCGACCTCCCATCCTCTCGACCAATGAAAATTCTTAAGCCTTATCTGTTCGTAACTAATGAAAAACTACCTTTGGAAAGTGGGTCCAAATGGATATAGAATCATTGGATGTTTCCGGTTCTACGAACAAACCTGTTAGAAACCGCTTGGAATGTTTGAACCTTAAACCAACTAGGTCATCCCCAATTCCAGAGGAAACAAAAAATGGTGAACCCGACATGAATCCTTAACCAAGTTTAAGTGATTTTTTACCTATTTGTTAGGCCCCTATTTAAACTCAATGAGAGGGACAACAAGACAATCAATAACATAGGTGCTTATCCAAAAGATGTAGTGGCCGAACTTATCTTGATTACGTCTATTATATCAAACAAGAACTCTTTTCCAAGATCTTCTGCGTTATAGAAATGGCTTCTCTTAAGTTCACACCCGTGAATACTTCTGCTGGGAAGGCCTCTGCTGCTACTCCTACTGGATCTTTGTCCGCTCTAAGGAAGAAATCACCTACTCAACGTCTTCAATGCTGGGTATCAAATGAACTGGTTAAGGAGTACCATCAAAATGGTACTATTTTGACTCTAGAGGCTGCTCGACAAGCCCTCCAAGTCAATAATTCACCCTGGTCGTCCGGACAGCGACGACCAAGGATCAAGAAGCAGGTGGTACCAACCACCATCTCTAACCGTTTCGGGTCGTTATCAACAGAATGCAATCATTATTTAGTCCCATATTCTGGGGAGGTGAATGAGCAGGTCCCTCAGGGCCTTAATTCAAGGAGACATGAGTCATTCTCGAGGGATCCCATCAACAACCGCCGCCAGAATCGTGTGGCAGTGCACCATAAAGATGATGAGGGTATCATCTCCAGGCGTTTGGCTCAGGTTGATCGAACCCGATCAAGAAAGAAGAACCACCAGAGGTGAAATCCGGTCAATAGTGAGAAGGTTCTCATCTCTTCCATCTCCGGAGAAGTACACCAACCTAACTTGGTGGTAAGCAACGAGGGGGCACACATACCTGTCCGTTTTAATTCTGCTGTCCAGCAGACTTGTTTGGAAGCATCACACCAATCCCGCCAGACAATTCCTGTAGAGTACTATAAACAGGAACATACACCTATTTATAAATCATCAATTAGTCAGCAGGCTCATCTGACTATATACAATGGAGCCTGCCAAACTAATGTGTTGACAACGGGTAAACAGGCACATACACCTTCTTACACTCATCAATCCTGCCAACAACCTCATTTTTCTTTATTGAAGGAAGCTCATCAACCATTTTTGGCAGATTGCAATCAATAGGAAGATACACCTACTAGTATTGATCAAGCCTACCAACATTCTCTTTTGGTAACATTCGGAGAAGTCATTCGGAAAGCTCTGGAGAAAAACAGGAGGTAGACTAAACTCTCTTCCCCCACACTTGAGTACTATCAAGAATTCACTGACAGGAAAAGGAGAATAGGAGTAGGCACATACACCTACTCTAAGAATGGAATGGACGTATATCCCCGTTCCGGCAGCTGAAGTCACCAAGAACATTCTGTCAATGGCGAAAGAGCAGAAGAAATACCTGCTCATATTCTAGATGCCTGCCAGGATATTATAACAGATTCAGCAGCATCTCAGGGAAACACACATAAATTTATCCCTACCAGTGGAGTGACACATGAACAGTTCAATCCGGAATAGACACAAACCTCTGTTCCAGTCCAAGAGGGTTGTGGGGCATACTCCCCCATATCATACGGACAACCAAGTCAGGTACATACACCTGGTTTGAGTGGAGATCATCAGCCTAACCTGATCATTTCTCTTGAGCAGGCACATACACCTTCCCATAATGACCACTTTCTTCAACAAGTGGTTTCTAAAGCGAGTAAGAAGGAATCTAAAAAGAAGACCCACCCAACGCAGTCAAAAAATCAAGAGCCGATTTGTAATAAGGCCTTACTCGGTGCTGGAGTTCTTGATGCACTTAGACAATTGTCTATTGGAATTCAAGATTCTAATCTCTCAGTTCCCAATAGTGGGAACATTAATTCCGAAGGCCTTCATCAGAAACTTCCTCATGAAGGCTTGCTTTATGACAATTTGGTCGATCTAGAAGTTTTAATCTTCAGATGAAAGACACAAGAACCCTCTGTGTGGTCAGAAGACCAAGGAGAAAAGTGTTTCATCTTTTGTTGTAACCCACCATGGTGGTCCTCCCCATGATGATGAATTTAGCTACGAAAGTCCTCTCTGCAGTTGTAATGCACATTGCCAGGAAAATGCTCCAATGGACAATGTAGTGAAGAGAAATCCCTCTTATCTTGAGGCACTTGCAAATGTGAAGCCAGACATGTATGATGCTTTACCACTAGTAGGTGAAATACTTTATCAATCAGAAGATAGCCCGAGATGCAGGTTATTCTCTAAACCACCCCTGGGTCGTTCATCTTCTAGTTTGATCAGTGAATTCTCTATCGATATTGTTAAATCCTATGAAGCAACAAGGAAGAACCATCTCTGGTCTAATCAGGTAGAATAATCTTCATTAAATGATAAAGAGGAAGAACTGAATATGAGAAAATATCTGGAAAAAGGTGAAGTTCCAGTCATGTTTTGGCCTCTGGCTGATTCTCAGTATGACATTCCAGAGATGTTGACAGAAGATGGAATTAATGATATTCTTCTCAACATATAGAAAAATATTTTTCAGTTGAAAAAGAAAATATTATATTATGATGAAAATGAAAATCATATCAAGATAATAGAAGGGTTACAACGCCAAATTTATTTGGAATCTCTCTTAGTTTCTCGATATCTGAAGGCTGAAAAGTAGCAGAAAGCCCTTCAGTGTTCATGCCTTGGCACACTAAGAATATTGCGTCATTTAATTGACAATTCACCATCTGGTATTCATATCAGGGGATTAGGTGTTCATGGAGCACTACATTTCACTGTACTCTCCAATTAGCAAAGCCCGCCAAAAATGGTCTCATGCAATGTTATTGAACATGGCCGACCACAGTCAATTGGCTTTGTTTGTAATCAAAGGCTTGCCCAAGAACATGCCTCAACTAGTTCTTCTCAAAATAAAGTATACAGAGAACAAGTTGTTGAAATACTCCTACATCAAGAAAATGAGAATATTGAACAGGCCTCTCGTTTAGAGCAAGAACATTATCAAGTGACAGAAGTGTTAGAAATCATCCAATGGTCTATTGAGCGGGGTAATAAAAGTGGATGCAGGTTGATGCAACCAGCTAATTTCCAGACTAAAGTCCCCAAGATCAGGATAGCTTACAAGAAAGTCTCAGATATAGCATGTCAAGAACCACCCCAGCTTGCCAGACTGGGGACTCTTTTAATCCAACCCTCAGAATCAACAAATAGGATTCGAGGAGTTGAGGAGGAACAACAAGAACAACCCCAGTCCATAGGATTGGGTACTTTTTCAAATGATCAATCTCTCCCTCAGAGAAATTCAGTCTTCTCTCAATTAGGGAAGAAGCCAAAAGAGGAATGAAGAGCCGAATTATCAGGATATTACCTCTAAATTATGGTTCGTTAAGATGTTCATGAGGGATCAAATCGACAAAAGGCAATGTCTCATCAGGGGCATGGAAAAATGCATTATCGCAGAAATGCTGATAAAAGGGATGAAATGCATTATGCATCAATTAATGTCATTAATTACATTATTGTTGATCGACCAGATGAAGCTCAATTAGAGGGATCAGATGAAGAGGTTCCTGCTCAAGAAGTTGTACGCACAGACACAAATGAAGAAGGTGTGCATACACGAAATCAAAGGCTTACCCAGAATCTGGGTGTTCCTTTAAGTAATCCACTTCCCCCTCTCCGAAAGGGAGTAAACAAAGGGAATGGAAAGAGTCAGGTTGCATACCCTTTCTCCGAAGAAGGCCAATCGCTCTCACTAGAACAATGATTTTCACAACAGGAGGAAGAAATGAAGGAATTGAGGAGGGTGAATGCAGAACTACTTCAGGGTAGTCTTCCTCCTAAGTGTGCTGGAGTCAGTCAGCCAAGGGAATTTGTTGTGGCTACTGATATGGATCAAGAATATCCTCCTTTATCAGTACACCCTTATAGGTCTAATCCTACGGGTTAAGTGCAACAACAATCGGCGGTGCTACCATCAGTTGCAGTACCAGCCACCACATCTGTCCAAGCTCCAGTCATTGCGCCTGTTCATGTCCAAGCTCAGCCGGATGTTTCTCAAAAGTTAATAACTACTATCGAGTCATTAACATCTCGGTTGGAATCTATAGAGGGAAAGCATGCTTAAATTCAACCAGAAAAGAGAGCTTATCCTGAATGGGTTGATGTGATTCCTCCCCTATCAAATATTGCAAGTACCACATTCCCAATCTTTAATGGTTCGGGAGATCCAGAGAAACACTTAACACATTTTGTTTCTTGTTTTGATCCTATGATGGGAAACCCTCAGTAATAAGAAGCAGTTAAGCTTAGGTGTTTTGTACAGTCATTACAAGGTCATGCTTTTCTCTGGTACACAAGCTTGCAATCCCGGTCAATTACCGGGTGGGAGGATCTCCATCAACGATTCCTTCTTCAATTTAGATCAACTTTTCCAAAGACAACCGTTTTTGATCTTACAAATTGTATGAAAAGGGAGAATGAAAGGGTCTCAGATTTCATTGCTTGCTGGAAGGGATTAAAATATTCCCAAATCTTAGCACTCCCTCAAGAGGAATTTTTTCCAATATGTGTGGCAAATTTGCGTGATGAATTATGCACACCGTTGATCCCTGTGAAATACAGAAGAGGGTTTTGAGACCTTACTTCGATCGCTCAACTGATTAAAGATTCTCTTATGAAGACTAAGGATAAAACTCGTGTAATTCCATCAGCTCCAGGAAGGAGAATGGGTAGAGCATAGACTGCTATAGTTATTCTTAAACAAGCAGTTTTACCTGCTTCTACTTCAAAACCATTATCTTATCGAAGGGCTCCACCTCATGAGTGTCAACAACAGAGGCCTTTTCATCAAGATGATCAAAGAGATCAAAGATGAAATTTTTTTGAGGATTTGAATAGAAAAGTTTACTCTTTCTGAAATGAACAAGTTTCTGGCTACTTAATTTTAGCTCTGGAAAATAATTTGGTCCAATTTCCAAGGCCCAAAAGGCCGAACAAGGAAGGAGATAAAGACCTTCCCAATTATTTTACCTTTCATCAGATGTTGGGTTATCCCATCCAAGAGTGTTTTGTCTTCATGGACCTATTGCAAAAAATGGTCGACTAGGGACATGTAAAATTGAAAGGTTTTTCAACTCAGGTATCATGTGTTACTGCTACAAATCCAGAGGAATAAGGTGAGTGGTAGGAATTCAAAAGAAAAAATACGCAGAAATATGATGATTGGATGGTTAGAAAAATGATCAATTGAACTCATGCCATTTTTTGAACGCAATTGAATAAACCAATTGTGTCTTCTGCTATGAATGCCACAAAAAAACCCTCTTCATCATAGGGAAAATCCTCAAAGAAAAGGAATAATTCAAAGAAAGAAGAGAAATCAGAAGAATATGAAATTTTGTTAAAGCCAAAGTTGTCTTTGACTCTGGCAGATTTTATGCCGTCTACTTCGAAGCTACGAGCACCGTCCCACCAAACAACACAACCTAAATTGGTTAATCAGACAGAGTCTTCATCGGATGAAGAGTTAATCTTCGGTTCTCTTAATATGATTCACTTAACAGATCCTTATGCCAGTTGTAAGTTTTGACTTTGATGAGCCTAGGTTCCCTGTATCAAATAGAGGAATCAGAGGAATTTCCAGAGGCTCAGGGTGTAAGGGAATACATGGATCTTTCAGAGGCCACTATTCCAATTCTACCCCTTCTAGAACTATGTATGCAGAAAAAACGTGTGGCAGAGCCCTTCAAAGAGATCAATAAGAACAAGAAAATTCTTCCACCAATAGCAGATTCAGTCCTGGCACAGTTATTCTGGAAGATCTATTGGTGGTTCCACCTTCTTCCTCTCAGCAGGTAAATAGACCTAATTGGTCTAATTTTCCAAAGCCAGGAGTATTTCCAACTCCTACCCCGATACAAGATGCATCTACTTATAAATCATCAACTTCTAAGGTACCTATGAGACCACATGTTCCTGTTGGAAAACACAGACCTTTGGATCAAAAGTATGATGTATTGAAACACTTGGCCCAAGTAACAGCCATGTTATCAATTCTGGATTCCTTGAATTTATCAAAGGATCTTTGGGAGGCACTCATTGAGGCTCTGTCAAGTCCTCAAGAGTTTGAAACTGGAATTACTACAGTTGAAGCCTACCATGTAGAGAATAATCCTGCATAATGCAAGGCAGTGATATCTTTCATAGATGAAGATGAAGATGATGTCATGCATGGACATATTAGACCATTGTAATTATCTGGAAAGGTTAATGGTGTAGACATCCGAAGATCATTCATTGATAATTGTTCAGGAGTCAACCTCATCCCCATTCGTACACTTTATCGATTGGGCCTCACGAAATCTAATTTATCTCCTTCTACTATGATGTTAAAAGGATATGATAAAAATGAACAAGAACCGCTGGGTGAGATTACACTCAGAACTCATTTTGGAGATCTTGTATCCAATTCAGATTTCATGGTTGTTGATCAAGACTCAGCCTTCAACATCTTGGTTGGAAGACCCTGGCTACATCAACATGCGTCTATCCCTTCATCATACCATCATTGTCTCAAATATTGTTTTGATGGTCAAATTGGGACATTGTATGGTGATAAGGCCCCATTAAAGACATGTGAATCTAAATAAATTGAGGTGGAATTCTATCACATTAAGGGAAAGGGGGAATCCACAACAAGGGAGATTACCAAAGTTAATGCTCCATTTGGTTTGGAAAAGATTCAAGTAAATCCATTTACACATGTGAGTATAGATTATTTTTTGCCTATCAGTCAAATTGATATGGTAGACCCAAATCAAAATAATCTTATGGAAACTTCCATAATGTCAATTATGGAAATCAAACCAGACAACATGGGAGAAATTGGTGATTCACCAAGCAATGATGAAAACTCAAATGGGGTGTCTTCATTTTATCTGCTGAAATCCAAAAAGTCTATACTTCGCCAACTAGGCTAGAAGAAGTTATAGCAATGTTATAGGCGAATGATGATGTCGATTCTCAATCCATAATCTCCTCTATATTACCCAAGGAAGACCCTTCATCATCAATCGAGTCAAAAATGGAAGCTTCTTCTTCAAGATGTTAAAATTTTAACATCTCTTCTGATCATGGAAATTATACATAATCATCTACTATGAAAGTAGAAATAGAAGAAATAACACATGTTGAAGAAGAAGAGGAAGACCTTATAGATGCTCCTCCATCATTTGAAGAAGGTATCTCTACCACCGTGGATGAACTTAGAGAAATAAATCTGGGTACAAAAGAAGATCCACACCCCACTTTAATTAGTGCAGCCATGACTCTTGAAGAGCAAGAGATTTATAATTCTTTTTTAAATCAAAATAGAGATATATTTTCTTGGAACTATACAGAGATGCCAGGGCTTGATCCTGATGTTTCTACTCATCGTTTGGGTTTTCCAGAAGAACATCGAGGATTCAAAAAAGCCGCAAGAAGAACACACCCAACTTATGCTTCCAAATTTGAAGTTGAAGTGGTTAATCTTATCAAAGATAACATCATAAGAGAAGTTAAATATCCCAATTAGTTGGATAATATTGTCCCTGTGAAAAAGGAGAATGGACAAATTAGAGTTTTCATTGATTTCAGAGATCTTAATCGGCATTGTCCAAAGGATGATTTTCCAGTTCCGATTATGGAACTCTTAATTGATGAAACAGCCAGATATGAAGAACTTTCCTTCATGGATGGATATTTAGGATATAATAAAATCTGAATGGCTTCAGAATATGAAGAATATACATCCTTCATAGCCCCTCAGGGTGTGTTCTGCTATCGAGTAATTCCCTTTAGCCTAAAGAATGCAGGTGCAACATATCAGCGTGCTATGCATCGTATCTTCAAACCCTTTTAGGGAAGTTTTTTGAATGTTATGTGGACGATTTGGTGGTTAAATCTAGGAAAAGTTCTAATCACATGGCTGATTTGGAAGTCATATTCCACAAACTTCGGCAACATAATTTGAAGATGAACCCCTTAAAATGTGATTTTGGGGTAACCTCAGGAAAATTTATCAGCTTTGTTGTATGCCATCGTGGTATCAAAGTCGATCCTAAAAAGAAAAAGTCAATCCTTGGTATTTCAAATCCTCAAAATTTGAAATAATTGAGAGTACTTCAAGGACACTTAGCCTATATTCGTAGTTTCATTGCCAATTTGGCAGGAAAAAGTTTACCCTTCACCAAATTTATGAACAAGGGAGTCACTTACTAGTGGACTGAAGAATTTCAAGAAGCATTCGATGTTATCAAGAAGTATCTCTTGAGTCCACTGGTATTAATTCTACCTGTTGAAGGAAGACCACTTATCCTCTATATGAAAACTTTAGAGCGATCATTGGGTGCCTTTCTTGCTCAGAAGAATGATGTTGGGAATGAAAACAACCTCTACTATCTCAGTAGGACTATGCTTGAAGCAGAAAACCGATATTCAAATATTGATAAGTGATACCTAGCATTAATTTTTGCAGTTTAGAAGTTGAGACACTACCTGAAACATCACGAGGTCCTATTGGTATCTCGCAATAACCCGCTCAAATTAATCCTTATCCGTCCAATGCTTACAGGACGTCTGACAAGGTGGGCAGTTATTTTGTAGCAATTTTATATTCATTATGTGTCTCAAAAGGCAATAAAGGGCCAAGATCTGGCTGATTTCCTTGTTGAACACCCTTCAGTGGATGATACATCTCTAGATATTTAACTTCCTAATGAATAAGTCTTCTTTGTTCAAGATATTATTCAAACATGGGAAATGTACTTTGATGGTGCTTCCAGAAGTCCAACGGGGGGAAAAATGGAAAATCCTAAATTCCAAAAAGTTGGGTTAGGAATTGTGATCATTTCTCTAAAAAAGGCATTGTTACCCTATTATTTCTCATTATTGGGAGGCGGGACAAATAATGAAGCAGAATACCAAACTCTTATCACAGGATTGGAGTTGGAACTTCAAGCACAAGTGAATCACTTAAAGGTGAAAGGTGATTCAGACCTAGTAATCAAACAAGTCAATGGGGATTATTCCATCAGAAAAGAAGAACTAATCCCTTTGTAAGATTATGTCAGAGAGTTAATGGTGGAATTTCCTTTCGAACCAACATTTTCTTATGTCCTGATATCACAAAATTCCCAAGCTGATGCACTGGCTAATATAGCCACAACTCTGGAAGATCCAAATCGGGACGAGACAACCATCAGTATTGCCCACCGTCGTACAATTTCACCTTATTTTCAAAAAAGAATAGAGGAAATAAATGAAATTAGTCCCATTCCTGAACCATATGGTCATACTAAAGGATAAATGACACTTATCAGGGAATACCTTCAAAATGGAACACTTCCACCTGACAGAGCCGGGAAAGAACAAGTCCGGAGATGTGTGGTCAATTTTATTCTTTATGATGGACTAGATCACCTAGAGAAAATTCTCTACAAGCGTGGTTTTGATGGAGTTCTCTTTAGATGCATTGATGGTGAAGAGAAAATGGATGTCATGAAAGAAGTGCATGAAGGAGTCTGTGGTTCCCCCTAGTCTGGACATAGACTGTCTGATCAAATTTGAAGGCTTGGATACTTTTGGACTTCAATGATACAAGATTGTGTTGATTTCAAAAAGAAGTTTCATTCTTGATAAGTACATGTCAACTTCATTCATCAGCCCCTAGAGTTGCTTCATATATCTAAATACTCATAACCATTTTCCACATGGGGAATGGATGTAGTGGGACCTTATCCTTCAGCCACATCCAAGCAGTTTAAGTACATTATTACTGCTACTGACTTCTTTTCCAAATGGGAAGAGGCAATAAATCTCAAATAAGTCAGTTCTAAATGCATTGTTAGCTTCATCAAGTCTAACATCATTACCAGATTTGGTGTCCCTCATACCATATTTACAGACAATGGCACCAACTTTTGTTCATCTAAGGTAAGGAAGTTGTATCAAGAATACAACATCAAATCCAACCATTCCTCTCGGTATCATGCAGCGGACAATGGCCAGATAGAAGCCTTCAACAAGAATCTTTAAAATCTACTGAAAAATATGGTGGATAAAGATAAGAAATCATGGCCTGATAAACTCTTTCAGGCTTTATGGTCTTATCGTACCACCACCCGCACAACAACATGGTCAACTCCATATTCATTAGTATTTGGAATGGAAGAAGTATTTCCCATTGAAGTTCAATTACCCTCGCCCAGATTTTCCATTTTTGATCAGTCATCTACATATGAACAATCTCAAAAGTTATTGGATGAATTGGAATGGTTAGATGAGAAAAGATTGTGCACCCTGCATCACTTGGAAGTCTATCAGAATGGAATATCACAAGCTTTCAATAAAAAATTATATCTTCATTCATTCATTCTGGGAGAATTGGTATTGGTTCTCAAAACTCCAATGATACCAGGAAATAAACCTCCCAAGTTTGAACCAAAATGGGAAGGACCTTATTCAATACATAAGGTCTACTCCAATGAAGCTTATTCTTTAATCTCAATGGATGGAGAACTCATCACTACTCCAACCAATGCCAGATTTCTGAAGAAGTATTTTTTATAAACATAAAATACATTATCAATGGTCCATGCATAAGGCCTTAAACTATTTTCATCCCTTATGTCCATCAAGATGTTAAACTACACCATCACTGTCCATGCATATGACCTTAAACTATTTTCATTTCTCTCATCCAACATGATGTTAAACTGTGTTGTCCTTGCTGCAAGACTTTAAACTGCATAGTCCCTTATGTCCAGCAAGATTTTAAACTGCACCATCAATGGTCCATGCATACGACCTTAAACTATTCGTACCATTTTCCAGCAAGATGTTAAACTGTGTTGTCCTTTCTACAAGGCTTTAAACTGGATAGTCCCTTATGTCCAGCAAGAGGTTAAACTGCACCATTAAGGTCCATGCATATGACCTTAAACTATTTTCACTTTCATCCATCAAGACGTTAAACTGTATCATCCCTTTTCCATCGTCCAAAATGACGTTAAATTGTGAAAAAATCCCTAATACATCCAACATGACGTTAAACTGTGTCCTATTTTGTCCTTACTGCATGGCATTAAATTGCACAGTCCCCCTTTTGTCCAACATGACATTAAACTGTATTGTCCCCATCATCCTAACTACATTACACTAAGCTGTAAAGAAATCCCTTAATACGTCTTTCATGAAGTAAAACTATATTTTCTCCCTGTTACATGACACTAAACTGTACAACACCAATATTCCTCATTGAAAGACTTTAAATTGCATAGTCCCTTCATATGTCATACATGACATTAAACTATGCATCGTTAGGGTTGTTACTACCTCTTGTTTCTCACACTGAGTATGACTCACGTGATCTTAGAGTAAACTTCAACCATAACACCCTCTCTGGGCTGCTAACCACGCATAAGTACCAACATCATTTTTAGGTTGTTGTCCCTAAGAACAACTTGATCACTAATTCATTTTTTAATTGAACTACATGGACTTTGATCCTTGACTTCTAGGCTGGGTACGTAGGAAACCTCCCAAGGCTCAATCCCAAAACCAATCCCTTAATGTTGGTTCACTTCCATCTCATACGATGTTGATTCGTGAAACCACCCCCAGAGTCAATGTCTTTACATTGGTTCACCTTTGTCCTTGCTATATGACGTTAAACTGTACAACATTTTTTGTCCTGTATGAGAATAAACTACAATATTCTTTGATACCCTCACCTAAGAGGGAATCATTATTTACATTGATCTCCAATCATGTTATATTCCTGAAGACTATGTGCATACATGGCAATGCCCGAACCTTTTATCTTGGGTCAAACCATCATTGCACTAAAGTCCTCTTTTCACCCTTCACCTGTACAAACCAAATCTGTACAGAGGGTATTTCAAGAACTACGTGTGGCTTGATTCGCATCCTTATGGGATACATAGGAATGTTAGAGTGTCCCTCAAATCCATCCCCAAGTATTTTGGGCCTAACACCAAGTTCCACTTTCAGTCCCCTGGTAGAAAAGTCCCTGTGAAAACACACACTGTGTATTCCTTATAATGGTCCGAGATCTATGACCTTAAACTAAGATTTCATATACTCTCGTCCCACATGAAATTAAACTGTATTTCAAGAACTGCATTTGGATTGATTCTTATTCTAATGAGATATGTAGTGATGTCCAACATCTCAATTCAGGACCCAACCACAACATGATTATGGTTAGTATTGGTCTATGTATCTCTATATGCATTTAATAATGCCCAATTTTATGTGTCATACTCCTAACATTAAATTTTTCAGATCTTCATAACCATTTTCTTGACTTCTGGTCCCAAAATGTCAAATTCCCGAGAGTTCTTTTTCTTGACTATGCAGCACATGCCCTTAGCCGACCTTGCATAAGTAGTCTACATAATAGACTTGTCATCCAAAAGATGCTATTATTTGACTATGAAGCCAATTCCCTTAGGCGGCCCTGCATAATTCAACCCCCTAAAGGTTTTGTTAAATAATGTTAACTTCATTCTTGGGAGGAAAACCTCTTTTTTACTTATTTTCCTTAACAACAATATGTAGGGATCCACAAAAAATGGCCATCCTTAACATATTTGTCCCATACTCTTTTTCATGATCTAAAAGTATTCAAGTATATGGTTTATATTTCCCTTCCCTATGTTTGGGTCATACCTTCGTATGAGTGACATTCATCTAGTTCTTAGACAATCTTGTATGGAAACATCTTCTCCATATTCAAGTACCTCTCTTCATACAAAAAAAATCTATGCTTTGGAAAATTTTAATCTCCATAAACTTCCATTGGATTTTTTGCAGTAGAAAAGTAAATTTCTGAGAATTATTTTTCCTGAATATGCATCACATGCCCTTAGGCGGCCTTGCATAAGTAGTCTACATAACAGACCTATCAGCCAAAAGATGCTATTATTTGACTATGCAGCCAATTCCCTTAGGCGTCCCAGCATAATTCAACCCCCTAACAGGTTTGTCAAATAGTGGTAACTTCTTTCTTGGGAAATACATCTTCTAATTCATTTTAACACTTTTTCATGTCATTCCTCTGATTCAAAATTTCTTAAGTCATAGTTTACATGTTTTCCTCTATACTTGAATATGGTAATATCTTTTTAGATAAATTAACAAGGAATTTAGTCAATTATTAATCCATTAGGTAAAATCTATTCGACCTTAAATATTAGCATTTTTATATTCCAACATGCATGACTTTAAACTTCCAAATTTCTTGTTTCTCCTCACCTCAGAGTCAAATCCACTTTTCTCTCCGAATCTAACTCTGAGGGGGGACTTTTGTTGATACTCCTTTCCATCACAGAGTCTAAACGATTTAAAAGGGAAATACCTTAAACCCAAAGTGATTCATCCTTTAAAGAAACATCAAAAAATTGACAAAGGAATGAACAAAGATTCATTTGCGCTTGGGTCACGCAAGTTCCACCACGGTCATGCAAGTTCCACCACGGTCACGCAAGTATACTTGCGCGCCACCCAGTGGCCACACAGGTGACTTGAACGCCCTCTGTGAATTTCACCCAGGGTCTTCACTAGCCTATAAATACCCCCGGTGGGCCCCAAATTTCGAAGGAGGAAAAATTCAAGAAACTCAGATTTGAGCTCCCGACACCCTAGTATCTTCTCGAAGCTTCCAAACACTTCTAAGGAAATTTCATACCTATAATGGAAGATCTAAAGAGAGGGAGTAAGGCTTAAGTGTTGAAACTCATCAACACTTGCGCACCTAAGTGGCCAGCCCTTAAGGGAAATGGCCACACTTGCTCGCCACCTTACCTCTTCAACAGAACTTGCACGCCTATTTTCTGGAAGCCTCTAGGGATAGTACTAAAGGCTTGATCCCAGCCTCACCCAAGTATTACCTTAAGGGTGGACCGTCGCGCAAGTATCCATGTGTCGCACAGGTATACCTGCACGACGAGCACTTGCGAACCCACACAGGAATTGGGCACCCCCCTCTTTTTGGGTGCCCTTCATGCCCATTTCACCTCTCCTATGCCTATCCACCTCTCCTATTTCAACATTCATCCTTCAGAACCCTCTTCAAAGCCATTTTATTTGGCATGGTTCCTTTGTTGGATTCTTTATCTGAAAGGAATTCTGTGGAACATCTCTCAAAACCTAGTGATTTACACATCTTTATGTCACTAAGGTTAGATATTTAATTAATTTAACCTCATCCATTAAGATGAGAGAATCCTTAATCTGGGACTCTTTCTTAGGAGCAAGCCCCAGTCACAAAGTTCCCATATCTGGGCATCCTCCTCAGGAGTAAGCCCCAGTCTCAAAGTCCCCAAATTTGGGCATCCTCTTCAAGAGCAAGTCCCAATCTCAATTCATTTAACCTCATCTTATAAGATGACATAATCCTTAATCTGGGCCTCCTTCTTAAGAGTAATCCCCAGTCTCAAAGTTCCCAAATCTGGGCATCCTCCTCAGGAGTAAGCCCCAGTCTCAAAGTCCCCAAATTTGGGCATCCTACTCAAGAGTAAGCCCTAATCTCAAAGTTCCAAAATATGGGCATCCTCCTCAGGAGTAATCCCCAATCTCAATGTTCCCAAATATGGGCATCCTAATTAGGAGTAATCCCCAACTCCCTTAATTCAAAAAATACCTTAACCTGGGCCTCATCCTTAGGAGTAAGCCCCAGTTTTCAAATTCCTTTAACCCGGGCCTCCTTCTCAGTAGTAAGCCCCAGTCTTAATTTCTCTTAACCAGTCCTAAATTACATTTGATCTGGGATTCCTTCTCAGGAATAAAAACCAATCATAAGTCCCTCATAATTTGGGCATCTTTCTCAGGAATAATCCCAAAGTTATAGTATCCAAATCTCCATAAAAGAACATATACCTTTATGAACCCTGTTTCTGGACTTCTTCTCTAAAATAATTCTTGATCTCTATCTATTTGGGCAGTCATACATACATAATCCCCACATCATTTCTTATGATTGCATATTTGATGGCACAATTGTATGGTTTTACCAATACCTCTTGTTTCTCACACCGAGCATGACTCACGCGAGCTTAGAGCGTAAAAGTAATTATGACATCTTTCTTTGAGACATAAATCATACATAAACATCATACTACCTTACTCGAACTATGTGGGTTCTGATTTTTTTTTCTAAATAAGGATACATAGGTAGCCCATATGTGGGTACGATCCCAACTCCGAAATAATCCATTTCCTTCTGAATAACAATAAACTTCAAGTGCCCCACTGAGTGGATTTAAAACTAGTATGGTTATCATAATGACCAAGATATTTCTATATAATGTGTCGAAGGATACCATTGAATAAGATTCTCTAAAAAAATACAGATGATTCTCTATCGATGAAGAACCTCTAATACATATAAAATATTCTATAAATTTCCTACATATCAATCATTGATTGTCAGATCTAAAGGAAAGCTCATTTTATACTTGGTAATTTAATAAGGATTCATGAACATAACTTAAATCTATAAAGA
Source organism: Viscum album (assembly GCA_963277665.1). Lineage (NCBI taxonomy): Eukaryota > Viridiplantae > Streptophyta > Magnoliopsida > Santalales > Viscaceae > Viscum > Viscum album. The sequence continues at coordinate 1,353,420,454 of OY728140.1, read as the reverse complement.
TAGTCCCAGAGTAGACAATAATTCCCCTCAAAAAGGTGTGATGAGTCCGACCTTTAATCCTCTCGACCAATGAAAATTCTTAAGCCTTATCAGTACACAAATAATGAGCACCTACCTTTGGAAAGTGGGTCCAAATGGATATAGAATCATTGGATGTTTCCGGTTCTACGAACAAACCATTTAGAAACCACTTGGAATGTTTGAACCTTAAACCAATGAGGTCATCCCCAATTCCAAAGGAAACATATATACAGATTATATAATCATTATTTTATGAGAGAATAACTATTTTATGAGGATCTTTCACACTTCTTCCAGATACGCGAGCCTGGTTAACGGGAACGTCTCGATTTAATTCCCATTTTCAAGCACCGTACATAATATGTTTAATGAAATATATATTTTAATAATATCAAAAAAAATTTCAAGATACACTAAATTTGTTAATTTATTTCCCTATACACACAATCATGAAAAAAATACTAATTTATTTTCAAAAAGAACACTTCATTGAAAAATAAAAGGGAATGTTTTTGAAAAATTCCTCAATGATTTTTTAGTGTCTTTGAATCTATTTAAACTTATATATTGAACTTTTATTAGGATGATATCTTATTTTTATCATCCAACGTACTTTATTAAATGGTGTTTGATCATTTTGAAAGTGAATGTTCTTTCCTAATACTATTCACTAAACTAAACAGAATGGTTAGTGATTATGTTTACATATTGAGGAAATTTATCTACATTTAATATGTATATGTTGTTTATGTTCATTTCCCTTATTATGAAGAATGAATTGGACTTAATATATTATGATTGGGCCCCATTGTAGCCCCTTGATTCGCCGATAGGTCTCATGAGACAATCTAGACCAGATATTTACCCACTTATGTATGGTTTCCTAGCCAAATCCTTGTCGGTATGATTATGATGTCTAGAAATATCCATTCCCCTAATTAAGAAACATGTAATTTATATTCTATGTGATTATTAGAATTGAATAATATCCATTTTAATGTTTTGTTATGGCATTATTTTTACATCATTTATTCCATCAATTTAATGATTGAGGTTTTTCTTTATTGGCCTATGTTTTAGTTGTTACCCATACCTTATTGTTTATGTTTATAAATGATTTAGTTGTATACAATACCCTTATAGAGAATTTGAGATCACCCCTTTAATATATTATATTTTTCCTTAGGATACAATGATGAATATTATGAATGACGTTCATGGATAATCTAGGAGTTATGGTCATTTTTAATGGAATTTATATATTGTTTTTCCATTAAATATTTTAATGTAAATCTTATATTTGTATATGTTTTTTAAAAACATGTTCAATATTAAGTCCTTTGGGATATTAAATCATTTGTTGTTATTATTATATATTTATATAAGGATCCAACTACGAGAAACTGGGTTTTGGGTCTTTACAATAACTTCCTTAGCAAAATACTCTTTATCCAATACCCCAAAAAATATCATAAGAGAAAAAATAATGAATTGGATGAATATAAATATTATACATGTTTCTATTATTTGAGTCTTTAGTTAATAATTGATTACATGATTTAGTTCATGATGTACTATCCTAGAAAAATAGGCGGAGTATGCTATACCAGTATTCTCCCCTTGCTCTATGGTGGGAATCTCATGAGTAATTTCTGCGAATAAGGTATTAGGAAAAAACTAATAATTAATTATCTTATTTAATTAAAACCATTTATGAAATTTTATTAACATATATTTAAATATTTATTCATACCATCTCCTACACATCCCTTCAATAAAATATGTTTCAAATCTATCATCAGAATATTCAGGAGTCTAAAAAAGTTTAATATTATTTCAATTCGTTAAATACACTCATCTAATTCATGGGTCCATTTTTCACCACAAAGGACATGTAGATACGTCTTAGTAAATCCTTATTCATGATTTAATACTCATTTGTTGTTCTCTGTTCCCACTGGCCTTAGAGTCAAAATTTTATTGACCACCGGTTCTACCAAATAAGGGTTCACTAGAGCAACCTCCTAAGGAACCTTCCTTCTATATTCCCCTCCCATATATGGAAGAGCAGTTCTAGATGGAATTTTTTGTTAAACACAATAAAATAAAAAACCAGTCTTGAGAAACACCAAAATCATTTTTCAAAAATTTAGAACGCAAAATAATTATTTCATGCAGTATGAATTTAAATCCATTTTGAATTCTATTACAAAATAGAAATAACCGTTACAAGAAAAAATACCATCCAAATAAACACACCATGTAGTTTATTAAAACAAAATTACACACACCAAGACATAAAAATTTTTATGTAAGATAATTTAAATAAATTTCCATATAAATTATTCAATGGAACATAAATACATGGTTTTGGACATAGTGAATATTTTCCAAACACCTGTGGAAACTATGATTTTAGTTAGGGGAGTGAGTTACTCTGACCACTTTTATGGACCTACTATCTTGATTCTGAAAATCCTACCCATTTGTACCCAAGAAATGATACAAAATCAAGAATTGATTACATACTTTACAATGAATAAGTCCAATGACACAAAATTTTGACAGACCAACCCGGATAAACAAGACCAGCCGCCAAAATCAACCCAATATAGGGTGTGTTAAAATGAAGATAACATAAAAAGCATAGAATAAAAGAAAATCATGATAGAAAACCATAATAGAAAGGGGAAACAATTATAGATACAACTGAGACAAAAATGATAAACCAAAACGTTCAGTAGGTCTATACAAACTAGTCTCCATGTGACCAATAATCACCTCCAAACTAGAACAATAATGTAAATAGAATCCAATGTGTCATAGAATTCACATTCAAATTACCTTTATCGTAGAAAATGAGATATAGATATTTCTAATGTAAGAATTAGAGTGTGATAAACACATCCAAAATCGATAACACACTTATATCTACACAATATATAATAACATTAATGTATATTTTCAATCAATAAATAAAATATTTTGACATGAATTTTATTAAACAATAGAATGTGAAAACCATTTTCAATAAACCCTTGAGCTTTCACATATTTTATATCATGTTTTCCAAATCTAGAACAAAGAAAGTAATTATACTAAAATATACACATCCATGTGGTAAAACATCCATGAAATAATCATTTATGTAATAAAAAAACATAAAAATAATGCACCTTCTAATTAGGCACAAGACTATGAGAAAATACATTTAATACACTCATAAGACTAAATATGAATTTTTTTTAGATCCAAATAACATTGATTTCGTCCACAATATATCTTCATACATGAGTTTACCACATATTGGGTTTATAGACACTAATTATAACCGTGTCTCCTTCTCGATGAACCCATGTATCCAGATGTGAAAATTTTATTGATTTTTTAAACCATCTTAATATTTTTATAAAACCATTTCAAATTGAAGATAATACATTTCAGGTTTAGAAAATATATTACATTATCCAAATCAAGGAAATTATTTTTTTAAAGAGAAAATCCATTTTAGACAAAATCTAATTTACTTTTTAATTTCATGATATTCAATTACATTTATAAACACATGAAATAAATAAGAACAATATTCAATTCAAGAATGTAGAACACCTGAATAGATCCACCAACCTCAAGGAAATAGAAATATAAGACACTTGTGAAAAAGGGGATTGGAAACCACATGATTTTCATTCAGAAGACAATGCATGATTAGAAAATATAAAGTATTGTTATAAAACACAATTATATTACAATGATATAGAAAAAACACCACTAAAACAAAAACCAATGATGAAACTGATGGAACTCATTCCCAGTGAGAAGTTACCTACAAAAATAGTGAAAATTCAATGAAATTTGCAAACTGGATGGGATGGAATAACCCAAGGTTTCATAGAGAGATCCCAAAAATGTGTGAGGAAGGGTTAATAGACAATTAATGAAACATTTCACTCATAAAAAAGTGGGAATATGTAACTAATGATATTACATGGTGTGAAATCCCATTATAGGTCGTACATGAAGGCGATATATGTTAAAAACCAGTATAATATTATTTGAAAACTAATTTCCCCCACACATAGTGTTCCCTAATACAAAAAATGTTGAAAGTTCATGTTGTACATTTCGGTCACAAATTCTTACCAGTAGACATTAAAAGTCATTTAAGTTCATAATAGTATAAAAATGTCTCAGTATTATGATGAAAAATATAAAAAAAATATGGATAAATATTATAGTTATCTAATCAATTATTGTTCGGAAATAATTATTGAATGAAAATGGGTACCAGAAGACACATTAGAATATACATGATAGAAAGGTAACATGACATTAAACAGTCTCAAATTAAATTCATTTATTCATGTATTGAAATATGTACATAATTATTTTTGGTGTATATAATACCTATTTGTTATAATAAATCATGTTTTATATTTTAATAATTTTAATTTATTTATTTTAATACATATTTTTCATGGGGTTTCCATCCAAAATATTCATAAATTGTAACAGGTTCGTCTGAAAATTATCATCTTTGAGACAAATGGTATTATGCACCAAATTTCATTTCAAGGTATTACGTAATACCAATTGGATACATAATATTATATTTTCCTAACACAAGGCATTTCAACCTCATATTGATTATTTATTTATCATAAGTTTATTTTCTTATAATATTTTATAAGCAATATGAGTATATTTGTTTCGAGTTTAAATTCATCAAGATATATTTAATCTATACAATATGAATCATTTTCATATGTATAAATACTACTAAATTTCATTTTGGTATCCTAATAATAATTAATTTCATGGTATTGATTGTTTTATTATATATTATTCCACTCTTGGTTTTAAATTCAAATGTTACAAATGTTGGAATGATCTTTATATCGCATTTCAACTTCATTGAGACATGTTTTAATCTTATAAAACAATTTATATTCTCTAAGGTATATATAGTAACCAGTAATGTATTTTTATATAAAAAATTATATAATTTATTATATTTATGTAAAATTATATATTTCAGGACTATAATATCTTTTGATATATCAATTTCTAATATTATATGTGGTTTTGTTAATAAAATAGCTTCATTGGGCCATAATCATGATTAAATTTCAATTATGTTTAATGAGTGACATATTTTAACCATTTTTATGTTAAAATTTATATCCATCTACTTTTATATGTAAAATCACGTTTCACTCAAAATTCAACTTCCTATATTATTGTAACGATTCCTGAAATTTCATTTTTCATAAGAAAAAATATCAACTTATTATATGTCATTTTCTTCCATAAACATGTTTTTACATCCTAACAACGGTCTCATATCCCTAATGTAAAATCAATTAATTTTATTTTACAATGAATCTTATGTTCCCATATTTTAATTTATTTTAACAGATTCACATACCTTTAACCATGTTAGTAGCAAACATGGTTATTTCAAAAAATGGTCAAAATTATTTTCTATCTTTCAAACAATTAAATATTTACCATCCAATCCAAATTTTCATTTTATCACATTTATGCCTTCATTAAATTATACTTTGTTTAAAAATATTTTAATATAAAAAATAGTAGTATTTTTACATCTATCTTATTGAAAAATTTAAGTATTTTTCAGGATTCCATACTTATAGATTATTTTAAGAGTAACATTTTTCCATGTATTTTTCATAATCCAAATAAAATTCATTTCATGTTTGAAATTATAGTTTAATTTAAATCATTATAATATATCTTTCAAAAAAAAATATATCACCTGGTCTATGAAAAATGACATCCATAAGATACCGAGTAACTGAATAATCATTTTAAAAGTTATACAATATATTATTTGAAATTTTGTTTTATATAATTTTACATCTAAATTATATTAAAATTTTAAAATCATCATTTTAAAAAACATTTAAATTAAAGTTTTACTTTAAATTTTTCTTTAAAATGATGGTTAATTTTTTGAAAGATACTTTTAATTTGAATTTTGCAGCATAACAATTTTTTCCCTTAATTTATATATTTATTATTTGATTTTCATTACCATTAAAAATAATTAACCTAAAATATTTTTGTGTATCACGATTCTCTAAATCATAATAACATTTTATATAATTATTTTGGGTGATCATGTTTTTCATATCAATATATTTAATATATTTTTATATTGATATTTTATTAAACCCATTTTATTATCATGTGTTCTCTAAATGAGCATTCAAAAATTTAAAAACCCCAATTTTATTTTTATGGGTAATATTATTATGTGAGGATTATATTAATTTCAAAACACATTATTTTTAAAATATTTGTAGAACCTATATCAACCAAAAATTAATTGGGTAATGGATTACATCTAATGGTATAGAAATGTTATGTGAAGAGGTTAGTGAGTAACAAGGAACATAAAATATTAGTGTGATGGAGTTTTAATCTCCTCAAAAATTTATTTGTGGATATGTGAGAATATATATTGTTTAACATTGGCTGATTGTGATATATTTTGACTCTACTCAAAATTTTATTCGTGAATGGTTTGGTTGAAAGCTATGTTAACAAGGATATGTTATCTTATATTTATGATAGTTCCACATTATATCATATATTCAATGACTCATTATATATGCATTAATATTAAGGAAAAATGTTTCTAAAATATTTTTATTCAATTCATATGATATACAAAGTCTTGTACCATGATTTTTGACTAATTACAGTTTTTATTTAATTGTATTATGTATCACGATTAAAATGTTATTTTCAAATTATTATCACTTATGATATTATATTTTCTTAATTTATATTTAATCATACTGAGCATATAATCTAACACCATTATTATTTTTTACATATTTAGTTTATCAAAAATTGATATATAAATTAAACATTTTCATATTTATCTTATGAGAATAATATTGTGGATATATTGATGAATTATTATCGGTAGACCAGTTTTCATAGTGGTGATTTTTCCACTAGTTAAAAAATAAATGAGTTTAGTTAGTGAATTATTTTTCATCACTCTCTAAAACTATAGCTATTAAAATTATTTTTTATTTTTTTAATTTATATATTTTTTAAGTAATTTATGAGATAGATGATTATAAATGTATTGTTGTACTAAACCAAATGTTTAGTTTCATGTTGACATACATATTTTACATTATATCATAGTAATTAAATTGGATGTATAATCAAATTATAAAAATATTGTTAAATATCTAATAAATTAAATTTATTAATTCATAAAAAGTATGTACTCATATTTCTATAAGGAAATTTAAAGGTTCAAACAAATTTCATAGAAAATGGGTTTTTATTAATATATATATATATTATAATTTTATAAATTTATTTGGAGTAATTCAATATCATTATTTAAATCATCATGATAGTTTTTTCATTAGAGTATTTTTTGGTATTTTATTTAATATATTTTTTATGGGTGTTAAAATTAAAAAAATTATTTTTTTTAAAAATATATATCATTTAATTATTATAATTGTAAGGTAAAATTAATTTTTTTTAATTGATTTAAAATTACAATATTTCAATTTTAAAGAATATAGTAAAAATAATAAAATTATAAAAAACTTTAGACCATATTTTTTTATAATACCATTTGAATAGATAAATATATCTTTTTTTCTAGAAATACATTTATCATCACATTTTGTTGATCTATTTTTATAATAATTAGTACCTAAAATAGAACATAAACATTAAAAATGGTATCTATATTAAAAATCATAATTTTCCAATTTTATAACGATGAAAATTTTATTTCTCATCATTATGAATAATTTTTTTTAAAAAATTCAATTACCAAAATAATACTTATATTTGATTAAAAATGATATCAAAATTATAAAAGATAACATGTATAAAAATATTTTCTAACAAAATAATATTATCCTCTATAGATCCTATATCATCTTGTCTTATATTGTGAAAAACTTTGGATCCATTTTACATGACAAAATCATTAATATCTTTTAAACTCTTTTAAGAATCCATTTTTGTACTATAACTCTATTATAAAATAACATGCCTCTCATGTCATCTATAAACACAAAGAACATGTTAACTAGACCATTTCATAAAAAAAAATACTTCCCTAAAATCTATCCATGAGTCATAGATTTTTTAACGATCAAATTACCGTCCTATGACGGATTTATTTACAATCCATAAGAGATTGTCTAAAAAAGTGGTAATGATCTTCACAAGATATTTTTATTTTATTTCCTCATCCACAATCATTAAAACTATTGTATAAAAAAATTATGAATATAATATCTTGAATATGTTTGGATTTAATTATTTTGATTTCTTATGATTTTATACCTCCTTACAATCAATTTATCTGTGAAAATATTCCTCATGCATACGTGTGGAATATTGCCTTTACAAAGAGATTTGGTTATTTTTTTGGTAAAACCACACATGGATATATGTAATTATTTATATAATGATTATATATAATATTTTAAATATAATTATGATTTTAAAATTTTAAAATATTATTTATCTTTCATTATTTATTTTTCTTAAAAGAATAAATGATTGTTCGTGCCTATGTATAAATTATAATCTCCATGTATAGTGTAATTCATTATTCAATATAAAAATTTATGGGTGATAATAAATATATATAATTTGATGTATCAGGTTCTTATATAAAAATAAAATTTTAGAGATAATGAAACCTTGATAACTATGAAATGACCAGAACAAATAATCAAATACTTACATGAAAAACAAAACAGTTAACACTAAAAATTATTAATATTATAAATAATTATTAGTAATTGGGTTTTTAAATGTTATCAGTGGATCATATATGTTTTTATAAGTGTTTATGTGTTTATTTAGAAAATTTAATTTAAATTTATAATTTTGATATAGGGTGTCAAATCACTTTTGATGCATATCGTACTATAGGCAAGGGTTTGTCATCTAACGATTAATTTTATACACATATTCCATATTTAAAATAGCCATATTTTTTCTGGGGTATATAATGTCCATGAATTTATATAATTATTATATATATTTATATGTAATCTATTGGGTCTTACAAATCTATATAAATTTCAATTTTTCAATATTTTTTTTATTTTTTATTACCAAAGATGTAATGGTTTGTATTATAATAAATTATTTCTATGAGATTTTCTATCCAATATTTTTTATTTAGGAAAACATAAAGGCTATTATTTTTTAATCCCTATATATTTTCCCCCCTATATTTATTCATAAATTTTAATTTACTGGTTTCAGTTGTCTAACTTCAGAATAATCAATGACTGATAAAATGTTTTAAATAAAAGTTAACATTATTCTCTATTGGTGCAAAAATAATTTTTATCAATGTAAAAATTCATCAATATGATTTTTTGAATGTTCAAACCAATATATGTATTGTTTTTTTTCATTTTCAGTTAAATTTATATTATTTTTATATATTTGGAAAGTAATTATTCCGAAAAATTAAAAATATTCATTTATTACATTTGTAACAATGTATGAATGTAATATTTTTTAAAATTTATATAACACAAAATTATTCTCTCTATTTTCATGACTATATATTGATATTATGTATTCATTACATGTCCCTATAATTATTTTCAATGAAAATTTTCTCCAAATATTATATAAATTTTTGGATTTTAAAATACCAATTTCCAAATGAAAACTATATTGTCCTCATGAAATATTCAACTGCTCATTTAATGATATAATAAATTTTGATAGAATCATTTTATGTTATATCTACATAATTATAGAGATTATAACATGATAAAATCATTATTATTTTTCTAGGTAGTATATGTTTATTAAATGTAATATTTTTGAATCTAGTTTTTTCTACTATTTATGATATATTGAAGTGAAAATACTTTTCTGAAAATAGTATCATTTCCATGAGATATAACATTATGAGATGATCGATGGTTTATCATCAGGACCCTTACAAATTTACAGTTATCATTATGTGATAGGTTTTTCTCATAATTTATACAAATTTTATTCATTGGGTAAACCCTTATATCTCAATAGATATTTATTATAAATGTGATGGTGTGATCAATAAACATTGGGAATGATATATGTATCCATGATCCACTATGATTTGGGAAATAGGTAGTGATTTATGATCCACTATAATATGGTTGTTTTATTAAATAACACAGTCTTATGATTTGTTTTATATGATAATTTTTCTTCCAAACTCTTATGACATATTGATATGAATTTGATTTGAAATCAGGGATCATGATTGTTTTTTTATGCTTCCCTAAGCTTTAAAAATTAAAATATTTTATACATGAACTCAAGAATATGATCTCATAATTTTTATTTATGATTCACATTTGATAATGAATTTTTCATATAGAATTATTCTAAGGATACCCTTACATATGTTCATTGATTAATTTCTCACATTTTTACCCTTAATAAGAATCTAAGCTAAACACTTTTTATGTTTTTATTTTTACCCATATTTCAATGAAGGATGATATGTATTATAAATTTAATGGTTTAGAAGTTATTATTAATATTTTTACGATGATTAATATTATACATTAATATGTTTTTTATGTATATAGTGTTAATGTAGACTAGTATAATACATTCAATAGCAATTTTTATTTTATTGATATATTTAATGTTCATAAAAAATACTAAATATCTATTTATTTTATGATTTGATCACTATATTATAAATATGCTCAATAATAAAACATATAATAAAGTATTTTTATTATCTTTTGTTATTATGTTATTAATGAAAATGTGGATCTTATTTTTGTTATGATCCCATACTGAGAATATTTAATTAGGTTAATAAGTTTTTTATTCTTATAGGACCTTTTATCAATTTAAATGTAGTTGAGAAAGAAATATATAATTTTAATAGTATTATTTTTATGGTGGGGGTGGGGGATGGGTTATAGGATACTTGAGTTTCTTAGAATTCAATGGGAGGTTAGAGAAGTACTAAAGGAAACCATTAGTTATTTAGATTTTGGAACTAATTGTTCATGGGAAATGTAGTTATGTAAACATGGAATTACCAATTACATTCCTATCCATGATATGAACTTATAAGAAATAAAATTACATAATTAGCACAACCTATGAATCCATAATTTTTTCAGTTACTAATTAGATGGATTTTTTTGGGTTTGATATATTGATATCCTAATAAAATAAATTTAACCTTGATATTATTTATGTATAAAGATTACATGAAAAGGTATCCTAGCCATATCATGAAAAATTTGTTCAATTAAGTAATATATATTTATAATTAGATTTTTTAAGAGGTTTGGTATGGTTTTATTGTATAAAATACCATTATAGATGATAAAATATAAGAGATAGATAATTGATAAAAATATTGAGAGATTTCTATTAAAATTCATTGCAAGACATAGATAAAGATCTAATGTCTATGAAAATGGTAAAATTATGTAATAATTGATAACACTAGAGAATACATGCCAAAAAATTATGTTTTAATGTATTGGATACCATAACAGAATTTAATTATCCCTTGAATAGTTTCACTTGTTATGGAATATACTTTATATGGATGTTAACAAAAAATGGTCAATGAAATATTTATCCCATAAAAATTGGAATTTATTCATTGGAATTCATTATGATTCTGTATATTATCATTTATATTGTTTGATTAACAATGTAATGAAATCTATGGTGTTCATAATGTATATTTTGTGTCTAATGTTTTTGAAGAGGCATTGGTGACCTATGTAGCTCAATATTTTGGGTTAGGTATTTGAGTAATTTTTATATATGTGCTATGATATGGTCATATTTTTGGATACCAATTATTCTAGTAGGAATATATACATACCATTACAGATAGAAAAATGATAATTTTATAATTACAATTGAATTTAATGGTTATAAATTCATTAATTTAATTAATATAATATTGGAAAATAAATAATTTTATAACCAAACAATACCACTAAACCACTTCATTGGGTCCCCATAATTTACTGAGAGATGTATAATGGCTCTAAATGTTACATGATTGATTAAATTAGGGATCTATATTCATAATAGGAGGATTAATTTTTCACCTCCAGATAATTTGTTTAATGATTTATGCATTATATATTAATATCATAGTAGTGTTCAAACATATTCACACCCTATTTAAATGATAATTTCTCCACACTATTTTTTTAATAATAATTGTATTATAATTCAAATATAAAATGAGAAATTTAATATGATGATCTATGTGGTTATCGCTTCAGTTCCATTGATTAATGAGTGATACCGATTTTTACATTGTGTTTTAGATTATAATAGGATGTTGTAATTCTTCAATATTATTTTTTATATTTAAAAAAACAACATGATATCATGAATTCTTGTGTATTAATTTTATGGTTCCTCTACATATCATGTACAAAAAATGTTTTTTCTTGAAATTTTTTGATTGACTAAGTAGATTTAAAATTATATTTTAATGAATTCTTGTATACTAAATTGATATTGCCCAAAAAACATGACAATGAAAAAATCTAATGAATAATGAATTAATTATATCTATTACATGATAGAAAAAATGATCTTTAATGATTTTTATATTATATTGAAAATTATTGGGGAATGAACATATATAGTTTAATGTTCCTACTAATTAATAATACACTTAAATGAATTGTTTACATGGTATATGGATTTACGTATGAAAAAAGAACAAATAAAATTGAATTTAAAAGAAAAAATAAAAAATAAAAATTAAACCCAATGAATGTATTATAATTTAATATCATAAATATATTGTGGAAATTATATCCATGAAACTATATAACCACTATTAATCACTAAGGGAATTGAAATGAGAATGTATTAAATGAATTTATTTTTAAATTATTTTTTTCAATGGTTCGGAATACAGAACTTTCCTTCCTATATATTCATTTCATAATAATGTATTAGTGCACTGCAAAACCAAACCAGTTTTCCAATAGGTTTAGTCGTACCTTTAATGCTAATATGTAGTCGATATGTTTCTGGAACCATTCGGAGGGGGGTTTTATAAACCTAGGAGGCCATGAAAATTCTGAAAAAAATATAAAAAATATGTAAAAAATATGATAAATATAAATAAATTATTGGTCTAAGGATTTACTTGTACATTGTATATTTATATTAAATTATTTATTGTAATTAATAATTAATTTCCTCACATAAAATTACATGTAATGATCAATTCATTAATCTATTTTATTATATGTTGAGTATTCACGTGTGAGACTCGAAAATGTATTTTTGAGATTCATTTAATAAATTATGCATTTAATTCTTATGTGGTGGCACAAAATAATATAATTATAATATATGATCTATGAATCATCTATTGTCTGTAATATTTTCATAAAAACCTAAAATCCACGAGTGATAAGGTTTTTGTGTGCCTCACATTCCCAATACACCCAATCTAGGGTATGTTTCTGTCAATATATAATTAGGTGGATGAAAGTTGGGGTAGATTGTGTCAATCCTCATCCCTAGACAATACATGACATTGATAAATTGGATGGGGTCACTATTGTATCTTCTTTTGGGCATGAATCATGGATCTAACTTTGGAATCATGTTTGATTCATACATTACTCAATAGATGATCCATTATAATGTTTTCTAATCTAATCATTTATTTATGTATTTATTTATTTATTTATTTATGTGTGTTTTATTATTTTGTTAAGGTGTATATTTCATTGGATGTAGAAAAATTATTAAACAACATTCATTGAAATGTTAATTAGTAAGAAGTGAATTTTAACTTTTTAAATCATTGGAATATTGTCAGTAAAATTATATAGAATAATCATATCAGTAAAAAAATGCAACAACATATGTAATGAGAGAATAAGACTATATAAAATTTTAAAGGTTTTTACATTCATTTAATATATTTTTTAATGATAATATAAGTATAAATCGTTTTTATGGTTAAAAATGATTTTTAAAAATGTTGTTTACCACCTTTTAATAGAGAATATATTTTAAATATAATTTTTGACACTTTTATAAGTTTTATTTTTAAAAAAATATTCCTTAAAATGGGGAGATCTAAATTCGGTTTGGATAATTGTTTTTTAATTTCTTATGAAAAAATTATTATTTTAATGAGTATAGAAAAATATTGCATTTTAATTCAACACGTTTTTTCTAATTTTTTTATATTAACAAAATATCCTTTTAATATATTTTAATTTATAAATAGATTTTAATTTTATAATTTAATAAAAAAATTTTTGATTGTAATAAATTTGAAAATAAAATTATATATAAAAACATTTATAACCATTGATCGTTTCACTTAAAAACCTTGTTTTTAATTTTATTTTTGGAATTAATTTTAAATTGAATCCTTCAAATTCTTTGAAATTAATTATGAAAAATATATTCCATATTTTAAATAAGAATTTCCAAAATAGTTTTTATAATCAATTTATTCTTTTTGTATAAAACAACTTACCCTGGTAAAAAAACAATTTACCATAGTATAGGTAAAAAACATTTTTTAATTAAAAGGTTAAAGGCTTCAAATACTTAAAAACTACAACATTTGAAATTTGGATAAGTTGTGGATCGACCCTAAACCTCATAAAAAATTAACAGAATTTATAATTCGTTGAAATTAATAAAACCTTAATGTGGTTTGTTTAATTATAAAATAATCAACAATTTTATCACTTGAACCCATCTCTCCTAATGTGTAAATACCATCCATAACCTCCCCATTTGGACCCATGATTCCTTGTAGCTCCTCTAATATCATCCCAAAACTCTCCTACTCGTTATCCCCAAGTACAAGTGCTTCTGGTATCTCCAAATCACTGTATACATGATCCTCATGGGGTTTTAATAATAGGATATTGAAGAGGTAATTTTCTCAGAGTACCTCTCTCAATTTCATTCCTTTTTCTTATTTTTCCTCACCTACTTCGTACATCAATTTAAAATAAATTACAAATTATGTATATATAATTTTTTATATTTATAATTGATTATCTTATATCTATTTCATTTCACACCTCCTCTTATTTAGAGAAATTAAATTTTTTTCTATGTTATGTCATTTAATCACCTCCGTGAATAATTTTTTTGTTCTCTTTCAATTACCACCTTCAATTCTAGTCTTAAAAACATTTTTAGGGTAAAATAATATTTTAATATGTTTATTATAATCTATTTTATATTATCAAATTTATATATTAAACATACCTTTATTCTTTTTATATTGTCGTTTTATGATAACTTTTTTTGGGGACGTGTGTACCGACTCCTCAAAATGATGTGATTTCTTCACAAATCACATGAAATGTATTGATATTTTCTTAGTAAAATAATATGATATAAATTTCATATTAATAATACTGTATTGATATTATATATTTACATATTTACATACATTTTATTTTATTTCATTCTTTTAATATGACAGATAAAACAAAAATTGCATTCGTACAATCGTACGACCAAACGTCTCCATGAACGATGTTTTTAGTTTGTCATTAATGATCATTATATATATATAATGAATATATAATATATTTATATCATGTTTTATATTCTTCAGATGATGGAATTATGACCTCATGGACTATTGACATCTTATGAAGTTCTTTTTCAACTCAAGTATCGAATATCAACAAGGTGTCTGACATGAACATAAATAATTATGTTGTTTTTATAACATTGTAATAATTGATATAAAATGAAAAATAAAAATGAAAAATTTTATAATGAAGTTATAAATTAACCAATTTTTATTATTAAAATATATAAATATTTTACATGATGAGTCGGACACAAGGTAAGGATATTACTTAACCAAAGTACCATTTATTGGGTTGAATTTCTACTTCTTGATTAAATCCTTCAACTCATATGTATGAAATTAATTTTTAATATATTATCATTTATTTATACTTTTTATAAGTGTTTTTATTGTAAAAACACTTAATCGAAGTACTTTATTACCAAAATGATATTTATAATAGATTTCATCTCATTGTCCTTTCATTGAGTCATATCATGACAATATGAACCATTATTATTTTATAAGGTGTATATATAGACAAAATGTCATTTCTTATCCATATTTTATATACATTAACGTTATTTAATGTTTTGGTAAATGTATTTATTCATGATGATTAATATTTAAATGTATAATACGGTGTGAGAAACCATGATAATTTAATGATATAGTTATGAAATATTTTTCATAGTGATATTAATATAAACAGTAATATTTAAGTTCCTAAATGGATTATACATGAAATTTTATGTCCATATTTTATTTCATTCAATGTTTTTAAAATGAAATATTTTTATACGGTTTGTTTTTATTTCATTACAAATGAGAAAAGGAATGCTTTTTTTATTAACGTATAAGATAATAACGATTTCACTACTACCATACCCATTATTTGATATGTGGCTTCCTCTATAAGCCATAAAACATCTAAAATGAAAAGAAATCATTTTTAACCTTTTTGGTTATTTTTTATTTAATTTTTGTTTAACATTTCAATAACTTAGAATTATTTTATTATATTTTAAATGATATTTCATTAATTAAATGTTTATAATTTAAATAGTTGTTGATTATATCGTGATACTTGGAAATTTGATAGGTGGTTATGTTCTAAACCATAGATGATTGCTTTGGTGATAAACCAATTATGGTTGGTAACATTATATACACTAATGAAATGCATATTGATGTTGGTCGTATGTCAATTACATAAGTAAGAGTGATATGTATGGAAGTAGACTATATGGTTGTTCTATTTTAGTATGATTATGCCCCATGTTACCCCTATATGTTATATGATCTTTATACATGTTCAATGGAAATATATTGATTACGAAAAGGGTAATCATTGATCTAATATTCAATGGACTGTTTTTTTACTTATTATAGATGAATGCATTACATTATTAAAAAGTATTCATGGTTTACAAGTTTTTATAAGACTTGATGTTTTCCTTCATTGTGTATCCCTTAATTATCTATTTTACGATCATCCCATTTTTTGAAATGTTTTTTCAATGAATATATGTGTTATTATAAATAAGGATTGTATTAAGGGAATTATTTCAATGATATAACAATAAAGGAAACCGTGTTTCTTTATAATTTCAATTTTTTAGAGAAAAAATGGATAGTGATTAGAATTTAAAAACATTTAATATTTAGGTTTATTTGTAAGAATTATTTCCTAATTCTCTAAAACATTAAACCATAACTATTTTGGGATTGTAAGGAAGTGAATTGTAAATTCAATTTACTATGTTAAGTAATGAACAAGTCCAAATCCTTATACTTGATATCTAATCTTGATTTAGATATCATTAGAGTTAAGAGTAATATGAAAAATATTTTATAAAAGTGTTTACCTAATGGTCATGTTAACATGTTTTATCATTTGAATATTAAAATGTTGCTTCATCTCATATGTGTTTTTTCTGAATGGTGTTCCCCATAAGAAATATGTCAACTATGATGGGTTGACATCAAGAGAAAAACAAACATCCAAATTAAAATCTCAAGATAGTCCGAATTGGAACTGAGAAATTTGTTTCATTGATAGATTAGTTGACTCAATAAATAAATAGTGGCATTTTTCATGAAAAAGATCACCTAATCTACAATATAGGAACATGAAAATAGTGTAGAATGTTTTGATAAAATACCCTCATCACTCATATGATCATCTAACCTGATGCAATTTGAAGGATAGATTAAATCCCTATATATGATAATCATCGTCATAAAAAATTTGGACCATAAAAAGTTTAGTCATGTTGTTTATCATTTAGAGGTGAAGCCGACCATTGGTGTTAAATGGAAAAAATAACAGAATATGTGAATATATTAATGCAGTGGAATGAGATTTATTTATGAATTTCATCCTTCAGAATTATTTTCCTATGGTTGTTTTACATAGGATGGAAATTTTTTTTGTGGAATTGAGATAAAAGGAGGAAGATATTGTGCCTACATATGAAAAAAAATTCACCCATTTTTCAAGGAACACCCCAAATTTTAGTCAGGATATTGATAGTAAGAAAATTCGGTTCATCTCAGTATTTAGGCTAACATACCAAGGGTAATTAGGTTCTCTTATGTTTAAAAGATATGAGAAACTTTTACAATGTGATGAGAAGGTAGAAATGCAGTTTTCTTATGATCATGGGTTACATGAGGGTAAGAAATAGAAGATTTAATATTTTGAGGAAAACATAATTCTTTAATAAATGTTGTTTGGAGGTAAGAAAAATAAATTTATATCTTGTGAGAAGTGTGGTAAAAATAACCATAGAGAATGTATCTCAATGTCTTGAAAGTTATTTCAATGTGGTATGACTGGTCATATTTCACATGACAATAAAGAAGGCGATCAAGAAGGTAATTAAAAGCTAGTGGTATGTTGTTTTTGTTCAAATGGGTTTGGTCATTATGCAAACTGGTGTCCAAAGTTTATTACCAAGGGTGGAAACGAGGATGATCGAAAGAAAAAGGGAAGGGAATAAAATAATTTTCTACTACTATGGTTTATGTGAGACTATCAAATGAAGTTATGATAGGAATGTTAAAGATTTTTTTAAAAATATTCCAATACTCTGTTTGACTCTGGATCTTCACATTATTTCATTTATATTCAAATTTAAATTAAATTGTAAATATCAACTCATAAATGTGATATAAAAATATTTTTATAAACTTTTCATGTAAGTATTAAAGCAAGTCATATTTATAAAAATCTTCATATTATTATTAGTGAGATAATTATTCCTGTGAGTCTTGTTTAATGTCGCATAGTGGAGTTTGATATCATTTTGGTTATGAATTGGATTTCATTTTATCATTCTAAAATATATTTCAAAGACATGAATGTTTCGTTCAATGATTACATACCTTTTATAACATACAATGATGGTAAAATATTGATTAAATATTGAATTGAATGTTATTTGGATCATATTGATGAATAGAAAGAAATAGTATTGATTAGTGATATTCTAGTTGTGAATGAATTTATAGATTCTTTTCAAGATGAATGCCCTTGTGTTATTACTAATCTGGATTTTGAATTTACTATTGATTTTTTTTCTTATTATATGAATATTTCCAAACCCCCATGCAGAATGGATCATGTAGAACTGGTAAAATATAAAATTCATTGGTAAGAATTACTTGATAAATTATTTATTGAACATAGCACTTCACAAGGGGGTGCACCTGTTATATTTTTGAGAAATAATGATGATTGCATGAGACATTGGATTTATTATGGATCCTTCAATAACAACAATATTAAGAATTATTATCCTTTTCCTTATATCTAGAATTTGTTTGATCTTCTCTAGGGATCTCAGTATTTTACAAATATTGATTTGAGGTTTGGGTACCATTAGCTGGAGGTGAAGGAAGATGAAATTCCAAAGACCGTGTTCCAAAAAAATAGATTGGAATTATGAGTTTGTGGTTATTCAATTTGAGTTATCTAATGTACCTGCTGTATTTATGAATATTATGAATGGATTAGGCCATTAGTTTTTTGGTCATTTTTTATCTTGTTTATTAATGGTATTTTGGTATATTCTAAATTTCAGAAGGAACATAAATTTAAGATAAGTAATTTTTTGAAAACATTATAAGAAATGAATCCATATGGAATGTTTAGTAAAATTGAATTTTTGAGGGAAAAAATTTATTCCACGGATATATTTATCCAAAAGATGGAATAATTGTTGACCCATTCGAAAAAAAGATTTTGAATTGTGTATAATACAAACTAATGTCATATATATTCATATTTCTTTGGGTTTGTAGTTAATTACACATGGTTTATTTAATATGTTTTTTGGTTAACAATCATATTCACTTTGTTAACCCTAAAGGGGGTTATGTTCAACAGGAAAAAAGAGTACGATTATTGTTTTAGGAGCTGAAATGAATACTAGTAAATTCTTTAGTTTTTGATATTCCATCCCGAAATGTTGAATTTGTTATCTATAGTGATGTTTTATTGAAATGACTTGGTTATTTCATTAGAAAAATTTATTAGGTAATTTCTTATGTTAAACAATAGTTGAAACCTCATGTGTTAAATTATAGTAAAAATTATTTTTGATTAGTTTATTTCTTTTTCATTAAAAATTTTGATGCATCACTTGTATGGATTAATGTGTGAAATATATACTGATTAAAAAAAATTCACATATACATTCACTTAGATCAAATTGAACACGAGACATAGAAGTTGGATGTATATAATCAAGGAGTATGATTGCACGATTCATCACCATTAGAAAAAAAATAAACTGGTTACTGCTTTGATTCTAAAAAGTAATTCACCATTTAACATGCTATGTTTGTAACATGATCCTTTGATTAATGATTAAATGAGTTTTGGAATAAAAGTTTTTGGTATATTAAATCTATATTTGTTTTGTTTCAGGTGTTAGTGAAATCATCTCTTTCAAATAGAATTTAGAAAGCCGAGAAGTAAGACAATGAGTTTCAAAAAATTGTTGAATTGGTTCAGAAGGTTATGTTACCTGAATTTAACATTGTTAAAGATTGTGTTTTGAGGTTTTTTAGATATTATATGTTCCTTGTTATTAAAAATTTCTGAAAAAAATAGTTAAATAAAACTCTTAGTTTTCTATTTTCTGTTCATCTAGGGAATCACTGATATGTACGGAGTCCTTACAGAGTATTACTGTTGGGATGGAATGAAAATGGATATAACTAATTTTAACCTGAGATATTTTTCTTGCCAACATGTTTTAACATAGAGGCAGTAACCGAAATGGATTCATTGTCAATTATTAGTGCCAGAGTAGAAATGGAGAATATTTCAAGGGAAATTTTAGTGGGATTACTGAATACTTCACAAGGTAACAATGCGATTTGGGTTACTCCTGGCCGATTCACTAAATCTGCCCATTTTAATTTTATTCTAGATAATCTAACTCTAGATAAAAATTCTAGATTGTATACTAAAGAGATAGTAAGGTTACATGGAGTTACCATATTCATAATATCTAATCATTGAAACTCCCTGAGATTTTATTTTTTTGAGGTCTTGTGTTGTACGGTACACTAAGATAAGCATTCACAATACGCGACACTGGTTAGCTTGGGATATATGAAATGTTATGGTTGGCTTGTGATACACAAAATTTCAATTTATTTTGATATAATTAATGTCATGAAAGTCTGAGTATATGTGAGTAACTAAATATTATCATGTTACTTTATATCCTAATTATTATAGTGGCAGCTATGGAAAATATTAACTTTAACAAGAAAAAACTATTTAAATTAAAACATGTGAGTTTATTAAATAATAAAATCATTCTTGATGGATTTTTTTATAAAATATATTTTTAATATATTTAATAAAATGTTTAAAATTAAAATTATAGGGTTTATATATGTGATATAAGAACAAATTCATTTTTTAGATAAAAGAATTATTTTTTAAAAAATTACAGTTCTACTACCTTTTGATGGCATACTTACATTAAATATAATTTTTTAAAATTTTATATATTATATTTAAGAACCTAATCTTTTTATTTAGAAGTGACATATGAAAAATTACTTTGAATTATTTATTGAAATTTTTCTGATAAATTTCATGTTTTGATGAATAGTATGAATAAAATAATTTTAATAGAAAAAAATTAATCAAAAAAAAAATTAAATGGTTTAAATAAATTATTTAATAGTTTTAATTATATATATAATATTTTTTATCATTCAATATAATTTAGGTCAATGTTAATATTTTTACATTAAATTTTAATTTAAAAACATTTCTATCATTTGTAATGTTTTAACTTTTAAAAACTTGTTTTTCATTCTGACAATGAGATTAATTTTAATTTTATTAGAAAAACTTCACTGATTTTTTTTAAAAATAGATTCTATATTTGGAATCAGTGGGTCAAAATCATGTTAATTTTTTTATTTTATTTTTTGGTTATTATGAATAATAACTACTATAATTTTTATTTTACATGGTCAAAGGTAAATTAGGAAATTTATTTAAAAATAATTAATATGACGTGGATAATAATATTACTCTAATAGCTTCCAAAATACCATTGGATTAGCATGAATCGACCTTTAAAACCCAAGGATTGGAAATGACTCATTTAATATACTTTTTTCTAAAAAAATGATATAAATATTATTAAAATAAAAAAGTGACATGAAAGTGAAAAAATGTCACCCACTTATTTCTTATTAGTATAATAATGTTAATATAGTGATATAAATAATAATAATTTTATATTAAATATTCTATATAAATATAATAACATTTTTTATATAATGGTAATTGATTTTTAATTTTTAAATATTATATAATTACATTAAAGTATTACATAATGATGATGCATAAATTATTTAATTAATAAAGAAATAAATATAATAATTTTAATTAAAATTATTATATCCATAAAAAACAAAAAATATGAAAAACTAATATTGGTAGATTATATCTGGACCCTAATCATCTATTGTTCTATTTATTTACCATTTGGAGCCATATGGAAATGATTATTATACTCATAATATTTTATTTGATGTGAGGTTATAGTTTTCACATAAATGTTTTAAAAAGTATAACATTTTTAATTGCAGACTTTATACAAGATATATTCAAATATAATTATTCCACAAAAATCTAGTAGATAACATATTATTTTATTTTTAATTTCTATTTAACAAACAATTATATTGAATAATTAAAAAAAACTGATGTTGAAATTATTTTATTAATTGAAATATAAATGTAATGATATTATAAAATAAATAATTATTATTTTATATTTTTAATATATCCAATAATAAGTATAGATTACCATTTCCCCCAGGGATTTGATATTTTTTTCTTGGATAACATCCTATCTTGAATTTTGTAAAAATATAATAATTAAATATTTTTAAAATTGACATTATCATTATTTTATCAAAATAATTTTTTATTAAGTTATTAAAAAATTATAAAAAAATTTTATATATATTTCAAAAATATGATATTTTATAAAATTTTATTATTTTTTTAATGATTTAATTTAGCAAAAATAATAAATATTACACACTATTAATATTGAAATAATTGTTACCATATTTAAAATGAAATATAATAAATAAGTGATAAATTAATATGATAAGGATTAAATGGATAGAAAATCAAGTCTAAAATTTATTGGTTGATTATATTACTACCTTGTCTCATATTATCTTTATAATTAGGTTATTTGGAAGGTTTTTAGAAGTGGGGTTATTTTATTATAAATTAATACATTTGAAGATTCAAAAAGAGACCCTCACCCCAATTATAAAAGGGTAACTCCTCCCTCACTTATTCACATCTCTATGAGCCTTCATGATCTGAAATACCCATATAATTTAAATTCTAAAAATACATTAGTACAATATAGAGGTTATGGTCTTCTCGAAAGACTAACTCTAGTGCCCTGAAGAGTAGATTTAGAGACAGTATATCAAGGAATACGTAATCTCCTCTACTGTTGCATCCATGTAATTTATTCTTCAATATAATCTTCATGAGTTTATTCATTTATAAAGTAATACATTATATATAAATTATATTATGAGAAGTTATTATTGTTATGGAACAACCATATTCCATATTCTATCCATCATACGAAAAACTAAATCACCATGTGTGTGTACGTACGAATTATTGTCTCTACGTTATCATGTAATATTTTTTTCACCATCATGTTACATAGATGGATATAATGATGGAAATAATACATATATGATAGTTTTATTATTATAACATGATATAGATTCTGGAACAAAATATATACCATCTACCTCCATACCATTTCAGAATTATGGGAATGATATCGCCGCTCTGGAGTATAAACGGCCAACCATCACCACGATGTGATGAGATTCATTCTACATTATCTTCATTAACACATTATTATATAAATGAGTTTAATTATTAAATATGATATATATTATGCTAATTTCATTCTATAAATGATATAACTATAACTTAATATGAGGAACTTATCCGACAAAACAAGTGTTAGAAATAATGAAATTAATACCACATGGATGCACAATAATGTTATTACTAAACATATGATAATATAATCATATATGGTTACTACGATTCTATAATTATTTAATGAAATCATTTAAACCATAATAATAGATGTTTTTATTCATACAATGGAAAGGGGACATATAGTAAGGGATTATTTTGGTCTCATTTTTTTTTCTGTGGGACACGTGCCTTACACACCACCTATTTCTTTTATGTTTTGTTTATGATTCCCAGGAACATTTTTATGATTCTTATTAAAAATATTTTTATATTTACATATGATTACAATTTTTGATTATTTTATGAGGCATATGATTTGACTGATTATTAATTATTAATTTATATTTTCACAAACTCATTATTAGTTGACATTTTTTATACATGAGAAATTATTAGGGTATATTTATAATCCACGTCCATGATTCCAAAATATGTAATTTTATTTCAATTCTTAAAAAAAATTAAAATCAATTTTACATATTTTTGATTTTTTATTAATCAGTATGAAAGGATAATAGTTTATTATTCGATACAAGGTACCTTTTGACATTTCCGGCAAACATATGAGAATATTGTTTTTTAACTTATAAGGCATGAATTTATTTTTATGTCTTTATGATGACTTATTTACATGATGCGTCATCTATATGATTTCAAGTTTATTTTCAAATAAATTAATTTATTTTAATACTGTGAAGCATTTTGACACATGAAAAACAAATTCAAGAAGAAAGACTATTTTCCTCAACAATTAATATCATGTTTTATATAAAAATTTTCTTCCATCGAATATTGAATCATTAATAGGGTTAATTTTTCAAGTATAATATCCATATCTTTTCTAACATTTTAATGTTTTTATGGTGGAATTATATATAGGAAATCCATTTTTTTACATTGATTAAGTTATGGGGGAAAGATGTTTAAAGAAAACCATTTTATTCATTGGGTTATGATGAATGATTTATGTTATTATGGACCCATAATAATGATTTGATTATGAGATGGGTGTGACCTATATCTCCCTCCAACACATTATTTAGTGATTTGTTTTCATGATATTGACAATACTAGGACATCAAGTAAATCCAATCAGTAATAAAAGGCTGTAATGACAAGTTAATCTGGTTCAGTAATACATGGTAGAAATGATAAGTATATCTAGTTTAATAATACAGGCATATAAGAGAAAGTAAATCCATTTCAATAATAAATTTCTAGAATGAAATGTATGCCCAGTTAAGTGATGGATTTTTTCCAGTATGATTATAAGGCCCCGACCTTAAACCTTACATAATATTGAATTAAATGAATAATTCACATTGAGGATCTTTTCAGGTTTAGAGTTTTAGAGAATTAGGACATAACTATTACATCTCAAAAGATTACAAAGTAGTCACTTCTACTAAATTTCCATAAAATAAAAACTCTTAAAAAGAAACATGTCTAGTTCCATTTATCAGATAGCATGACTTTCCCTTGATCCCATCCTTGACCCTATTCCACATTAAGTCCCGTGAAAAACATTTCAAAAAAACTTGAGGTGAGCATAAAAAGCTCAGCAAGAGATACACAAAGAATGAAAACTGTTAGTTTTTCAAAGCAACAAGTAAACCATGTATACTTTATCAAAGTAACACCTTTCACCTTTAGGAAGTAGTAAAAAATCTTCACTAAATAAAATATCATTACTTACCTTTTTGTAACCAAAAGATTACCATAAAACCCATATAAAGAACACATAACATATAAAGGTAACTTGGGACATAAACATACTTAAATGGAATAACCATACGTTCAACTTCCACACATACTTAATGGAATAGCCATATGGCCAACTTCCATACCCAATTCATTAGAGGTTATAACGTAACCACCCATCCTGGTATTCACGACACCACCTGTCATATGGTTTATCACGTAACCACCCGTAAATTATACAAGTACCATCATTACACATAAAATATTGAAAATATAAACATTTCAATAACAACATTTAATTTTCAATCAAAATAAGTAATTCCAAGATAATGAATTAATCAATCCATTTTCAAAAATCATTTAAAAGAGATTTTTGAATCAAAGTGTCCCATACCACTTTGAGGATTTTATTGGAATTATAATTTTAAAACATTAATGTACATATAAATAAATACTGAAAACCATTTTTAAAACATGGACATTAAATATAAAGATTTAGAATAATAAATATTTAAAACATTTAAAAGGATATTTTTGTTAAAGAGTTTTTAACAAAATGAGAGACTCTTGAATACAAATAATTCCGGAATAACATTTAATCCAAAATTTATAATATCATGAGAATAAAGGGATTCATGATATAATATGTCAAAGGACAGTATACACATCATATAAGAGTGAATTGGTGCATAACAACAATTAAGTCTCAATGGAAATGTAAATTGAGATAAAATCCATTATAAAGATGGTATCCTTAAATTAAGGATAAATCTATCACATAATTATGTGTGAGAAATATAAATACATCCAATATAGGTGGATATTAGGTGTGAAACAATCAGAGGTAATTCACACATATTCATAGGATGACATTTTCGAGACGTACAAGTTGAACCCAAAGAAATTGAAATTGGGTAAAAATGTTCCCTTGTAAAAATTTGACTGCCTTACGACGTCACTTCAAAATTCAGAAATTTATTCGATGAGAGAGTGAATTGTATCTCATCACTTGGAAATAATATTTACATCAATAAGGATATATAATAACATATCCCAACATAATAAGATTTAAATTAAAAGACATAACAAAAGAAGTCTTTTAAAAAGAGGAGAGTGAAAGGTCCCCTTACCGAGTTGGGTAACTTTAGAAACGTACACCCCATGGAAGAAGTGTCACACAATGAAGATGTAAATACCCATAAATGAAATTATAATACACAAAGTGTATAATAATGTGCAGTACATACACCACTCAATGGAAATAGTGGCAAGCGAAGCATAAATGTCACGGGAATAAAAGTGAGACAAAAAATCCCTTACGAAAACTCGACAGCCTAACGGCGCCACTTAAAACTTCCAAAAATGGATTTATGAGATCAAATAGGGTCTCTCATAAAATGACCATAAAAATTACAGTATGAGTAATATAAAAGAACATCCCCAGAAATAAGAAAGATGAGCTTAAAAGAAATGACATAAAAGAGAGTACTTAAAAAGAAAGAGAGAGGTTAGATCTCTTACGAAAATTCGGCAGCCTAACAGTGCCACTCAAAACATCCAAAATGGATTAATGAGATAAAATAGGGTCTATCATCATATGAAAATAATAAGTAAAGTAGGATTAATATAAAATAACATCCCAATCATAAGAAATATGAGCTTAAATGGAAAGACATAAACGAGTGTACTTAAAAAGAAAGAGAGGAGTAGGATCCCTTACCTCGGGTCCGACTTGACTCGATCGTTCTTTAAAATCCTGAATAATAAACTTGAGTTAATTTACACTTTCTTAAGAACATTTTTCATGTTAATTATTTTTTTATATCACTTATTTCCATGTTATAAGCATTATGTAATAATTTAAGTTAATAATGTTTGTTTTGTCTATATTTGGTTCTTAAGTCGAAAGTGGACTTCTTACAATTACATGTTGTTCGTGTGGTCAAAGGTTCATTATATCCAGAATGATATTCATGATTTGGATATCATATATATCATATATATCTAGAATATAAAAGTATTTATAATATTACATAATCATTTAGAGGTAAGAAATGAAATGCACCGTTCATGGAGACGGTAAGCCGTACGTACGCATGAACGCTACTTTCATTTCTATGTCATATTAATGGAATTAAAACCAATTTAAAGGTATGTATATTTTAATTACAGAATTATATTCATAATTTATATGTAAAATAAATAATATATAATAACTTTAAATCCATCCTTTATACATCCCACATATGACATTAACGAATCAAATCACTTTGAGGGGGTGGTAGTCAGCACTTCCTAAAATGAAATTATTGTGTTTTACCCACAATGGAAACCATAAAGGTATGCCACAAAAGAAAAATAAAGAAGCTTAAGTAAAACATAAACATATTATATATCATATATAAATATAGTGACATCTTAATGGCCACCTTTGAAGGTGTTATATGAGTGTTCAACAATCATCGTTTCGTGAGGCAGAAATTCACCATCCACAGAAACAATATGTTCTTTAACCGTTAGATGTAGGTGCGTGTAATTTTAGATCGAATTATTATTATAAAAAAATCCTAGTATATTGAAGATACTGGAGTTTTTACAAAAGAAAAGAATAAAAATAGTTTAGGGGGTTGGTGAAGCAAAATAAAACAAAAGAACACAAGAGAAGACACTACCTTTAAATCGGGTAACTCTTTTTGATTTGAGCTCAAAGGCTTCCTTGGGAAGACTTATGCCCAAAGTGAGGCTTCTAGTAGTAATAGAGGGATTTGGAGAGACATAATGGGCTGGGGTTGGCCGAGCCAAAGGCTTGAGAGGAGTGGGTAAGGAGGTAGAGGTGGGGGCCTTTTATAAGAGGAGAGGAGGGGCACTCTTGGAATGTAAGGAAATGTTACTTTATTTTAGAATGAGTTTCGGATTTTAAAGGTCCAACATTGATGTGTTTCTAGGATAAGGTGATAAGGGTTCTAAATACACTCATCCAATATGTTTTGTACATGTGTAGGTCTTAGATTTTACATTATCTTTCCATTTTATTTAAATCGTTAAATAATGAGGTAATCACTGCATCATCATGGTGTTATAAATAATTTAATTCAGTTAATGTCTGAAAATTATAAAAAAATACTATGATGTAGGAAATATTTTTATCTTTCCAATTAATATTTATAGTTAAAAATATGTCTTGAATAACCCCATATAAAAATTGTTTTAGTAAAACAACACATGTTTGTGACATTTTAATTTTAACATTAAATAAAAAGGTATTAATGTCATTTTCCTAGCAAAGTGGCTTCATGTGGACCCCAAGTTTACCCATGGATTTTCTTGGTCGGCCATGACACATCCAATGAGGGTTGTACATGTGTCTAGGTCATTTGATATTATTAAAACATTATTTTTAACTTAAATTACACTAATTACCTCTAATCGCGATTAATAAACTTAAAAGGTACTATTCACCAATTTTTTTTTAATCCCATTGAAACACATTTTACTTCTTAATGAAAACCACATATGTCGGATTTTTGAAATTAAAATCATAGAATTGTTAAAGTTTCATTTAAATGAAAAATCAGTTTCTTTAACTACCACTTAGTGGTTTCACTATTCATCAAAAATTGAAGTTTTTCAGAAAATTACAAAAAATTTATCCTACGCTATATTTGATATTCCGAATTCAAAAATGATGTCTATTTTACAAAATTAAAAACATATAAGTTACATTAATTAATTTAATAATTAAATCTCGCTGTCAGAGAAAATAGCGTGTTTTTATGAAACAATAAGTATCAAAAGATTGACACTAGTTTAAGTCCAATTTCAAGATGAAATTAATTCCAATGACCACTATTAGATTAAATGGTAAAAATAAATTCTAATTTAACTTTGAAACAATTTCAAAAGATAATATAATCATATAAATAAATTATATTAAAAAGAGGTTTTGAATTAAAATACAACATTTTTTACTATTCATTAAAAAATGATCTTTATCAAAAAAATACCAAAAATTTACACAAAGTGAATTTTGATGTCCTGATTCTAAAGAAGAGTTTTGTTTGTTCTAATAGAATGTATAAGAGTCACCAAAACTATATTTAATGATGGTTCGCCATCAAAAGTTGATAAGTGGACCTTTAGTGAAAATTAGAGTATATATGCCTAAAATTGAATTCTTTTTGTATTTTAAGCCTTTATCCTTTATTGGATAAATGTAAAAACATTTAACAAACATATATAATCATATTTTAGTTATTTCTATTCATTACCACCAATACAATGGCTACGTGTTAACTAACATTTAAAATAATTTTATTTTATTATTAGAGTGCAACGTAAGATTTCAAAGGAACTCATTGATGCTTATTGGATAAGACATTAAGCATAGCATTCCCTTTAAATTAATATTAAAATTTTATTCAAAAAAAGGGATAAATATAAAAATTTCATATTCTTTATTTACCTGGGGTGTTACATCCTTCCCCCCTTTTGGGAATTGCATCCTCGCAATTTTAAAATTGGGCTTGGAAACTTTATCGAAAATCCCACATCGGAACAAGAGTCAGTAAAAAAATCACTTTAAAATAAAGAAAGATAAGTATAAAGGTCTCCCGAGTTAACCCATACTAGGATTCCAAGTATGAAAATATGGACATGGAGGAAAAAACAAAGGGTCATGTTCTGATGGAGAGTGATAGTAAACATGCCTAGGAGAAAGTTAACCATAAGAAAATCACAAACTTGTGATGGGTTAAACGGTATTTGATTCCCCAGTAGGAAAAGTTAACAGACAACATTTTTGGTTTTAAGTTACTCTTCATTGAGGAATTTGTTTTGGCTTAACTAAATCATAATGAAACATACTTACTTGTCACGTAGACTTTCAACTTTTAATATATTCGTTAATCAAACTCATATTTTCTCCAAAAGACGAGTATTTAGGAGGACTTATTCGCATTAAGAGTACTATAATCAACTTCTTGAGAATCACCTAATCCACAAAAGAGAACTATATACTTCCCATGTATTTAGACTCTAAACAAAACCAAAACCAAAAAGGTTAGTAAAAGATCCGATAATCCAGAAAAGGATAACCCTTAATAAAAAGAAAATCTATTCTTAATCTCCAAAATTTGTCCAACAAAACCCAAATTTCAACGAGGACCATTCGATAAACAATTTGTCCATAAAATTATTCAAAGTAAACCAAACTAAGATTGAAACCCAAATATTTGAAGGATTTAGTCACATAGTCTTCCAAGTTAAATCATAACATTTATCTCCAAACAACATCAGTTTATCTTAAAGTCTCGTATTGAAAAGTAATTAACCTAATCACATATTCTCCATGATAGGTTAATAAATTCCCATAGATAACCCAAAATCAACTTACTCTTAATTCATAAAATCATCTAACTAAAAAGAGTCAGTCAAACTAACCAGGGACTTCACGTAGTCCAGTGGTAGGCGATAAATACCAGTTGCACTTTGGTTGTGGGTTCGATTCCCGCAGCTTTGTCCGACACGATGGGTTGTCACACGGTCTGCATGTTGTCCTTTTTCCAAACTATATAGTTCTCAAATCATTCCCCAAAAAGAGATAAAATCATCAAAAATAACCATAACATAATTTAACCTCAATTTTATCTCATGCCTTTCACTTTCCATCATAACATATAGTAACCCATAATTACCTAAAAAGTAAGGATCATAAAAACCCAAATGGTTCTTTATAACTATCTCCAAAAAAGAATAGATAACTATTCCTAGAATAAAATTTTCATATATCAAACATCAGGGTTACACATACTATAAAAAGTCTTCTAATGTAACCCCATCATCAAAAGAGACTTAATACTCTTAAGAATTTCACCATAACTCTTGAAGCCCTTATATGTTGACTTCTTAATCATTAAACATTATTCATGATCCATTAACCATTCCTTTCCAACATATTCTAAAATAATCCTTTCCTATAAACAAAATCATTAATCATATCCTAAGATTCCAAAATAGGAAAACAAATGTTATGAAATAATCCATACCTTTGACTGCTCATTGTCATTTTATTCATCCTCAATCAGAATGGCATTAGGTATTGGTAAAAAAATATTTGTATGATCTTGGTGATCCCATTCCCGAAACTTCTTCATAGGACATGTGTTTTCATAATGACCATGCACACCACATTTAAAACATTCAATTGATCCCTCAGAAAGAACTTCTTTCCCTTTCCTCGAGTCAAATGGATGCTTCCTTTTTCCATAGCAGGTTATTGCTTTATGACCTTCATTTCCACATCTATAGCATATTTATTTCCCTTTGAAACATTTTCCTAGGTGTTTCTTTCCACATCTTTGACACATAGGTTTTTGAACACACTTACCGTTATGATTATTACCTGTAGTTCCGTAGGGATTTGTTTCTCGCATATATGATGCCCTATAGAAATCACCAAGGTTTAGGTGGTCAATCATGACTCTAGATAGTTGGTTGAGGATAAAAACAAGAGTTCTAATTGCAGCTCCCATATCATTCAGTTTCTCGCTCAGAAAACTGTCACAGTTTCCTTCACATCCACTGTTACTTTGGTGCCTGCTAGATCCAGCCATTAACTAAAACCAAAAAGGTCAGTGTGAGTATATCAACAAAACCATCATGTAATAATGAGGAAGATAAACACTAAGATATACTTACTCATTCACTTTATCTAAAACTAGGACTCTTTCTGAAATCCTAACCATTATGGTAATTTCACTTATGCTTAGAGAATACCCTAACCTCTAAAGTTATCTAAACTGACCTTTGATACAAACTAGAAGGCCCTGGCCTTAAACCGTACTTAAAATTGAATTAAATTAATAATTCACATTGAGGATCTTTTCAGGTTTAGAGTTTTAGAGAATTAGGACATAACTATTACATCTCAAAAGATTACAAAGTAGTCACTTCTACTAAATTTCCATAAAATAAAAACTCTTAAAAAGAAACATGTCTAGTTCCATGTATTAGATAGTATGACTTTCCCTTGATCCCATACTTGACCCTATTCCACATTAAGTCCTATGAAAAGCATTTCAAAAAAAACTTGGGGTGAGCATAAAAAGATCAGCAAGAGATACATAAAGAATGAAAACTGTTAGTTTTTCAAAGAAACAAGTAAACCATGTATACATTATCAAAGTAATACCTTTCACCTTTAGGAAGTAGTAAAAACTCTTCACTGAATAAAATATCAGTACTTACCCTTTTGTAACCAAAATATTACCATAAAAACCATATAAATAACACATAAAATATAAAGGTAACTTGGGACATAAACATACTTAAATGGAATAACCATACGGTCGACTTCCACACACACTTAATGGAATAGCCATATGGCCAACTTCCATACCCAATACATTGGAGGTTATAACGTAACCACCCGTCCTGGTATTCACGGAACCACCCGTCATATGGTTTATCATTTAACCACCCGTAAAATGTCCAAGTACCACCATTTCACATAAAATATTGAAAATATAAACATTTCAATAACAACATTTCATTTTCAATCAAAATAAGTAATTCCAAGATATTGAATTAATCAATCCATTTTCAAAAATCATTTAAAAGAGATTTTTGAATCAAAGTGTCCCATAACACTTTGAAGATTTTATTGGAATTATAATTTTAAAACATTAATTTACATATAAATAAATACGGAAAACCATTTTGAAAACATGGACATTAAAGATAAAGATTTATAATAATAAATCATTAAAACATTTAAAACGATATTTTTGTTAAAGATTTTTTAACAAAATGAGAGACTCTTGAATACAAATAATTGCAGAATAACATTTAATCCGAACTTTATAATATCATGAGAATAAAGGGATTCATGATATAATATGTAAAAGGACAGTATACACACCATATAAGAGTGAATTGGTTCATAACAACAATGAAGTCTCAATGGAAATGTAAATTGAGATGAAATCCATTATAAAGATGGTATCCTTAAATTAAGGATAAATCTATCACATAATTATGTGTGAGAAATATAAATACACCCAATATAGGTGGATATTAGGTGTGAAACAATCAGAGGTCATTCAAACATATTCATAGGATGAAATTTTCGAGAAGTACAAGTTGAACCCAAAGAAATCAAAATTGGGTTAAAATGTTCCCTTGTAAAAATTTGACAGCCTTACGACATCACTTCAAAATTCAGAAAATTATTCGATGAGAGAGTGAATGGTATCTCAACACTTGGACATAAACTTTACATCAATAAGGATATAGGATAACATATCCCAACATAATAAGATGTAAATTAAAAGACATAACAAAAGAAGTCTTTTAAAAAGAGGAGGGTGAAAGGTCCCCTTACTGAGTTGGGTAACTTTCGAAACGTACACCCCATGGAAGAAGGGTCATAAAATGAGGATGTAAATACCCATAAATGAAATTATACTACACAAAGTGTATAATAATGTTCATTACATACACCACTCAATGGAAATAGTGGAAAACGTAGCATAAATGTCACGGGAATAAAAGTGAGACGAAAAATCCCTTATGAAAACTCGGCAGCCTAACAACGCCACTTAAAACTTCCAAAAATGGATTTATGATATCAAATAGGGTCTCTCATAATATGACCATAAAAATTATAGTATGATGAATATAAAATAACACCCCCAAACATAATAAAGATGAGCTTACAAGAAATTACATAAAAGAGAGTACTTAAAAAGAAAGAGAGAGGTTAGATCTCTTACGAACATTCGACAGTCTAACGACGCCACTCAAAACTTCCAAAATGGATTGATGAGAGAGAATAGGGTCTCTCATAATATGAAAATAATAAGTACAGTCAGAGTAATATAAATGAACATCCCAATCATAACAAAGATGAGCTTAAAAGGAATGACATAAAAGAGTGTACTTAAAAAGAAAGAGAGGAGTAGGATCCCTTACCTCGGGTCCGACTTGACTCGATCGTTATTTAACGTCCTAAATAATAAACTTGAGTTAATTTAAACTTGATTAAGAACCTTTTTCAAGTTCATTATTCATTTTATATCACTTATTTCCATGTTATAAGCATTATGTAATCATTTAAGTTAATAATGTTTGTTTTGTCTATATTTGGTTCTTAAGTTGAAAGTGGACTTCTTACAATTACATGTTGTTCGTGTGGTCAAAGGTTAATTATATACAGAATGATATACATGATTTGGATATCATATATATCATATATATCCATAATATACAAGTATTTATAATATTACATAATCATTTATAGGTAAGAAATGAAATGCAACGTTCATGGAGACGGTAAGCCGTACGTACACATGAACGCTACTTTCATTTCTATGTCATATTAATGGAATTAAAACCAAATGAGAGGTACGTATATTTTAATTCCAGAATTATATTAATCATTTATATGTAACATAAATAATATATAATAACTTTAAATCTATCCTTTATACATCCCACATATGGCATTAACGAATCAAATCACTTTGAGGGGGCGGTAGTCCGCACTTCCTAAAATGAAATTATCGTGTTTTACCCACAATAGAAACCATAAAGGTATGCCAACAAAGAAAAATACAGAAGCTTAAGTAAAACATTAACATATAATATATCATATATTAATATAGTGACATATTAATGGCCACCTTTGAAGGTGTTATATGAGTGTTGAACAATCATCGTTTCGTGAGGCCGAAATTCGCCATCCACAGAAACAGTATGTTCTTTAACCGTTAGATTTAGGTGTGTGTAAGTGTAGCTCTAATTATTCTTATAAAAACATCCTATTATATTGAAGATACTGTATTTGTTACAAAAGAAAATAATAAAAAGAGTTTAGGGGGTTGGAGAAGCAAAATAAAACAAAAGAACACAAGAGAAGACACTACCTTTAAATCAGGTAACTCTTTTTGATTTGAACTCAAAGGCTTCCTTGGGAAGACTTATGCCCAAAGTGAGGCTTCTAGAAGTAATAGAGGGATGTGGAGAGACAAAATGAGCTGGGTTTGGCCGAGACAAAGGCTTGAGAGGTATGGGTAAGGAGGTAGAGGTGGGGGCCTTTTATAAGATGAGAGGAGGGGCACTCTTGGAAAGTAAGGAAAAGTTACTTTATTTTAGAATGAGTTTCGGATTTTAAAGGTCCCAAATTGATGTGTTTCTAGGATAAGGTGATAAGGGTTCTAAATATACTAATCCAATAGGTTTTGGACATGTGTAGGTCTTAGATTTTAGATTATCTTTCCATTTTATTTAAATCGTTAAATAATGAGGTAATCGGTGCATCATCATGGTGTCATAAATAATTTAATTTATTTAATGTCTAAAAATTATAAAAAAAATACTATGATGTAGGAAATATTTTTAGCTTTCCAATTAATATTTATAGTTAAAAATATGGCTTGAATAACCCCATATAAAAATTGTTTTAGTAAAACAACACACGTTTGTGACATTTTAATTTTAACATTAAATAAAAAGGTATTAATGTCATTTTCCTAGAAAAGTGGATCCATGGGGTCCCCAAGTTTACCCATGGATTTTCTTGGTCGGACACGACACATCCAATGAGGGCAGGAAATGTGTCTAGGTCATTTAATATTATTAAAATATTATTTTTACCTTAAATTACACTAATTACCTCTAATCACGATTAATAAACTTAAAAGTTACTATTCACCAAAAAATTATTTTAATCCCATTGAACGACATTTTACTTCTTAATTAAAACCATGTATGTTGGATTTTTTAAATTAAAATCATAAAATTTTTAAAGTTTCATTTAAACGAAAAATCAGTTTCTTTAACTACCACTTAGTGGTTTCACTACTCATCAAAAATTGATGTTTTTCAGAAAATTACCAAAAATTTCACCTAGGCTATATTTGATATTCCGAATTCAAAAATGATATCTATTTTAAAAAATTCAAAACATATAAGTTACATTAATTAATTTAATAATTAATTCCTGCTGTCAGAGAAAATAGCGTGTTTTTATGAAACAATAAGTATCAAAAGATTGACACTAGTTTAAGTCCAATTTCAAGATGAAATTAATTCCAACGACCACTATTGGATTAAATGGTAAAAATATATTCTAATTTCACTTTTAAACCAATTCAAAATATAATCGAATCATATAAATAAATTAGATTAAAAATAGGTTTTGAATTAAAATACAACATTTTTTACTATTCATTAAAAAATGATCTTTATCGAAAAAATACCAAAAATTTACACAAAGTGAATTTTGATGTCCTAATTCTAAAGAAGAGATTTATTTGGTCCAATAGAATGTATAAGAGTGACCAAACCTATATTTAATGACGGTTCACCATCAAAAGTTGATAAGTGGACCTTTAGTGAAAATTAGAGTATATATGCCTAAAATTGAATTCTTTTGGTATTTTAAGCCTTTATCCTTTATTGGATAAATATAAAAACATTTAACAAACATATATAATCATATTTTAGTTATTTATATTCATTCCCACCAATACAATGGCTACGTGTTAACTAACATTTAAAATAATTTTATTTTATTATTGGAGTGCAACGTAAGATTTCAAAGGAACTCGTTGTTGCGTATTGGGTAAGCCATCAAGCATAGCGTTCCCTTTAAATTAATATTAACATTTTATTCAAAAAAAGGGATAAATATAAAAATTTCATATTCTTTATTTACCTGGGGTGTTACAATGATGGTCTTGGTAATAAGCCTTGTCTCATAGGGAAATGATTTTCTCTCCTTATGTGATTTCAAAAAATCCATGTTTTATACCAATTCTATTTTCTCATGGATCTTGTTACTTTGTGATTTATGACTTATGAACTACAATGATTTATTTTATGACTCAATATTTTAATATTTGTTATAGATGTAATGATTTTGAAAAGTTATGTTCATGTTCTTACATATATTTTTATTTTGTTTGATATTTTCCATGTTTTCCCTTACTGAGAATTTGACATCACCCCTTTTGATATATATTTTCCCAAGGATATGAATAAGGGTATTAAATAAGATGTTTAAAAAATGGTACTATTTATTAAGGAAGGAATAGAAGATTATTTAGATGTTTTATGAATTAGATTTTATGTTTACTACTTTCCAAAGACACTAAACTAATACAATCTTTAGGCTTCTGTTTATGTAATGTATTAAGTATTATGGAAAGATAATCTAATTTCTATGTACATCTTGCTTAGGTTAATTACAGTTGGTATCAGATTGAAGGTTTAGTCACCCTTTTTTATCTGGGATGTGAAAATATTATTGAAATACCTATAGATATTTCTAATGATATGTCCAAGGATGTACTATAGATTACCCTTTGTATAGGATACCATCCTAGAGATTTTGTGATGATAATGAATAACCTAGAATTAAATCTAATATATATTAGATTTATTTTTTTTTTCATAAATTTCACTTTCATATTAGTTTTTAACCTTTTCTTTATTTCTTCATATAATTTTCTTTATTGTCTTAGTCATTAGGAAGATATAGATTGAACATATCTAACATTGATTTTTTCAGATGTGGAATATACGGGAATTATGAAAACTTATTTCATTTATAGAAATTATATAATGTGAATCATTCTTGTCGTACATGTATTTGTTATACTACTGAGGATAAATAAATGTTAAATAAAATTTGAAAGTTATGGGTTGTTCTAGAATTATTGTTTACATTAAACATAATAACCTTGGTCAGATTAGGGTTTAGGATCCTTAATAAATTATTAATATTTTAATAATGACTATGATTATGGATGTTGAGTAATGGTTTTAGAATAATATTGGATGATTTATGAGTAAATTTTTCAGAATTAAAATATTATGTTATTCTAATAACAAAATATATATGTGTTTTCGGTATAAGTTTTTCATTAAAGATTGGAATGGATTTGTTGAGAAGTTATAAGGACAATGAAAATTGATTTAAGGGTAAGGTTATATATTTGTAGGACAAGTGATAAAGGTAAATATAACCCCTAATATGCAAAATATGTTAAGATTATGATGTTTGGTTTAATATATATTTGGATTTGAATAAGTAAATTGGGTGATGATAGTTTCTTGGGAAATAATTATGGATTTTTATTCAAGAGGTTTATTATATCATGGATAATGTATACTAAATTCTGGGACATGGGGAATATATCCAATAATATTATGAATAAGGAAACATTCATTTTTTCAATATGGATATATGATAAAACAGGTTATTATCAATAGAATTCATAATGAAGGTTTTCAAATGATTGGAATGTGACCAACAAGAGATAATTTATGATATATGTGAGATAAATGTTACCCCAATTTAGTTCACATATTTCTAATGTTTTGGATTTTCATCATTCTTAAGGATTGTAAGGTTATCCATTTTTGGTATGTATAAGTTAAACCTTGGATGATGTTTGTAATATTGAAGTATTATCTCACTATAAGAGTACTTATTCCGATTTGATAATATCTACTATCCTTTTTGTAGTTATAAAGGAAAATGGAATGAGGTATCATTCGATTTATATATATCATAATCTACTAACAGGTTTGTAGTGAAAAATTCAATATCATTTATTGGAATAAGTGATCATGTGGAAATGGATCAAAGAACAATGAAAGGATTAGATTATATATATTCAAGTAAGTATTTCATATCATTATTTAAATCTAGGGTAAAAAATCATCAACCCAATATTTTTACCCCTATACCTTCATTTCTAATGAGTGAAATGACCCCTTAAATCATCGTAAATTTATGGTTTTCTGATTATTAACTTCCTTCTAAACATGTTCTCTATCAGTCCCCATTATAAAATGATGGATTGATTTTTCATCTATATACATTTTTTCTCTTCCCACATATGTTATTATTTGTGGAATCCTAGTGAGGAGTTACTTTGTGTAACCATTATGTTTTTAACATTTTGTTCTTAAAATGTTGTT
Source organism: Viscum album (assembly GCA_963277665.1). Taxonomy (NCBI): domain Eukaryota; kingdom Viridiplantae; phylum Streptophyta; class Magnoliopsida; order Santalales; family Viscaceae; genus Viscum; species Viscum album. The sequence continues at coordinate 1,353,380,540 of OY728140.1, read as the reverse complement.
TATATAATCTTTTTTAATAAGTTGTATTCTATGAAAGAAACATTCAATTAGTAAGAATTTTATAGCCTTGAAAAATTTTGAGGGAGAAATTAATTTTAATGGGTTAGAATGAAGCTCTCATAGATTTTTATTTTTTTGATGTCTTTTGTTATACTCTAAACCAATATAATATTGCATAAAAAACAACACCAGATTAGCTTGTGGTTGACACAATTCTATTAATGGATTTTGTTAAATACAATTTCATGTTATTTTTATATAATATATTTCATTAAAAAATGATTATAAGTGAATAAATTAATATTATTATGTTTCATAATAACCTTTTCATTATAATGGAAGGTATAAAAATATTGACTTTTTATTAAAAAATAAATTAAATCAAAATATGTGAGTTTATAAAATAATAAAATCACTCTTAGTGGATATTTTTAATGAAATAAATATTTAATCTCTTTAATATACTATTTTAAATTAATATAATATTTTTATAGACATCATATAATAAATTATTAATATTTCCAGATAAAATATGTATTTAAAAACATTACAGTTTTTCCGCTATTTGATGGGGAACCTATTTTAAATCAAATTTTTTTGATACTTTTAAATATTTTATTAAACAAAGTAATCATTTTCATTAGAAGTGGGACAAAAAACTTTACATTGGATGAGTTTTTTAAATTTTTTCGATAACATTCATATTTAAATGGATAGTAAAAATACAATAAATTTAAATTGGACAAATCATTTTTCATCAAAATCGTTTATATGGTTAAATGAAATTATTGAATGGTTTAAAAGTATAAATATGATATATTTATATCATTCAATAAAATTTAGGTAATTGGAATTAATTTTACTTTTAATTTTTATGTAAAAACATTTCATTCTTATGCAATGTTCTAACTATTAAAATATCATTTTCCTTCCCAGAATGTTAACAATTCTAATTTATTTACTTGAAATTATGCAATTAAAATTTTGAAAAATGGATTCTATATTTTCAATAATTTGGTCCAAGTTAGTTTAATATGTTTTTTATTATATTATGACATGTAACAACATAACATTTTGTTTCAGGCAGTTAATGGTAAATTGGGTAATTTAGGTGATAAATTAAATTGATAAGGAAAATAAAATTATCCTAACACCTGCAAAAATTCAATTAGATGAGTATAAATCTACTCGTAACACCTAGGGATCAGAATTGAATCATTTTATTGGCTTTTTATAATGTAAAAGATATAGATATTATTAAAATAAAATAAAGTGATATGAAATTGACAAATGTCACCCTCTTGTTTCTTATAATTATAATATATTTAATATAGCAATAAAAATAATTAAATATAGATAATAAATAGTCTCTATAAAAAATAAAATTATATACATTATAATATGTTATTTAGAATATTTATAGATTATTCAATTAATTTAAAGTATTAAACAATGATGATTAAGAAATTATTTAATGGAAAATAATCAATACAATAATTTTATTTAAAATGATAAAAATCATTAAAAGAACAAAACACTTTAAAAAACCTTATTTTTAGATTAAATATATAAAATATAAATCCTGGGGTCTATTTATTGACCATTTGGAGCCATTTGAAAAATATTATGACACATATAATATTTTATTTAAAGTGATGTAAAAGTTTTCACATTCACGATTTAAGAAGTGTAATATTTTTAATATTAGATTTACAAAAATTAATATTCTATTATAAGTACTCCATTCAAATATAGTATATTTTTATTTATCATATTATTTTATTTTTAATTTTCATTAAACAAATAAATGTATTATATAATTACTTCAAACATATGTTGAAATTATTTTATCAAGGGAATTATTAAAATAATGTTACTAAAAATATTAAAATAAATATAAATTGGAATATATAATATATATAAATACATTTATAGATTCCCATAACCTCGTATTGATATAATGAAATATTTTTTTTCTAGGATAACAACTTATCTTGGTATTTTAAAAAAAATACAACAATTAAATATTGTCAAAATCGACACTATTGTTGTTTTATCAAAATACCGATTTATTAAGTTATTTAAAAATGATAATTTTTTTTAAATATATTGTAATAAATATTTCATGTTATTAAATTTTCTAAATTTAATATTTATAATTTAATTTATCATCATATAATTAAATTTGGTACCCTATTAATATTGAAATATTTTTTAATCATGTTAAAATAAAATTGAATAACTAAGTGATAAATTAAAATTATAAGGATTAAATGGTCTGAAAAGAATTTTCTAAAACTTATTAGATTATGATATTACAACCTTATATAATCTCATATAAAAAATTGGGAAATTTTAGTTGTTTTTGGAAGTGGAATTATTTTATTAAAAATTAATTTTTTTGGAGATTCCAAAAAGTGCCCCTCACCTCAATTATTAATGGGTACCTCCACCCACATAGTTTCACTTCACATTTAGACTTCATGATCATTCATAAACTTCCCATTTAACTTATAAAAATCCCTATTTACAATCTATAGGTTCACTTATTCTCAAAAGACCAACCATAGATCCTTGATGAGGATATTTAGAGAGAACATGTTGAAGAAGTGGTAATCTCTTCTACCGATTCATTAAAATTATTTATTCTTATACTTCCACTTATTGAGTGGTATCTATTATGAAGTAATAAATCCATTAAAAATTATATTATTCTATGTCATTATGGTTTTGAAAAAACCATATTACACCTTATATCCATCCAACGAATAATGAAATCACCTCATGTGTGTACATACGGTTTACCATCTCCAAACAATGGTGTAATCTGTGTTCACCCCCATATTACATGGATAGATAAAATTATGGAATATATATATATTACTATTATAACATGATATGGATTCTAGAATAAAATATATACCATCCATGTCAATACCATTTCATAATTATGGGAATGCTATCATCACTAGTGCGTACGTATGGCCTACCATCTCCACGATGTGATGCAATTCATTCTACATGTTCTTAATTAATGCATGATTACATAAATGATATGAATGAATAAATATGATATGTATTATACTTATATAATTATTTAAATTATATAAAAATATCATTTGAGGAGGAAGTTATCCATCAAGGCAGGCATTAAAAAATAATGAATTTAATACTCAATGGATGGGTAATAAGGTAACGAAACCCGGGTGATAATATCAACATAAATGTTTAATATTAATCTAGAATAAGTCAATGAAACCATTTAATTAATTATACAAGATATTATTATACAAACAATAGATAGGGGACCCTAGGTAAGGGATTATATTTGTCTCACTTTAATTTCAGTGTGACACATACCTTACACACCACCTATTTCATTTGTATATTGTTTATATTGAAAATTACTTTTTTATGGTTTTTATTGTGAATGATATGATATTTCCATATGAATATGATTTTTTTTATTTTTTGAGGAATATGATTGGACAGATTATAAATTTTTAAGTGATAATTTTACAATGTCATTATTATCTACGATTGTTTATATGGAAGTATTAGTTGGGGAATACATATGATTCACATAATTATTTATTAAATATTTAATATTATTTATGTTCTTATATAATTTTTAAAATTAAAATTTATAAATTGGTGAATTTTTATAACATTTTATGGAAAGAATCATTATTCGTTATTCTATATGAGATATGTTTTGACTTTTTTAAGAAAAAGAATGAGAAGACTATTTTTTAACTAATATGTCCTGAACCGATTTTTACAAAATCATAATGCCTTATTTCTATGAACCATCCCATAAATAATTTCATGTTTAATTTTTATTGAATAATTTTTCTTAAATTTTGTGTCATTTTGAGAAAATAAAATGTTTTCAAGAAGAAGGGATATATTCCTCAAGAATTAATATCATGTGCTATATCAAAATTATTTTCCATTAAAGATTGAATTCATTAATAGGGATATGTTTCAAGTATAATATCATTATTGTTCCTATGATTTAATTGTGCTTTTGATGGAATTATATTTATTAAATCCATTTTTACATGTATTATGTTATGGTGGAATGATGTTTAAAAAACCCATTTCTTTCCTTGTGTTATGATGAATTATGTTATTATTATTTTGTAAAAAATAATATATATTTAATTATGAGATGGGTGGGACCTATATCTACCTCCCATGAATTTGGTAAATATTTATATCTCCTTATATAGACATGACTGGAATGAAATGTAAATCTAATCAGTAATATTGGGCTCAAACAATAATTAAATATGGTTTAGTAATATAGGGCTTGAAAGAAAACTAAATACGGTTAAATAATAGAGGGCTAGAATGATAAGTAAATACAATTTAGTAATATAGGGGTGGAACAACAAGTTGATATTGTTCAGTACTGGTATTTTTCCACTATTATGGTCTTGGAAATGAGCCTTGTCTAATATATTAATTATTTTATATGCTTATGTGTTTTCAAAAATTCAATGTTTTATAGGAATGATAATTTATTATTTTTCTTATTCTATTATGATTTTATTATTATAAAATACTAATATTTATTTCATGAATCAAGATGTTGATATTTTTTATTCATTGTATGATTTTAGAAATTTATGTTCATGTGTTTTACACTCTTATGTAAATGTATTGTTTGATATTTTTAATCATTAACCTTAATGAGCATTTGAGCTCACCCCTTTTTATGTTCATTTTCCCCAAGAAATGACAAAGGGTAATAAGTAATTTGTGTAAAGAATGGGTTCTATTTATGGAGGAAAATGTATAAGATGATGTAGATGTTTTATGATCTAGTAGTTTATGTTTCCCAGTTTCTAGATATCGTAAGCTGATACATTCTTTGGGCGTATGTTTGTGTCATGTATTATGTATTCCGAAAATGTAATGTAATTTCCATGTATGTTAAGCTTAGTTACTTTAAAAGAATCATCCCAGGTATACTTCTATATATTCAAAAGGCCTTCAGAAGTCATTGGGTGCTGAATTAAACTTCAGCCTATCTTTTCATTCCCAATCAGATTGGAATTCAGAACAAACAATTCCAACATTAGAGGCTATGATACGTACTTATTAAATATATTACAAGGGATGTTGGGATCATAATAATTATTTGGATAAGTTATATTATAATAACTATTTTAATCCGTGTATACCGATGGTAGAATTTGAGGAATTAGATAGATAATGGTGTCGAAACCCATCTTTTTAGTATGATATCGTAGAATAAATGTTGATGGGATGAGAGTTGGTAGAGAAATGACATATAATATTAATTTGATTCTGTGAAACATGAGGACATACCATATTTGTTCGAAAAGTAATGTAGACCACGATATGATTGTTTTTTTCTTTCGAGGTCGGAGATCGTGTTTTCTCAATGTTTCTCCAGGGAATAGTTTCATGTGTTTTGGTATTAATTAGAAGTTGTGTCAATGGTTCATTGGACCCAATGAAATCCATGATAATGTGGGGTCAGTTTCATACCATGTGGATTTTCCTTCATGTTTATCCATGTTATATAATGTTATTCATGTTTCAATCTTATGAATGTATATTCCAGATCCGTCTCATATTTTGAGTACAGAAGTTGTTCATTTAGAAGAGAATCTTTCATATAAAGAACAACCATGCCAAATTATTGACTATAGAGAGAATTTTTTTCTAAATCATCTGATTCATCAGTTTATGGTATCTTGAAAAAACCATATGTTTAAAGATAAGATATTTGTATATGAAAATTCTATGTGAAAAAAATACAACAACTTGTTTGATTACTAAATAAAATTGTGAGGAAACAGTTTCTGAAAGGAGGGAAGAATCTAAAAACCCAATTTACAATACAATAAGTTTATATTAATTTATAAATGTTTTTTCATTCATTTATTTTATTTTATAAGAACAATATAATTATAAATCTTTCTTTATGCTTAAAAATTATTTTTTTCTCATAAAATAGTTTTACCACCTTTTGATGAAACCCCATTTTAAGAATAGTTTCTAGCATTGTTATAAGTTATTTTTGGATGAATACTAATATTCCATGGAATCATGACATCGATTTTTTGTTTGGATAAATATTTTTGTATTTTTTTCAAAAATATTCATATTTTAATGAATAGTGAAATATACAACATTTTAATTCAAAACTAAATTTTTTTGTTATCTATTTATATATTAAAATAGACTTTAAATAGTTAATAAACTATATTTAGGTTATATTTTTATCCTTTAATCCTATTTTATGTAATTTTAATCAATTTAAATTTAATGTTAGACATAAAAACGTTTCATACTTTTGATCATTTCACATTAAACCCTGCTTTTTTGTTCTATCTGTGGAATTAATTATAAATATAATTTTTCAAATTCATTGAATTTAATTATGTAAATATGATTCAATATTAAAAATTATAAGTTCCAAATTAGGTTGTAGGTGAAATTAAATTTCATGGTATAAAAAAAATTTACAAAGGAAAATATTATTTATCACGGTATAGGTAAAAAATGAAACATGTTTAAATTAAAAGGGTAAATGATTAAAATATCATAAAAATAAAACCTTAAAAATAATTTTGAGTTGTGTCTATAAGAAAACCATTCTAAAAAAAATGAATTAAATTTCTACTTTTTTAAAATTAATTCCACTTCAATGTGGTTATCATTAAATATAAAATAGTCAAATATTTAATCTATTGAACCCACCTCTACTCATGTATAAATACCACACCTCACCTCACCATTCTAACCTAAACATACACATAGAAGCTAAAATATGAACCCAAACCTCTCTTCATCACTCTACTAACTTCTAAGTGCTTCTATAATCACTAAAATACCAAATCCAAGGTCCTCAATAATTTTTCCAGGAGAGGATATTCAAGGGGTAATTTTCTCAATGTAACTATGTTAATTTCTTTACTATTACTACATTCATCTCACCTCCATAATTAATAAATTAAGTTTAACCCCAACATCATTTATATAATTTATAGTAGAATATTTCATATAAATTTCATTACTCATCTCCTCTTATTCAATGAATCAATATTGTTTTCCATTTTCGGTCAGTTAATCTCCTCTGGGAATAATGTTTTTCTTACTTTTTCAATTACCATCTTCATGGATGGTGTTAAAACTACCTTTATGGAAGAAAAATATTCTAATATATCTATTTTATCCTATTTAATATTCTTTAATTTAAATATTAAACATGCTTTCATGATTTTCATATTGTGGTTATATGATAACTTTATTTGGGGATGTCTGGATAACAACTTCATCAAAACTATGTGATTCGTTCTAACATAAAAGTGAATGTAATAAGTATTTTTTTAGTATAAAAATATTATAAAAATTATATAATATGGCTAAATTAATTATATATATATATTTACAAATTTACATAAATTTCATTTAATTTCATTCATTCAATACGATCGGAAAAATGAAAATAGCGTTCAATTGTATGTAAAACCTACCATCTACATGAATGATGTTTCTAGATTATCTTTGAATATTATTATAATTATTTATATAATTATTATATAATATATTTATATCATGTTTTATATTCTGGGGATGATGGACTTATGACCACAATGACTATTAACATCTTATCATGTTCACTTTTAACTCTTGTACCGAATATTGACAAGGTATCCGATATGAACTTAAATAATTATATATTTTTTTATTACATAGTAAAAAGTTGTATAAGTAATATAATATTCATGATTTTTTTTAAATAAACTATAAAATAAATTATGTTTATTATTCAGGAATGTAAGGATTTTACTTGAAGACTCAGACTCAACATAAGAGAATGTTTTATCCCAATTTCCATTCATTGGGTTAAATTTATTCTTCTAGATTATATCATTAAACTATTATGTGTGAAATGAATTTTGAATTTCATATAATTTATATATACTTGTTTTGTTTGTATTTATAATTAAAACACATAATCAAAATATTTTTTTGTCAAAATAATCATTGTATGTTATTTCTTCTCAATATCCTTTATTTGACTTATTTCTTGATAATATGCACCTTTATTATTTTATAAGGTGTATATACAACCACTATGACTTTTCGTATCCATGTATTATGTAAACTATTATTATTTAATGTTTTGGTAATTATATTCATTCATGTATATTAATATTTAAATGTTCAAATTGTTATTGGAGACCTTAAACATTTAAATATTTTATTATCCAATATTTTTCATCATGATATAAATTTAAGTAGTTATTTATATGGTTAAAAATGACTATACATGTATTTTTATGTATATCATTAATTATATTAAATTATTTTTAAAATGAATCTTTTTTAGGGAGTGTTTTTATTTATGTGCAAACGACCAAAGGAATGTTTTTGTTTTTAGATATACAGATAAAAAAACTTCTTCATCGCTATAACCATTTTTTGATACATGGATTACTCTATAATCCTTGATTTCTATAAAAGATAAATGAATCCTTTTTTTATCGTTTTGGGTGTTTTTGTATTGAAAATAGTTGTCAAAATGGTTTTCAAAATGGATTTACTTTTTCAATATCCTGAAATAATTTCTTCTGATTGAAAAAGATATTTTATGTAAATGATGATAATTGGAATATTTTTGGATTATATAAAGGTAATTGGATATTTGATTAGTGGTTGCATGATAAAGAAAATATGGGTGGATTTAGGATAAACCACGAAAGGGTGGTCAGATTATAACCTCCAAATCATTGAGTATGGAAGTCGGTCGTATGTATATTATATTTGTAAGAGTGATATGTATGGAAGTCAACCATATGGTTCTTCCATTTAAGAAAAATTATGTCATATGTTACCTCTATAAGTGAAATGTGATTTCTATGTATTCTATGTTAATGTACTGATTAAAAAATGGTAAGTAATAATTATATACTCAGAGAAATGTTTTTACTACTTCTTAACAGTAAAAGTATTACCTTCTAACAAATTATTAATTGTTTACACATTTTTGAAAGACAAAACATTTTACATCTTTGTGTATTACTTACTGAGGATCCTATTCTCAACCTAGGTTAAATAATATTTTTCACATGATTTAAGGGATATTAGAATCATATATGGAATAAAGGTAATTGTTAGAATGGGTGAACCTGAAAATAAATTTTTTTTTATTTTTAATATATTTTGTTTAGTGAATAAAAGGATAGTTAGAGGAAATTTATACCCTTAAATATATTTGTTGTTATGTGATAATTATGGTCTAATTCTACAAAATATTAATTTTAATAGAGTTTCGGAATGTAATGAAGTGAATTCTAAAATTAATTTATTATGTTATGTAATGAATAAGGCCAATAATTTACAAAAACATTTATCATCTTCCAATAATAACTATAACTCCATCAATGAAATGTTAATTAATTAATATTATTAGATAACATGATTTTGAATGAATCCATTTTTCTGATTTTCTCATCAACCATTGATGGGGATACATTCAACTATTTGGGAGTCCATAAAAAATTTTTATTCAAATAAACATAAATTTTCATCATATATGTAGTCATAAGTAGTCGATTAATATTTATAGGAAAAAAGATGGGTAATAAAATTTTACTATTTATTGAATATTTTACTTAAAAAAATAAAAAAGTAATTGTGATTCAATGTAATTTGAAAACTCAATGAATTGCAAGAAACACAATTTTAGGAGTAGTAGTCATGTATTTTAGCATAATGACGTATTTCAAATAAAATTCTTATTAAAATTAAATGAAGAATATTTATATTAAATTTAGTAGTTAAATTCAATAAGTATTTGAGAAAATGGTACGTGTAATTTAAGAATAATATCATCACCATTGAGTAGTAATCAGTAATCATGAAAAAAATATCATTTTTTTAATTATTAAAAAATTTGTTATATAAAAAAACAATTACCTATATTGGAAACAAAATATTTCATTATAGGAAATAATTTCAATAATGTTACCGGTTCTTGGTCATAATAATATGATAAAAAATTGAAATTTTGTGTATTATCTTTCTTTCTTCTTTATGATCCTCATTAGGATAAATATATATAATAACTTAGACATTTCTAAACATATATGTCACATAATTTAAATGAATATTTGTTACATATTACAAATATACTCTGACAATATCAATTGTATAACTCTGTTGGATATATGGGAAAATAAAAAAATTGTTCATTGAGGTTACACAACATCTCCCACTTTTTGATTCTTTTCTGGAAACCTTATCATAAGTAACACACATAATACCTGTAATCATAACCTGGATACTAAAAAAACATGAAATCATGACCTCATAGTATATATAAGTGTAAAAAATTGAGATACAATATCATAAAATGAGCATAAGGATATGATTACATTACAATATCATTTTGAAACATCCACTTATTATAAATGGTCATAATTTTGATTCATGTCAAAATTATTACATGTTAATTAGACATAAAATACAAGGAAATCAAAGGAAATAATTCCCTAAAATAATAACTTTGACATAATACTAGGAATTGGGTCATATAAAATACTATATAATATTCATTTATAAAGTATTCAAGGCTCACTTTCAAGGATTTCATAGTGGAATGGGTTCACTCCCTAGTGTAATATAATAGAAATTGTTTACTCACATGACCATTATAGAGGACAATGTTCCTTTATAAATATAGTTCAAAACTCATTACAGGCCTATCTATATAATTATTTATTAATCAATACCAAATACATTGTAGGGAGATATATGTCCCCCAATCCACATAATGAAAATAAAATTTATGTATGGTACAAGATTATAAGAAATGAAGAATATCATAACCAAAGAAAAAATGGGTTTTTGAAACATTTATTCAAATCAAAACCTATAGAAAATAGTCATGTTTGATAATCATTTCATAATTTAGTCGTATCATAATTAACATAATTTAGATGTTTTCATAATTATTATATCATTTTATAACTTATAGAATTAAAATAGATATAAAAAATTTAATTTCATAATAAACAAAAAAAATTTAGAGAAATTAAAATAATGGTACCCTTGGATTAAATCCCCATAAATGCATAAGTAACCTCAAAGTATGTCATATTAGATGGATAAGAATTTTGAAAAATCATTTTGGACATGTCATTATCAAATTAACATTTCATTGACATATAATTGTAAATAATAGAAAACCATAAAATATTTTGTAAACACCTGTCATTAAAAATATACTGGAAAAAATATAATGGTAGTACAATATACAATTTAACATATTTGTAAAGTAAATATACTTTCATCAATAAATTGGAAAAATTAAAACATAAAATATTTTTAATATAATTTTCATTTAAAGGATGCATGAAAACATAAAAAGATAAATTTTTAAAAAAATTAAAACATTTCTTGTGGAAAATATCATTTCTTAATTGAAATTCAGAATATAAAACATGAAAAATATACTACTTTTTTAATTAAAATTGACTTCAAAAAATATAAAATAATTTTTTAAAAAACAATTAATATATTTCATTATTAAACAGTACTTTTCCTATTTAGAAACCCTTTTTTAACATAAATTATATTATAAGTCATTTTTATTCAAAATAACCATGGTTAAATGTGAGAAAATCATTTATTTTTTTTAAAATTCCCAGGGAATATATCATTCCCCATTGATAAAACAAATATTATCAAATAAAACATTTTTAAAATTCATTTCATATAATATCTCCTTGACCTATTATAAATAAATATTCCAAATAATTGTTGATTAAGATGGAGAATATTTCTGTTCTTTTTTTACAAATTAAAATAAAAATTCCATTCACATTTTCCAAAAAAAAGAAAAATGGTAGTTAATGACTATGTTATATGAATATTATTTAAAAAAATTCAAAAAAAAAATTCAAAAAATATTTTTTATATAATTTTTATATTTTAAAAACAAAATATAGAATTTTTTTTGAACAAAAGGTTTATAAAAACATAATTTCGAAAAAATGGATGATAATGATGATTTTCCATAAATGATATTTTTTTTACTATTGATAACATAAATAATGTAAAATTAATGGCAAAGAGTTATTATCATTATATAAATAGAGGATAATAAATTCCATGAGTTTATTTGTTGATACATCATATTATTACATCCATAGAATAATTATGGTAAACAATCCTGATAAATAGTGAGACTATAACACATAACTCTTTCCAAACATGTAACATTGAATCATATTCCTGATGAAATTATAAAATTTAATGAAATATAGAATAAAATATAAATAATTAAATTCATGATATTTCATTTCAAAGGATATTTATATATACCTCATATAAGAGGATTAGTTTATAACATTAATTATGAGTGAAATATGGAAATTTGAGACCAATAATACATATCCACTTTAGTAGATTTTGACCTATAAACCACATTAAAACGATATCATAAATTGGATATTTAAATCCCCTTAAAAATATTTATTATAATCATAAAATTCATTCATGGGTTTATATGAACCACTTAAATGAAACACATTGTGAATATGGCATGTGTCTCATAGGAAAATAAAAGTGAGACGGTTCTCTCACCACAAGTATCGACTTCCATCGAATAGGTTAGATTCTCTAGTATATTATATAAGATTATTTTATTTATATTAAATAATAATAAAAATAATTTTCAAACCATATATTATATACTTATGACCTTTCAATGATAATTTATTAACACTTCCTTGTAAAAATTAAAATTCAGGTAATAAATCCTTTATTTCTCATATATGTTTTGATTTTTTACTTTTATTCTAATTAAATTTATCTTGGTTATATAATATCTATAATTTTAAAATATAAATACAGACACACATATATATATATATATAATATTTCAATTAAAATTTCATTTATAGTGTTCCATATAACATAGTGATAGAAATTGAAATACAACGTTCATGGATAGAATTGGTAATACATATGCATGAATGATGTTTCCATTATCCCAATCAATAGATATAATGAAATTTATTTAATATATTACCATATAATAATCTTTTTTAAATGTATTCCACATATATTCATTAAACAATTCCATATTACCTTCTATTTAAATCATTAATTAATCACATCAAATTGTGTGATATTAGTCCACCATACACACGAATGATGCCATCATATTACCACTGCATGGAATGTTTGAATGAATATGTGATATAATTATTAAAATTGAATAATAATATTGAAAATATTATATATAGACAATAAATCCATCATTATTTAGATCATTGGTAGGCGGTGATGTAAAATAAATAACATTGTTTCGTGGGTCAGTGGTCTGACATACACACGAATGGTGATTTAATAACCCATTTTATTGTAGAGGAGAAAGATTAAGGTTATTAAAATAAAACATAACATATTAGTTTTTATAATATACATAAGGTATTATATTTTAAATAGATTATTAATAATTGTATGAGGTAATGGAAGAAATAAAATAAAATTACTAGTTAGGGACGTTACCTCTTCTTCAGATAGCTACTTTTGGTTTTCACCAAGTGGTTCCATAAGTTGTATTTCTGAAAACAAATTCTCTTTACTATGATATTTGTTAATTAATTAATTAATTTTTCTAGGTCTTGTCTTATCAAAATGTTATTGAATGAGAAAATAGTAGATGACAATGGTTGGCCTTTTATATGTGAGTTTATTGGCACACTTATAAATATAAATGATAATGGTATCAATTTTTTCACAATACATAGGCTAAAAAAGTTTTAATGTATATCATGGAAGAAATAAATTATTAATATTTTTGTATAATTGGTTTTTAAAATATTTTGGGTGCTTTATAACCCTAATCAATTTAGTTTTACTCCATGATAAACCAATTTTTACCATAACCAAAAAAACTAAATTTTATTATTCACAAAATTTATTATAGAAAATATTAGGATTCCTTTATTACATAACATAAATTATTAAAATTCCATATATTAAATACATGTTTCTAAATTCTATTCACACATTCCAAATAATGAAATTAAAAATTCCATCTGCAGATGGGTTGATAAGGTGATTTTTTAAGAAGAAAGTGTTCAAAAGTTGAAAAATTTATGATATCAAATTTTAATATAAAACTGATTCCAATAACTTAAATAAGATTAATAGATATAAAATTGAACTATTTTTACTTTTTAAATGATGTTAAAAAAAAATTATGTTTCTAAATGCTTTATAATAAACTTTAATTCTTAATAAAGATATATATTTTCCTATTGATTAAATAATTTATATTTTAATAAATTTATAAAAATATTTATAAGACTGTAACTAAATAAATAATTAAAAAAATTTCTTTTTTAAATTAAATTTTCTAAAAGAAATAATAATTAATTTCAATTAAGTGTGAAAATATGAAAAAGTTACTTTTTAGAAAAATTTTACTTTTATACATTAAATAGAATTTATTCTTAACTCTTATCTAAAAAACATATAAAATTAATGTTATAAATTATATTTAATAAAAAATATATAAATATCATCAAAATCATTCACTATTTTTTTAATTTTTAAGGGAAAATCAATTTTTTCCATAAAAATATTTTATTTATAATAAATGTGACCTCTGTTTTCAGAATAAATTTATATTAATTTATAATTCAATTGAAAAAAAATCATTTTATATAAATTACTTAACCATATATATTCATAATTTAATAAATGATATTTATACCAACCATTCTAAATTTAATATGATTAGTATCATAATTAATAATGATATATTAACAGTAAGGAACATTTTGATTAAACTCGATGTTTTGGGTAAAAAAATATAAATGTGTTGTTATGTGTCAAAAAAGATTCAATTAATATTTTATGGGACTCAAAATATAAAAATATAAAATTTATATGACAAGGAATGAAAATATAGGGGTGTTACATTCTATCCCCCTAAAAATGTTTATTCCTTATATATTAGTTGCTTTCGTGACACCAACTAATGATATATTTTCCTCTTTACATCCGTAGGTTCCCACATAAATGTCTTTAGATGGTTGTTTCACCGCAAAATAATTAATAAGTGGGTGTGCTTGTTTCAATGAATATTCTCTGTATGATCAAAATCCCCTCAATTTTTTCTTTATAAGAATGATCTTTCTCTAGCTGTACAACCTGTAAGTTCAATACATGGGTTGGATATAGATTTTATAAAATCATGAGATATGCCTGGAAGAATCTAGATCCTAAGATATTTTTTGTTGACGAAACAAATGATAATCTACAACACCATTATGATCATATATGTTAATGAGCCTGATAAACCTAGGGAATAGTGTTCGCTTTGTTATACATGAGAGAAATTAGAAGAAAAACATCATAATGAAAATAATATTTTATTTACCACCAATGATTACCATCATAAATTTTCTATCATATATTTAGTCCCCTTATGGGTTAATGAATTATATAACCTTCCATGAAATTTTATTTACAATATAAAATCCCAATAGATTACATTTATCAATATCATTTGAATATGTTATTGTTTTAAACATCTTTCTATACCGTATATCATAAAGACCCATCTAAATGGGTTGGTAAATATTTTTTTATAAAACTCAATTAGAGAAATATTTTATTCTCAAAAAACGTGTAAATCCCTTCCACAAGATCATAGGAGATCCATCAGGGGATTAATTTTTATCTTTTACATACCATCTATCGAATGATGATATGCAGTGCCGAATTGAAGCTCTATATCCCAAAAATCATTGTAAACCACATATATCAATAATAAAAAAAGAATGTTTTATACTATGAAATATGTAACACATCATTATGTGGATAATGTAATGACACAATACTTTAAAATATATTTTTCATTAATAATTTCAAATATGCATGATAGAAAGCTTAACATGGGACACCATACTAAAATGAGTTGATGAATATTGGTGGAATATTATTAAAAATGCAATGTGGAAAATGAAAATTATTTTTAATTAAGAGTATTTTACCCATGAATAAATTGAAATATTTAGAGGATATAGATATATAATGGTAAAATATAGTATTTTAGATGATGAACTAATATATTATTATTCTTCAAATTAAAAATTTATATAAAAAAATATTTAGAATAGTTATTGTTTAGAAACATAAACAATAATTATAATATGTGTTTTATATTATATATTATTTTACTAGAAATAATTCCATATATCATATAATATAAAGTAGATAAAATTTACTATTTTGTTGAGTTAGAATAAAAATGATACCTTATGTTGAGTATTATTAGGTAATATGTTTTCTACAGACATTGAAAAATACTTATATTTATTAGAAGTATAACATTTAAAAAATTAAAATAATTAAAGACTAAAATAATTTTTTTAAAAAAATTATAAAACATATATAAATTTAATGAGAGAATTTTTTTATTAAACTGAAGTATATTTCTTTCAAACAATTAGTAATATTCTATTCTAAATATTTTTCTTATTCAATATTAATAAAATTATCATTTCATCCCTTAAAAAAATTATATAAATAAAAATGGATTTCATATTATATATTTGAATGATAATATTATTTGATATTTTAATTTTAATTTTGGTCATTAATTTATTATTATTATGATTACTTTGAAAACCCCTAAAAATTGTCAAACTAGTATATTTAATGAATTTTTTTATTGTTATTGTGTAATTATATCAATATCATATCAAATAATATATTTTCACTGAGGGGTATAATATTACATATAAAAACATATAAAATTTCATTAGCACACATATAATTGGTAACTAATTCTGAACATCTTGAAGAAAGAATAATGGTGAAAACACTATTTTTCTTTAAAAACAGTTTTTTCTATATATAAGTTGTTTTCATATAATATAATTTCTATATAAATATAAATTGAATTAAATTAACTATTCATTGTATTAATGTTAATTACATAAACATTTATTAAATACATATATTTTTTTTAATTTTTAAAATATTACTTTTCATTTTAGAAAGCTATTTTCATAGGTAAAAACCAAAAAATGTAAAAGTAAAAAATAAAAAATGACATAGAAAATATATTATACATGTGTGTAAAATACATTGAGGATGATTTATTTAATCATGATCTACCCAAACATAATTATTTCGATATTCTATATTTTTTAACACTTGATTATTATAATGATATCATTGGAGTGTGTATTCAAAAGTGCAATTTATCCATACATAAAATGGGAAAATTCAAAACATTAATGCCACCCCCATTACATTGAATTTCTTTTTGAAACCAAACTATTTTTATCCTCTTGAAAATCTCTCCCATTATCATTATCCTAATGTAAAAATTACTATAATGACCAAATAATTTAATTCTTTTAAAAAATATATATAATATACCTCATAAGAAAAACCCATCATAAAACAACCACAAAATATTAGTAATAAAATATTAATAGTTCCTTAAAAAAATCAAATATTTAAATGCAATAATAATTATTACCAATATACAGTAAGTAATTAATATAAGTAAATATTATAAATATAATTTCAAATAAAAACTATTTAATTATACTATATATTTTCATTATTAACAATATAGAATTTTTCAAATTAAAATTATATGAAGATGTAAATATATATATACTGTAGTCTTAAAAAAATATTAGATAATAATTTTTTGTGATGTTTTCCTATCATAATATATATTATTTGGATTGAAAAATTACTTATTTTATTAATTACGCAAAAAAATTTGAGATTTTTTTATTTAATGAATAATATGATATTTTTAAAACTCATTCAAAAATAAATAATATTTTACTGTATAATATACGATTTTAGAGTATAATAATAAATTTATAAACCTAGTTAGGTAATTTTGAACATTAATGTTTACATTAAATGAAAATTTATTTTCAATTGTTTTTTATCTAATTATAATATGATGAAATAAAACTTCTCAATTTATTTATATTAAAATGAATCCCTTCTAAATGAAAAATATTAATTTTAAATTAATTATAATAAATTTAATTGATAACTCTAACCTAATTTTAATTCATTTTGCTTAAATATTTTTTTTAAAACACGATTTCTATCTTATACAAGGTATGATGTTTAGATTAATTTTAGAAATATTAAAAATATAATTTTATTAAATTTATAGTATATTTGAGATAATATATTTTTTATTTTATATAGAAATTAATATTTTCATTATAAAATTTTGATTGTTATGATTAATTATTATAATAACAGTAATGATGGAACAATTTTTTGAAATCATCATTTTACCAATATCCATTAATTTATAGTGATTAAATTTAATTTAAATTAATAAAAAAATGTATTATATTTTTAATAAAATAAAAATAAATAAATAGAATCATAATCCTAATTTTCTTTTTTAGTAAATTAAAAAAGTTAAGAAATACTATTTTTTAAAATTTAATTATCTAAAAAATCATTTTTATACATAATTTATTTCAATTAAAATTTTAATTATCAATTATATATATTTTTAATTTGATAAAATTGATGTAATTTTTTATACAAAAGACACTAATTTTTTAAATGGGTAAAATTATATGTTTATTAAAATATAAAATTGCATAGTTTCCAATGGCCCGAAGGCCTTCATTTTTTATTGATTTTTGATAATCCACGTTTCAAGGAGTGAGGTGGAACCCTTATAAGGCCCGTATGCGTAAGTATTACATGACCCGTAGGCCATAGAGGAATTCATTTTCCCGTAGGCTTCAAACATTACAGACAACCCAGACTAACTACTTGGAACTGCTCGTCCCCAGCATCTTCATCATGAAATCAACCCTCCACCTTCACATGGTTGTTCGGCTAGGCATTCCCGTGCATGCACAGGCTTGTCCCGATGGAAGGTGCCATACCCTCTCATTCTTGCAATCCATTTAGATTCTACTGTGGTGAAAGCTCCTTGCTCATCCTTCTTGTAGAGCTTGTTCTTCGTAGGCCTTCTGGTTTGCATCTACACTTAAGGTGGCCCGAAGGCCTTGAGGTGGCCCAAAGGCCTTACTTACCCGAAGGCCTGGGTGGCCCGAAGGCCTTAAAGGACTCGGGGACCAAATCGGTGGCCCGAAGGCCCAAACGGGGGCATATTTTCAGATGCTACAGTGCCAAATAGTACCTGCTATAGTTCCCACTACAGTACCTACTACAGTACTGAACAGTTCCCGCTACAGTACCTGCTACAATACTGCTACAGTACCCAGAAATAATTTCTCCGCCTGGATTTGATCTCAGGTCTCCCGGATGCACTTGTAGAGTCCTTACAAACTGGGCTAAGGCTCATATGCATATAAAATTTCATAGTTAAAAGTTAATTACATAATTATAATATAATAGAAAATACTTGTTAAAATAAAAGTAAAAATTATAAAATATTTAAAAAATGTGTGTAACCACATGGGGTTTCAATGGTAGACCCAAATAATAACCCATTTTCCAATCATTGGATCTATTCACTTTGAAATAGAATAATGGAATTATTAAATTTTAAAAGGGGTCTTCCAAAAGTTCCCTTTCCCCTCTTATAATAGGGGTTCACATACAACCTTTCAAACACAAACCAACCTAAATAATTCTTTCATGGATCATTACCCATTATTTAACACCCCAACCCCAGTTACCCAGAGTAGGTGTAGTATTTCAATACATTAGAATGATTATAAGGAATCGAGTCCTGAAGGACCGATCAGTTTAGTAGCCTTGAAAATAGATTACATACCTAAAGTTCAACATTTCAACCTGAAAAGAAAAACAACAGTAACTTATTCCATTATAAATGTCCAAGCATCTTAGATTATGCATGCTTGTCACTCATAACTAACTTCTTCATATCCTTGGAAAATAAAACATAAGAAAGGGGTGAGCTTAGATGCTTAGTAAGGGTAAATAATTTATCCAAAGCTAGAAACATTTAAGGCAAAATGTGTAATAAAAACAACATCCTTTCAATCATAAACATGAACATAATATTGAAAAAATAAATCAGACATTACCATATAAATATTCACATGGATATTCTACTAGCCTAATAATCACTTGTAATAACTAATTTCATAATGAGCGAATGTACAGTACCAGAATTTATGTTTTGTGTCAAGGACTCGTACTGGGACCTAGGGGATTACTATAACCGGACCCCAACCTAGAGAGCCTATATAATTGGACTCCAACCCAGAGAGCCTCTGTAACCAGACTCCAAGCTAGAGAGCCTCTGTAACCAAACTCCATCCAGGAGAGCCTCTGTAACTGAACTCTAACCTGGAGGGTCTACTGTAACCCTACCCCAACCCAGAGGGCATACTTTTACTGGTCCCCAACCCAGAACAAACTAGTCCAAAACAGTCTTCTTAAGAAGAGGTTGAAATATAACATAAACATTCGTATTAAAACTACCACATGAATTGTCAATAATTTAACCCTAAACCATTAAAGGCATAAAAATAACTCATCCACAGTAAAAAAAGAACACAAAACCTTAAATACAACATGGAAGAATTGTATCATAATATATCAACTTTATACAAGTGTAAAATTTATCAAAGGATGTTAACATAGATGAAATCAAAATTATTTGAGAGAAATATATCTTTCTATTTTGAAATCTTTTAAGAGTCACATAATTATAAAGAAAAAATTTATTTTGAAAATATTCTTATAAGTTTTTAAGGGAAGCTTCGATGATGTTATAACGGTGGAAAATATCCGCACCAGCCGTATAAGTCAAAAAAAAACATTCTTACTTTAATTTTTTTGAAAAGGTTATAAAGTACCTTGTTCAGAAAATGACGAAAAGATTCCTTTCAAAAACATATAAGGTCAAATAAGGGTATAAATGAATTTAAAAAATTTTCTTGTAAATAGTAAAAATGTTTTGAAATACATTTTAGGAAACATGGATGTGGATGATAAAGAGGTCCTAGTAGATAATTACATATAAACAACCTTAGATAATGAAGATATTGTAGAATTGACCCTTACCATGAACTTTCCTTTAGTCGAGGGAACATTTAACCTCTTCTATAATTACCATTATATGTTATTAGATTATACCAAAACCATATTCATATTTATTATATCATAAATGATTCATTTATGACGTTATACTACCTATTTAATAATGTTTTTCATGTAAAATTTTCATTTCCAGTAATATTCGCTTTCTTTATCGTATGTATTTTTATTTGTTATTCTTGATCGTATAATTTAGATAATGATTTAAATTCTTCCAGAATAAAATCCTTGACTAATATATCATATATATTTATAATATATATATTTATAACAGATAGATAATTGAAATGGAAAACACCATTTATGGAGGAGGTAGGTCATACGTAGTATAAACGCTGTTTCTATTTTCATATCGTATTGAACGGAAGTAAGTGAATAAGATATATGTAAGTATATATATATATATATATCTAGTAGAATTGTAATTTCATATATTATATTCTTATTATTAATATATATTTTTATAATTGTTGATGAATGGTGAACGTGGAAATGAATCTCATCGCGTCGTGGAGACAGTAATCTATACGTACGCATGAGCGACAATATCATTTCCTTAAATGTGTGGAATTGGATCATATATTAATTTTACAATGACATTATCATGTTATTTTAATTATTTATATACATATTAATCATCATAATATCCATCCAAATAATATAGTATTGAATAACAAATTACTCCATGATGTGGAGACGGTAAGCCGTACGTACTCACGCATGGTGAAATTATCATTCATAGGATGGGTAGAATAATGAATATGGTTGTGACATATTTATAATAACATAATAGTATATATAAGGTAATGGATTTATAATTTTTCTATGGTAATAACAAATAACGTGTAAGTATAAGAAGAAAAGAACTCGAAAGAGGGTGGTGAAATCATTACCTCTTCTTCGGATTCTTCCTTTTGATTTGATCAAAAGGGCTCTTTAGATTGGCTTTATGGCCAAAGGAAGGACTATATAATGATGGTAGGATATATGGGAGGATATTTTGGCCAGGGTTGGCTGAGCCAAATGGCTTTGGATGTGTGAATTTGAGAGAAGGGGAAGTTCTCTTTTATAAGAGGGGTGAGGGGCACCTTAGGAAAAACTTAAAATATTATTTTTTAATAAAATAATTTTTGGTTTATAATGGCTCAAAAACGAATTATTTAATGGATAAGGTGGCTATGTGTCGAAAAACACTCAACCAATAGGTTTTAGATAGGTATGGTTCACTATATTAACCTTATCTTTTAGATTAAACTCTTAGTTAAATAGTTTGACATTTAACATGTCTCTTTGTATTTTTATATTATATGGTTAATAAACTTACAATAAACATCAAAGAGAACACAAAGTGGTTAATTAATGACATATATAATATTACTTAATCCCATTGGCCTATCTTTATATTTTTAGGAATAGAATACCAATTAATAATATAATATTTGTTTTAAAAACTCTTTTATGTCCGTTTTGATACTATTTTGTAGTTTTGTTTTTCTAAATTCATAACAACGTTATTACTTATAAAAAAATTCATTTAATCAACCCTAGCATTTAATATTAATCTTTAAATTTTATTGAATTCATAAAAAGTCACAAATTACATTTATTTGGGTATTTATAATATCATTTATTTGATTGTTTCATTAATAAGGAAAACACTACATCATTATTGTGTCATATATATATATATATATTTTATGTCTAGAAATTATAAATAAAATATTTTGACGTATAAAATATTCTTATATTCCCAATGACTATTTATGGTAGAATATATCAACTATATAACCTCATATAAAAATTATTTTACTAAAATATATTTGCTTTTGTTATTTTTGTCGTTACTTTAGATTATTTAATATAAAATGTCATTATCACTCCCAAGTGGATCTATGGGGTCCTAAAAGAATCTCAAATATGCCCATGGCCGGATATGTATCATCAAAGGGGTTTAGGACATGTGTTAGGTTAATTTAATATTATTATAATATTATTTTTTAACCTTATTTACTGGATTTACCCCTTTAACCACGGTAAATAAAATATTTACTAAAGTAAATATTCTTA
Organism: Viscum album; assembly: GCA_963277665.1. NCBI lineage: Eukaryota > Viridiplantae > Streptophyta > Magnoliopsida > Santalales > Viscaceae > Viscum > Viscum album. The sequence goes on along the minus strand of OY728140.1, from coordinate 1,353,357,356 downwards.
ATGTCTAAAAATAAAAGTCACCAATTTACACAATTCAAACCTTCTAATTACAAATATGTAATCCATTTTTTCAAATTAATAACACAAAAGTGGAATAAACTAATTTAAAATTAATTCTCGTTGTCAAAACAAAAAGCGTTTTTTTATAAAATATTAACTATAAAAAGATTGACACTTGTTTATGTCAAATTTAAATGTGAAATTACTTATAATGACCTAAATTGTATTAAATGATAAAAATATGATCTAATTATACTTCCTAACCATTTATATTCATAATTTATCACTATTAATTATTTCTATTAAAAAATTTGTTGTTTAATTAAAATTTAGTAATTTTCACTATTCATCAAAATATGAAAAATATCAGAAAAGTACCAAAAATTTATCCAAAATAAATTTTTATGTCATAATTATAAGGAATAATTTAATTTAATTAAATTGAATATATAACATTGTCAAATATTTTTTTTAAAAAATGGTTTGCTATTAATAGGCGAAAAAATGAATTTGCACTTATATTATATCTAAGAAAAACATAATATGGATGTTAAAATTATATAGAGTATATAAGACCCAAAATTCATTTAATTATATTCATAACCACATTTTTAACGATTAGTTCAGTACGTTGGGGTGCGCTCGAACTCGGTGTTGCCTGTTGTGCAAGCTATTGAATTACTTCAATGAGATAACATACTATGAAATCCTAGGGTGTTACATTCTCCCCTCCTAGAAATTGCTTCCTCGCAATTTTAAATTGTTGTTCTAAAATAAAATGTTAAAAATAGAAAAATACCTTTGTGGAAAACCCACTTTGGAAATTGGTTTAATAAAATTTAGTCTTAACAAGATGGAAAGGAAATGAAAAAGTCACCACCAAATTATGATATTAATTAGAAGAAAATTGGTGGAAAATTGGGATACATAAATGGAGGGAAAACATAAATTTTTATAGGTAGTGATTGAGGTTATCAATCACAAACAAGTGTAAAATTGAGGGCATCAAATCCATCAATCTAAGATGAATTAAAATATCATTTTTTCAAAAAAAAATACATATTATATTAGGATAACACATTTTTGGTTTTAAGATCCCTTTCCTAACATTTAAGAATTAATTTATTCATAGAATATGTGTGAATATACATATATATATATACTTGACAATTAGAGTTTCATCCTTAAACTAATTCCTACCACAAACTCTTCTTTTACTCTAAAAGATTATATAATTCAAAAATATTCTATTTATCCTAATCGTATAGGGTTCTAAAAAAAATTAATTTATAACTTAATTGTTATACCATTTAAAAAAACTAAATTATAAAATCATGGGCATCACGTAGGCTAGTGGTAGGTGATTCCCCCTTGTAACCCTTTGGTTGTGGGTTCAAATATCACAGCCTTGCCGGACGTGACTGGTTGTTGACCGACCTCCGGGTTGCCCTCTTATAAAAATCCAAAAAAATAATCTTAAGAAATTCTTTTACATTAACAATAGAATCCAATGTCAAACTTAATCCATTCTGAACTTTAGAATTATCTAAAATACTTCTTTCCAAACTCACAATCCAAAATTTATAAATATTTAAAACATAATGAAGATCATTTTTTCCACGTAATAATATTTTAATACCATCATCTTGTATTATTTTAAAAGACGGTAGCACCCTTAATTACCATAAAACATTATTGATTACATTCATGCTCCTTTATTCCTTATAGAATACTAGATATATTCCTTAAATCCAAAAATTTTGAATACTTCAACAATGTATTTTCCAAAAAGTTTGACTTTTTGTTGAGTCACTTTTCATAAAACCATATAATTTCAAATCCTCAACGAAATAGTACTATAGTACAATACATATTTATTTCCATAATTCATATAACTGGTATATCGTCAATACAATATTGAAATGACATAATCTTTTAACAACAACATAAGAACACTAGTCATTCCTCTTTTTCTGTGGTAGTATCATAACTAGATTATTATCTAATAGAATCATTTGGGGTATACTCTGATGATTTGGACATTGACTCGCGTAGTGACCCAACTCCTTGCAGATGAAGCATTGTACACATTAAACCTTTTTCTTATCATCACAATCACATACTTGGTTTCCTTTTTCTCCACACTCATAAAAAAATCTCATTCCATTTAAGCATTTACCAAGGTGATTCTTTCCATAATTATCACATATGGGAAAATCTTTCTTTCCCTTCTTCCCTTTATCCATCTTTCTCTATACCATTCTTTTCTTCTCTAGCTTCCCTTCAAAGCCATATGACTCAAATAATTATTTACTTATCTCATTAACACATGATATTATTTCTTCATATGTTGATAATAGGTGGGATACTATATTCCTTCTAAATTTTGTCTTAATACTATGAAAGATATGATCCTTCTTACTCTTTGGATCATACGTACTGTTGGAGTTCTCATTCCTTCTACCGGGTTCCACTTCTAAACAATGGAATACACTATGTCAGTTTATGAATCGCAATTCATAATTCCAAACTTGTAAAATACCTAACTTTAAATGAACAGTTTATGGATATAATCCATAATAATAATAAAAATTTCATTGAGGAAGAATTTACTCCTAAATCTTTCATAATGGTTTGTAAAGAAATTGTTAATTATCCTAAGAATATCCACTGGGAGTGTCGTAACCAAGAGTGAAGCAATGCCCATTGTCATGTACCATCATACCTCAGGTCAAGCCCAAAACACATTGTTGGAGTTTTCACTCTTAGGTACATCTGTGCCAGAGCCGCCTCTACCTGCTCATATCAAGACAGGGATGTATTTCTTGGAAAACTAGCAAAATCTCTACATTAACAAAATTCTAGGATGTTCTTCTATAATAATACTCAAAGTCTATATTAGGGTAATGTTATCTAATCAAAGTTTATCTAAATCTAGTTCCAAGGTTTTTACTAAACATTCTATGATACCAACTGTAACGCCCCGACTCCAGTTACCCAGAGTCGGTGCATTAATTTAATACATTGGCATAATTACAAGGAATCATGTCATGAAGGACCGATCAGTTTATTAGTCTTGGAAAATAGATTACATACATGAAGTTCAAAATTTCAACTTTAAAATAAAAACAATATTGATTTATTCCATTACAAATGTCCAAGCCTCCTAGATTATACCTCCAAGTCACTCATAACTAACTTCTTCATATTCTGGGAAAATAAAACATAGGAAAGGGGTGAGCTCAGATGCTAAGTAAGGGTAAATAATTTAGTAGAAGCTAGGAAAAATGTGTAATAAAGACAACAGCCTTTCAAACATAATTTTGAACATAATATGGAAAAAATAAATCAAACATTACCTTATAAACATGCACATGGATATTATACTAGTCGAATAATCCCATGTAATAAATAATTTCATAATGAGGGCATGTATAGTACCATACTTTAATTTCTTTTTCAAGGCCTCATGCTAGGACCCAGGGACTAACTATAACTAGACCCCAACCCGGAGAGCCTCTGTAACCGAACTCCAACCCGGAGAGCCTCTGTAACCGGAATCCAACCCAGAGAGCCTCTATAACCGAACTCCACCCGGAGAGCCTCTGTAATCGAACTCCAACCTCGAGGGTCTGCTGTAACCAGAACCCAACCTGGAGGGATTACTTTTACTGGTCCACAACCCGGAACATACTAGTCCAACACATTCATCTTAAGAATAGGGTGAAATATAACATAAACATTTGTATTAAAACTAGCATACTAAATGTCAATACATTAACCATACACCATGAAAGGCATAAAAATAACTCATCCATAGTAAAAAATATCACAAATACTTAAATAAAATATAGAAGTATCACAATAAATCAACTTCAAAAAAGTGTAAAATTTATCAAAGGAAGTTGACATAGATGAAATCAAAACTATTTGAGAGAAATATCTCTTTCTATTTTGAAATCATTTAAGAGTCACATAATTATAAAGAAAACATTTATTTTGAAAATATTCTTATAAGATTGTATGGGAAGCTTCGATGATTTTATAACAGAAGAAAATAGCCACACCCTCCGTATAAGTTAAGAAACATTCTTACTTTAATTTTGTCGAAAAGGTTATAAAGTGCCTTGTTCGGAAAATGATGGAAATATTACTTTCAAAAACATATAAGGTCAAATAATGTTATAAATTAAATTAACCCATTTTCTAGTAAATATTAAAAATGTTTCAAAAAACATTTTAAGAAACAAGGATGTGGATTATAAAGATGTCCCAGTAGATAATTACGTATAAACAACCTCAGATAATGGAGAAATTGTAGAATTAACCCTTACCTTACACTTTCCTTTGGTTAATGGTACATTTAACCTCTTGTATAATAACCATTGTATGTTATTAGTTTATAAAAGAAACATATTCATATTTATTATATCATACATGATTATTTTATGACTTTATACTACTTATTTAATAATTATTTTCATGTTAAATTAACATTTCAGGTAATAATCGCTTTCTTTATTTTATGTATTTTAACTAGTTATTCTTGATCGTATCATTTAGATCATCATTTAAATACCTCAAGAATATAATACTTGATTTATATATCATATATTTTTAGAATATAAATATTTATAATAGTTACATACATGAAATGGAAAACACCATTTTTAGAGACGGTAGGTCGTACGTACGCATAAATGTTGTTTCTGTTTTCATATCATATTGAATGGAAGTAAGTGAATAAGATATATGTAAGTACATAAAAACATATATATATATATATATTCAGTAGGATTATTATATCATATATTACATACTTATTAGTAATATATATTTTTATAATTGTCGATGAATGGTGAACATGGAAATGAATCTCATCGCGTCGTGGTGACAGTAATTTGTCCGTACTCCCGAGTGACAATATCCTTTATTTAAAGGTATGGAATTGGGTGGTATATTAATTTTACAGAGACAATAGAATGTTGTTTTTATTATTTATATACATATTACTCATTATTATATCCATCCACATAACATAGTGTTGAATAACAAATTACACCACGATGTGGAGACGGTAAGCCGTACGTAAACACGCATGGTGACATTGTCATTCATAGGATGGACAAAATAATTAATATAGTTTTGTGATATTTATAATAACATCATATCATATATAAGGTACTAGAATTATTATTTTGGCATGATAATAACAAAGAAAGAGTAAGTGGAAGAAGAAAAGAACTTGATAGAGAGTGGTGAAATCATTACATCTTTTTCGGGTTCTTCCTTTTTATTTGATGAAAAGGGACCTTTAGGATGGATTTATGACCAAAGTAAGGCCTCTAGGATGAAGTTAGTATAGTTTGGAGGATATTGGCTTAGGGGTTGGCCGAGCCAAATGGCTTTGGAGGTGTGAATTTGAGAGAAGGTGAAGTGACCTTTTATAAGAGGGGTGAGGGGCACCTTAGGAAATACAATAAATATTATTTTATAATAAAATAATTTTCGGTTTCTGATAACTAAGAAATGAATTATTTAAAGGATAATGTGGTTATGGGTCAAAAACCACTCAACCAATAGGTTTTGGACTGGTATGGGTCACTATATAAACCTTATCTTTTAGATTTAACTCTTAGTTAAATAGTTTGACATTTACCATGTCTCTTTGTATTTTTATATTAAATGGTTAAAAAACATACTATAAACTTATAAGAGAATAAAAAGTGGTTAATTAATGACATATATAATAGTATTTAATCCCTTTTAAAAAAACATAGATTTTTAGGAATAGAATACAAATTAATAATTTAATATTTTTTTTAAAAGCTACTTTATGTCAATTTTGAAACTATTTGGTATTTTGTTTTTTCTAAATTCATAAAAGAATTATTACTTATAAAAAAATTAATTTAATCAACTATTAAATTTCTTATTAACCTATAAAATTAGTGTAATTCATAAAAAGTCTCAAATTATGTTTATTTGGGTAATTATAATATCATTTATTTGATTGTTTCATTAATAATGAAAATACAGCATCATTATTGTGTTATATGTTAATATATATATTTTATGTATAAAAATTATAAATAAAATATCCTGAGGTAGGAAAGAATTTTATCTTTCCAATTAATATTTATAGTCTAATAGATAAATTATATAACATCATATATAAATTGTTTTACTAAAAGATATTTGCATTTGTTATTTTTGTCTTTACTTTAGATTATTTAATATAAAATGTCCTTATCACTCCCAAGTGGTTCCATGGGGTCCCAAAATCGACACAAGGATTCCTATGTTCAGAAATGTATCATCCAATAGGGTTAGGATACGTGTTAGGGTAATTTAATATTACTATAATATTATTTTATAACCGTATTTACTGGAGTTACCCTTTAACCACAGTAAAAAACAATTTACTAAAGTAAATATTCCAAATGTCTGAAAATAAAAGATACCTATTTACACTATTTGGACCTCCTGATTCTAAATATGGAATCAATTTTTCCATATACAAAACAAAGAAGTGACAGAAATTAATTTAAAATTAGTTCCAGTTGTCAATACAAAAAGCATGTTTTTTATGAAATAATAACTATCAAAAGATTGACACTTGTTTATATGAAATTTAAATGTGAGATTACTTATAATGACATAAATTTAATTAAATTAATTAAATATAATCTAATTATACTTCCAAACCATTCAAATTCATAATTTATCACTATTAATTATTTCAATTAAAAAATTTGTTTTTTTCTTAATTAAAATTTAGTAATTATCACTATTCCTCAAAATATGAAAGTTATCAGAAAAGTACCAAAAATTTATCCAAACTAAATTTTTATGTCTTTATTCTAATAAATAATTTAATATCATTAAATTGAATATATAACATTATCAAATTTTGGTTTAAAAAAGGGTTTTCTATTAAAAGGATGTAAAATTCCATTTTTTTGAAAAATACTTATTCTATCCAAAAAAATGAATGTATTCTTATTTTATGTTTAAATAACAAATAATATAGATGTAAAAATTATATTGATTATATAAGACTAAAAATGAATTTTACACTATTCATAACCTATTTTTTAATGATTAGTTTAGTACGTTGTGGTGCGCTTGAACTCAGTGTTCCCTGTTGTGAAAGCTATTAAATTACATTAATGAGATAACATACTATGAAATCCTGGGGTGTTACACATTAACACTACATATAAAAATATACTATAAACATATTCCCATGGACACTCATTTCCATTCTAATACCATCAATTTCGATGGAACATCCAAGGAAAAATAATGTCTCCAACTAAAGTATTATCTCATTGTTTTTCTTTTTCAATGATCATAATTTTAAATTATCATATCCCCATAATAATAATATTATTTTAATATAATTAGTATACATATATGATTTCATAAAAAAGGTATTACTCCTTAATAATCACTTCCATCAAATTAAAGAAACAAGATATCATTGTTATTGGGTTGCGAGGACTACTGCCTTCACTAGGAGACAACATGATTATCATTATAACAATTAATTGATTATTTAAATGATGATATAAATTAATAAATTTAATATATGTCATATAATTATGATTCTATAAAGACCCAAGAATTATTTGTAATTTTTTTTCTTAAATACATGGGAATTTTATGAGTCCACGAAAACTGACGGCGCGTGATTCTGAGGCCCGGTGTGCCCAAAATCAATTTTTGAAGTCTTTTTCAGGTAAGTTCAGTAAATGTACAAGTGGGTTTTTATAAATTTTGAAATGGTGATTGTAATTGAAATCTGAGAGCACCGTTGAACTCGCAACGCCGATATTCTCTTAAGAAGACTTTCACTTCAATGACAGTGGGTCATGTTTAAAAGACAGTTTTTGGGTTTTTGTGGAAAATAATAAAATAAAGTGAGCTTCACTTTATTTTTATTTGAGCCGCCATGTAGGTGTTTGGTGGTTAAAACCTCCTCATGGAAGTTGGAGGTGGGACCACCACACCTTAAACTTCTATGAAAGGTTATCATGGTGGGGCCCACTCGAACCAAACCTCCCACGAGAGGATACGACATGGGGACCACACAGGGCTAAACCCCCTATTGATGGAGGAGAATAAAACCTCTCTACTCTCCCTCATTAATGAGAGAGAGCCTCTTGACGTCTCCTTTAATTAATTTGTGCCAACTCCTCTAATTACTTTGTGCCAACACTCATGCATTAATTAGGTGGGCCAATTAAATTTATTTCACAAATTGGAACATTGTACCAACAAATAAAATAATAGAAAATCTATTATTTTTTGCTTGGTATTTCTCATTTGGCGGATCTTGGGAAGAGAACAGCTTGGGAGAAAAGTTCATCCAACGAAGAACGCCCCACCGATGAAGAATGATGACTTTTTTCGACTACCTCCTTCAGATCCTACCGACGTGGGGCATCTTAAACCGACCTACCCTCTGCATCTTCTTCAATGAGCCGATATAGCTCAGGATTGGGAGTGTGTGGCGGACGAGACGAATGATGAACTCATTCATCATCTTCCCATGACTTCAACGTCAACGACCGACAATCAAAGGTAGGGGGTTTATTTTTCATAACTTTAATTTTCTTTTTCTCTTCTTCAGATTGGAAAGGAATCATTGCGTGGTTGCAAAAAAAATTTTGTTCATCTTTCCTACTCTTTGATGAGCCATGTGTTACCACCCTAAATGAGGAGGGTGTGGTCCAAACCAACATGGCCCGAATCCTCCTCCATTATTGTTTGTTTTGTTTCTCAGCATGACAACGAAGCGGCTTTGAAGGCGACAAAGGCACAAGATAAGGTCGCACTTCCCGCGGCCTCTGTGAACTGCGCCGCCCCCGCGGCATTCCAGTGCCCTGACTGAGGAGACTCCGCGGGCCGAACCACCGCCGGCCTCACATGCGCCTAAAACGAACCCTATCGGCCCGTGCTGGCCCGAACCGTACTAAACCATGTCGGACCAGCCTCCCGACTTCCTGGTCGCCTTCCGCCCTGGCCCCACCCTGCCCGGACACCCTCCGACCCGCCTGGCACCTTGCCCGGGCGCATGCCGACGAGGCCACACCCTGACCGGCCGCCCTCCGACCCGGAAGGCGCCCTGTCAGGCCGCCTCCCAGCCTGGCCGCGCCCTGCCCGGCCACCCGCCGGTCCGCCTGGCGCCCTGCCCGGTCGCAGGACCGCCTAGCCGCGCCCAAACCAACGGCCTCCCAGCTGGCCGACATCCCGAATCGGCCCGTGGCCCTCCTCGTGGCGCCCTAGCCAAACCGGCCCAACCACTCCCTCCAGGATGAGCCACGGCGGGCCGCACCCTCGTGACGCTCCTGGCCGAACCGCCCTCACGGCCTGCTGGGCTGGACCCAGTGGGCCGGGCCGAACCTAACTAGCTGTCCCACCCAATGGGCCGGGCTAGATCCAACAGGTTTGACCGGGTCGACCCAGACCAGGTTGGCTACGACTGGGTTGGGCTGAGTCAGTCCGACTGGGTCAGACCAGACCCGGGCCCACTACTGACCCCTTTACTTTCTTTGGCCATATCATTGGCCCCGGACGACCGTTTGATGAACCATCACCGGCGCTGGTTTTCTTGGAGCGCGACATTCCCTTTGAGTATACCCCACTAGAGTTCGGGGTAATATTGAGATATGGCCAGGTTGGATCGTACATGAATCCAACCAGGACCCCAGGACTAAAAGGCTAATAACACACAGATTGAGCGTCTGATTGACGCACCGTCTGTTGCGTTGAGACCCCTATGACGTGTCGTACCTTTGAGATACTTCTTCATGAGACTTCGTGGAAGTTAGAGGATCAACCATTAGCTTGTGTAGAATATCTTCTGGAGACGAGTGATCAATTGTGCGGGAACCTAATAGCTGGCTGAGACCTAACGACTACTGACCGTTTGACTCAGAGTGACTCTACTGGCCTAGTGGGGAGAACCTTGGTGTCGCGGTAGACCCATAGGGGGGAGAGACTTGGTGACATAGCAGAACCATGGTACTCGATAGGAGGAGTACCTCAGTAGGCTATGAGGAGGATCACCTCTGTGTGACGTGACAGACCCATGGTTGGGAGCGCCTCTGTATGACGAGGTAGACCCACGATACTCGATAGGAGGAGTACCTCAGCAGTCCAAGGTTAGTAGGAAGCACCTATGTGGGACGCGACATGCCCAATGTACTCAATAAGGGAGGAGTTATCCAGCATCCGAGGGTTCATATTGATACTATCTCTAGAATAAAATCCTATTTGAGATGAGTCAGTAACTATTTGTATTTACCTCATGATTGAGATGGATTACTTGATAACTTTGGTATATTTATGGGTATATACCTAATTAGGGCTATTTATTGATTTAATACTTTTTTGTTTATCCTTGTTGGATTTTGTGATAACTTGAGGGTTTCGGGGTCCCTACTAAGTATCGTTACACTCACCCCTGCATGGGCTATGCCTGCACATCGTTGTGTTGGTTGCAGACGACGGACATCGCGGACTGAGGCTGAGAGTACTAGGACTAGATGGTATACAGAGGTGGACCACACGGTGTGATGGTATACGGAGGAGACAGACGAACGTGGAGTGCTGTAGAGGCTATTTGTACCTACCATTCAGGTAGGATCTGTGGTGGATGATCCAAGAGCTACTTTTCACCTTTCAGCTATTTTTTCCTTTTAAGTTGTACTTGATTTCAGTTGAACTTGTATTTTCTTGTTGGGATTGTATTCTGGCCCCTCTACATTAAGCACTCTTTGTATATAGTTTTACTTAGTTTTCTTCTTCAATCTCATACTATGTTGTGTGCATTTTCAATTTTTAAAGGCAATGCCTTCCCAGTTTAGGGATTTACGCCTTTGGTGCTTGTCGGCAGCCCTTGGCCTATTGAAGGCGGGCTTGGGGTAGTCACGGCATTAGCCCTGGGGGATGGGTCCTGACATATTAAAGAATTTAAATTTAATATACACATTAACCATATCCCATCATCCCATGAAAGAGAATATTAATACTTCAAACATCTGGATTATCTCCCCCGGATGAATTATCATTCCTTTGTCATTTATTTTTTCATAAATAATATAAAAATACAAAAATAATCTTAAAAATGATGAAAATAAAAAACTAATATCAGTACTATATAGTTATAATTATATTATGTCTAAATATACACCTCTTAAACCATACACATTGATCAAGTTATAACATATTCATGTTTGGATTGGTTTAACAACCTATGTGATCAATGCTTGAAAATACTATTATCTATCGCTATATTAAATTATAAACCATTAATATTATAATAAATAATGAAATTAGGATTATCTTTTGGTTTAGAAAATATTATATTAAATAATTTTTTATTATTAATGTTAAATTTTTTTTGGCGAAAATTGTTGATATACATCATTATCAATTCATTTTTTCAAATAATATAACTGAAACAAATATGGAATGAAGTAATATTATTTTATGTAAATATATTTCATATATCAAAATAATATTATATATAATTATTTAACTTGATATTAAATTTTATGTAGTGATTTAAATATTATTAAAAATGGGGAAATAATTAAATTTATAATAGCTGATGTTCGTAATAGACTATATATAAATAAATAACTACAGAAAAATAATTGTAATAAAAATTATAAAATAGTAATATTTATTTTTATGATTATATAATGTAATATTTTTTTAATGAAGGATATAGTTTCATAAAAAATTAAAAAAACAAGGTAGGGGATATATTTCTCAATTTACCCTTCCCTGAGATATTGTCTATAGAATGATCCTATTTTCATTTAAGTGGTGTGGATTACACATATATTATGTATTATATCATTAATTAATTCATATTTAATTGTGTTCAATGTTCAATTTCATGGTAATTAACCCTTATGAGTGTAGTATCAAAAGTTTCCAATGGTGTAAGGATTTATTTTGAACATCCTTCAATAAATCCACTCATAAAAATGTTATAGTTTATCCGGGGAATTCATATTCTAATTGATGATATTGAAATTAAATAATTCTTCTCATATATATATATTTTATAAAATTCAATTTCTCTTTACATTATTTTAGATCAGATGTTTTATAATATTTTATGAAATGATGGTTTCAACCAGGTTATTTCATAATTATCAAAAGGATTATCAATACATTAAAATTTATAATTTTTTCCACCCAATAAACATTCCATATTGACTTTTTTTGTATATTTTTTACTTATAAAATATTATATAATTTTTTTATGAGTAAATAATATTTATTTATATCAAATTTTCTAATAAAAACTTTTTTTATTTTATATTTCCAATATTATAGTTTCATTTAAAATGGATATTATTTTCATTACATTTCAACGTATTTTATTCAAAGTGTTATGTATTCTTAAATATTTATCTACTAATTTTTATTTATAACACTAAATATTTTTATTGTGTAAAGAATTATTTTATTTAAAACATGATGTTTATTTCATGATTCCTTATTTATATATTATTTCAAAAGTTATTATGTACAAATTATATCAATATATTTTATTTAAAATTATATCTATTTAATGTCTTAGTTTTTATAATTCTATACAAAATTTAAATTTCCAAAATATATTTACTTCCTACATTAAAAAATATATGTTTTTTTTTCATGTTTAGATTATTTATGATTCTCTAAAAATAAATGTTTTAGTTTTATTTTAACTTAATAATTTTGAAACCATTATGTATTTTCATGAAACAACATTTAGGAACATATTATAATAAGGCATTAAAAAACCATTTTGTTCCATTAGAATATATTGTTTTTAATGTAATATTCAATTTAATATATTAAATTTTTTCTATGAAAATATTGGTCTTACAAATTATATTTACCCTCGATAGTTTATTTTCCGGTGTTGGGTGTTTTGATATCATTTTTTGGTCATTATGATATTATTTATTTTAGAAAACATATGAGATTATGATTAGTTGATATTGAAGTGGAATACAAATGTATGGATTATGAGATGGGTGGGGCATATATTCCTCTCCAATTCAATGATCAATGGATAATATCTAAATAGATATGAATTCTATGTGATCTAAATATAAAATTCCTACGCTCATAAAGGGTGACTAAGATTTCATTAAAATCTACTCAAAATATTCATTTGATCAGGTTTACAAATATTATGAAGCAAAAATGTTGTTTATAATGATATTAGAAACTGTAAAACATTTTATTTTTTAATGCGTTATCAAGTATCAAGGTTAACATTTTGTGAAAATTATAGAATTAAAACCAACTCAATATTTTATATTTGAGAATGATAGAGAGTCACGATTTTTAAAAAGGGTGAGTTTGAAGGATTTAATCTCTAATAAAAAAATTAAATTTGAATATGTTGGTGAATATCTAGGTTCAGAAGGATAATAAATCGTATATTAAGGATTAAAGAGTATTTTCAAGTTTTAATCAAGTTATTCAATTTTCTATTATCCCATAATATTTATGTATTTAAAAAATTTATTCAATTTTTATATTATTAAATAGAAATAATATTTCTTTTTTTCATGGCCATTTTATTTATTGTTTCTTGATGATCATCATATAGTCCAAAGATTCTCTATCATGTTTTATAATTATTATATAAATTCTTTTTATCTTCTATTATATTAACTACATAATTTTCAAATTCAAATTTATTTATAATTTTTATTCATACATTTTATGAATTTTTAATTAATTTAAATAGGAGAAAATCACTTTATTATATTTCCAATATATGTGATTTTAAGATGATTGTATATACTGTGAAATCTAAAATCTTGATAGAGGATCATGTTTATTGAAAAAATATTTTAAAACATAGCAAATTGTGTTTCTTTTATCGATCACATGCCTGAAACTAAAACATTTTTCCATTGGGGGATTAACTATACATTATATGAATTAAATAAATCATGATTTGAGTGTATTAATTATTTCATGTTTAGAATGAGTCATTTCAGTTGGTATCAATGCTTGTATATGTAATTTTTTAGTTTATTTTTTGATATCTTTAGAGATTATTTTAGTTACCATAGTTCATAAGGTTAGGGAATAATATTTAAACCCTAATAAAAATTTTATGAATATGATGACACTCTAAAAAAATTTATTATATTGAGTAAATAGTTTTTTTGAGAAATTCATTCATCTATAGGTACAATAAGGTGGATTTGTTTGTGGCATATATGACACTATGGTTAATCCCTACTAAAAGTGATTGTTGTACATTGACATTATTAATTAATTTATACATGATGAGTGGGAATAAGACAACATCCCTAGATAGAAACTCTTAGTGGAGATGATTTGGTTAATCAAATTCACATTACATCCAATTACATAGTATTTATTATTTTTTGGAAATAAGATGATCCCAAAATAACCCAACCGCAATAAACCTTTATTAATTTAATTTATTTATTACTAAATGATTAGGTAATGGTTTCAACGAGTAATAAAAAAGTCGTTAAATTTTTATTAATTTCATTCTAATATAAATATTGATAATTGATTATTAACATTTTGGTCATTAAAATGGCTACAGGAATGGTAAAAAAATAAAATAATGGCTTCAATAGTTGATATTTTATTGAGAAACATAGTGGGATTAATGTTTTAATTGAAAATATTTTCCGCATGGACGAAAAACTATGTCAAGTTTTGATTAATAACATCAGTCATTTCAAATATTTAGAATCAGTATAGAAGAGAGGGAAGAAGTTTCAAATATGGGATCAAATGAAGATAAGGAATACTAAAATATTAAATGTTATACATGTATAATAAGTTAGAAAAGATCCCAGTGGAATGTCATAAAAAAAGTATGTGTGGAAGGATTTTACATTAAAATAAGGATTGTTTAGTTGAGATGAAGAAGTTGATGCATAAAATATTGGTGAAGAATGTCCAATGACCAAAATCATTTATTTTTTGAAATTATGATAAATGAATCACTAACTCAACACCTAACCAGCAAGTAAAGTATTATGAACAATTTAAATGAAATAATATAGGGAATACCTATGATACCCATAATATAGATGTAGGCCATGGAAAACAAGGGAAAAAGATACACTCACCATCAAATCTATAATTTTTTTATATAATTTGAATCTAGTTATATCCAATATAGTAATCATAACATTTTTTATAAGATAATAAAATCAACACCCTTACGGCTTTATAGTATCATTTATTATTAATTTACTAGAATTTATTGTTTATGTAATGTTCTTCATGGAAGAATTTTTATCCATCCTTTTCTAAAATTCAATTTAATATTGTAAATGAAATGGCTATGACCACATTGAGTCTATATTAATCAATAGAATAGGGAAATCAAATTTCATATTTCAATCCAACTTATGACACATATTTTTATAAGGATTAATTGTAAACATATAAGATAACTAATTCCACTATAAAAGTTATGATACATATTTACAAAAAATGGTTAACATAATTTATAAAAATTAAATCTAAATACTTGGAATTTTTTATTAATGTATATAAGTGCTACATAATATGAATCGTATTATCGTGGTTGAAAATAATTCATAAATTATCTACGAATCATATTAATTTTATACATACACATATCTTTCATTGTTCGTGTGTGAAATTTATATTTATGTGTATGATAATTATTTAAATGGGTTTGAATGTAATGTTTTGGGAATGTGGTAATTTTAAAATTATTTATAACATTTTTTATATAATACACCCAGCATAAAAAACACAACATATTATGAGAAAATTATAAATAATGTTATAATAAACCATATGATTATAGACTATTAATACTTTTTTAACTTTATAGGGTAATTAATTTATACAATGAAGTATTAAAAATGTTATTTCCAATAAAAAATACGTTTTTTTAATAATATAACATTTCTCATAACAAATATTAACTTACTAATTTTCTAATTTTAATTTTATAGTGGAAATAATAATTTTTTAATTCCATAATTATTTTGTAATGATATATTTCTGGTTTTTAATATAATATTTGATCTATAAGTGAATAATAAAATATACAGATTTATTTTTTAGTAACAGTTTTATGAAATTGGATTACTATATGAATACCTTTGGAGATTTTAAAAAACACATATAAATTTAAATATTATAATTCTTAAAAATTAAATTTTCATTTGTATTTTGAATTTTTAACCCATGCTAAATAATTTAAAACAATATATTGTGTTTTAATGAAACGAATTTTTCAACTATATTACTTCATTAAAATAACACAATAAAATAAATATTTTTATTTATTTTATAGTTTAATAATTTTTCATTTAATTATAATATTTATTTATAATTCCCTATAATAGATAGAATTAATAACTCCACAGTAATCATAAATCAATCTTCTAGAAAAAATTGTTAAAAAATTGGATTTTTACATGATACATGACCTAATGTTATTAATAATTTTCATATACATATAATATTTTTCTAATGAAATATCTTTAATTTTTATGATAATATTATTCATATAATTTTGTATATCCAGTTTCATTTTTGGTAATAAAATTTAGAAATGTAGGATTAATATTAATTATATTGTTAATGTGAAACAAATATTCTAGAAATATTTGATTTCATATTAATGAATTTTTACCAATAAAATTTAATATATATATTTTAACTTATAAAATAATATTATTAATAAACACATTAATACATATATTAACAGTTGTTTATTTTTTAAAAAATATAAAATCATATTAATAATCAATAATTCTCATAATGACATTTTAATTGTAGAATATATTTTCTACAAGCTTATATTATATTTAAAGACAATATTGTAATATTGATAATTTTCTTTAGATTAAATAAATTATTAATTTAGATCAATGACACCAAAATTTTCATTTATGTGTTTTTATATGTATAATAAAAAATCACATAACTAAAAACATGTTTCCATGACAAATTTTAAATAATTTAATTATTAAAATGTAATGCTAAATATAATATAATAATTTTGAAACGGATGAGGGAAAAAATATTTTCTAGGATTGAAAAAAAGTAACCCCAATATCAATAGTTTTAAATCATTGGATACTTTGAACATTTAGCAATTTCATAAAATTATTAAATTATAAGGGTGTTTCCAAAAGTTTAATTTTACATTCTTATAACAGTTCATTATATACAATCTTTAAATCACACACCCATCCTTAAAAATCCTCATTTAAAATGTAGAAATTTACTCTCCCTAGAACCATATCCTAGGAAAAGTATCCCTAATCCATCACTATTGTTCTAATTATTCTAATTTTAATAGATCATCCTGGGAAATTTAATGTCTCCAACATAACTATTTCCTCTTTGTTATGTTATATTATCAATCATACTCTTCAAAATTACTTATGAGAATTATAATATCACGACTTAAGTACCATTAGTATAATTATATTTTATTATATAACTTTTATAACCCATATTTAGAAATTGTTTTTTTCACCTTTTTAAAACAAAAGTATCGTATATGTGCATTGCGTGGAATACCCTCTCCATGAAGCAACATTATTAGTTATATCATAAATGAATTCATGGATTTTTTATAATGGGTATAATAATGATTAGATATGATATATCAAATATAATTTTGATTATTATATTTCAATTGAATATCCACCATTTGAACTTCTCACATATTGATAACAAGCAATGTTATTCATGTTAATATACAAATTACGCCATCCATAACGAACCATTTGTTATTTTTTTAGTTTTTCATATATTATATAAACATCATAAAATATTGTTAAAAACATTTATAATAAAAAAGTATATCATTATTGTTATTCTGTAATGATACTATGTTTTTAAAAGAACATTCTTCACTATACTTATGAATCACGTTATTGCGTGACCATATTTGGGTAAACTTATCCACCTATGTGCATAATGCATTAAAATGCAATAATTGTTGACTCTTTAATAATGAAATATAATTTTATAATAAAATATTATGAATTTACTAATTTTTATAATTTTCTATAGAAATTTTATTATTCATTTTATAGTTTATTGAATAAAAATTTTCCTTCCTAACAATTACTGAAATATATGTTTATCCATTCATTCTAAAGATAATGTATCCAAAAAATAAGAAATAAAATATAAAAATTAGTTAATATTTTTTTATATTACAAAATAATATATTATATGAATATGATAAAAAATTATATCAAATAATGGATAATGATACAATAATTTTCAAACAACATCAAACAATTTAATGTTATTATTGCACAATAGTCATACTACGTTATAATAAATCAATTTAATCATGATAAATAATTATAAAAATGTTTATTAGTTGGTAATATTTTTTAAAATTTATTATAAATTGGATCTCAAGTTATTTATTAAGGATTAAGATGAGGACGTTCAATAATAAAAAGAAACGGAAACAATGTAAGGGATTTTCATCTCAATTTCCCCTCATGATACATTTATTATATCACTGAACTATTTCTATTTTAGTGGTTTTTATAATACCTATATAATGTGTAAATAATGAAATAATTCATTCATTAATGTTATTCTCTATTCATTTTCAATTTCATTATCAATCAATAGTTTTGATTTAAATTATACATAGGCACATATGATTAATTTTTACCATCAATCCAAAAACTAAGACCTATAAAATATGATAACCTGTCTAGGGAATTTTTTTCATACTTATTACTAAAGGACCTATAATTTTATTCATCGATATATTTAATTAAAATAATCTCATTTTTAATCATCTTATTTTAAATTGTATTTTTTTAAAATATTCTATAAAATATGTGTTTTTAAGAGGGCTATATGAAAAACTTAAAAATGAAATTCCATCCTATCCAAAATAAATTGTTTTATCATGAACACATAGTTTTTAGGATTAATCTATGTATTACTAATGTATACACTTTTAATGGTTCTTTTTAAATAAACATGATTTTAATGTAATTACACTTCATTAATTGAACACATTTTGTCAATTTCATGTTATTGTATTATTAAAAAATCATTTAAAAAGATAATATTATAAATATTCTTCCTCTAACTCTAAATAAATCACTATGTATTTTTCATGTTTCCATTATAAATAATTATTTTTAAAATTAAGTTTATTAAATATATTTATGGTATTTATTTTACACAATTATCTTTATTTTATGTTTTAATTACTAAATATTTTTTTGCAAAATTATATGTTCTCAAAGTATTTCAACATATTTAAATGAAAAAAAAATTTCATATTCATGATTCCATTATAAAATATTCTTTATAAAAGTGAATTATTTAAATATATTATCACTAATTTTATTGATAAAATTAAGTATTTTATATGTTTACAGTATTATAGATTCTCTAAAAACTAAATGATATCAACATATTTTGACATAATTTTTTTAAATATAATTTAATTCCAAATAAATATAATTATGAAATCATTAAAATATGGTTTTATATATATTTATATTTCCCATTAATAAAATTCTATTTAATTTATTTTTCAAATAATAGTTTTAAAAATGTTATTGTGAAATATTTGTTATATTATAAAAACTTCCCTAAAAGGTTTATTATTTATGAAGTGACATACTGATTATAATATATAAATTATTGTGATATTATTAATTTCTGAAATTTAGAGTTTTTATATTCAATGATATACTAAATTTATATTTTTTATTGTTTTTTAATATTTTAGGAAACCAATTATTTTTTCAATTGGTTTTTCATGAGATGAGGAGTTATTGATTTTCTATTGGCACATAGATGTTATAATTATGTTATGGTTGGGATAAATATATCCCTTAAATGAATAGGACTATTTATTATATCTCAACATAAATGAATTTTATTTAAATAGGTGAGCATGATCAAATGTTCCCAAAGGGTAATGTGATAACATTATTCTCCAATCATAATTTTATGGGTGACTAATTTAACATATTTCTTGGTTCAATATGGTTGAGTTTTATGGAATTAATATATACTAAATTTGTTTACATATAAATGTGTAAGAAATTGTCAATTTTTGTAAAGGGTGACAATGATAGGGTTATTCCATACTCACAAAATTGTCTTTCAATAGGATACCAAGGATATATGTTCACAATAAATAGGGGTTAATGAATTATTCATTAGTCACTAATTTATATTTGAGTATGATAGTTAGTATCTCATTTCACATACGATTATTGTGAATTCTTTGGTCAATAGTTACAATTTTATATGTGAACTGGTTATCTATTAGTGAGGTTTACTAGGATAAAAATTCATAAATTTATGATTCTTACAAATTTGGAAATTGTATATCATGATATAACAAATGATTTTGATTATGCCTATTTTTTAATAAATTCTCTATTACTATATTAGTATCACATATACTATCAATATTAGTATTTATTTCTAAGAATTTTAATTTCATTGATCATTCATTTACTATGTTTTTTTAATCATATGTTTCTCCTTTATGATTTACGATAATTATCAATGTTCTATTTAAAATATATTTTTCATTTATATAATTAACATTTTTTTCTTCATGTTTTTGGAATAATATTGTAGTATCTTTCCTATTATTTAATAAGAATTTGAGTTCACTCATTTCATAGGTTTGTAATTATCAAGATATAATGATTTTTATACCATGTGATATGTTTACAAAGGTTCAAGAGGATAACTATTATAGTGAATTGTTATCATGTGTAATTCGATATGATGTTTTTTTAATAATCCTGAAACTAAACCTATCAATCATTGTGTTCTAAAATTATTTTAGAGAAGTTTTATTTAATTCATGAAATTAATGTATTATTTAAATCATTTATAGGTTTACCAACATTAGTTATATATATTATTAGCATCACTTACAAGGATACATTCGATGAAGGTTCAAATTCAAATGGGACTAGAATGAAATCCTTAACATTCAATTACTTATAATTCTCTTCCAAGAAAATAATTAAGATAATAATATAATAACCTAAGTATCATAATTATAATTAAGATTTATTATATATATTGAAAAATAATGTTGTCTTAGTCTATACATTCCTTGTTTTTATTATATCGAATATTTTTTTATTTTATTATTAAAGATTTTTTTAGCTAATGTTAGAAACCTATATTTATTATATATTAAGGAAAATATTATTGTATAATAAAAAAATTTTCACCCCATAAAGGTGACATTGAAACCGAAATATCAATTATAATGTTATATAGTAGGCCATGACTTCAGAGTGTACATTCTATTAGTACTCAAGGGATTGAGATTGTCTCCAATCGACAACTATATGGATTCCTTATACCATATAAATAACAATAGAACATTAGTGAATTTACCTATGGGTTTATATGTTTGCACGTTCTAATTGATCAACCACATATCCAAATGATCGATTGACATGGGGTTTTTAGAAACTCCTCAACCAACCAATAATATATTTATGGGATAGTGAGGCTACAATATTGTATATCAATTATGTCAGACAAATCCTAAAGCATCATATTAACCTTACCATTATTCTAACAGAGCACGCGATGAAGACAAATGATCTAATCATATATTTAAGATTTTTGAATTATAACTCCTAGATTTTTTATGAAATAGACATTTTTAATAAATTTGATATAATTGATACTATGAATTTCACGCTACTCCATGTTCAGCTTTCAATATATCCAAGGTCGGTTTAGCTTGTATTACATGAAATACAGAGTTTCTATGAAATATCATTATATTATTGAAACAATTTAAACAAGATAATGAAAACCCTCTCATTAGATTGGTATGTATGAGAATAATTAATTTAATTTTTAAAATATTGTTTGTATATGTATATATAATTAATTATTTTAGGAAAAATTAATTTTAAATGAAAATAAAAGTATTTTTAAAATTAAGGGAAATGGTTTTCTCAAAAACATTTAAAATGTGTGTTTGTGTGTTTTATATTAATAAAATAAACAAATCACACATGTTGGGTTTTATTAATAATAAATAAATATATATATATATATACATTATTCAATATACTATTTAACATTCAAATAATGTGTTTTCAAGTCATAATATTTAAATAAATCTAGGTTTATGGTAGAAACTATATTTTTTAAAGTAAATTTATCACCTTTCAATGGAAAAATTATTTTGAAAATTAATTTTGAAAAATGAATAAATTATATATGAAAAAATAAAAATTTTAATTTTATCATGATATAAAATTTACTTTGGTTGAGTATTTTTTATATTTAAAATAAGTATTATTTTGTTAATAATAGTAAAAAATATTGGATTTTAATTGAAAAAAATTTCCCCTAAATAATTTATAATTATATATTATACTTTAAATTTAATATAAAGAAAAATTATATAAAATTAATTTTGAAAAATAATAAACTATATATGAGAAAATAAAAATCATATTTGGTATCATGATATCAAAATACCCTTTGGATTAGTTTTTTGTATTTTTATAATAAGTTTCATTTAGTTACTAGTAGTAAAAAAATATTGGAATTTAATTGAAAAAAATATTCACCTAAATAATTTATAATTATATATTATATATTAAATTTAATATAAAGTAAAATTATATAAATAATAAATATCTGAATCCAATGAAGGTAATATTAATATCTTTCATTTTGAATTTGGATATAAAAACACATTAATCTTTTGAATTTTTTCACATTAAAAACTATTTTTCTCATTCAATCAATAGTATTAATTTTAAATTATTTTTATCCAATTATATGTTTTTTATTTTAAAAAATGGATTCCCTATTTGGAATCAAAAAGACCAAATTTTTTAAATTGGAACTGTTCATTTTTTTTAGTATGAATTATAACTTTGGTAATTTTTATTACCACATTAAAGGGTAAATTGGGTAATTATGGTTAAAATAATGTTATAAATATTTGAAAAATACCATAAAACAAGTCCAAATTTGATTAGATGGTGTTTATTAGGTTCATAAAAACTATGGTTACAAATTTAATTGTTTAATCAACCCTTATCCATGAAAATGATTTGGATATTATTAAAATCAAATAGAGTAACAAAATGTCACACTCTGCCTTTTAGTAAATATAATATTTTTAATATGTGATTAAATATAATGTCTAATCAAATATAGTAATTCTTATAAAATATAAAATTTTTATCTACAACATATCATCTTATATTTTTTGTGATGAAATAATTATCATAAATAATTACACAATAATGATGCATTAATTATTTAATTAACAAAAAATGTAATAAAGTGATATTAAAAATATTAAAATAAATATAATTAGAATTACTTAATGTTCTCCAAAAATTTTATCTATGAATATTAAATATTATGTGTGTATTAAATAATTTTTTTTGTTATTTTTCGGTGTTTATTTTATAATGGGGATGTAATGAATTTTATCAAAATTTATACTATTGATATATTATTGAAATAATATATTATTAAATTAATTTTAAATAAAAAATCATATGTAACAACAAATGGGATAAATTATGCTAAAAATATCAGAAATTGACAATTTTTTATTCAATTTAAAACTTCTATGTAAAATCACCAACTATTATTATTAAAAATATTGAGACCATAGTTAAAAATAAAATAGGTTAACAAAGGGTTAATAAAAAAGATATGGTTTCAAATTAAAAAAACAAATAAAAAATATTTATTTTTTATGGTATTAACACTATATCCCACATTTTTTATAATACCATTTATTTTTGAGGTATTTTGACTTATTTTTAATTTTTTATAATATATTTCTTTGAGAAATTATATAAGTACCCATAACCATCGTTATAAAAGGACACCCCCTCTCTCTTCTAATTTCATATCATAGAGTCTTCTAGGGCAACAAAAATCCAAAAAAATTATCTTCTCAACATCACTATCTAAATTATATAGGTTAATTACATCATAATGGAACTACTCTTGAGTCATTTAGGGAAGGTCTAAAGGAGTTGTTTTGAAAAATAGGTAATCTATCTAAGCAATCACTCTCATTTCCTACTATTTTATACCTCATCTAAATATATAATATATATCATAAAATAATAAATTAATCATATTCAGTATGCTAGAATTTCTTTGTGACTATGATCACACCATTTACAACCCCATTCCCATCGAACAAGAAATAGTTTTATCACTCGTGCATACATACGACATTCCATTTATAAATAACGATAAAATTCATTTTCCATCACGATATTTTATGAACAAGAGTATGATGAGTTTTTTGTTTTAATATTAGATTTATATAAATAATTATAATTCATGAATATTAATATCTTATGTATCTTTAAACTATTTAATCTTTTGGGAGATATATGCACACATGTGTACATATATCTTACCAACTACATCATGAGATGTGATTCATTTTCAATATATATAACACATGGATTGTAAAGAGGATGAATTTTAACAATATATATTATATATATAACTTAATAATTGTTCTTTAAATTATGATTCCATTGTTAATGTATAAGGATTTATACTACTAAACTGAATCATTCTCACAAAACAAAAGATATATCACAAAAAAAAAAATTTAATTGTTAATAAATAGGTGATAAGATGTTATAAAAATAATTTATGGTATGATTGATATATGGTTGTGTAATAAATTCCTAATAAGAAAATATTTATTATACAGGAGGTCTGAATTTTAATATGGAAAGGGGAGCTATGAGGAATGGTATTTTGGTAAGTCTTTTATCCATGTGGGACAAAACCCTTATATAGAAATTATTTCTTCGACATGGAGTATGCACATGCTATGAATGTATTTTATAACTATTATCCTTATAATTATGGTGTTGTCATATAAATATAAATTTCATTAATTCATGGGGAATGTTATTCAACTTATTGTATTGTGGTAAGGGTTTATTTCTCAATCTCATCTACATACCTGATTGTTTTAATTTAAGTCTCCATTGAATAATATTTATTTTTTATTACTATGTTTTTTATAAAAATCAAACAGTTTACGTATTTTAATATTAATATTTAAGATTATATTTTAATATTTTTTAATTTTAATTAAATGGTTTGAAAATAGTATTTTCTTTCTAAATAACCCTTTTTGTGACTTTTCAGACAAAAAATTAAGGAATGAATGTTTTTTTAACATATAAATGATGAAAATATTTTTTCCCATCACCACACCATAAATATTTGAAGATTTATTAAAAATATTAGAGGGGGGTTCTCCAAGAAATATTTTTCATTTATAATTTCCCTCCACTTTAGATAAATTATTTAATAAATGAAAGGATATTTTTCTAAATAATTATTTCATAAGATCTTAATAAAAAAATATTTATCCAACTATGATGTCATTATTTAAGGATACATTTATTATACTAGGTATATATACCAAGGATAACATTATAATTATTTCATTGAATTTTTTTATTTATTGTGGCATGGTATTTATGAAACCCCTGACTTTTCTATGATTTATGTTATAATTAATTTTTTATGAAACTCATTTCTTTATATGGGTTCTGATGTAATGAATGGTCTACAATAATGAGAAACATATATGTCTAAATTTCATTATGTGATATGTGGGACCTATATATCAATCCAGTGCATTGTGTTATAAATTATATCTCATGAGATAGTCAGAGGAAACTTGATGATGTGATAGATCTGTTATGGAAAACAACTCAATGTGCTTGAGCCGTTATATAAAAAAAGTGATAAGGTTTAATCTAAGAGTCTTGGTAAATAACCATGAAATAGGTTTCTATAATATTTATTATTCCTGAAACATTTATTTCATCAATGTATGGTTCATGATTGAGTTGTGATGTAGAATCATTCTTATGATTCATGTTTTATGAAATAATAATGTTTTAGGACATGGCTCATGTATTTGATCTATGATAGGTTGGATATGAACCTTTTATATTATGATCATGATCTATTACAAAAAATTATTTTCATATTAATTCAATAGATAATATATTGATATCTTCAATGTTTACCCTTACTGAGCATCTGACCTCACCCTTTTCAAATGTTTTCTTTCCATAGGTTATGGAGAAAGGATTTAATTACGGCTACCCATGGGGAAGATCAATGTCGGAAAAATTAAAGATAATTCACTATACTAGTAATCTGAGTCCCATTTTTCCAATGTCACTAAACTATTACATTTATTGGGAATGTGTTTTTGTAACATAATTATTAATCTTCTAAAAAAGATAAAATATCAATGTATAAATATCATTTGTCATAATATTCGGTATTAGAGAAATTTTTTAGAAATCCTTTCCAAACTAGGATTAGAAAACCATAGAATGATACCTATGGATATGCCTATGAATAGGCTACAATACTAATTTATTCATAATCATTATTAATAACATAATATTAACTTGAGGTGTCATATAATGAGATTTTTAAGTACATTCACATGATTATGTGGTTCTACCACTATGACTAGTGTTTCTCGCTATCTGATTTCTTGTCACAACCCGTCCCTCGGGGCTCGTGCCATGACTACTCCAAGCCTGCCATCCATAGGCCAGGGGCTGGTGACTAGCATCAAAAGGCATACTTCCTAATTTCGGAAAGCATTTCCTTTAAACCTGTACAAACACATGGTCCGAGAACTCAAAAAGAAGCAACTGTGAAGTAATTTGAAGTAGCAAAAGTATCTTGAAAGTAAACAGGCCAGAATACAAGACCAATTGGAAAAGTACAAGTAAAAATTAAAGGTACAAAATGGATGAAAATGTGAAAAGAAGCTCCCGGATCATCCACCACAGGTCCTACCTGAAGGGTTGGTACAACTCACAATCAGTAGTCCATAAGTCGTGTCACACCAAATGGTTCACCCCAGATCCTTCCTGAAGGGTAGGTACAACTCATGATCATTAGTCCATGCATCACGTCACAACAAATGGCCAGCCTTCGTGCACTGTCCAGTCTTGGCCCCCTCCGCCTCGATTAATGTCGTACATCGTATGAACAAGACACAACAAGGTGTGGGCGAAGCCCATGCAAGGGTGAGTTTAAAGATACTCAGTAGGGACCCCGAGACCTCGTAGGTCTCCTAGAGTTCCACAATGGAACTAACTCAAAGAAATATCTCAAATATACTTAGTTATATGCAAATACATATACCTAAGTTATCATGCTATACTCATCCCATACATGAGGGATGTATACCAAGAAGGTAACACCATGAAGGTGAAGTATCACATAGAATAACCTCAATCAAAAGCACAAAGTAAAGACAGTTCACACCAAAATTTATTCTAGGGGTAGAAGGGTTATCACATCACCGAACTCCTCGGCTGCTAAAGAACTCCTCCTCTATCGAGTACAGTGGGTCTGCCGGGTCACATAGAGCCGCTTCCCACTAACCTTGAACTACTGTAGTACCCATCCCGGATGGGTACAGTGGGCATGTTGGGTCACACAGAGCTGCTTTCCATCGTGGGCATGCTGGGTCACACTACTAGAAAACAATGCTATATCCACAGACCTAAAGCCACAGTTTTATAAGTTCATTGCTATAGCTTTGTTTATAGCCACATTTTCATTATAATTGTGTCTAAACCATTGTTTATATCCACTCTTAACAAATTATATATCTAAGTTTTTTTACCATCTATCAGGATCCTCCTCCCCTGACCCCTCGTGACCAACCTTATACCTGCGACCGCGACCCTCTCTTCTTGGCCTTTGCAACTTTTCCTCTCAGCCTTCGCGACTTCTCCTATCAGCCTTCACAACTTCTCCTCTTTGCAACTTCTCCTGTCAGCCTTCGCGACTTCTCCTCTCTCGGTGGTGACCTCTACTCTCGGCGGTGACCTATCCTCTCGGAGGCGACCTCTCCTCTCAGCAATGACCCTTATTCCCCTATGACTTTGGCAACCTATCCTCTCCCCGATCCTCATCCCCTGACAGTTCTCGAACGGCCTTCGCAACACTTCTCCATCCTCATCCCCCTCGCAACGCTACCTTTCGCTGTCACCGAACAAGGAAACCCGATCTCCTTCGTGGTAAAATCTCACCTCTCATACCTCAAAGTTGATATCCCTTGGCCTTTATCTAAATTACATACACATATTTCTCTCTGCTGGAAATATTCAAACTAGAAATTAATTCCAGTAGGCGAAGGATATTATCATATCTTGTTGGAATTGCAAGAGGATATATAGAGATTTTGGAGGACTGGAAACCTCAATCTTAAACTTAGTTTACTCATAATTTCTAATTGGGACTCTAACTTTAATCCGCACACACATAGGAAAACATTGGACAATGTATTTGTTAAACTACATGGTCTTAATTTGTTCTTTTGGCACCCAAAAATTATGAATGATATTGTATCCTCCTTAGGAACTCCACTAAAAATTGATCATAGAACATTAAATGCTGACTTATGTCTCTTTTCTAGAGTTATGGTGGAAATTAAACATGATTAAAAGATGCCCACCACAATTAATTTCAATTCAAATGACAAAAAACCTGAAATTATAATTGAATATGAGAGGAAACCTCCCTTTTTCAAATATTGTAAGATCATTGGTCATACAATTTTCAACATTAGAGTAATTAGATAACAAGTAACACAACCAGTTGAAAATTATTAGAAGTAAATTATGAGAAATAAAAATTATAAATCCCCTATAATAGATATACTTGTACCCCCATCAAATAAATCTAAAACTTGGGTGAAATAGTCAAACAAAGTGATACACATAGGGGATAACTCAAGTACTAACTGGGATGATATGGCTGAATAAGAAGAGAAATCCATTAAAGATAAAGTCCTCTTAGAAGAAATTGAAATTTTGGTGTTAGAAACAATTATGATATCCAATAAGGACGAATCTAATACATGCTCAACCGAAAAAAATTTAGTATCTAACCAAAATTCTAAACATTGCCCAGGTAAAAACATGAAGTGAAATGAATGAAATGAATAAACTACACCCCCTAATAACTATGTGTATACTAGACCATTTACTTTTCAATCTGTGGATGATCTCTCCTCATCTTTAAGTACTTGAAAAATCGAGGACCCCTCCCTATTAAATGACACTATTTCATTAGGGACAAAGATTCAGACCAATAGTAAAACAAATATACCTGATAATTTCTCTAAAAATATAGATTCAACTATCCATTCTATTGATTTTGGGAATCTATTGTCTATCCCAAAATCTGATCAGGATATCAAACATACTAGTAGTATGAATTCAACTGTTTCCATGGATTTGGAAACTATTAAATCAATGAAGGTAAGTACACCCTTGGTACAGGTGACTAAAATGCAGGATCTCATTGGATCCATTAAGAAGATTCAGCCCATGGAGGATACTGGGGTTGAGAAAAAAAGGATCTTTTTACAACCTCTTCTTCTACTTTATACTCTTTTTATGGTTCACAAATTTCTAATAGTGTTGATGTCATTAGTTCTCTAATGCTTTGTAATTTGAATCCTACAGACCAAACCATTAAAACATCATTAACTCATGCTGCTATGAGATCTGTTAATCAATTCTATGTCATATCTAATAATACTACTACTCTTGAAATGAAGTTGGTTATCAAAAATTTAGAGAAGGATTTAGCTCCTTCTCCTCTTGCGCACTCTAAATCTGTTACCAATTATATAGAATCATGGAGTCAGATGAGTATTTTTAAGGTTTTTTCAACTGAGACACATACCATGACTTATAAAAATATTAAAACTGATGTATAACCTATCAAACCTACTAGCACATCCCTGGTACATGACCCTTAACATATGTAGACATGTAATATTTCCTTTACATTGAATCTGTAACATCCTACAGATCTATATACTGCTTAACAATAGATAGTGGATACTTCAATGTTTTCAGGTACTCTTATTTCTACATATATAATTAATAATTATTTCTCTATGAAATAATGAAACTTCAATTATAATCATAATACTAATTCTTTTTCAATCTGTTCTAATAATTCTGTAGAGTCACCTATGAATGATCAAATTAGGAAACCTACAAAAAATATTCCAGTCACATCTAGGAATTAACAAGAACATTCCACTAAAAATAACCTAGAGGTTAGAAGGACTACTAGAAAAAAAGGATCTAGAATAAAGAGAAAAGGGTGTTCTAACTCGAAATTCAGGTTTAAAAGATGATCCCCTTTTTGAATTGTCAGGATATTTCTAACTATGAAATGTTCATTTTTTTAAAAAAATGGTCAATATCCATCATCCTATGTTATTTTCCATCACTAAACCTAAATTTTTTTTCCTCTATATAAAAACATTTCTGCCAACATAATTATGTTTTTACTGGTGCAATCAATAATACACTCAATGTTGACTCTTTATATATTTTTTAACACTCTTATTTACACAATGTTAGTGTTTTCAATATCTCTGTCCAGATATTTACTCGAAAATTTAACATTTATGGAACACATACTTTCTGATCCTTTTTCAATTCTAAAAAGAGATACCAAGAAAGAAGAACTATTTGGAATGATCTCTCATCCCTAGGCACTAACATAACCACCCCTGGATTCTAATTTGAAACTTTAATGCCATTCATAACTCTAGTGAGAAAATTGGACCTTCTTATGCTTCCATTTCAATGAAATAATTTAAATCCTCGATTGAAGACACTAATATCATTGAAATTAATCTCACTGGTGTAAAATACACTTGGTATAGAAGACATTACAACAAAGTGGTTGCCTCCAAATTGAATAGAGACCTAATGAATGTCCCTGATATAGATTTATAGGACACTATCTCTAGAACCACTCTTCACAAGCTGAATTTTAATCATCATACCATCATGGTCAATGTCTCCTACAATGGCATGAAACCCCAATTGCCTTTTATATTTAACAATGCATTGTTCTCTGATGATGATTTCACCCATATCATCTATAACTGTTGGTCTTCAATGTCTCATAACAATTATGCATTTGCTTGAAACCTCAAATTGAAACATCTCAAATAGATTATAAAATCTTGGTTCATCTCTAAAGACAAACAAGTTAACAATGACATCATGATTCTTGAAAAAGTACTCAATGATCTGGAAAACAAAAACACTAGCTCCGACCTCATCACTGATCCAACTCAAGAACTAAACACTATATTAATACTCTACTCTTTACACACGTTAAAAAAAAATATGAGGAACGAAGCATTTAAAATTAAATGGTCAACTAACGGGGACATAAATACAAAATTCTATAACTCTCTTCAAAGAACCAGGAAGGATTGTAGGTCGTTAAACTTTTTAAAGGATAGGGAAAAACTGATTGACAATGAGGGGTAGGGGGTGCAAGGGGAGGTGGGTTATCTAGGAGGGGGGCATGAAGGTGTCTAGGGGAGCAGTGTTTAGGGGGAAGGGAGGGGGAAAGGGGTGTGGGGGTGCAAGGGTAGGGGGTATTCCAGGGGGGTTGAGGGGCTATCTTGGATGGAGGGGGTGTCCGGGGGGCATCCAAGAGGGAGGGGGAGGGGTGTCAAGAAGGTGGGGGGGTTCCCATTAAAGAATTCTATAAAATACATAATAGGTCATTATTCAAACATCTAGGTTTTAATGTGGGTGTTGAAGGTATACCAAAATAATCTTAAGTGGTCATAGAAAGGTGTGACTATTCATGTTTTTTTATAATTTGAAACATTTTTGAATTCCCTTAACCATAATATTTGTTATGATTTTTTTAATGACATGATATTGATGGTTACTTATTATATTATGAAACAATACATATAATGTTAAGTCATTTTCCTGATTATTTATTTAATGTATGTTTATATGCCTCAGAATGGATAGATACTGGATGTACAACGTTGATCGGATAACTGATGAATTTCAGAAGGAGTTATGACATTTCTTGGACTTTTCATTCCCTAATGATTCAGATAGCAGATTGATTCGATTCTCGTGTTTTGATTGTGTTGGTAGACTATGGTTAACTCATGAGGAAGTGAGTTATCATATCACTAAACAATGTTTCCAAAAAAATTATCATGTGTGGTATCACAATGAAGAAAAAGCATAAGTGGTGAATGACATCGATTCAGCGGATATAATTGGTATGAAAAATCTGATTTCCGATTGATATCCTTTTGTTTCTGAAGCCATCTCCTCATGTAGACTAGTGCAAGAGGAAATGAATACCGAAACACAGTTTTCGTCTATTAATCAGGATAATGACCTTGAGAGTGTTAGAAATCTGATGGAAGATGCAAATACTCCAGTATATAAGGCATGTGAAAAATGAGCAAACTTGAGTTTATAATGTGATTATATCATGGAAAAGCATTGTATGGATTTATTAATACTGTAGTCGACTATCTTCTTACATTTATTAAGTATTTACTGCCCGATGGTGCATGTATTCAAGAAAATAATTACATAGCATGATAGTTGGTTGAAAAATTTGGATTTTCATCTATTAAGATTCATTCTTTCCCCAATGATTTTTGTTTGTTCTGGAAGGAAAATTCAGAGTTAAGTTAGTTCAAATAGTGTGGCACATCAAGGTGGAAGACTAATAAAGACTGAACTCAATCTCGCATTTCAGAGAAAGTAATGTGGCACATCCCTTTAATTCCCAGGCTTCAAAAACTTTTTATGTCAGAGAAAATGGAAAAGAATATGAGATGGCATAAAGATGAAAGAAATAAAGATAATGATGAAATAGTGCATCCTACAGACGAGTTGTCTTGGAAGAAATTTGATAGGTAACATCCTTATTTTGCAGCTAACCAACGAAATTTTAGATTGGGATTATCCTATGACAATTTCAACCCATTTCCCCAAATGCATACTACACATAGTACTTGGCCTATTTTCATTCACATTTATAACTTTACTTCATGGATGTGTATGAAGAATCCATTTACTATTATGACTATTTTGATATCTGGACCCAGTTATCCTCGAAATGATATTGATATATACTTGAAGCCATTAATAGAGGAGTTAAAGGAGCTTTGTATTATTGGTGCACAGGCGTACGATGCATTCAGGAAGGAGTACTTTATGTTTCGTTCAACATTATTATGGAAGATAAATGATTTCCCTTTATGCAGAATTTTGTCTGGTTGGAGTACTAAAGAGATATTATCCTGCCTTATTTTTATGAAAAATACACGTTTCTGACGATTAAAGTTTCTAAGAACTTTCAGCTTCATAGGGCATCGGCGATTTCTACCGATGGATCATCCATACTAGAAAAATCGAAGATAGTTCGATAATGTCGTCGAGACAGATGAGACACCTCAATGAATGTTAGGGAATTATATTTTTAAAGAACATGATATTTTAATTATGTTTTTGGAAAAATTCAATCAAATATCAGAAAGTGAAAACATGTTAATTGGAATTCCAATAAAAATTGGAGAAAGAAAAGAATATTCATTGAGTTGTTTTATTTTTCATCAAATTTATTGCGTCATTGTTTGGATGTAATTCATATCGAGAATTTTTTCTTGATATGTTACTTGCTACTATTTTAAATGTTAAAGG
Organism: Viscum album; assembly: GCA_963277665.1. NCBI lineage: Eukaryota > Viridiplantae > Streptophyta > Magnoliopsida > Santalales > Viscaceae > Viscum > Viscum album. Next base: position 1,353,323,706 of record OY728140.1, on the reverse strand, counting down.
CAAAACAAAAGATGATTTGCGGTCTCATCGTGATTTGATGGATTGGGGTATAAGAGTAAAACTTCATCCTGTGTTAATTGGTAAAAATAAGTAGAAAGCCCCTATTTCCTGTTATTTGATGACAAATGTGGAGAAGAAATAATTTTTTTAGGTCTTGGAAAGTTTTAATGTTCCATATGGTTATTTAAGTAATATTTCAAAAAGGGTGAATACGCAAGATGTAAAGCTAAAATCTATTAAAACCCTGGATTACCATGTCTTGTTACATGAGTTGATTCCTATTTCCATTTGAAATTTACTTTCACATAATTTTAGTGTTGTTGTGATTAAGTTATGTCATTTTTATCGAGACCTTTGTGCCAAAAGACTGAGCAGAAGTGTTGTTCAAAAATTGCAGAGAGATGCACCAATTATTCTTTGCGACTTGGAGAAAAGTTTCTCACCGTCATTTTTCACATGTATATTACATCTGACTGTGCATATTTCATCAAAAGTTCTTTTTGGTGGTCTTGTTTTGAGTCAGTGAATGTATCCTACAGAAAGAATGATGTTTGCATTGAAATATTATGTGAGAAATAAATATCACCTCGAAGGCTCTATTGTGAAATGTTATTTAGCACAAGAATGCATGGATTTCTGTTCATTGTACTTGGATAACGTCACCACAAGGTCTAATAAAATTTTGAGAACTAAAGATGAGAAATATTATCCCATTGAGCCTGCATTTCCATCACTTCCCCAAACAAGGGAGATATTTGGATCGTACTCTTTGTGTACATTAACCAGGGAAGAGTGGGAAATGGCTCATCGTACAGTATTATTCAACTGTGGTGTGATTGATGATTATATCAAGTAAGTAAACTAATAAATATGCATTTTTTTCATTATGTTTTTTCTTCATATCATTTGATATTTTTATGTTGTCATATTTGTAGAGAACATTTAGAAATTATAAAAAAGAGACATCGCTCTCTATCTGTTAAGAGGAAGGAACTGCTGCACAACAAATAATTTCCTTCTTGGTTAAAGTAAAAGGCAATAGATTTTTCTTCTTCTTATAACATAATCACATGTCTCTATTTAATATTCAATGTTGGTATCTTTAAGCTTTTAACTCTACCAATGAATGAAGTATCAGATGAAGTAAGAGTTTTATCCTTTGGTCCAAATGATGTGGTACGTGATTGTAAAGCAATGGTTGTCCTTGGATTTAAATTTGTTATAAATAGCTGTGCAGAAACATGGCAACACAGCATGATGGTGTGATGATAAGTGCCACAACATATTGTTATGCGATTGCATCAGATAGACAACCTATATCAGAAAATATATCATATTATGGTGTTGTTGAAAGAATCATTTTATTAGATTACTATGCACATGGTCTCTTCGCAATGATGAAATGTAAGTGGTTTGATTCAGAAATGAAAAGGAATGAATATTGATAACTGAGGATTTAGAGTTATTGACATGAATTTCTAACTTCACACTGATGAACCTTATATTCTTGCATCACATGCTAGACAGGTTTTTTCTGTAACTGACCCGTTACAACAACAATTTGGTGTTATTGTTGATGTCATTCCCAGATATATTTTTGATGAAGACATGGATGGCAATGATGTTGTGGATGAACCTGTCTATATTTATTCGAATGTGGAATTTGATAACATAGATGAATCAATTTCTAGAACAGATTGTGCACCAAAAATTGTCACATAACACACAGAACGTTGATACATTTGTAAGTATTTACCTGACATTATGGTAATATTGTATGTGTTTTTTTAAACTTCCAAACATCATATCAAATTAACCTGTATATTTTATCAATATAAATATCACATTGAAAATGTATCTCATTTTTTTATGATACAATTGTATTATTTAACATTTTGTATTATTTCTATTTATTTGAGAATATTATTTTAAATTTCCTGGTCAAACGTCTGAATATGATGATATTAGAAGAAATAAAAGAATACAAAGAAATGAACAAAATATGTCTCATATGGCCAACACTGTATGTACAATTTATGTTTGAATATTATGTTCTTTCATATTATTTATCTTGTTATCATTCGTTTAATTTTATCATCTATGTTATTTTAGGATACTTCGTCGAGGAGAGGGTTGAATTATACTATTGAGGCTGATAGTATGGTGGGGGTATTGATTATACAATTCAGCCTACTAATATGCTTCTTGAGTCACCAGAAGGTCATCCTCCCATTATGACCCCTCCATATTATCCATACCCACATTTTCCATATCCCTTTTGGCCCGCACCCACATCAGATGGTAATTCTCAGACTCACATCCCTCCTTATTTTCCATTCCCACCCTCCACTGTATAGGGAATTGCACCCCAATATATCCCACCACCATATCCAAATCAATATCCACCCTCATATGTACAGGGTTATCCATATATAGTACCGAGTACTCCTACTGTTGATATCCCACCTACCACAGAGGCTACTCCCCCACTAGATGCTTCACTTCAGGGGTCAACAGATCCCCCATCTACTGTTATGCATTTAAAAATTACTATTAGTGATTAATGATAAATTCATATATATTATTATCCTTTTTTACCTTTTTTCATGATTAGCTCCAGTCTCCACCATACGGCGAGGCCGCACAAAAATGCGAGAGGTTTGGAATAGACACACACAAATCATGGTTGAATATAATGAGGACACAACTATAATTTAAAAAATGGTACAAAATGTAAAATATTTATGGGAACACTTGCTAGAAACAAAAATATCATTCTGGTTTAACCAATAAGTTAGAGGGAAGTTGGAGAACAAATAAAGGACAATGCCTGGGCAGAGATCTGGGTAAGTAATGTTAATCACCTTTTATATATATATTAATTTATAATATTTTCTTAACAAATATTTTTCCATTGTAGCACTGATATAATTTTCCTGATGGAAAAAATTCCAAGGCTGCAAGGTTAATAGATTTAGGTGAAATGTGGTGAGTGTAAAAGTTTTACTTATATCTTGGTTTGAAAAAGAGAGTTGGCAGGAAGCTTGAAGAAGTACCAGTGATTCATGATTGCCCAATATCACAATATAAAGATATGATTATCTATTATAAGAGTCAAGAGTTTAAGGTATTTGTTAAATTTACATATATATTCATTTATTTATTGGAAAATGAGTTTTATTTTAAGTTAATGAAATTATATAATTATTCGGTTATAGGAGAAATCAGGCAGAAATAAAAGAAATAAGTGCGGAATGAAATGTGTTTATACTCATGGACACACTTCACTCACAGATAATGAGAAAATAGATGTAATTTAATATTTAACATATTTATCTTTGTTTAGTGTAATTTTTTTTAATTATAATTTTGATTTATTTATTTTTTTTTCAGAAAAAAAGAATTGAATATCGAGGTTTGTGTTCCTCACTCTACATTGTTTTGTATAAGTAGAAAAAAGAAAGACGGTACTATGCCAAATACTGACACCGAGAAGGAGATTGTAAGTATATTTCAATTTTTTTATGTTGACTGAATTTAATTCCTTATGTTATTTTAGAATTTTAATTTATGTAATATATCAATTGACAGAATGATTTGGAGACATTGGCAGAAAAAGATCCTGACAATTTGGACCCGAACGATCATCTACATTTGGTAGTAGGAGATGAGAATCAAGGCAGAGTGCGTTGTCGACCTGGGAAGAAGATTGTACCATCTCGATACTGGTCTACTGACAATGTTTCTTTGAGTACTGGTTTTGGTTTGTTCATAGTGGAACAGATGAATTCCACAATCAAAGAAGTAACTCAAAAAGATGAAAATGAAATATTTGAAAATATGAAGAAAGTTATGTCTTCTATTTCTTCTACACTTTCACCAGAAGAAACTGTATCGGTTGACACATGTTTGATGTCGATGAGTTCCGCAGGTGGAGCCGGAGCTGTAGCTGGAGTCGGAGTTGTAGCCGGAGCTGGAGCTGGAGCTGGAGCTGTAGCCGGAGCCGATCCTGGTGTCGGTGCCGGTACCGATGATGATGTCAATGATGATGACAGTGGCATGAGAGGTTCTTATGGTCTTTCTATAGGAGGCGTGGATGGGGGTTATCTTGAATCTGATGATACTAATACTGAGACTCACTATTGATGTGAATTTTATTTTTGGATTGTTAATATGTGTAATTTTATTATGCAATGAGGTTTTATTATTTTAATACTGAATTGTATTGTTGTGTTTTTGACTATTTCAACCTATTTTTTATATAGTAGTTAAGTTTTAATTTTATTATATTAAATTGTATCCTCCTCCGACGCGACCATCATACCTCCTCGATGACGCATCTCTAAGTAAGCCCCTTTATCTCCTCCGGCACACCTCCGACAGTATGTAGTCCAATTTTCCATTATTTTATTGATCGGCCCCTCTATTTGTTTCACTGATCGTATTGTGAGTTCAATGACTTGTATTAGTGTGCATGATAGGGATGAATTATATGCAGATAACCAACAAGAAAACATACCTGATGCAATTTATTTTCTCCTATGACTTGCAATCGGGATTGACGTGAATATAAAATTCAAGAGGTAATGGTTATTTTATTCCATTCTTTGAAGACATTAGTAACCATTTGTTGTGTTTTTATTGGTGTTTCATGTAAATCCTATGATAAATTGTTTTTTTGGTTCTAAATACTCAATTCCATTACAAGGGGGTAGGGGGAAGGGGGGTGTGCAAGGGGGCAGTGGGGGTAGGGGGTAGGGGTGGGGTGTGCAGGGGGGTTTGCAAGGGGAAAAGGGAGGGAGAGGGGTGTTTTCCAGGGGTGGGAGGGGGTGTGCAAGGGGGCAGTGGGGGACACAGGGTGTGCAAGGGGGTAGGGGCTGTGTAGGCACTGCATCTGAGTGTCATGCAGTTTTGTTATGCCTACCGGGTTCATTCAATACATAATTTTTATAGTTTCATCCATGTAGATAATGCATAGTTGACTTACTGATTAGTGTTTTTTCCCTCCACTCCATGAATTAGTATAGTTTCCCATCACGATTTCCATTAGGTCTTTCTACGGTACCAACTACAATTTTTAACTTCCGTATACTCCATTCCCTACTTCGGCATCTCCGAATCACGATTTTCATTGGGACTTTCTACGACACCTACTGTATTTTTACTGCTTCCCCACACCCTCCTCTGACATGTGAAATATCCATATATTTATAGTAAATTGACTTTCATCTGATCTGCTGCTCCATGCCCTCCATAACAGTGTCGACATATCCACCATCGCCAAAGGTATGGTTTTACCACACCATTTTTTACATCATGACAAGTTTTCTTTTTACTCAAATGCATCCTCAAATATGAAATTTAACCCCATACTCACATTTTCGTAATATGATTCAGTTTCATGTTTGGTTGTTTAATGTTTTCAATGTATGGGTGAAATCTCAAGTTCAGGTGATGTTGATTCATCTTACATCATCAATGGAATTGAAAAGGGTAAAATTGTGATATCATCTTATTCGTAAGATTAAAATTAATATGTCTAATATTGTTATTAATGAACATATGATATTGTTATCATTTTATTAATGTGGTTTATGCTTTCAGGTCAAGGATCATTATAAATAGTATTAACTACGGCATTGCAATGTGCCTTACAAAAGTGTTGGGTGGGGAGGATTTTATAAAAGGCGTGTAGTTCGACTATTTATCAATTATAAATTACTATTTATTGTAATTTATCCATTTAAATCCTTAAAATTGTCAAAATTCATTTATATTAATTTAATGTTTTATATTTTCCAATTCCATTTTAATTTATTTCATTTATGAAATCTATAATTTTTAGGTTTAATTCTCCAGTTTATGTGATTCTTCTTAATCTTCCAATATCAATGGAATTGAAAAGGGTAAAATTGCTATGTAATTTTATTTTCTAGATTAAAATTAACATTTATTCTCTTGTAATTAATGGTCACATGGTATAGTTATCATTTCATTAATGTGATTTATGCTTTTAGGACAAGAATCATTAGAAATCGTATTGACAATGTTATTGCAATGCACCTTACAAAATGGTTGGGTGGGGAGAATTGTATAAAAGGTATGTAGTTCGACTATTTCTCAATTATCAATTAATATTTATTGTAATATTATCCATCACAATAATTAAAATTGTCAAAATTCTCTATGATTTATTTACTATTTTTTCCAAATCCATTTTAATTTATTTCATTTATGAAATCTATAATTTTCATGTTTAATTCTTCAAATTATTCATTTATATACATTATTTTTCATTTAGTTACATATTTTCTATTGTTTTTTTCATGTATTTTGTTTTCTGTAAATTATTAATTTTATATAAAAGACTATTGTGTCGCCTATGTTAATTTTTTTTCTTATTCCATTAAACACAAAGGTTAATAACCCCATTATTTCAATAAAATTTGTTTATTCATAGGTTATAAACACTATATTAATTGTAATGATATTCTAGGAAAGAGTCACGTTTTAAATGTGTATACAAGGCTGTATTTTTTCATATTGAATTTTTGATTTTATCGCTTCTCGGTATAGGTCCTCAATTGGAATTGCCTATCTTCATTATTATTTTTCAAAAATTTATTTAAATGTTATATGTTTCTAAAGTTAATTGAAATTCCAATGAAGTTGAATTATCCCAAAATTATATTTAGAATATAAAATTTATGCTTTAATTTTGATCATTTTTTATCACTGTTTTTATTAGAATTGTTTTTCAGTTATGTTTTTTATGATTTTTTCTTGTGAATCAGAAGAGTATAAATTATTAAAAATCTCATTTCTTTAACGGTTTCACTTTGATATTCTATTCAAGAAACACATCAATATGTGCCCCAAAAACTAAAATCTATACCTATTTTCACTACATCTTCAGGTTATGTCACTTATTTTGTTTTTACATTTATTACATTAGGTCCGAACTGTTATATTAATTGATTTCAAAAAATATAAATCATGATATGATATAAGAGTTCATTTTATGTCAGGAACATGAAGCAACTAACACCGAGAAATATTATACTATTTTCCTGAAAAAAACTTAAATGATGCTTTCATGTTTGGAGGATTCAACACCATATATGTGTACAGAGATTGACTATCCAGAATTTGTACATATCAATACATTTGTACAAATATTGTTGAATTTTTGTGTACATATATTGAACTTTATTCCAGAAATTTACATAATATCTATGTATAGATTAATATAGTAGGAATTTTGGAAATTAAATGCTTCTATTTTTAGATAATATATGGTTACAAATTTCAAAACCAATATAAGAACTCATTGTCACTATGGTAGTAGTGTGGATGGACCTATATTTGAAAGACATCACTATAGTTAGGGGTATCCCTCTATTTTATTATATTTTCCTTCAGGAGGTGGATTCAATTGAGGAGTAGGAGATGCTGTAAGATTAAGAAAAGCTCTAGATGGATAATGTTTCAATCCAATACCACTACAAGCTATAGGTAGTCTATTACAAACTGATGGTGCCATTTTTGGGGATCATATGATGATGCATACAAGGTATGGACATGACCAGGTAGTGCTTGAGATAGTTTCTGGTATGATATTTGTATTCTGTATATTCTCACATATACATATCAATATAGTTTTGACCCTTCCTTTTCTTATTGTATATTTCAATTGGAACATAAAGGTACCAGTGGATTCCATAGCTTGTCTCCATCTAATAAAAAATCATATTGGGGGTGGTCATCTTCTCACATGAAGTCTCTTTCAGTGTGATTTTACTATAGGTAAATAGAGGTTCAATATGTGTATAACCAGAAATAATGTGTTCCTACCTCTCTCCATGCAGGGATCTGGAAATTATGAAGCAAATTGTAGTTGAAACTACTCCTGTAGTCAAATACAACGCCATTCAGTACATATTTGATTCTTGTATAGCTGTAATTATCCAAATAAAATTGTCCATTAAATTTCATAGGAGCTGAGATAAATCTATTGCTAATTGGTGAATTTTCTAATTAGATTCCTTCTCACCCAATATTTTACACAGGTCTGCAGACACCCAATATGGGATAGATGCTATGATAGCTATAGTGAAGATGCAAAGATCATTGGTGACTGAGATTATAACAGGATTACATGGATACATTCCCTCTAATTACCTCATAAACTACACTTATTTGGCTGGAATACATGCACATTGGGCACTAATTTGTTAAACAGGTTGTAACATTTTAACAAAATTTCTTTGGTTGGTTTGTTTTAAAAATTACTATATTGATCCTTAAATAATCATCTTTTACATATGTACTAAAATAATTTGTAAATTCTTAACACTTTATTGTGGAATGTTGGAAAATTGTTCTTTATAATGGTTTTATTCTTGTTGGCCCGTAGATACACTCTATAGAGGGAGGTTCGATGGAATCATTTGGGGGGGTATTCATTAAAAATATGAATGATGAATTTTTTTTAAGTACAATCCAATGAAAGTTATAAAAATTTGTTCTTTATTTAATATACGTTATAGTGTTGGGTTTCATGCATTGTGTTCTTAGAATTTTGGGATTCTTATTGTTTCCAATAAGATAAATAAGGGTCTTTTGATCATTTCAACCCCCTTAGAAGTATTAGACCTATGTTGTGTGCTTGGTTCACAAGATCATGTTCTAAAATGAAGAAATTTTATAAATCGTTCATGATGTTGAAAAATAGAGCACCATGTTTTATAAGAGATATGGCGCATATTGTTAAATATGACTAGAATATGTAGTAGTTGGTATTATGACATTATAATTGGTGCTTAATGATTATTACACGGTCTAACCACATAAAACGTAATATTAACCTAATTTTAATGCCACACAAGTCATGTGCACTGAAGATAATTATACATAGTGACTTTTCATAAGCTGACATTTCTATCTCACCTTATACAGGCCCACACGTAGATAATTATAGGCAGTGTCTACAATAATTTGTAATTTTTTAAACACTTTATTGCAATATTTTTTACCACACATTTATGTTTTCAATATATTTAGTATAATCAATATTCATGCAGGGTTTTGATCCGGCTTACAAGGTTACATGATGGAGTAACACTCGATTTTGGAGAAATACAACATCATGGAAGACTAGAGCAAGGGTATATTTTCAAGAAGTGAGTCATCATATTTTTTTTAGTTAATAGATTATTTTACTTGTATTAAAAATGATATGTGCCCATGTATATATATATATATATATAAATTCATATGAAGGTGAGTGGAGACTGGTATATGCATATAAGCATATGTGCAAGGATCCTCTTGCACATGCTCATGGAGATGTGGGTGAGCGCATAGGGCCTAGGTGTCCTTGCCTGTGTGTGAAGGTGCGTATACCCAGTGGGGGAGCAGCAAATTTTAGTTAGAAAGCTCCAAGAGCCGAATTGGACGGTTTGGTTCCACCTTAAGGTATGATCCCTCTTCTAGCCTCTTTAATTCAAGAATTATTTAAATTTAATTTAGCTTCTTTCTTAATTCTGCTAAATTATATTGAATTGAATGTCTTGAATAAGTGTTATTTAATATAATTATTCCATTTGATAAATAAAGTCATGTTTTTATAATAAAACCCCTCCAACAGAGGTGCACTGTCTGCGAAAAATCATAGTGATAGTTATTTTGATCTAGTTGCTTAAATTATTGCATTTGATTTGTGCTAAATGAGTTTTAGAATAAATTGTAAATATAATTAAATGAATTGTGTGATAAAGAAATTCCATGATTTTATAATAAAACCCCTCCAATAGAGGTGCATTGTCTTCTAAAACAAAGAGTAGTGATAGTTATTTGTATCACTTTTAGATTTGGTTTGATTATTTCATATTCCTCTTGTTGGTGTTTGTTTTGTGGCTAGTTAGTTTTTGTTTTATTTGAATAATATAAATTGGCTTATCATACTTTTTAACTCAAATGACATTTCATGAGTAGGAATATGACTTTACTATGACACTTTCCTTTTCACGCTTTGAATATTATAAATAATATTTCCATGTTTAGGAAAAGTGAATGAATTTGTAAATGGTTTGTGTAGGGTGTATGATTCTTTTCCGTGTTTTGTTTCCCTTTAGACGTTGCATCATTTTGCAGCTCACAACATCCTTCTCTGGAGATCCCTTATTATAGCATATTAAATAGTTGATCTGTTCTATCATCTGTTGGCAGGGCGATAGTCGGAATGTTGCCCCACCTCCTCCAGCTCCCTTCGCTCCTTGCCAGCATATGTAACCCCGCGGATGTCGCTGGACAAGGCCAACACGCCGCAATCATGGAATTGTCATGTCGCGGTCAGGCCACGGTCACTCTGTGATTTGGCCTTTCTTGATGATGACACCTAGTGGGGGTTTGTAGTGATAGTATTCCATTAGTCTTGTAATCAATGTTGAGACTGACTAGTCACAATTTCTATTGGCGGGGCGATGACTGGAATGTTTCCCTGCCTCCTCCCGCTACCTTCGCTCCTGGATGGAAGATGCTGCCTCACAGATGTCATTGGACCAGGCCAAAACACCGCGGTCATGTCGCGGTCACACCACGGTCACGCCGTTGTAATTCCGTTATTTAGCCCCGCTTTAGGATGACACCCTGCGGTGGTTCACAATGATAGTATTTCATGAGTCTTTTGATTAATGTTTAGACTCACTAATCACAATTTCTTCCGGTGGGGTGATAGCTAGAATGTTTCCCCGCCTCCTCCCGCTCCCTTCACTCCTATCTAGAAGATGCTGCCCTGCGGATGTTGTTGGACCAGGCCAACACGACACAGTCACACCGCTATCACGTGGCGGTCATGCAGCGGTCACGCCGCGGTCACGCCACAGTCATGCTGTGATTTGGCCCTACTCCAGGATGACAACCCACGGTATTTCGTAGTGATAGTATTCCACGAGTGTTGTGATCAATGTTGAGACTGACTAATCATAATTTCTGCCAGCGAGGCAATGGCCCGAATGTTTCCCCGCCTCCTCCCGCTCCCTTCTCTCCTGGCCGGAAGATGCTTCCCCACAGATGTCATTGGACCGGGCTGACACGCCGCGGTGACGCCATGGTGACGTCATGGTAATGACGTGATTTGGCCCTTCTCTAGGACGAGATCCCGCGACGGTTCATAGTTATAGTATTCCATGTGTCTAGTGATAAATGTTGAGACTGACTAATCACAATTTCTGTTGGCAAGACGACGACCTGAATGTTGCCCCACCTTCTCCCACTACCTTCGCTTCAGGCCTGAAGATGCTGCCCCGCGAATTTCGCTGGACCGGGCCAACATGTCGCGGTCATGTTGCGGTTACGCCGTGGTCACGCCGTGGTCACGCTGCGGTCACGTCATGGTCATTCCATGTTAATACTGTGATTTTTCCATTCTCCATCCACATCCACCCCACACCAGGCCCTCCACCTTCATTTTAGCCCACTGCCACCAGCCTTCCAGTCCGCAACAGCCCCCCTGCCACATTAGAATCAGCCCGCACCATCCCCCCAGCACTTGAAACTATCCCCATTCCACCAGCATTCCAACCCCCTTCCACCATCATTCAAGCCCGCACTATCCCCCAGCCACGTTCAATCTAGCCCGCACCATCCACCACACAAGCCACCACCCCCCAGCCTCCTGCAAAACACTCATGCCAGCCCTCTGCTACCTGCAAAACACCGCCAACCACCAGTTCCATCCCTCACCAGCCCCTGGCCTCCTACATCCCAGCACGCACCAGCCCCTTCCACTTTCCCAATACCCCCCAACCACCTGCAATCCAGCCCACACCGGACCCTGCCACCTATTCTAGCCCGCACTATCCCCCTTCTGCCTGCCTTCCCACCCACACCAGCCACTCCAGCCCGCACTAGCCACCGCACCAGCCCCCATCCTCCTGCATTCCAGGATGCGCGAGAAAAACTATATGAAAATATCAAAAATGAATTCCGTAAGTGTATCCCATTTCTTGAACCCTCGTTTCCATGAAAATTTTCCATGTACTAAATATGTCTGGTAGGTTCTCAAGGGTCTTCTCCACTCATCTCCCCATCGAGGAGACACACTATCTTCACTCCATCAAGGAAATTCTTTCCTTATGATGTTCTTTGTAGGGGTGGGGTGTGCAGGGGGGCAGGGGTGGGGTGTGGAGGGGGCAGGGTTGGGGTGTGCAGGGGGGGGGGGCAGGGGTGGTGTGTGCAGGGGGGAAGGGGGTGTGTGCATGATACCAACTGATTTTAAATCCCATGAATCATTTAGGGGATTTTCAGATGTCCTCAAGTTGAAACCAAATTATGACAATTGATATCATCATTCTTTTTGGAATTACAACCTAAGATCTTGCACTCATCCCAATACACATGTTGAAAACATTCAAGTACATGTAGCAGGTTTTAGAAATCAGCCTTGAAATCTAAAATTTCCTTAACTTATTTTAATTTATTAATTTAATTTATCCCCCTTAATATCAAATTTTATTCGGTCATTGACATGGACGAGAGAAATGCATACCTCATCAATGATTTTTTCATGAAATTTCCAGAAATTCCAGATTTGCATGGAATAAATAAGTCTGGCAGCTTCTCAATGGTCTTATCCTCTCATCTCCCCATCTATGGGACACACTATCTTCACTCCATCAAGGTAGATCTTTCCTTCTAATATTATTTAGAATTCCATTTGATTAATCATACAAAGATGTGTAGGGGGCATGGGTGGGGTGTGCAGGGGGCAGGGGTGGGGTGTGCAGGGGAAGGGGGTGTGTGCACGGGGGGCAGGGGCGGGGTGTGTAGGGGGGAGTGGTGTGAACATGATACCAACTGATTCTAATTCCCATGAATCATTTATGGGATGTTCATATGTCCTTTAGTTTAAACTAAAAGATTCCAATTGATATCTTCGTTATTTTTGTAATTACAACCTGAGATCTTGCACTCATCTCAATACACATGTTGAAAACATTCAAGTACATGTAGCAGGTTTTAGAAATCAACCACGAGATCTCAAATTTCCTCAATTTCTTGTCATTGATTAATTCAATTTCTCCCCTTTAATATCAAACATTATTCGGTCATTAATAGGGATGAGAGAAATTCATACCTCACTAATGATATTTTCAATCACTTTCCAGAAATTCTAGATTTTCATGGAATAAATAAGTCTGGAATCTTCTCAAGGGTCTTCTCCACTCATCTCCTCATCGAGGAGACACACTATATTCACTCCATAAAGTTATATCTTTCCTTACAATGTTATTTGGAATAAAATTTGATAAATCATACCAAGATGAGCAGGGGAAGGGGTGGGGTGTGCAGGGGGCAGTGGTGGGGTGTGTAGGGGTGCAGGGGTGGGGTGTGCAGGGGGGAGGGGTGGGGTGTGCAGGGGGTAGAGGTTGTGTGCACGGGTGGCAGGGGTGGGGTGTGTGGAGGGTGTGTGCACTTTCTAGAAATTCCAGATCTTCCTAGAATAAATAAGTCTAGCAGCTTCTCAAGGGTCTTCTCCACTCATCTCCCCATTAAGGAGACACACTATCTTCACTCCATCAAGGCAGATCATTCCTTTTGACGCTATTTGGAATACCTTTTGATAAATCATACCAAGATGGTGAATTTTTTTTAGATCTGGAATACTTATTCTACTTACTTCCCTTCAATTGCTCTCCTCTTGAGAACTAGTTTCACCTTCATTTACCTACATTATATGGAACACTAATAACATGAAAATAATAAATGATTAGGGATTAAGGTGGATGTCCTTGCTCTTCAATGTGAACTTTTGGGTTGAGAAATGTTTCTCAACCAGTTTTTCATTTTCAATTTAGCTCCATGTCTGGATGGACTCTTCATGCAAGCACTTATGGATTTTAAAGCATCCCTGGGAAACATGGATCTCTTTATTCCCTCCTCGTGTGAGATTATCTTTTTAATATGATAATAGTGCATGGGATGCTCCAGGATATGTACAAGGGATGTGTGTGTGGGGGGGGGCACTGTCCAGTAGGGTGGCTGTTCAGGGGGTCCAGCAGGGGGGCTTATGTCCACGGGGCTGTCCAGGGGGGGGGGGGGGGTCCAGTAGGTGGGGCTGGGGCTGCTAGGGCTGTTTTCCAGGGGGTCCAGCATGGGGGTGGGGGGGGGGGCTAATGTCCAGTGGGTCCAGCAGGGGGGGGGGGCTATCTTGGGGGCTCCAGCAGGGGGGAGTGGGGCTGTCCAGGGGTCCAACAGGGGGGATGCTGTCCAGGAGGGTCTAATAGGGGGAGGGGTGATGTCCAGGGGGTCCAATAGGGGGGAGGGGGGCTACTGTCCAGGGGGCTCCAGCAGGGTGGTGGGGGGGGGGGGGGGCTAATGTCCTAGGGGGTCCAGTCGAGGGGGCTGCACTATTCTTGTTTATTTAGTTATATTATTTTTGAATATTCTAAGATGTTTTGTTTTACCATAAATTTAGGGGATGAGCACTACTATGTTCTACCTTGTGTTGTAGGTACTTTTGACCTGGTTCGTGACTTCTTTGAATGTTTTTCTTATATGGAGACTCATGTAGGTGCAGTTATGTTTTTTTATATTTGAATTTGTTTAATTATTATTATGTAAGTAGCTTTCGTGTATGATTTAAATTGGAGGTGACTGGCAGGGGGCAGGGGGAAACTGGAAGGGGGAGGGGCTGGTAGGGGGTACAAGTGGGGGCTGGTAGGGGGTGCAAGTGGGGGCTGGCAGGGGCAGGGGGAGTGGAAACGGGCAAGGGGTAGGAGGACTGGGGGTCTGGGGGGGGGTCCAGGGTCTATCTAGAAGAATGGGGGTGACTATCCAGGGAGTAAAGGTTTGGCCTGTCCAGGGGGATCTGTCCGAGGTTTGGGGGGTGTCCATAGTCTGGGGGGTGTCCAGGTTCTGGGGGGGGTTCTAGGGTCTTTCCAGGAGGTTGGGGGTGGCTGTCCATGGGAGAGGAGGTCTGGGAAATCAAGGGGGATCTGTCCAGGGTCTGGGGAGTGCCCAGGGCCAGGGGGTGTCCTGGGTCTATTCGAGGGTGTCCAGGGTCTATTCAGCGGGGGGGGGGGGGGTTCAGGGTCTGTCTAGGAGGGTGGGGTGGCTGTCCAGGGAGTGGAGGTATGAGCTGTCTAGGGGATATGTCTAGGGTCTCTGGGGTGTCCAGGTTCTAGGGGGGTTCCAAGGTCTGTCCCGGAGGGTGGGGGTGTCTTTCCAGGGGAGTCGAGGTCTGGGCTGTCCAGGGGGATCTGTCAAGGGTCTGTGGTGTCCTGGGTCTATTCGGGGGGGTGTCCAGGGTCTGTCTAGGGGGTGTCCAGGGTCTGTCTGGGGGGTGTCTAGGGTCTTGGGGGAGGGGGTGAGGTGTCTAGGGACTGTCGAGTTGTCCAAGGTCTGTCCAGGAGGGTGGCTTTGCAGGGGGGGATGTCTAGGAGGGGGGGTTATATAGGGTGGGGGTGTCCAGTGTCCAGGTGGGAGGGGTTTGTAGGGGGGTTGGGCTACTGTAGGGGGTGGCTTTATAGGGGGTTGGGGGATATTTTTTATGGTTTTTCAGACCCTATATCCATGGTTTCTAATAGTGGCTATTGGTTTATTTCCCTGGGTTCTAAATGTGGCTATAGGGTCTAATGCCATGGATTCTAACTGTGAAAATAAATTGTGTCCCTCCACTAGTACATCCACTGTTCTAAACCATGTCTATAGAGATATTAACACGGTTTGAACTGTGGCTGTATACCTAGAGCCATGGTTTGAACAGTGGATTAGACCTAAATACACGGTACCAAACCGTGGCTATAAGTCTAGGCCTATAGCCATGCCAAAATTAGCAATGGTTTCTCAAACCGTGGCTATTACCTATAGCGACAAATTGGGGACCTATAGCCACAGTTTAAAACCGTGGCTATAGAACGAATTTCCAGTAGTGTCACACAGAGATACTTCCCACCTTGGACAAACTAAGGTACTTCTCCTGTCGAGTATCGTGGGTCT
Organism: Viscum album; assembly: GCA_963277665.1. Taxonomy (NCBI): domain Eukaryota; kingdom Viridiplantae; phylum Streptophyta; class Magnoliopsida; order Santalales; family Viscaceae; genus Viscum; species Viscum album. The sequence continues at coordinate 1,353,307,704 of OY728140.1, read as the reverse complement.
TTCGAGTCACATAGAGTCGCTTCCCACCGTGGGACTGCTGGGTCACACAGAGCCAGTTTCTAGTGGGCCAATCGTCTAGCAGTATTCAGATCTCAACCAATCACAGGGTTCCATACATAGTCTTCTTGGGAGAATCGCTCCTCAAGATACTCGCTTCATCTTGATATCCATGTAAGTCACCACAATTTATATTCAAGGGTAGTAACCATGCATCATTAGTCACAAACCTCGAACTCCTCTATTGCTGGAGAACTACTCTTCTATAGAGTACAGTGGGCTTGCCGAGTCACACAGAGCCACTTCCACTATCCCTGAACTGCTGTGCCACTCATCCTAGATGGGTACCGTGGGCATGCCAGGTCACACAGAGCCTCTTACCACCATGGGCCTGCTGGGTCACATATAACCTCTTCCCACCTTGGTGATCGTCAAGTAGTGTTCAGGTCTCAGCCAGCTGTAGGGTTCCGTACGTAGCACGATTGGGAGAACCACTCCCCAAACCATAGATCATACCTCAACCTCCCTGAAGTCCCACTAAGAAGTATCTCAAAGGTCTGCCACGTCATAAGGGAACCAATGCAATAGACGACGCATCTATCAGACGCCCGGTCTATATGTTATTAGCATTTCACTCCGAGGGCCCGGTAGGATTTTTGGAACGATCCATACCATATGTACTCCAATATTATCCAAAAAATGAATTGGAGTATACCAAAAAAAAAATCTCGATACAAGGATCCTGGTGCCACAGACTGTTCATCAAACAGACGCCCAGTTCACTAGTTATAGCCACAAAGGCGTAATTGTGCCCAGATGGGCCCGAGTCTAGTCCGACCCGGTAGGACCGAACTCAACAGGTTTGGGCCTGCCCAACCCAATTCGGGTCCGACCCCGATGTCCTGGGATTTTGCGGGCCCATCGCACTAGGCTGTGGTCTGGCCTGACCCACGAAGTGGACAACTCGGCCCATCCCGCTGGTGTGCGGCCCACTCGGCTGGCGGTCCGCCGTGGCGGCGTCTTCCATGACGGACAACTAGGGGGAGGTGCCCCCCGGTCTTCCCGAATGGTCCCTAGACAGTTTGGATGTTGGAACGTGAGAACCGCCGGGGGGTCCCTCCCAGTGTGGTGGGGCTGGAGGGAAGGTCGGTTGGACTCCCTCCCAGCAGCGCGGGCATGCGCTGTTGTCCGCCTATGGCCAGCTGGGTGTCGGCTGCCGTCTGGCCTCTGCTGTGGCCTAGAATCCATGACCACCTACTCCACAGATGGTGCAGACATGCACTGCTGCTCCGTCACGCAGCTGGCTGGTTGCCGCCCGCCACCCTGCTCCAATGCAGATGACCGTCCATGGCCTCCTCATCAAACGACGACACGAACGTGCACCGCCCTTCCTTCCTCACGATCGGCCGGGGGCCAACCGCCGCCTTCTTCTGTGAGCCGCTGCGACTTCGTTCCATTCCCTAAAAATTAAACGATAACATATTCGTGATCCTTGCATCGAGGTCTCCATGTCTATATATTGCGCTTAGTGAAACTCCGTGTTTCCAGGGCCAATATAAATTTAGGCATTGAAGAACGCATGATGAATGCATGAAGAACGGAAGAAAAATGGGCAAGGTTTATGTGTGGGATTATGGACGTGTTTGTTTGGCCATCGTCGTTGTAAATTTAGGATAGGAAGAATAAATAAAATAAATTCAATGTTCTTAAAACCCCTACCTCATGATCGATGGAGAAACACCCCCGGTTTAGGAAGTGGGTCGGTATTCACCATTCCCGCAAAAGCCTCCAATGACGTTGCTTGATCATTGATCCTCATTCGGGGTTTCAGTGTCGATCACCACCAATTGCCAGAACTGGCTCTGTCTTCCAAGAGTTGGATGTCGCGACACTCCTTCAGCAATTCGTTGCTTGTCAAAACTTTGCCGACACCTCTCCCCTAGCTCCATATAAATAAGAGGGGTAGGGGGTGCAACGTTCGTGGAATTAGTGGAGGCCCACTAATTAGAAAACTTCCTAACACCCCAATGGTATAGATACATTGAATGAAATTCCAAGTCATTGATTGGCATGACACGTCATCGGTCCCACATTGCCTTTTTTCTGTTAGAGAAAAGAAAGAAAATAAAAATTAACTAAGTTATTTTTATTATTATTTTAAAAGTATAAAAATATAAATTTTTCTCCAGACCTACTACGGTCAAAGTGACTCCTCCCTTAAGATAATCTCGGCACTCTGGATTCAATGGTGCCCTATTATTTTTAATCTGAGCACTGGTTCAAAAGTTAGAAAATGCCACTCGCGCGTTTAGTGTGTGTACCCAAAAAAAAGTTTGGTGATTTATTAACAGTCACCCTCGACCCGTGTTGGTCGAGGTTAGACTTTTCCTAATTGAAACTTGCCCCAAAAAACTCAATGGTACTCTCGGATTTTTAATCCAAGTTATCGTTTAAAAGTTATGGATTTTACCATAAAATAATTGTCACTTTATTATTTTATTTACGGCCAAAAACTATATTTCACCAGTGGCTGGTGCCAGCCAATGTTAGTATCTGCCTAAAGAAAGAATACCATCAGAAGTTCCTTGATGGTCTATTATTTTTAATCCAAGTTACTATTTTCGAGTTATGAGAATTTTTTAAAAAAAAAAAATTTAAATTATATTATTTACGATTATGCCATTTTTGGGTTTTCTCACTGGTGGTCCGTGCCGACTAAACTTAAGTCGTGTATATGGTAAGCCCGCCATTTTGAGCTTAATGGTTCCCTTAGATTTCTGATCCGAGTAACCATTTAAGAGTTATTCCACTTTTTCAAGAAAACTGCTTATACACACTTATTGATGCTTAACAAATCTTCAACGGGTCATTCCCGGCACTCCAGAACATGGAATCGCACGCCGTCAGATTTCTCGATATTGAAATAAATTCATATAATTAAAAAAATTATATGGAATTTATGGGCCATTACATTATCCCCACCTTAGGGTTTTACATCCTCTAAAGCCACAACATAGGCTAAGGAAAGAAATGGGGTACTGAACACAAATTTGAGCCTCCCGCCCCCATGTGATTTCCTAGAGGTTCCCGTGCTACCAGCGAACATGTACCAGAGGTATCAACTGCCCATGAGGGACCCACTCTTTTTTATCCTCAATCTCTATTGGAACCTCTGTAAACATCGCCTCATCGACTAAGTCCAGCTCTCCATGGTCAATGACGTGAGATTGGTCGTGCACGTATCTCCTCAGCTGGGATACGTGGAAGACGTTATGAACCTGGTGCATCTGTGGGGGAAAATATAGACAGTATGACACCTCTCCCACTTTGATGAGAATCTAGAAAGGTCCATTGAAGCTCAGAGATAAATTGTCGCCTCAGCCAAATCTTCACAAACCTCTTCGAGGTGAGACTCGTAGAAAGACATGGTCACCATCCTAGAACTCAAGTTGTCTCTGTCTCCATTCAGCATAGGATTTATTCTTGCTCAATACAGTTTTCATATGCTCCTGGATGATCTAGACTTTATCTGTGGTAGCTCATACCATCTCTATTCCCACGAGTGCTAACTCCCCGCGGTCATTCCAGCATAGAGCTGATCTTTATGGTCGCTCATACAACGCCTCGAATGGTGCCATAATAATAGCGGAGTGATAGCTGTTGTTGTATGTGAACTCCACCAAAGGAAAGTGATCCTCCCAGTTGCGGCCCAAATCAAGGACACAAGCACATTGCATGTCCTCGAGGGTCTGAATGGTCTGCTCTATATGACCATCCCTCTGAGGATGTAAGGCGGTGCTCAACTGAAGCTTTGTCCCGAATGCCTCCTACAACCCCTTCCACAGCCGGGAAGTAAAACATGCATCATGATCAGAGACAATAATAGATGTAACTACATGAAACCATACAATCTTCTACATGTAGAGGTGTCCTAATCTCTCTACTGATCCCTGCTCTCTGATTGGTAGGAAGTGGGCCGACTTGGTGAGTTGGTCGATGATCACCAATATAGAATCATAACTCTTGGTTGTGTGTGGAAGTCTCATCATGATTTCCATGGAAATTCCATCTCACTTCCACTCTAGCCCCTCTAATGGATGAACTATGCCTGCTGTTACCTGATCCTCTGCCTTCACTTGCTGACAAGTGAGGCACCGAGAGACAGACTCTGCAACAACTTTCTTTATTCCCATCCACCAATGATGATGCCAAAGTTCATGGTACATCATCGCCACTCCAAGATGTACCACTAAAGTGGGTGTATGGATCTCCATCAACACCTCCTTCTATAGAGCTACTGGTACCATGGTACATCCTCTATAGAAGATGACGTTCTCCCCACCTTCAGAAAATTCATCAGGTGCCTGCCCTAAGGATATCAAAGCACGTCGAGCCTCGCAGTCAGTGTCCCCAAGCTGCGCCTCCCTAAGTCATTTAAGGAGTGGGGGTGTGACCGCCATCGAATAGAGGTATGATACTACATCTCTATCAATGAATGATATCAACAATGCAACTAGATGCTATGTCGCTTCACTCAACAACTGCAGACCAGTCCTCCTGCAGAGTTCATCTTTTACCAAGTTCCCCATTATAAGGAGTATAGAATATATCAAATTCATAATCCTGGATGAACTATTGACATCTCCGTTGTCTCTGGTTCATGTAATTCTGAGATAAGATATACCTGAGACTCTTGTGATCAGAATATATGGTAAAATGTTCACCCATCCAGTAGTGCCACCACACCTTCAGCGCAAAGACCACTACTGCTAACTCCAGGTCATGGGTAGCATAGTTCTACTTATCAGTCTCTATATCAGCTTCTGAAATCTATACTGATACTTCTCTATCCACAGGAAAGTCCCCCCCTTTTCTGTAAAATATTACAAGGGTGCCGCTACCCTTGAGAATTCGGGTACAAATCTCTGGTAGTACCTAGCCAATGTAGACATACCACTCCCTTCAGGGAGGTAATCCTATAAACATATTTTGAAAAGATGTCCCCAAGATCTACAAATCCTATTTGGAACTAAAAACTCAAAAATCCTGCTGCCACAAGGGTATGTCTGGACGACTCAAGAGTGATCAGATGCACCCTCCCATGCATGAGTTTATCATGTGCTGCATGGTTTTCCTTTTTCTCTGACCAAGGAAAACTCCATTCAAATGTTGTAGATAAAACAAAACATTTTTTCCTAATACAGTCAATTTGAGTATGAACTGTGGAGGCCAAGTCCATACCCAAACTAATGTCGTGAGGCCTCGATGGTTCCACCAAGAGGTTCTAACCAAAACTCTCAACTCAAGGGTCAAATCACACCATCAGTGTATGTGTGATTATAGAGTCTCATCCGAAAGGTATCTCCAGACGTGAGGGTCAAGTAAATGGTTTAACTAGAATCTCTAGGTCCTAGACATGATTCGTGGATGGAAGGAATGATTGATACATATGCCTATTGATACGATAACTAGTAGTAGACACAGACCATACCTCTAATCATTCTTGGAGTCCTTGGGTCAAACTCCTTGACAACATGTAGCTACTCCCTTCCCATATCCTCCTACTCCCTGAGCCTAGTAGGGACCACATTGAGGTGGATGTTGTAATATCTTGAAAAGTATACCACCTCATACTGCTCTCTTAGATCCACTTACACGATTGATGCCCTACAGATTCATCTATCTCTATCATTTCTTCATCCCGAAACATTTTACACACCCAAGTCTCTGAGACTGGCATCCGTTTTCTGCTTTCATACTGCTAACATTCATTGGTTGTATTTTGTTATCCATATAACATTCAACTGCAAAAGATTTCTCTATCACCCTAACATAGGTATGAATGCATAGAGAAATAGTGTTGTCTCATATGTCCTTAAACACACCGTTCTCGGAAGTCCGAGCTCCAAAGAACTCATTGTATCATATTCATCGAGTACCTGGAATGGTCGGTACGCCTCGGTGAATACTCAGCTACCGACATGTCATCCTACCGAAGCTGTAGAAGCTCTAGAGAAATATCAGCCACCTCCTCAAGACAGTCCTCAGCAGCCTTTGAGTCAGGCTCGGCTCGAAACCTGAGGGGTATCCAAAGTTGAAACTCATTTAAAGCAAAAATCCAAAATCTGTTCACTATCTGTACTCCCGATCGCAACTGCTTCCCAACAAGTAGTGATATAGTAGACACACTACCCGAAGGTACCATATTAGGCATTAATCCTTGTACCGAAGCCTCATCACTATGAGAACCATCCTCATAGTCACTCACTGGAGAAGACTAGAAGTTAAGATCACCATATGCTCTACTGGTATCTCAAATAGGAAAAAACCTCTAGCCACAACCTCCAGCCAGTCCTCAGCTGCCCTGAAATCTATCCCACCTAGAAACCTCAGAGGCCTCTACCACTGGAACATGTGAAAAACTCTTAGTCGGAGTGCATCTCCTACTGGTGGAGCTGGTGGAAACGCTTGTCCAATAGGTAGTGGTGCTGCTGGTATACCACCCGAAGGTGCTAACACCATAAGATGGCCCTGCACCGAGGCCTCATCGCTTGGTGGGCCATCATCGCGTACACACTTAGGAATCCTGGGTGGTAGTCTAAGAGGCGTCTTCCTGATAAGGAACAGGTGCCCCATGATCATTGAGTTATACTCAGTGAGCTGACTACTATAAATTTAAAAAAAAACATTTAAAAAACACACGCAATCAGTGTTTTAGTGCTCTAAGCTGGAAATCTAAATTCAAGGTCCTAGTGTATGGATACGTCAGCCGCTGCACCAACAATGGATTCCCAAAACTGAAAACAACACTCATAACACTTAACACTATTTCCACTTAGAAAATATTTGAGTCCTAGTTCATCAGTAGAATCAAACTCCTATGATACCAATTTGGCACGACCCATCCTCTAGGGCCCCTTCTTTGACTACCCCAAGACTTCCTTCCATAGGCCAGGGGCTAGCGACTAGCATAGAAATGAATAGTCACTAATTTGGGAAGGCATTTCATTTAAACCTGTACAAACACACATTCCGAGAACACAACAAGAAGCAACTGTGATGTAATTGGCTGTAGAAAATGTGTGATGAAAGTAAAGGGGATGGAATACAAGCCCAAATAGATAAAAAAAAGTACAAATGAAAGGTACAAAATAGCTAAAAAGGGGAAATGATTCTCCTGGATTGTCCACCCACCACTAGAAAAATGATCTATAACCACAGATCTATAGATGCACTTTTATAAACCCGTGGCTATAGCTTAATTTATACCTACACATCAATTATAATTGTGGATATATTGTTATTTGAAGCCACGGTATGTGGCACCAACTTCATTCTGTCGCGAGATTCTCTTATTCTCCCTAACCCTCTCCCCGCTATGACCGTCCTCCACCCCGTGACCTCTCCTCGCTCAGTGCTCCTCCCATTACCCTTGCGAGCTCTCCTCTCCAAGTCCCTCCTCCACCCTCACGAGATCTCCTCTTGGCAGCCTCCTCCCCCGACGCTACCTCCCAACGCAGCCACCCCTCCACGAGATCTCCTATCCGCGACCCTCCCCCGACGCTTCCATCCAACACGACCACTCCGCCTCCCCGCCAACGCTACTCCTAAGCGGCCTCCCCATCTCCTCCTTCAGCGCGCCGACCAATCCAGCCTTGCGAAACCCTAACAAAATTTCAACCAACTTCAGTTCATTGTAGATTTTTATTCCATCCCATCGACCTGTCCTCACGCATAATAGCATCCACATCATGATGTGTTTCTATAGATATCCCCTTGATTGGGACATCGATGGATGGGAAATAAAGGTATGTCAACTACTAGGTTCTTTAAACCCTTCGAGATCTTAGATAATATTTCAGAAACAACTTAAATAATGGATTTTTCTCCTCAATTCATTGTTACGATGAATGTGTTTCATTTTTTAAAACTGAGGAGATATATACTTGATCCTACTCATGTTATTCAGTTTGATAATTTTGAGTTGGAAGCTATTGGTTCCTATATGGAATGATCAGTTTGTATCATCAACTAATGTGAGAAGGTTTTATAAGGGATGATCATATTGATAGTTAAAGAATAGAGATTGTTTGTATAGCTTCATAATGAAACTTATAAACATGTATTTTTAATTCTTTCTCAATGTATAGAGTTTTTCTCTCAGGAATCTCATTAATGATTCTTGGTGAGGGGAATCCTAGTGATGAGAAATTTATAATCAATCTCATCATAATGAGTTATTAATTTCATTAATTTAAAGTGTGATATTATTAAAACGGATAAACATGAAAGTTTAAGGGGTTTAAGAAGGATCTAAGAAGGTTAAAAGGAATTTGGTGTTAAAAAGGTAAGGTGTTTGGTGCAGGTGTAGAAATAAATACCTAGTTGTCTGATACTGAGTATTCAGTGGTGTCAGGTATAATCATCGATAACTATTAGTGTAACCACTATATACCTAGTGCATTATACAAGGAACCTAGTAAGATGCCGATGAGTTTTTTTAAATAGGGATTAAAATAGTAATTTTAAATTAGATAATTAACCCCTAAAACACCCTTTATTGGGATTTCATTGTGATTCTCATTTTGTAACACCCTTGAGAGGCGATCCTTCATCACTCTCCATCTCCCATTGAACCTACCTTTGATTCTTATCTAAATTCATCAATGAGTTTCTGAAAATACCATAACATAATAGATCTAAAGTTGGGAATCCATTTTTTTATTTATTTTACTACTCTTCATGTGAACTGAGAGTGAGTCCCTAAATTCATCAATCATCAAGGTTTTGAATTCATGTTTTCCTTTCATCGTTATTACAGTGAATGGTGGGATGAGGTGTTAATTCATGATCTTAAGGTAAGAAAATAATCTAAATTTAGATTTTTATTTCTTCCATATATAATGGGTTAATTCCTAGATTACATTTGTCCTAAGTTTTCTAAATATTATCAGGAGTTTAATATCCTCATCATGATGATTCTTGAGTTGTTCTATCATGTTCAAAATATCATAATGCTTAGTTAAGCCTTGGTCTAAGATTTTTTGAGTAAACTAAAATGAAAGGGGGGTGAGAGGATCACAAGGATGAACTTTTTGATAAATGAAAGAACCTAATGAGTTTTCCCAGAATAATGTAGAAGAAGTTGGGTCGATGCTTGAGTTATTAAGACTAAATTATTGTGATTGGAGCTATTTTTTTGAGTCGTTGATCTTAATGACTGAGACAAAGAGAACATGTGATGGAAGGGTAGGAATTAACTCAAGCATAAAATGAGAGATATTATAAGTCTCTTAAATATGGAAGTGAATAATTCAGAGGATGCATATGCTAAACTACAATGATCAATAAATCACAAAATAACTAGCGATTCATTATTGAGAAGAAGAATGATGAGATGATCTGGCAGTGATTCCTGGCTATGACTAAGAATAATTATTTTTTTGAAATTGCAATTACATCAAAGACAAAATTTGGAGATCCTCTCTACTTAAAGATACTGAATTTTGAAATATCCAAGAAGATTAATACGAAGTTGTATAAAGAGTATTTTAAGATGAAGAAATAATTGATCTCACTGGGAGACATAATTGTCAAAGAAGAGAATAAAAATAAAAAGAAAAGGGTTTTTGTGGAAACCTAGTAGCGATAACCATTAAAGAAATCAAACAATAAATAAAAAGGGTTAAAATAGTTTCATGAGAAGATATAATTGTTGAACCAATTTATATCCGATTTGTTTCGGATTATAGTATAGTGGGATTGGGTTTAAAAATATATTTTTCTACTTGAGGTAACAAAGATCTTGATAGTATAAAAAACTAATAGACAAAAAAATGGTGTTATGTGTTGGGTGTTCCAATTGAGCAGTGAGAGGAGCCAATAGTGTTGTAGAAGAGTTGGTTGAGTGAGTTGTGGATTTTGAATAATAAGAATCATAATCCACTACATACTATATAAAGGAATATGAAGAGTGTGTTGAGACAATGATGATGAGAAAAAACCTACCTAGTTTTGATGATGAAGATAAAGAGAAGAAGAAAGATAAGAGGAAGCTTTCCTTTGAGTTTGAGAAGACAGTGAATAAGTATTAAAGAATTGGTAAGTGAGAATAAAAATAGAGACCAAGTTTTAAGTGTTTCTTTATAATTAGTTGAAGACTTTGTTTGTGGAAGAAGATTATTTTTGTGATATAGTGACATCTTGGATATTATTTATGATCTAATCCAAATATGGAAGGAATTTGAGATGATGAGCTAGTGTGATGCTAGTCTGAAGAATATGGGATGCAGTAAAATGGGTCGTTCACTTGTGTTATGGAACATCTTAGGTTTTTTTAAGGTATGGAAAATCTTTTTGTTTATGTTTTTTATCATCTGGTTGATCATTTGAAGCTTTTGGGAATTTTGGATCTTTGAAAGAGATACAACATTTCTACTGTAGAAACTCATTATGTGAATGAGGGGTTCATTCCCTGAATGATCGTGGATTCTCAAGACAAAGAGCCCCGAGTTAGGTAACCTCGGTCTCAAGGCTTCTTTATACTTCCTTATTCATGTCAATGATTAAAATCAACATCTCCCACTTGATTTTAGGATTTTATTTTCTCACTCAAGAATGAGAGAATATGAATCCATACCATTTCAATGAAGCTTTTCAGAGCACCATCTAGAATTCTGATTTACATGATTTTAATAGGTTATAGTATCTTCTCAAGGTTTTATCCACCTTTCTCTCCCATAAAGAGAAACTATAAAGTATCTTCATCAATGTGGATCTCTTCTATAGATATATTTTAGGATACACCATATTGATAATTCACTAAAATGGATTACTTGAAGTAACATTCTAGATTTTATAGCTTGTACAATTTCTTGAGTTCTCTTTGAGATCAGGCTTCACCTTCAATTACATTCATGGTTAGAACATAAATACAATATGAAATTGAATAAGGTGTTACTATTTGTTCCTTAGTGTGAACAAAAAGGTTGAGAATGTTTTCTCAACCATGTTTCCCCTTTCTTAATGCTTGCACATTTTTATTCGAGATCTATTTTTTTCTTTTTGGAGCATGATGTTCTTCACTTTCAACTTATTTATGTGAGATGTTCTTATTTTCATAAACCTTCAAGGCACATGCATCATATAATGTAATATTTATTTTCTTTAGAATTTTTTCTTATACCAGTAACCTGATTAAGAAATTGTTGGTACTATATCCATCCATATTACTTGTTCCGCAATATTATTGTCGATGTCATGCCACAAACCATATATGTCTCCACTTATACAGAAGTAATCTTCTCGAGATATCGTTCTCTTCTTTTGATGCAAAAATGGTTTCCCATTAGTCTTTTTGGTCCAAACTTGTCCAAATTTGGTTTTAGTACTGACATTATTAGAGGAAACATGTTTATTTTGAGACTTATTAGGAGATGAATTAACCTTCCTTTTTGGACCCTTTTTTTCACCAGAAACCTTAACTTCCTTTTTTCTCTTATCTTATTCAAATCATTCTAAACTTCAAGATACTTTGATTGTGACTTTCTTAGTACTTATTCTGTCAAAGAAAGTTTCTCTTCATTTTTACTCACTATCTTATCCTCATCAACCGCATTCAATTTGAATTTTTGGATTTCATCAATTTAAGTAGCTTCCCACTTGATATAAAACTTTCCTTTGATCATCTTTTCAAATAATTTCATTAGAAGCCACTTCTCCTTCATGAGTTTTAGGTTCTTCTCAATACATGCTTCCAATTTAGATGGGGGGTGGGGTATGCTTCACGGATGTTTTATTTCTATTTTTTATTCATGTACTGATGCAATGATTATTGATATTATGATTAACAATGTGTGTTTGTAGCTATTTTGTGTTGACATGACCACCATAAATTATCAGTCCAATGGGAGTGACTAAATGATGATATTGTGGTAATAATATAAAGGAATTATAGAATCTATAATGGTAATGGATTCATGTATCATTTATCATCACTAATCACATATATATAAGAAGTTGTTATATCTCATTTCTTTTCCCACTATTTTCTTGGAGGTGGTTTCTTATGATGAGGCTGGTTCTATCCACCGCCATCGATGACAGTGAGTTCAATATTGGATTTGGGAAAGATTTATTTCGTTTTTATTCTTTGGCCAAATTTTAATTAGGGATTTTGTGATTTTTGGGTTCTTTATATTTTTTTAGTGCATTCTAGATCTTGTTGAGGTGGATTCGAGTTTCCATTGAAAAAGGCTTAAATGTGTATGCATAGGTAGGCATATAAATATATAAGTTCCCCCTTTATATATATTCACTCATGGTAGTATGAATATATATATTGGGGCTAGGTGTGTTTATATATATATATGAAAAATGCATACATGTGTAAGTGTAAAGGGGTATATTCAAGTATAAACATATATCTAAGGATCCCCTTGTGCATATTTAGCCATGAAAATATGTACATAGGGGTTAGGTGTTCTTATATATATGTGAAGTTTCATATACGTGCAAGCGGAAAAAAAGAAAGATTCGAGTTGTCGTTAAAAGAAGCGCCTTGAGGTTTAGGTAAGTTTCCTTTTCCTAACCCTTTAATTTGAATTATATAATTGCTCGAGTATTTTAAAAACTTTTTTTCATTATTATATAATGTGTATATGCTATTAAAATTTGTTGTGGATCTTTATAATGACATTTTCACCTATTTCAACGTGGACTAGTAGAAAGTTTCATCCAACTTAGTAGTAGAAAATGAAATTTCCTTCACTTTAGAGATGACAATGTCCTCATTTTGAGAATACATCAACCGAGAATTCTCATAAAAATCTAAAAATTAAAAAAAATATTTGATTTCATTTCATCAAACACAAACAACCGTCTTTGAAAACTTGATACTTTCTTCAGTAACATCATTGTGGAACACTTGACCCAAAAAAATAAAGAATTTAACCTATTAAAATAAATCCACCTAGGCATGATTCACGGTGTGACCCGGGGCTTCACACCATGAATCCCTACCCTTGGGAATTTCATGGCATGAACTGAGGTTCACAACCGGAAATATTATTTGTTCATTGTCGGTTATGGATTCATGTATCATTTATCATGTACAGTTGACACACTGATCACATATATATAAGAAGTCGTTATATCTCATTTTTCCACTATTTTCTTATAGGTGGTTTCATATGATGAGGTCGGTTCTATCCACCACCATCGATGAAAATGAGTTCAAAATCAGATTTGGGTAAGGTTTATTCTGTTTTTATTCTTTGGCCCAATTTTAATTACGGCATTTGTGATTTTTGGGTTCCTTATATTTTTTGTAGTGCGTTTTGGATTTCGTTGAGGTGTATTGGAGTCGCCGTTGACAAAGTCTTACATGTGTATGAAAAGGAAGGCATATACATATATATGTTCCCCCTTTATATATATTCACTCATGGCTATATTAATATATATATCTGGGCTAGGTGTGCTTATATATGGATATGAAAAATGCATACATGTGTAAGTGTAAAGGGGTATATGAAAGTATAAATATATATCTAAGGACCCCCTTGTGCGTATTTGGCCATGAAAATATGTACATAGAGGCTAGTTGTCCTTATATATATATGTGAATTTGCATATGTGTGCATGCGGAAAAAGGGAAGATTCAAGTTGTCATCGTCAAAAACAAACGTGCCTTGAGGTTGAGGTAGGGTCCCTCTCCTAGCCTATTTAATTCAAGAATGTTTTAAATTGAATTTAGTTGCCTTATTAATTCTGCATGTTTATATTAAATTACAATTCTTGAATAAGTGTTAGTTAAGATAATTGTTTCATTTGATAAATAAGTCATGGTTTTGTAATAAAACCACTCCAACAGAGGTGCGCTGTCTGCAAAAACTCACAGTGGTATACCTTGCTTAACATTATTGCATTGATGTTTTCCTTATACCTGATGTCATTGTTAGTCATAAAGCACACATCATACTTGACCCTTTTTATATCCCTGTAGGGGGTTTCCCTCTTTTTATTAAAACGGTTGTTTGAACCAAGACACTCTTTAAGTTCTGTTAGACTTTTAAGATGGGTCCCATGTTGTGTGACCATGTCACATGGCATGTGATATTTAAATCCAAACAAAAGCCCAGTTCCACATCCCAGGGGTCCCACAGTACCAGTAATGTCAGATTACATGTTATGTAACCTGTGACTTTCCTGATCTCATGGGTTATTAATTCCTCTAGGTATTCCTACACATTTCTAGATCTCAAAACCTCACCGAATTAGGTATATCAGGGGTCATCCTATCCTCTAGTCATCACAGATTAGCATTAATTTCTTTAAATCCTCTGAGAAAACATCCTCTCATGCCATCCATGTCATCCTATTTGAAACTAAGTGGAACAGATACTTCAATTCCAATCTAATCCACCTACAAAATCCATGATAAAAATGACATAAATTGCCCTTATGAAAAACAAGGTCAAGGAAGGCACTGATTACCCAGTGGAAAATGACCAACTGACCAATGGCCACAAAATTTTTGGTTCCAACCATCAACCATCCAATAGTTAGTCTAGATCCAACCCTCCCCCACTATCACTATTAATATGTTCATGGTGCTTTATAATAGCTAACTGGTGACCCCATCTACTACTTTTTAGGAACACCTCATACTTCTTCCCCCCTTTACTAAATCCATCCACCCAAAACATAAAATTTCAATTAAAACTTAATCATTTTAATTAGAAATCACCAAAATTAAATTTTAAGAACCCAAAAAATAAATCCATAGTCATTACAAACTATCCACTGTACGATTTCTCATCCATGAGAAACATTACTAAGCATCACTGGTGACTTGAGGTTTCATGGGTTTGGAGCTGCCTCTAGGCCTACTCCTTCCCTTCATATTTTCCCATCCTTCACCTTATCTATTATTTGGTACCTTGAAGTCTCATTTACCTTCTTCTTATACGTCTTTTTTCATGGGGTTTGACATGCATCAATTTTTAAAACACTTGTTTCAAAATCGATCACTAGTATTCAGGTTAACCAGAATGATTCAGTATTTTTCAAATGTTTTCCAGCAGTCAAACATTATTCCCTCAAATTTTATAATTATTTACTTCCCAAATAGAAGAATTGATCCACCATAGGTGTACTAAACTGAGTTCTCATCAATTCTTTCTCAGGTTTCATGAAGTGGTGGATCTGGCTTTGTCATTGTCCAAATATTCATGTTCATTCAACTGTTAACCATGTTTCCTCTACCAGTGGAACCTAATTGTTCAATCTAGGAGAGACTCTCGGTTTTCATCCCAATGGATTTAGATTATCTGATTGCATATGCCTTTTTAAAATAATTCTTTTCTTACTATTTGCTGCAACATTATTGGAAATATTTTAGGTCAACCAGAAGATGCTTAAAGGGAAACATCTCATTCATTATTTTTTGTTTGTAGATCTTGAACTGTCTAAGAAACATCTAGAGTTTATTTTCCCTACCTCATCCCGCTACCTTCGCTCCTGACCATAAGATGTTTCCCCATAGATGTCACTGGACTGGGCCAACATGCCGCGGTCACGCTGCGGTCACGCCGCGGTCACGCTGCGGTCACGCCGCGGTCATGCCGCAGTCATGCCATGATTTGGCCCTGCTCCAGGACGACACCCTGTAGCGGTTCATAGTGATAGTATTACATGAGTCTTCTGATCAATTTTGTGACTGACTAATCTCAATTTCTGTAGGTGGGGAGACGACTGGAATTTTGCCCCACCTCCTCTCGCTCCCTTTGCTTTTGGCCGGAAGATGCTGCCCTGCGGATGTCGCTGGACTGGGCCAACACGCCACGGTCACGCCGTGGTCACGCCGCGGTCATGCCGCGGTCACGCCGTGGTCACGCCGCGGTCATGCCGCGGTCACGTCGCAGTCACGCCGTGATTTGGCCCTACTCCAGGATGAAACCATGCGGCAGTTCGCAGTGATAATATTCCATTAGTCTTGTGATCAATGTTGAGACTGACTAATCACAATTTCTTCCAGCGGGGCGATGACCGAAATGTTGCCCCACCTCCTCCCACTCCCTTCGCTTCTGACCGGAAGATACTGCCCCACAAATGTCGCTAGATAGGGCCAAAACACCGCTGTCACGCCGCGGTCATGCCAGGGTCACGCCGCGGTCACGCCATGATTTGGCGCTGATCCAGGACGACACCCAGTGGCAGTTCACAGTGATAGTATTCCATGAGTCTTGTGATCAATGTTGATACTGAATAATCACAATTTCTGCCGGTGGGGCGACATCCTGAATGTTACCCCACCTCATCCCTCTCCCTTCGCTCCTGACCCAAAGATGTTTCCCCACGGATGTTGATGGACAGGGCCAACGCGCCGCAGTCACGCCGTGGTCACGCCGCGGTCACGCCGCGGTCATGCCGTGATTTGGCCCTGCTCCCGGACGACACCCTGTGGCAGTTCGTAGTGATAGTATTCCATGAGTCCTGCTTTTGATTCCTTCTTTGAAATGTCACTGAGAAATTTCACCTGAGACGAAACTAAATTGAAACTCTGACCTAAGGGGGAGTACAAGAAAATGTCGATGAAACCGAGTCCCAGCATTTTCCACATTTGAAGGAAAAATTTGTCCCAAGGCGTAGAAGACCTAACGACGAGTTGGACAGATTTTGAGGTGACGATGGAATTTGTATCTTGGAAATCTTGAGCTTAGATATCGATGATGCTGAGTCATCGAGTTGTACATGGCGTGAGTCTGCAACTTCAGTCGAATTTGACCGAAGTAAGTTGGATAGGGAGGATGATGACGAACCAGCTGTACAGGATTGAAGATTGTTGTGCACTTCATGATGTTGGTTCAATTGATGTGTCAGTGACTATTTGGGTTTTGTATCGGTGCATATGAAACCAAATTGAAGTTTTAATTTAGAAAAAAGTGGAAACAAAAGATCTTCAATCAAGCTTTGGTTGAGCTTCAGACCATCATGTCAGATGTTTGAATCGATGAAGATGATAGGGTTAGGCACGCTGATCCCACGACCAGAGTTGAAGAGATCTGAGAATTCATTGCACTGGTTGAGGAAATTATAAAATCAACTGATTGAGTCTGTATCTCAGAAGAACTGCTACGTGTGAACCTGATCAAGATTGCTTGTTGAAGACACTTCATTAGTTGATTATTTCTGAAATCAGTAATGAAGGCGGTGGGGACCTCTTCCCTCTTTACCACTGTAGTTTTAGTTTTGAAGGAACCTTCACAGAAGGTGCTTACTTGAATGCTCCAACAAAGTTCCCATTGAAGGCGATGACACGGAAGAATATGACATTTTTCTGGAAGAGAATGCACAGAAGGTGTTTGACAAATTGCCTCAGTGATCTTAGTTGACTTCACCGCTTGAAACACCATTTGCTTCAACATTAAAAAATTATGTGAAACGCCAACCCATGCCAGGTGCCCAAAAAAAATTCTCAAATGAAGTTCCAGCCAACTTAGCCACACCTTCCTGTTGAATCCTGGACCCAGGTTGAAGAGCTTCCAAAAATTAAGTGTTCAGTTGAAAATGAAGGTGACCATGTCAATCTCTACACAAGTGTAAAGAATCTAGCTTGATGAATACTAGAAGTATTTCCATTCCCAATATTGAAGCCCATGGATCAACTTCTCAAGCCTAAGAGACCCAAGTTATCCAGAACTAGGTCCGAATACCAGCAGCATGTGAATCAGTAAGTCTCCTCATCAAGTGAGCATGCTGAGCAGAGTAAGACTTCCACCATAGCCACGATGCACCAAAGCATATGACCCGATAATACTTCACGAAAGAATACATAACTCAATCATGGGAGGGGAATGATTTAACAAGGAAAATTCGAATGATGCTATCTCATGAAGAAATCTCGACCATCATGCTGTGCATGAGGTGTCAATTTGAATAAAGGGAGTTGGGCTTGGAATTTGAGGAATAATTCAGAATTTCTAGGTTCATTGAAGTTAAATTTCATGCTAATATTGTGGCAGATAATGGAGGATCGAAAAACCTTGAGTATTTCAATAAGTGGGACCACTGTTCAATAGAGGTGGGGGGCGCTTCCAAGACTGGATCAATCATGCTTTTGCTACTTATCTCTACCATCTTTTATTTCATTCTGCTGTAATACTCTGATTATGGCACATTAGGCCATTTGTGGTCACACTAAATATACTCCACCCATCCTCCTTGTTTAATTATACCCGTTAATGCTTAACCTTCCCGCTTACTTCTCCGGTTGTTTTTAATTTCATAATCATTAAGAGGTTTCTACTTTCTTTTTCTTTTAATTGCTTCTTCTCTCATTCTCGGAATTGCACACACATGCCACTTGGATTCAATGAATTTCCTATGATCACGGGCAGTGGGTTGGTCTGATAGTGATTGAAAATTTCCAATCATTAGGATAGGCAAGATTATAGAACCTAGTCCCTCAAGTTGTGGTGAAATATTCAAAACCAGTAGAGGCTTCATCAAGGGATGATTCTAACAATTGGTTGGAAGCTTTATTACTCTTGAAGTTGAACTTTGGGCGGTAATTCATGCAGTTAAATATGTAAGCATTATGGATGGAATAAGTTATGGATTGAAATTGACTTCTTGTTGGTGGTCAACATACTCAGGTGTAAATCTACATTGTTCCCACTACAACTCTACAAGGAATGGATGGATTATTATTGTTATTGAGAGAAGATACACTTCATGGAATCTCACATATGTAGGGAGGCTAATACAGTGTTCCATGTACTATCTAAGAATTTTTTAGAGAATGGGACTTTATTTTGGGTTTTTATCTCAATGATGAATTTCTTCACCTTTATCACTCTAATTTAAAGGGTGATGTCTACACATATCTCTAAATTCTATTTATTGTATCTCCACTTTATTTTTAATAAATTTGATGTGAATGGGTATTCTAACCCATTCCATGGACCTTATTGTGTTATTATATCATGTTACATGTTGTCACATATTTTAATTTATAGTCACTACGGGAAAAATGGGTATTTGCGACGGGTTATTTGCGACGGGGGTCTTTACCCGTCGCAAATAAGTAGTCTTTTGCGACGGGGAAGCATATCCCGTCGCAAATAGTTTTCCCGGGCTTTGGCGCCAAATCCGGGGAAAACTATTTGCGACGGGGAAGGCTTTCCCCGTCGCAAATAACCGGCGGCGGTAAAAGGTATTTGCGACGGGAAAGTATTCCCGTCGCAAATAACCGGCGGCGGTAAAAGGTATTTGCGACGGGAAAGTATTCCCGTCGTAAATAGTATGTTATTTGCGACGGGACCCGTCGCAAATAACTATTTACCGGTTGACCGTAATAAATGCGGGCTAAGGTATTTGCGACGGTACCCGTCGCAAATGCTAGTATTTGCGACAGGATACCCTTCGCAAATGGGCCCGTCGCAACTAATCTAACCTATAAATACCCCCATCCGTTTTTTTCAAATCATTCTCATTCTCTATCTTCTCCTGCTCTCAAACTTGTGTTTCTAAAGTTGAGTTTTTCTTCAGTTTAATTTTTTTCTTCGGAGCTGATATTAAAGTTTTGAAGAACGATCAGAGCAGATCAATTTTCAAGGTATTTATGTTCATTTTAATTTAATATTTATTTTTAATTTTTTATTAGTTTCAGTTATTCTTAATTAGTTGTAATTTAATTATGTTTATATTGTTTTCTTACTTAATAAATTTAAATTATTAGTATTGTTCATAGTTAATGGTAATTAGGAATAATTAGTAATAATTTTTAATAATTAAGAATAAATATTAATAATTAGTAATAAATACCAATAATTAGGAATAACAACATTATTACATTATTAGTATATTTTATTATTAATATTAAAATAATATAATTTTTTATATATATACAATTCTCTTTTCATCTGTGTGTTTACTGTCTTCACATGTATTATTTGTATGTGGAGATAGAAAACGCACAGATGAAAGCAGAATTGTATATAAATCAGAAAATTATATTATTTTAATATTAATAATAAAATATACTAATAATGTTATTATTTGTAATTATTGGTAATTATTCCAAATTATTGGTAATTATTCATTTAATTACTAATAATTAGGAACAATTATCAATAATTATCAATAATTAAGAATATTTAGTAATAATTAGTAATAATTACCAATAATTAGTAATAATTAGTAATAATTATCAATAATTAGTATTAATTAGTAATAATTACCAATAAGTAGTAATAATTAGTAATAATTAGTAATAATTAGTAATAATTAGTAATAATTAGTAATAATTAGTAATAATTAGTAATAATTAGTAATAATTAGTAATAATTAGTAATAATTAGTAATAATTAGGAATAATTAGTAATAATTAGGAATAATTAGTAATAATTAGGAATAATTAGGAATAATTGGGAATAATTGGGAATAATTGGGAATAATTGGGAATAATTGGGAATAATTGGGAATAATTGGGAATAATTGGGAATAATTGGGAATAATTGGGAACAATTAGGAATAATTAGGAATAATTAGGAATAATTAGCAATAATTAGCAATAATTAGGAATAATTAGCAATAATTAGCAATAATTAGGAATAATTAGGAATAATTAGGAATAATTAGTAATAATTAGGAATAATTAGTAATAATTAGGAATAATTAGTAATAATTAGGAATAATTAGGAATAATTGGGAATAATTGGGAATAATTGGGAATAATTGGGAATAATTGGGAATAATTGGGAATAATTGGGAATAATTAGGAATAATTGGCAATAATTGGCAATAATTGGCAATAATTGGCAATAATTAGTAATAATTAGCAATAATTAGCAATAATTAGGAATAATTAGGAATAATTAGGAATAATTAGCAATAATTAGTAATAATTAGCAATAATTAGGAATAATTAGGAACAATTATCAATAATTACGAATAATTAGGAATAATTTGGAATAATTATCAATAATTAGTAATAATTAGTAATAATTAGGACTAATTAGGAACAATTATCAATAATTATCAATAATTAAGAATAATTAGTAATGATTAGGAACAATTATCAAGAATTATCAATAATTAAGAATAATTTGTAATAATTACCAATAATTACCAATAATTACCAATAATTAGTAATAATTACCAATAATTGCCAATAATTACCAATAATTACAAATAATTAGGAATAATTAGGAATAATTAGGAATAATTAGGAATAATTAGGAATAATTAGGAATAATTAGGAATAATTAGAAATAATTAGGAATAATTAGGAATAATTAGTAATAATTATTAATAATTAGTAATAATTAGTAATAATTAGGAATAATTATGAATAATTAGTAATAATTATTTATAATTATTTCTAATTATTTATAATTATTAATAATTATTAATAATTACCAATAATTACCAATAATTACCAATAATTACCAATAATTACCAATAATTACCAATAATTACCAATAATTACCAATAATTACCAATGATTACCATTAATTAGCAATAATTACCAATAATTACCAATAATTACCAATAATTACCAATAATTACCATTAATTAGCAATAATTACCAATAATTAACAATAATTAGCAATAATTAGGAATAATTACCTATAATTTGGAATAATTACCAATAATTTGGAATAATTACCAATAATTTGGAATAATTACCAATAATTAGCAATAATTAGTAATAATTAGCAATAATTAGTAATAATTTGTAATAATTACCAATAATTTGTAATAATTTGTAATAATTAGTAATAATTAGTAATAATTAGGAATAATTAGTAATAATAAGGAATAATTAGTAATAATTAGGAATAATTACCAATAATTACCAATAATTTGTAATAATTAGTAATAATTACCAATAATTACCAATAATTGCCAATAATTAGTAATAATTATCAATAATTGCAAATAATTAGGAATAATTGCAAATAATTAGGAATAATTGCAAATAATTAGGAATAATTAGGAATAATTAGTAATAATTAGTAATAATTAGGAATAATTAGGAATAATTACCAATAATTACCAATAATTACCAATAATTGGTAATAATTACCAATAATTGCAAATAATTGCAAATAATTAGGAATAATTAGTAATAATTAGGAATAATTAGTAATAATTAGGAATAATTAGTAATAATTAGGAATAATTAGTAATAATTAGGAATAATTAGTAATAATTAGGAATAATTAGGAATAATTAGTAATAATTAGGAATAATTAGGAATAATTAGGAATAATTAGGAATAATTACCAATAATTTGTAATAATTAGTAATAATTGCCAATAATTACCAATAATTGTAAATAATTAGGAATAATTAGTAATAATTAGGAATAATTAGGAATAATTAGGAATAATTAGGAATAATTAGTAATAATTAGGAATAATTAGTAATAATTAGGAATAATTAGTAATAATTAGGAATAATTAGTAATAATTAGGAATAATTAGTAATAATTACCAATAATTTGTAATAATTAGTAATAATGACCAATAATTGCCAATAATTACCAATAATTGCAAATAATTAGGAATAATTAGGAATAATTAGGAATAATTAGTAATAATTAGGAATACTCAAAAATACTCAGGAATACTCACGAATACTCACGAATACTCACAAATACTCATGAATACTCACGAATACTCACGAATAATCACGAATACTCAGAAATACTCAGGAATACTCAAGAATACTTAGCAAAAAAAATTATATTATCAATATTTATGAAAAAAATATTAATATTATTAAAATAATAAAAATTTATAAAATATTAAAATTATCAATATTCACAACAGATTTTGCTCTATTCTTAACATGTTCAAATCTTAAAGGGTCGCTAATTGTCAGGTCATGCACAATAAAAAGTTTGTGTTAGCCATGTCCAATGTAAACTCTATAATTGTCCTTGCATGGTCGATCACCTCAAAAGTAATGTTGCAATCAGACAAACCAAGTCATTCCCTTCTTATCTATAAGAATCATCTCATATGAACCTTTACATAGACCATTCTTCCTTGAAAATTTAAGGGAAAAATAATGATATCCCCTCAAATTTTTAAGGAAGAATGATCTATGTAAAGGTTCATGTGAGATAATTCTTATAGATAAGAAGGGAATGACTTGGTTTGTCTGATTGCAACATTACTTGCGAAGTGATCAACCATGCAAGGACAATTATAGAGTTTACATTAGACATGGCTGACACAAACTTTTTATTGCGCATGACCTGACAATTGGAGACCCTTTAAGATTTGAACATGTTAATAATAGAACAAAGTCTGTTATGAATATTGATAATTTTAATATTTTTTAATTTTTGTTATTATTTTAATAATATTAATATTGTGTTTTCGTAAATATTGATAATATTTTTTTTATTACTAATAATTAGTAAACGAAATCTGCTTGGATAATGAAGGGAAAATTTATAATCATCTCCAGAACGATGATTACCAAATTTCCTTTCATTATTCAAGCAGTTTTCCTTTTGCTAAGTATTGCTAAGTATTGCTAAATTAGTAATAAATAGTAATAATTAGCAATAAATTGTAATAATTAGTAATAAATTGTAATAATTAGTAACAATTAGTAATAAATTGTAATAGATTGTAATAATTAGGAATAATTAGGAATAATTAGGAATAATTACCTTATTACATGTGGAGACAGAATGTGAAACACACAGATGAAAGGAGAATTGTATATAATATAAAAAATTATATTATTTTAATATTAATAATAAAATATACTAATAATGTAATGATGTTATTATTATATAATTAATATTTATAAAAAAAATTATATTAGTATTATTAAAAAAAATAAAAAATCAATATAATATTAAAATTATCAATATTTGTAACAGGTTTTGCTTTATTCTCAATATATTCAATCCTTGCTTGAGTGTTTTTTCTAAAAAATTATTCTAAACCAGTAATGCTTTTATATTTTATAGAAAAATATGGAACAACGAGGTCGTCAACAGTCATTATTAGATGACCGCATATGGATAAATCAACGTAGAAATCCAAATGGTTCTGGTTTAAATCCAGTATATATAGAGGGTGTGGAGATTTTTTTATCATTTGCGGCATCAAATTCAGAATTTGTTTCAGAAGGAAAGATAAAATGCCCTTGTAGAAAATGTGCATTGAGAACGTTTGACACGTTTGACAAAGTGGGGGAACATCTCTTGCGTTTTGGTTTTCAAGCAGATTATGTTTTTTGGTATCAACATGGTGAACGCAGTTCCAGAGCAGGTGATACCAACTTGATTCCAGATCCATCCCGGTTTCAAGATTTAGTACATGATGTTGCAGGTTCATCTGTTCAACATACAGAAACTCCGGATGATATAGCTTCAAATCCTGAGTTGGGACCGTCTGAATTTTATGAGTTGTTGAAGTCTGCTGAGGATGCATTATATCCTGGCTGCAAGATGAGCAAATTAGAAGCAGTTGCAAAATTTATGGCTATCAAATCAGATAACGGAATGTCAAACACATGTTTTGACCAGATATTTTCATTGTTGAAAACACTGTTACCCGAAGGAAATGTTTTACCTGCAAATTACTATGAAAGTAAGAGGTTGGTTCGAAATTTGGGACTTACTTGTCAGAAGATTCATGCATGTTCAAATGACTGCATTTTATATTCAGGGGAAAATGAGTCGTTGGATAGTTGTCCCACATGTGGGAAACTGAGATATAAAGAAGGACAACACGGGAAGTCTGGTTTGATTCCTGTAAAACAGTTGAGATATTTTCCGCTTACATCCAGACTTCAGCGTTTATTCATGTCTAAGAATACAGCGACAATGATGTCATGGAATAAAGAGAATATTTCAACCGATAAAAGCTTGAATCATCCAGCTGATGGTGATTCATGGAAACATTTTGATAGAGTGCATCCATCATTTGCTTTAGAAGCTAGAAATGTTCGACTGGGCCTTTCCACTGATGGTTTCTGTCCGTTTGGATCTTATGGTAGTCCATATTCATGTTGGCCTGTTTTTTTAACTCCGTATAATTTACCTCCATGGATGTTGATGAAGGAGCCATATATCTTTTTGACTTTACTAATTCCAGGACATCCGAAGAAAAATATTGATGTTTATTTGAAGCCATTGATTGATGAATTAAATTTATTGTGGAGTACTGGTGTCAGTACATATGATGTTGCAACGAAACTGAATTTCATACTGAGAGCAGCATTGATGTGGACAATAAGTGTCTTCCCGGCTTATGGGATGTTATCTGGCTGGAGTACACATGGTCAGAAATCATGTCCTTACTGTATGGGAGAG
This sequence comes from Viscum album, assembly GCA_963277665.1. Lineage (NCBI taxonomy): Eukaryota > Viridiplantae > Streptophyta > Magnoliopsida > Santalales > Viscaceae > Viscum > Viscum album. Next base: position 1,353,282,354 of record OY728140.1, on the reverse strand, counting down.
AACAAAGCATTTATGCTCATTCATGGAAAGAAACCTTGTTATTTTGACTGTCATCGCAGATTTCTTCCAGCTGATCATCCTTTTCGCAGAAACAGATCTCATTTCAGAAAAGGAACAGCTGAAAGGGATGGACCTCCAAAAATGCTATCAGGTTCGGAGTTAAAATAGGTTGTATTTTCATTACCTCCCATCACTTTTGGTCCCACAATAAACCAACAGAAAATTTCTGGTTTTGGGAAAGAACACAATTGGATTAAACGTAGCATATTTTGGGATTTGCCATATTGGTCTGATTTGTTGGTCCGACACATGTTAGATGTCATGCATATTGAGAAGAACTGTTTTGATAATTTGTTTCATACAGTTTTGGATACGCCAGGAAAGAGAAAAGACAATGTAAATGCACGTTTAGATCTTGCCCAAATTTGCAGGCGTCCAGAATTGGAACTATTTGAGAATGTCAGAACAGAAAGGTTACTGAAACCAAAAGTAGCTTATACACTGTCTAAAGAAAACCGTTTATTATTTTGTCAGTGGATTGCAGATTTGAGACTTCCAGATGGTTGTGCTTCCAATTTGGGTAGATGTATAAAGAATGGTCATATTACTGGATTGAAAAGTCATGATTGTCATGTTATAATGGAGAGACTTCTACCCATTGGATTAAGAGGTCTGTTGAATTCTGTGATTTGGGATTCCATAACAGACATGTCTCATTTTTTTCTGGAAATTTGTGCGGCTACGGCAGATTATGATGCTCTAGGAAAACTTGAAAAAGATGTTGTTGTAATTATATGTAAACTGGAAAAAATATTTCCGCCGTCTTTCTTTGACTCAATGGAACATTTGATGTTACATTTGCCATATGAAGCCAAATGTGGAGGTCCGGTACAATTTCGATGGATGTACCCATTTGAAAGATGCATGCAAAAATTGAAAAGAAAAGTACGCAACAAAGCATTTGTTGAAGGATCTATTGCAGAAGCTTATTTGAAAGAGGAAATATCTTTTTTCTGCTCCCATTATTTTGAATCTGAGTATCCTTCAAAACACAACCGAATGGGACGGAATGAGAGGAATATTGATGAAATCGACAATCAATTATCTGTTTTCAACCAGTCAGAGCTTGGTTTTGGTGGAGTTTCTGAACGCTGGCTTTCAGATGATGAACATCATAGAGCTCATACGTATGTTCTGCTCAACTGTGAAGAGATGACATCAGTTGTACTGTAAGTGTTTATATCACTTATTCTATCATTTATGTTACAGTAAATAACTTTGGTTTTTATAGGTTGTATGATAATCATATCAAGAAACAAATTCCAAAAATTACAGCAGCTGCTCTCGAAGAACGTCGACTGAAAAATTTCTCTCAGTGGTTTCAAAAACTGGTAACATAAATTCTTTATCATTTAGCAACTCATTCAATGTATAGTTTACTATATTGATAATTATTTCACAAATCTTCAGGTGTCTCGACATGCTGATAAAATTGACAAACGGCTGTGTGTATTGAGTAACCCACCTTCCAAACTTGTTAAAACTTATAATGCATATGTGGTGAATGGATTTCGATTCCAGACACATGCATATGGGGAATCGAAAAAAACAATGAACAGTGGAGTTATCTTGAGAGGATCTCATCATCGAGAAAATGAAGTTGACTTTTATGGCATACTTGATGAAATCATTGAACTCTGTTATCTTGGACAACATTACATAACCATGTTCAAATGTCGGTGGTTGGATACAGAGAGAGGCGTGTGTGTTCATCTGACTCATGGAATCATCGATATTAAATGTAAAAGTGTTCTCGCAGTAAATGAACCATTCTTATTGGCTCAACAGGCATATCAAGTTTATTATGCAAAGTACTGTGCAACATCAAGAGGCTTGACTGATTGGTGGAGTGTAATAAAAATCAAAATTCGAGATAATCAGTTTAGTCAAAGTGAATGTGCTTTCACTGATGTGCAAAGAATTGAAGTTTTTCAAGAGAGTACTCAAAATCAATCTTTTTTACAAAGAGATATGAGTATCGATGACGACACCCCACATTTAAGAGTCGGTGATGACGATGATGTTAATGATGTCACACATGAATTTGAAATGGTAAGAGATGAAGCAACTGCAACTCGAATGGATATCGATGATGTTGAGGAGGAATATGAAGATGACATTGACATATATGAATATGATGATGAAGATGAACACTTATAGAATTCCATGGTATTTATATACAATCATAATATGTATATATGTATATATAATAGTAATTATCAATTATTTGCTAATATTAACATTTTCTGTTTCAGATGGACGAGGCCACATTTCGTGAGTTGGCAGAGGCTGACCTGCCTTTCGATGCGGATGAGTTGCTGGCAGATGACCCTCAGCCTGCAGGCGCTCCAGGGAGTACGCGGAGGGGGCGCGGTCTTGCACGATTGATGATTCCTGACCCCGTCCCCGAGCGACGTCCACGTCTTGGGTTTGATCCGCGCACCCGGAGGTGTGATAACCTGTGTAATAACCTGTGAATTTGACTAAGATTTCATTAATCTATTCACATAATAAATGTTTATTATTTTTTCAGTTTTTCGCATATAGCAGTCGGACAGGGCAGCGCTATTTTGCGCAACTATTTCTCTCAGCCGTGGACCACATGGGAGCAGATTCCCATTGATGTGCAGCAGGCCATGTTCGGCCATTGGTTGGTACGTACGTAAATAAATAATTTTTATTTTGAAAATTATTTCATTTCTAACTTGATATTTTGATTTATTTGTAGGGTTTATGGTATCCGATCGAGGATACCATGCGTGACGCCATCCACGAGGCATGGGAGGTGGCCATACGTGATCGCCTTCGTCAGTTTTTGCACAATTTAAGAAAAGCTGCGATGAAGAAAGCAGGAGTGTCATATTTTGATGAGTCATGTAAAGCACACCGACCAGAGTACATTTCATCCCATGTATGGGATGGATTATGTGCGCACTGGTTGAGTGATGCCTTTCAGAGGAGATCATCGGTGGGGAGGCAGAATCGGAGGAGGCAGGAGGTGACTCATCGAGCTGGGAGTCGTTCTTTCAGTACTCATAGACAGCATCTGGTACGTACATTATTTATAAATATTTTATATAACTATAAATATTAACAGTTTATTTTTTATTCTTATAGGCTGTCGAGCACCCCGATATTACAGAGTACGACGTATATCGGAGGATGTATAGTGATCCTGCTACTGGGGAGCTCAGAGGTGATCGTCAGCATCACATCGTGGTCAGTATTATTTGTTTTCAAGTTTAAAAATTAACTGCATATAATATATTCACAATTTTAATTTTAAATTGCAACTATAGGAGTCATATGAGGCTGCAGCGGCACAGGCCCGACCTGAGAGTCAGGCCGAGGCATCAGATCAGACCACTGCCCGTCAGTTTGATGAGGCGGCATGGATGCAGGCCACCCAGTATGCCTTCGAGAAGGGCCGGGTAGTTGGTATCGGCTCTCGACTGACTCCCGGAGATTATTATGGCAGTGCTGCGATGTCGGCGTCCAGCTCGAGAGGAGCTCGTGCATCTTCTTCTACACAGTATGAGGAGCAGTTGCGATCTCAGACTGCACAGATAGAGAGTCTCCGACAGGAGCAGGAGCAGATGCGTCAGCAGCATGAGGAGGAGCGTCGACGCCAGCAGCAGCTGTACGAGGAGCAGACGAGTCGGTGGCAGCAGCAGCATCAGGAGCAGATGGAGTACATGCGCCGACTCACTCATGCTTTAGGGATGGAGTTTCCTCCACCACCATCTGCAGATCCCCCACCTCCCCCCCTCCTACAGATTAGAATTTGTATTTCTGTTATAAAATTTGTGAAATCAAAATATTTTTTTTTCTATTCGTAGTTTCTGTCTCATTATAAAATATTAATAATATTATATTTTTAAATAACAATATTAATATGAATAATAATAATACTTATATTTTATAATATTAAATTTTATATATATATTAAAATTTTATTTATATAATAAAATTTTATATATATATTAAAATTTTATAATATTATAATTTAATTATTTTTTTGTAATACTTGAATTATTTTAATATTTGAATGTAAAATAATTCTATTATTTTTATATTAATTAAAATAACTTATTAATATTTTTTTTATTTATGAATTATAATTATAATATTATTATATTAATTAAATTATTTATTAATATTCTATTATTTTTATTTTTGAATTATAATTCTACTATTATTATAGTAATTAAAATAATTTATTATTTTCATTTGTAAATTATAATTCTATTATTATATTAATTAAAATAATTTATTAATAATTTATTTTTTTTATTTTTTTATAGTATTTGCGACGGGATACTATGCCCGTCGCAAATACTAGTATTATTAATAGTTTTTTATTTTTTTTTAAAAGAGTATTTGCGACGGGTCCCGGTTCCCGTCGCAAATACTAGTATTATTAATTTTTTTTATTTTTTTAAAAAAGAGTTTTTGCGACGGGCCCGTCGCAAAAACTGTTTAAAAAGTTTTTTACAAAAATACGGAATACTATTTGCGACGGGGAGAAGGCCCGTCGCAAAAAAAGGCTTTAGCGACGGTCCCGTCGCAAATAAGTTTAGTTGCGACGGCGTTTTCAGCAATGGGCCATTTGCGACGGGACCCCGTCGCAAATGGCTATTTGCGACGGGATCCCGTCGCAAATACCTGCTTTTCTAGTAGTGAGTTATTCCATGATTATAGGATACCATACAATATTAATGATTGTTATTTAATGATTAGAAATATAGAGTAGTTGTATTATTGTATATTATATATGTGGGTATTGTAAGACATGGTAGAGGAGGTTATGAATTGAAACTTGTATACCGGATAAACGTATGGGGGGATGGTGTAGGAGGGATGTGTGCAGGAGGGCTGATATGTTATGTCATCTGCCGAGTGTGGCTTGGCTCCTTTGAGGTAGGGTCCCTCTCTCAGGCGGGGGGGGGGGGGGGGCTGTCCAGGCAGGGGGGGTCCAGCAGGTGTGGTACTGTCTAGGAAGGGGGGAGGGGTGTCCAACAGGGGTGGTGCTGTCTAGGCATGGGGGAGGGGTGTCCAGGAGGGTGGGAGGGGGGGTGCTGTCCAGGTAGGGTTGGAGCGGTGTCCAGGAGGGAGGGAGGGGGGTGTTGTCCAGGAAGGGGGGTGCTGTCCAGGTAGGGGGGAGGGGTGTCCAGCAGGGGTGATGTTGTCCAGGCAGGGGGGAGAGGTGTCCATAAGGGAGGGAGGGGGTGCTGTCCAGGCAGGGGGAGGGGTGTCCAGGCAGGGGGGGTGCTTTCCAGGTAGGGGGAGAGGTGTCCAGGAGGGAGGGTGTGCTGTCTAGGCAGGGGGGAGGGGTGTCCAGGAGGGGGGTGCTGTCCAGGAAGGGGGGAGAGGTGTCCAGCAGGGAGGGAGGGGGTGTTGTCCAGGAAGGGGGGGGGTGTCCAGGGGGAGAGGTGTCCAGGAGGGGGGGGGGTGCTATCCAAGCAGGGGGGAGAGGTGTCCAGGAGGGGGGGGGGAGTTGGCTACCACATTAGATGATTTCTCCATTCCATTCAGAATAACTTCTTAACTACACATATTTATTGTTGTAATGAAATCATATATCTCTTCATTCAACATCAATCAGTACATAAATTTTTTTGGGAACCATAGTTTTATTCAGCTCCACTGTAGCTTAAATATCATTATTACCTGAACTTTGTACAACCACTCATCAATCTCCCATGTTGGCATAATATGATTAAACTATTATTAAATTGGGGGGGGGGCTGTCAAGAGGGGGATTTGTAGGGGGAGGAGGGGATGGGGGGCTTTCCAGGGGAGGCCTTGTAGGGGGGAGGGATGTTCAGTGGAGGCTTTGCAGGGGGGAGGGGTGCTGTCCAGGGGAGGCTTTGTTGGGGGAGGGGCTGCAGGGGGGAGGGGGTTGTAGGGAGGAGGGGGATGTGTAGGGGAGAGGGTGGGGGAATTTTTTTGGGGGGAGGGGGGATGTCCATGAAGGGGGGGGGGGGCTGTCCAGGAAGAGCTTTACAGGGGGGAGGGGACTGTCTAGGGGGCTTTTCATGGGGAGGGGGCTGTAGGGGGGATTGTCTACTGCAAGGGGAGTGGGGGGGGCTATCTAGGAGGGCTTTACAAGGGGTGGGGGATGCAGGGGTGAGGGGGTTGCAAGGGGAGTGGGGCGATGTGTAGTGGGGTTGGGGGGGGGGGGGTATTTTTTTTTATGGATTTTCAGACCCTATAGACACATTTTTAAACCGTGGCTATTGGTTAATTGCCACGGTTTTTAACCGTGGCTATAGGTCTAATTCCACGGTTTAAAACCGTGGAAATAAAGTGTGTCTATCCTCTTGTATAGCCATGGTTCTAAACCATGGCTATAGTGATATTACCACGGTTTGAACCATGGATGTATACCTAGAGCCACAGTTCGAACCGTGGCTATAGATCTAGAGCCACAGTTCCAAACCGTGGATATAGGTCTAGGCCTATAGCCACGCGAAACTTTTCCACAGTTCCTCAAACCGTGGATATTACCTATAGAAACAGTTTGAGGACCTATAGACACAGTTTTAAACCGTGGCTATATCCTGAATTTACAGTAGTGACCATAGATCTTACCTGAATAGTAGGTACAAATCACAATCAGTAGTCCCTACGTCGCGTCACACTAGATAGTCCACCTTGGATCCTACCTAATGGGTATGCACAACTCACGATCATTAGTCCCTACGTCATGTCACACCAAATGGTCCACCTCCATGAACCATCCAATCATGGCTCCCTCAGCCTCAATCAATGTTATACGTTGTCTGCAAAAGACATAATAAGGTACAGGCGATGGTCGTGTAGGGGTGTGTATAAAGATACTCGGTAGGGACCTCAAGACCCCGTAGGTCTCCAAGAGTTCCACAAATAAAAGAACTCAAATCTAGAGCCCAAATCTAATTAGTTATATGCCCATAAATATACCTAAGTTATCAAACAATAATCATCTCATACATGAGGGAAGTATAGTACAATGGTAACACCACAAAGGTGAAGTATCACATAACATAACCTCAATCACAAGCATAAAGTAAAGACAGCTCACACCAGGATTTATTCTAGGGGTAGAAGTGTTATCACATCATTGAACTCCTCAGATACTAGAGAACTCCTCCTCTATCGAGTACATTGGGTCTATCGGGTCACACAGAGCCTCTTCCTACTAACCTTGAACTGTTGTGGTACCCATCCCTGATTTGTACCGTGTGCATTCTAGGTCACATAGAGCCGCTTCCCACCATGGGCATGTCATGTACACAGAGCCCCTTCCCACCATGGCCAAAATGAGGTACTCCTCATGTTGAGTACCGTGGGTTTTCCGAGTCACACAGAGATGCTCCCCAACGTGGGCCTACAGGGCCACACAGAGCCGCTTACCATTGGGCCAGTTGTCGAGTAGTCTTCAGGTCTCAGCCAACCGTAGGGTTCCATACATAGTATGATTGGGAGAACTGCTCTTCAAGCCACTCGCGGCATCATGATATGTATGGAAGTAACACCAATTTATATTCTAGTGTAGTAACCATAGCATCATTAGTCACAAACCTCGAACTCCTCAGCTACTGGAGAACTCCTCCTCTATCGAGTACAGTGGGCATTCTGGGTCACACAGAGTCACTTCCCACTAACCTTTAATTGTTGTGGTACTCATCCTTAATGGGTAACATGGGAATTCTGGGTCACACAAATCCGCTTACCACCATGGGCCCTCTGGGTCAGACAGAGCCGCTTCCCACCTTGGCCATCATCAAGCAATCTTCAAGTCTCAGATATTTGTCGGGTTCCATACACAGAACACTTGGGAGAACCTCTCCCCAATCCATCGGTCATACTTCAACCTCCTAGAAGTCCAAAGAAGATGTATCTCAATGATCACTCATGTCATTAGGGACCCAATGCAACAGATAGAATGTCAATTGGACGCCCGATTTGTAAGTTATTAGTGTTTTTGCTTGAGAGCCCAATCAGATTTGGGGTCCGATTCAACCCGGTCATACTCCAAACTTATCGAAAACTGAAGTGGAGTATACCAAAATGAATATCTCGATCCAAGGATCCCAGCACCGCAGAAGGTTCCCCAAATGGATGTACAGTTCACATGTTATGGCCACGAAGGCATAACTGGGCCCAGATGGGCCCGGGTCTGGTCCGACCTGGTCCGACCAACCTAGCATGGGCCGACCCGAACTGATTTCGGTTGGCCTGGACCGATTCAAGTCTGGCCTAGATGGCCTTCTCCTTGGAAGGCCTAGCCTGCTAGGCAGCGGTCTGGTCCGGCCTGTGAAGGGGACGACCCGGACTGGCCCACTGGCGTGGCCTGCTCGGCTGGCGGTCCACTATGGTGGTGTCCTCCATGACCAACGTCTATGGGGAGGCGCCCCCCGGTCTTCTCGAACAGTTCGTGGACCATTCAGATACTGGAACATGGGACCCACCAGGGGTTCCGCCTGGTGTGGCGTGGCGGACCGAAAGGCCGGTCGGACTCCCTTCCAGCGGCGCGGGCGCGTGCCGCTGTCTGCCTGCGTCCGAACGGTTGTCAGCTGCAGTCTGGACTTGGCCGCAGCCCAGCAGTAGTGGTCCCTGCTCCACCGGTGGTGTGGACGCGCACCACCGCTTCATCACACGGTCGACCGATTTCTGTCCGCCACCCTACTTTTCCATGGCCGACGGGCCATGACCTCCTCATCAGCCGGTGGCACGAACACGCGTTGCCCTTCCTTACTAATGGCAGGCCAGGTGATGGATACAACCTTCTTCTGCGAGCCACTACAACTTCATTCCAAGCCCTAAAAAATAAATGATTTCATATTTGCAATCCTTTCATTGAGGGCTCCAGGTCCAAATATCGCGCTAAGAAAAACTCTGTGTTTCCAACGTAAATAAAAAATTAGGCATTGAAGAACGCATGAAGAATGGATGAAAGATGGGCATGGTTTATGTGCAGGACGATGGCCGGGTTCATTTGGCCATCTTCATCATAAATTTGGGATAGGAAGAATCAATAAAATAAATTCAAGATGCTTAAAACCCTTACCTTGTGATCGATGGAGTAGCATCCACAATTGTGGAAGTGGGACAATATTCTTCGTTCCCACAATAGCCTCCAAGGACATCGTTTGATCATCGATCCTCATTCGGGGCATTTGTGTCGATCGCCACCACTCACCAGAACCGACTTTTTCTTCCAAGGTCTCGATGTTGTGACACTCCTTCAGTAATTCATTTCTTGGTGAAGTTGTGCTGACACCACTCCCTAAGATCCATATAAATAGGAGATGGGGAGAGGGTGCAATGATTGCGGAATTAATGGAGGCCCGCTAATTAAGAACCTTCCTAATTCCCCAACAATGCAGTTACTTAGAATTAATGGTCAATCCACTGATTGTAGGGACACATCGGCAGTCCCACATTGCCGCTTGTCTATTGGAGAAAAGAAAGAAAATAAAAATTAACTAAGTTATTTTTATTTTTCTTTTAAAAGTATCAAAATATATCTTCATCTATGGACCTACTAAAGTCGATGTAAAGCCTCCCTTAAGAGATTCTAGGCTCAGTAGATTCAATGGTGCCCTCGGATTTTTAATCCGAGCACCGGTTCAAAAGTTAGAAAACTCCACCCGCGCGTTTACTGAACGTGCCTGAAAAAAATTTCTGAAAATTATTAATAGTCACCCTCGACCCGCACCACTTGAGATTAGGATCTGCCTAATTGAAACACGCCCCAATGAACCCAACCATACTATCGGATTTACAATCCGAGTTACTATTTAAAAGTTATGAATTTTACCACAAAATAATTTTCAATTAATTATTTTATTTAACTAACTTTCACGGCTGGCCCATGCCGGCCAATGTTAATATCTTCCTAAAGAAAGAATACCCTCATGATTTCAAAAGTGGTATTAGATTTTTAATCCGAGTTACCATTTGTATTTTATAATAATTTGAAAAATAAAATAATTTCTATAAATTATTTTATTTACGATTATGCCATTTTTGGGTTTTCTCATAGGAGGCTCGCGCTGACTAAACTTAAGTCGCGCCTATGGTAAACCCAACATCCTGAGTGCAACGGTGCCCTCAGAGTTTGAATACAAGTAACCGTTTAAGAGTTATTACACTTTTTTAAGATACTACTTATGCGTGCTAATTAACGCTTAACAAAACTTCGACCGATCATTCCGGCCACTCCGGGCCTCAGAATCACGCACCGTCAGATTTTTTAGTCTTGACATAATTCTGCATAATTTAAAAAAATTATATATAATTTTTAGGACATTAAATTCTCACTATATTAGGGATCTACATCCCTGAAATCCACAACACAAACTAAGGAAATAAAAGGGGAACTGAACACAAATCTAAGCCTCCTGCACCCATGTTCTTTCCTGAAGTTTCTCATGCTACCAGTGAATGCACACCGGATGTATCGACCACCCACGAAGGACCCAAACCTGTCGATCCTCAATCTCTAATGGAACCTCCGTAAAGGTCGCCCCATCGACTATTTCCTTCTCTCCATGGTCAATGATGTGAGATGGGTCATGCACGTATCTCCTCATCTAGGATACGTGGAAGACGTTATGCACTCGGTGTATATGTGGGGGAAAATATAGACAATACGCCACCCCACCCACTCTGTTGAGAATCTAGAATGGTCCGTTTAACCTCAGACATAACTTTCCACCTTAGTCAAATCTTCAAAAACCACATTGAGGTGAGACCCGTAGAATGACATGGTCACCATCCTAGAACTCAAGAGGTCTATGTCTCCTGTCAACATAGGATTTATACTTACTCTGTTTAGTTTTCATCTGCTCCTAGATGATCTTCACTTTCTCCATGGTAGCCAGTACCATCTCCGGTACCACGAGTACTGAATCCCCTAGGTCAGTCCGGCACAATGGTGATCTACAAGGTCGCTCATTCAATGCCTCTAATGGTGCAATACCGATAGTTGAGTGATAGCTATTGTTTTATGAGAACTCCATCAATGGTGAGTGATCCTCCCAGTTGCGGCCAAAATCAAGGACACAAGCACATAGCATGTCCTCGAGGGTCTGTATGGTCCACTCCTTCTTACCATCTGTATAAGGATATAAGGCGGTGCTCAACCAAAGCATTGTCCCGAATGCCTCCTGCAACCCCTTCCATATCCGGGAAGTAAAATTCACATCATGATTTTTGAAAATCATAAATTTCACTCCATGAAGACGTACAATCTCCTGCATGTAGAGGCGTCCCATGATCTCTACTGATCCATGATCTTTGATGGGTAGGAAGTGGGCCAACATGAGGAGTCGTTCAACGATCACCCAGATAGAATCAGGACTCTTGGGTGTGCGTGGAAGACCCGTCACGATGTCCATGGAAATTCCATCACACTTCCACTCGAGCACCCCTAATGGATGAACTAAGCCTGGTGGAACCTAATGCTCAGCCTTCAATTGTTGACAAGTGAGGCACCGAGAGACAAACTCTACTACAACTTTCTTCATTCTCGACCACCAATTCTAATGGTCATGGTCCTAAGACATCTTCTCCACTTTTGGAAGTACCTCTAGAGGGGATGTATGTAACTCCCTCAACACCTCCTTCTATAGGGCTATTAGTACCATGGTATGTCCTCTGAAGAGAATGAAATTCTCCTCACCATTATAAAATCAATCAGGTTCCTACCCTAAGGATATCTGAGAACATTGATCCTTGCAGTAATTATCCCCAAGTTGTGCCTCTCTAACTCGTTGAAGGATTGGGGGTGTGACTACCATAGATTAGAGGTATGCAGGTCCACATCCATCCATGTATGATATCAAAAATGTGGCTAACTACTCCGTCGCTTCACTCAGAAACTACAGAAAAGACCTCCTGCTGAGTGAATCTTCTACCACGTTCCCCTTCCCAGGAGTATATACTGTCTCAAAGTCATAGTCCTGGAGGAACTCTAGCCATCGCCGATGTATCAGGTTTAGGTATTTCTGAGAGAATATATACCTGAAACTCTTGTAACTAGATTAGACTATAAAACTTTCACCCATCAAGTAGTGCCACCACACATTCAGTGCAAAGAACACTACAACTAACTCTAGGTAATGGGTTGTATAGTTATACTTGTCAGTATCTGTCTCATCTCTTTAAATCTCTGCTAACACTTCTCCGTCCACAGGAAAGGCTCTCCCTTTTTCATCAAATATGACTACGGTGCCTCTACCGTGGAGAAGTTGGGTAAAAATCCTTGTTAGTACCAAGACAAAGAAGACGTCTCTCTCCATTCGGGCAGGTAATCTAGTAAACATCTTTTGAAAAGATGTCTGCATGCTCTGCCACTCGTGTTTGGAACTGAAAACTCAAAACTCCACCTCCCATGAGGGTATGTCTGGCCGAATCAAGAGTGATTGGATGCACCCTTCCATGCATGTGTTTATCATGTTCTATATGGGTTTCCTTTTTCTTAGAACAAGGAAAACTCTATTCCCACATTATAGATAAACCACAAACTTTTTTCCTAATACATTAAATTTGAGAATGAACTATGGATTCCCAGTCCATACCAAAACTAACGTCGTAAGGTCTTGACACTGCCACCAAGAGGTTTCAACTGGAACTCTCGCCTCAAGGGTGAGATCCACCAATCGGCATAAGTGTGATTATCGAGTATCCTCCCAAAGATATCTTTAGATATAAGGGTCAAGTAAACTGTTTAACTGGAAACTCTAGGTCATGGACAAGATTATTGGAAGGATGGAATTATTAGTACCTATGTCTATTGATACGACAACTATTAGTAGGCACAAACCGTACCACAAATCATTCTTGGAGTCCTTGGGTCACACACCATGACCACATGGAGCTACTCCCTTACCCGGTCCTCCAGCTCCCTGAGCATGGTGGGGACAACATTGAGGTGGTGGTTGTAACATGTCGAAAATTATACCACCTCTTGCTACTCTCCTAGGTCCACTTCCACATCTGATGCCCTGTAGATTCATCTGTCCCTATCACTTCCTCATCTGGAAAAATTTTACCCACCCAAGTCTCCGAGACTAGAGTCAGTTTCCTGCTTTCATAATGCCATAATTCACTAGCTGTATTCACTCATCCAATGAACATTCAACCAAAAAGGTTTTTTCTACTACTCCACCATAGGTAGGAATGAATAGAGGAATAGTACTGGCTCGTACTTCTTTAAAGACACCACACTTGGAATTCTGAGCCCTAAAGAACTGATCGTGTCATATTCATCGATTACCAGGAATGGTCGGTACGCCTCGAAGAATACTCAGCTGCCGACATGTTGTCTTGCCGAAGTTATAGAAGCTCTAGAGAACCCTCAGCCACATCCTCAAGCTAGTCCTCAGCCACCTGTGTGTCAGGATCACCTCGGATCCTGAGGGGTTTCCGATGTTGAAACTCATGTAAGGCACAAAGCCTAAATGTGTCCACTACTGGTACCACTAGTGGTAACTTCTGCCCAAAAGGTAGTGATATAGCAGACACATTACCCGAAGGCACTATCTCAGGAAATGGTCCACGTACCGAATCCTCATCACTATGTGGACCATCCTCATGGTCACTCACTGTAGAATACTAGAATCTAACATCACCCTATGCTCTACTGGTGTCTCAACTAGTCATAAATCCCTAGCCACAGCCTCCAGCCAGTCCTCAGCTACATGGGAATCTGTCTCGCCTCGAAACCTCAGAGGCCTCTTCTGCTGAAACTCGTGCAACGTGCTCAGTCGATGTGCATCTGCTATTGGTGGAGCTCTTGGCAATGCTCATCAAATGGGTAGTGGTGGTGTTGGTACACCACCCAAAAGTGCTAACACTGTAATAGGGCCCTGCACTGAGGCCTCATTGCTCAGTGGTCCATCATCGTGTACTCTCTCAAGAAACATGGGTGTCTTTCTATGTGGCGGCATCCTGATAAAAAATAGGTGCACCATGGTCATTGAGTTATACCTGGTGAGCTGACTCCAAATAATTAAATAGAAAAAATTTTCAAAAACACACACAATCATTGTTTTCATGCACTGAGCTAGAAATCAGAATTCAGGGTCCTGGTGTATGGATACGTCGGCCTCTGCACCAACACTGGATTCCTCAAACTGAAAACCACACTCTAAACACGTAACACTATTTCCTCACAGAAAAGATCAGAGTCTTAGTTCTTCGGTAGAACTGAACTCCTCTAATACCAATTTTTCACGACTCATACCCCAAGGCACATGCCGTGACTACCCCAGTCCTCTCTTTCATAGGCCAGGGGCTGGTGACTAGCACCTTAGGGAATTAATTTCCTTTAAACCTTTATAAACACATGGTTAGAGAACAAAACAAGAAGCAACTGTGAAGTAATCTACTGTAGTAAAAGTGTGCTGAAAGTAATGGGGCTGGAATACAAGACCAAATGGAAAAGTAAAAGTACAAATGAAAGGTAAAAAACAACTGAAAAGGTGAAAAACTTCTCTTGTATCATCCAACAGATATCCTACATGAAGGGTAGGTACATCTCACTATCAGTAGTCCCTACGTCGCGTCACACCAGACGGTCCACCCCGGATGCTAGCTGTAGGGTAGGTACAACTCACGATCATTAGTCTCTGTGTCATGTCACACCAGATTGTCTGCCTATATGCACCATCCAGACATGGATCCCTTAGTCTCGATCAATTTCATACTTCGTCTACACAAGACACAACAAGGTGTGGGCAAAGCCCGTGCATGGGTGATTATAAAGATACTCAGTAGGGACCCCGGGACCCCGTAAGTATCCTAGAGTTCCACAAAGGAAAGACCTCAAAGCCAGAGCCCAACTCTACTTAGGTATATTCCCATACATATACCAAAGTTATCAAGCTATACTCATCCCATACATGAGGGAAGTATACCATGAACGTAACACCACGAATGTGAAGTATCACATAGCATAACCTCAATCAAATGCATAATATAAAGATATATCACACCAAGATTTATTCTAGAGGTAGAAGGGTAATCATGTCATAGAACTCCTCCGTTTCTGGAGAACTTATACTCTATCAAGTACAGTGGGTCTGCCGAGTCACATAGAGCCGCTTCCCACAAACCTTGAACTGCTGTGGTAGTCATCCGTGATGGGTAATGTGGGCATGCTGGGTCACACAGAGCCACGTCCCACCGTGGGCATGCCAGGTCACAGAGAGCCACTTCCCACCTTGGAAGAACTGAGGTACTCCTACTATCGAGTATTTTGGGTCTATTAGATAACACAGATCCGCTCCCCACTGTGGGCATATTGGGTCACATAGAGCCGCTTCCGATTGGGCCAATCGTCGAGCAGTCTTCAGGTCTCAGCCAACCGTAGTGTTCCATACATAGTCTTCTTGGGACAAATGCTTCTTAAGCCACTCACTACATCTTGAAATACATGGAAGTCACCACAATGTTTATTTTAGGGTAGTAACCATGGAATCTTTATTCATAATCCTCGAACTCCTCAACTATAAGAGAACTACTCCTCTATAGAGTACAGTGGGCCGACCGGGTCACACAAAGCCGCTTCCCACTAACCTTGAACTACTGTAGAACTCATTCCTGATGGGTACCATGGGAATGTCAGGTCACACAGAGCTGCTTCCCACCATGGGAATGTTATGTCACAAAGATCTGCTTCTCACCTTGGCCATCATCAAGCAGTCTTCAGGTCTCAGCAAGCTGTAGGGTTCTGTTCGTAGCACGCTTGGGAGAACCTCTCCCAAATCCATCGGTCATACCTCAACAACCTCAAAGTCCCACGAATAATAAATCTCAATGTTATGTCACATCATAAGGGTCCCAATGCAATAGACTATGCATCAATCAGACACCAGATCTGTAAGTTATTAGCATTTCCGCTCCGAGGACCTGATTGGATTCATGGTCCGATACAACCTGTACATACTCCAAACTTATCCAAAACTGAAGTGGAGTATAAAAATAGGAATTTTTCGATCCCAGGATCCTGACGCCGTAGACGGTTCGTCAAGTAGATGCCCGGTTCACAAGTTATGCCCACGAAGGTGTAACTGGGCCCATATTGGCCCGGTTCTGGTCCGACTCCGTGAGACCGACCCGGCTAGGGCCTACTCGAAATGGTTGGGGTCGACCTGGCCTGATTGATGTCCAGTTTGGATGGCCTGGGTGTTGGTGGGCCCAGCCTACTGGGTAGTGGTCCGGCTCGGCCCACGAAGGGGATGACACGAACCAGCCTACTGGCACGGCCCGCTGCGGCGCGACCCATTATGGTGCAGCCCACTGCAGCACAGACCACAGTCGTGCGACCCGCTGCCGTGCGGCCCGCTCGGCTGGAGGTCCGCCGTTGCGGGGTCTGTCATGACCGACACCCGGGGGGAGGCACCCCTCGGTTTTCCTAAATGGTTCATGGACCATTTGGCTATTTGAACGTGGGACCGCTGGGGGGTCCCACCCGGTGTGGCGTGGTCGGCAAGAAGGCCGACCAGACACCCTCCCTGCGTCGCGGGTGCGCACTGCTGACCACCTGCAGCCGGCCGTTGTCCGGACACCACCGTGGCCAAGAAGCCGCAGCCTTCTGCTCAACCAGTGGCGTGCATGTGCACCGCCACTCCATCACGTGGCCGGTCGGTTTCCAACTGCTACCCTACTATGCCGCACCCGACGGGGCATGGCCTCCTCATCAACTGGTGGCACAGACATGCACTGCCCTTCCTTCCTCGCAGATTCCTAAGTGCCGGACGCCAATTTCTTCCACGAGCTGATGTGGATTTGTTCCATGCCCGAATAATAAAGAGATCATATATTCCTGATCCTTGCATCGAGGGCTCTATGTCCATATATCACGCTTAGAGAAACTTCGTGTTATGAGCACCAACAAAAAAATAGGCGTTGAAGAACGCATGAAGAACACATGAGGAACAGAGGAAAAAGGGGAAAGGTTTATGTGCGAGATGATGGCCGTGTTCGTTTTCCCATTTTCATCGTAAATTTAGGATATTAAGAATCAATAAAATAAATTCAACATGTTTAAAACCACTACCCCGTGATCGATGGAGAAGTGCCCATAGTTGAGGAAGTGGGTCAGCATTCTTCATTCCTGCAACAAACTCCAATGACGTCGCTTGATCATTGATCCTCATTTAGGGTTTCGATGTCGATCTCCACCACTCTCTAAAACTGGCTCCATCTTCCAAGGGCTCTATGTCGTGACACTCCTTCAGCACTTCGTTACTTGGCGAAGCTGTGCTGACACCCCTCCCCACAATCCATATAAATAGGAGAAGGGGAGGGGGTGAAACGTTCATGTAATTAATGGAGTCCCATTAGTTAAAAACATTCCTAATTCCCCAACGGTGCAATTACATAGAATGAAACATCAAGCCATTAATTGTATTCACACATCTTCAGTCCCACATTACCGCTTTTCCATTTGAGAAAGAAATAAAATAAAAATTAACTAATTTATTTTTAATATTATTTTAAAAGTCTCAAAATCAAACATTTTCTCCAGACCTAATGTGGTCGATGTGAAGCCTTCCTTAAGTGAATCTCATCACTTCGGATTCAATGATGGCCTCATTTATTTAATTTGAGCACCGGTTAAAAAGTTAGAAAATGCCGCTCACGCGTTTACAGCATGTACCTGAAAAAAAGTTTAGAAAATTATTAACAGTCACCCTCAACCCGTACCAGTTGATGTTAGGTTCTTCCTAAGTGATAAATGCCCCAAAAAACCCATCGGTACTCTCAGATTTCAATCAGAGTTTCTGTTTAAATGTTATGGATTTTACAATAAAATAATTGTCACTTAATTATTTTATTTACGGCCAAAAACTAAATTTCACTGGTGGAATGTGATGACTAATTTTAGTATCTTTTTAAAGAAATCATACCCTCCCGAGTTTAGCGGTGGTCTCATATTTTTAATCCGATTTAACATTTGTGAGTTATAAGCATTTGAAAAATAAAATAATTTCTTTAAATTATTTTATTTATGATTATTCCATTTTTTGTTTTCTCATAGGAGGCCCACACCAAATAAACTTAAGTCACGCCTAGGGTAAACCCACCGTCCTGAGCATAACAGTGCCCTCAAATTTTTGATCCGAGTAACCGTTTATCTTTTATTCCACTTTTTCTGGAAAATTACTTACCCGCGCTAATTATCGATTAACAAAACTTTGATGGATCATTCCAGGCCCTCTGAGCCTCAGAATCATATACCATCATATTTCAAAGCCTCGAAATAATACCATATAATTAAAAAAAATTATACCGAATTTATAGTAAATTACATTTCTATTGTTAATAAATGGATCGAGCCATATGGGGATGCATTAATGATTAATTTGATGGTCAATGGAATTATTTTTCACTAAATAAATAGAGTGTAATGAAATCAGAAATAAAATATCATGGGGTTATACTCAAAATAATTTTTCATGGTATGTATCACATGGGATTTCCATATCATCATTGTAGGGAAAAATCTATAGAGACCTTCAGGAGGAAGCATCCACCATATTTCAGTGGGTATTCTAATACATCATAGCTATAAAATGTATTAGCACCACTAATACAATATTTTCTATTATCCACTTTTAGAGAATGAGAAAATAATTTTGGTTATCCATAATTTTAAAGGTTTTTTATATCAATGGTGGGATCTTATCAAGAAAAAAGGAAACATGATAAAATTGACTCCATATAATGGGATTAGTTGAAGAACATATTTTTCAAAAAGTATTTTCTTTATATTCTTCATATAAACATGGATAACATATTTCATCAGTTAAAGAAAAAAGATGATGAATCTATTGGAACCTATGAATGAAATTTTACAAGACATGCGAGGTATGCTTCTAGATTTATAATCCAACCTAAATGAAACGTTTAACGATTATTCATTGTCATAAAATGTTGTTTTCAAAGCGAATTGGATGTAATTTACTTTAGTAGTTACGAAGAAATAGTTCAATGTGATATTTTGGTGAAAATTTTAATTGTATATAACCATTATTCCCATAGATTCTATATGAATATAAATATCTAATCTCTTGATATGTCCAATAAATCAAAATTATGATTGAAATTTCATGCATCTACATGCTAGAAATTTTGGAAGAAATATCAAGAGATGTTTTCCAATAGAATATGGCGGTGCTTTAAATGTAGAATGTTTTGAAATAATTATCATGAATATCAATAGTTGATGAATAATATGGTTATTTAAATGGAGGTAATTTTTTTGACAACTAATACACCACCCAAACATTAGTGTTTTATGTGTATAGAAAATGAGAAATAAAATAAGAAGTTCCTGGTTCGGTGTGTTAAAAATGATGATCGACATTAGAATCTTCGTAATGTAAAAGAAAAAGGTAAATATATTGTAATCATGTTTGTTGATGTACATTATAAAAATGTATTTGTGGAATAACTGAGTGTTTTTGTAATATAATTCAAGAATAATCTTGTAGAATTAATTTTATCATATTATCAAATAATGAAGTATCTAATTACTGGAACAATATTGTTTCTTATTAATGATTTAAAGGTATATTATGAATGTTACTAGTAAACTTGAAATGTGTTTGATGTTGTAAATAGATATTTTTGGAAAAAACATGAATAAGGTAATGATAAACCTTCATATCTACATGATTCTGGGATTATGAAGTGCATAGATTTTTTTATTGTGATAAAAAATTGGGAAAAACTTCATAACCCTAGGAATGAAAAGAAGAAAACATGGTTTCTGATATCATGGATTGAAAATATATAATATTTGGATTTACAGAATGAGGTAGGAGTTTATTTTTTATATCATTAATTTTTTTTCTACAGATTTATGGTAATACTATTTATTACCAAGTTTCTAGATAATACATGATATTAGTCATAAAATGTTTTGTATGTGATGATTACATTTTACATGATGTTTCTCATGAAAAAAATTATGTGTTTAGTGGTGCTCTTTCAAAATTCATTTATTTTATTCTTTTGGAAGATTCATAAGGATAAATATTTATGAGTTTTTTTACATTGCAATTTGGATGAAGATATAGAGATTAATGTTTCATAATATAATTATTTTTGAATACTGGAAAACATGTGATAAAAATTTATTTACAATGATAACTATAGATAGAAGGATTGGATTAACAACCCATTAAGGATCTTATGATCCACTAGCTCATTAGGCGTTACAATTTCCACTTCATCTTTTCTTGGAGTAAGAGATGATGTGTAAATTGGCCATGGCACAACAATAAAGTGAGATTGTACTTATGATATGACATCAAGTGGTTTTATATTCCAAATTGGATTTTTAAATACATTTTTATTATATTATAATAATTTTTGATGATGTCACTTTCATTTAATATAACTATTTTGTTAATGGTTTTGTGGTCATTAATACTATATTGAATATGATCTATACCACTCTCTATTAGAACATTATAATTAGTTTCTTCTTATATATCTAGGATTTCACATTCCTCATATTTTCTTCTATATGGATACTTAGTATGGAGTTAACTTGGGTAGCTGTTATCTTCTTTCATTCCTAAATGCTATTTTAGTAATAATTTTTATGATGTGTATTTTTAAGAAAATAACATTCATGGATTAAATATTTTAGAACCTCGAATAATTTTGGGGGATAAATTCATTTTATGTGGAGTAGAATATATCTACCAAAATTTTTAATGAAATGGTTTTTTTAAATAATCTAATTTCATTAAAAGATATCATTACATGTTACATAAAGTTATTATTCTGCTACATGAAACACTATCTTAGCTATCATTATACACAACATTGAGTTTCCATGAAAAATAATTTTATTATTTTAATATGTTAAATAAGAAAATTATAACCTTTCTATTAGAATGGTGTTTATGAGCTCGATTAATTGAATTATTAAATATGGTATATACATGAATATATAATAAATTCCATTATCACCAATTTATTGTAAATGAAAATAATTTTTTATAATAATAAAAAATTATTTTCTGAAGAACTATTTAAATGTGCACAAGTGTTCTTTTTCAATTGTTTGGGTTGAAGCCTCATTTTATTATTATTAAAGCGATGACCCCCTTTTGTCTACGTAGAGGAAGACCCATTATATATCCCAAATTACGAAAGCAAAATGTCTTGAACATAAGGATTTAAAGAACTTTTTTTGTTCCAAAGGTACCATCAGTGAATAATACTACTACAGTACCTAGATACTACAGTACCATCACTGCCACAATCCCTACATCAGTGTACCTACCACCAATGTTTCACCAGTTCAACAATTCCTCTGCTACTACAGTACTACAAGAATTCCATTCTACAGTATTCCCACTGTACCTAGGCAATTCCTCCCACCACGGATTCGATCCTTGGACTTTTTAATTCCAATACGGAGCCTTTAACACTGGCGTACATGCTCATTGGATGTGCGCACAAGTGTGTTTTGTACCAATAAAATAAAAAATTACCCTTGTTGGATTATATTAATGAAATATAGATACAATATTTAGTATAATTTTTAACTATTATCTTAAGTTTTTTCTATTCATAATATAAAAAACAACATTTTATTCTTAAAACGAGGTTTTTTCTAATAGAAGATTTATCACCTTTTAATAGTGCACTTGTTTTAAACCTAAATATTGATACATTGATAAATTATATGTCACAAAATAAACATCATATTTCAAAGAAGTATATCCAAATTTACCTTGTTTGAATTTTTTGTCATATTATAATATGATTCATTTTTTATGACTAAAAAAACATACTTTTAATTGAAAAATAACTTTTAATTTAAATAATTTTTAATGTTACATTATATTTTAAATTTTTTATTAAAGTAAAAAATATATCAATAATACATATATTAATTCAATTAAGGTATTTTTAATTTTTTATTTTAAATTTGGATATAAAAACATTTTAATCATTTAAACGTTTTATATTAAAAGGTGATGGTTGATATATTATATGGAGTTTAGAGTCATGAATAGTGAGGATTTCAAGGGTTGGTAGGGAAATGATTTTAGGTGACATCAGTGTGTGACATAGGGTATGAAATACTACTCATGAAATTGTATTTTTAGGCCCCCTTGTGATTCGATGCAAGGATTTTGTGTCTACAGAATGACTAATTATGGCTACGAAATTTACAATGTAGAGTCCCTATGAATGATTCATTCATCATAATGACTTGTTTTCTTTTCTGAATTGGGATATTTTGGGAAATTCTATATTGATAATGAAATGAGTTAAATGTGTTCAAATGAACCTTAATTTACATTCTATAGGATTTGATCAATGAAATTCATTTTTTACCATTTAGTTATGGAACATGGTCATCCTTTGTTTGTGGCTCGTGAAGTTATGGCTCAGAAGGACAATCTAGTTGATCGTCCAAGGGTTGAACAAATAGAGGTTGATGACTAGTGGTAGATAACATTACATGCTTTCAAGCGACAAGCCTTGGGAAAGAACATGGGAATTATATCAAACATTGAGATATATAGAAAGATTTAAGAGATTGGTATAACCTTTAGTTTTATCTAAGCTTCAATGGAGTACTGGGTTCCTTTGGAAGAGAGAAAGGTGCAGAGAGCTAAACATCAATGGTGGCCAATTTACCTCAGACAAGAAAGGTAGATGACATTTTGTTGGATAATTTTGAGAAAACTTTCTGAGCATATTTTCTTTCATTAATCATGAAGGCCGATACATGTTATGATTTACAGTCACTCCCTCTGGGGAGTATGTTGCTTCGCGAGTTGGGGATTAAGTTCAAGGATATCAATCATATTCAACAGATATCTTTCATGATGAGGAGTCTCCCCTGAGATGCCTAGAGGAGTCACTTCTTCCTTAAATCCAGTATGTGGTTACAACCATTATGTTATAAACATATTTGTAGGTTTAGAATAATTCATATGTGACTGATATGATTCACTTGTGAGGAGGTCTACCATGTGAGGGGATCCATCATAGTTCTTTAATAGATAGGATTACCAGCAGTTTGTCTCAGATGCTACGAACATGGAGGTTTCTACCGAAGGGGAGTCCGAATTATATGTTTTTTTCGACCTTCTGATTATCGTTCCATTCTTGTGCACTTGGGAACGATCTATTTCATCTTTAGAGTCCATGGAAATATTCAAAAAATGTGTCCAACAACCCTTTGAGCACAATTTTGATGAGGATGGTTTCAACTCTATTATCAACCATAGTTTCAAGTCTAGCAGTTTTAGAAGAAGCGATCGAAGGCTCTCGATCCACTAAGGGGAGATGAAGTTGTTATAGGTAGGACTCATTATATTTATTATGGACCTCGAATTGGGTGTGGTTCTAGAGGAGTTCATCAGTAGAGGGATAGAGGACATGGGTGTGGTCAGTTTCATGCCATTGAGGTAGTATTTCTAGTTTGACTAGATATCATTTGAGGCACGATCAGCTTTTTTAGTACACTTACATGGTTTTTTATTCCAGATCTTCAAACTCTTTTATTGAATCCAACCTATACCATTCTATAGTACTAGACATATAGAGGATTCATGTGACCCTAGTGTTGAGTACTCTAGTCAGAAGTCAGACCAACATTTTTGATGTGTGATGTGAATGTAAACTGCTGATTTGACCACATAAGTCCCATGGGGATCTCATGTTTCTATAGATGAAACAATATGATGTCATTCCTGAAAATGAATAGATGTATTCCATGCATGATTTTATTGACTTCTTCTAGAGAAGAGTCATGTCTTCCTTTATTTTTTTTCTGAGATGTCAGTGGAATTAGAAAACATTGGGATGTTGGAGGTTCACAGATTATTTTGGGAGTTCATGAATATTTTTCACAAGAATGGTTTGACTCTACCCCAAATACGTAACACTAAGTTCATGATTTAATTATAGCTCAGTGATTCTTCTATTATGATAAATCTTTATCAGATGTAACCTTTCATGTTGTGGTATTTGATGATTCAGATAGTTGACTTGTTGATTAAGGTCCTTTATCTGACCCAATGTGTCTTCATGGGGTGCTCTGGTGTTGTTCACAATGATGGAAGACAATGGTTTGAGGATTCGTATACACTAAAAAGGTTGAATTAGGTGATGTTCAAAAACAATTACCCTCTTCAGATGATAGATGATATTTTAGACTAGTTGAGATGGGTAATTTTTTTTTCTAAGATTGATCTGTGGTATGGATATCTCTAGTTGAGGGTAATGGATGGTGAGATCGTAAAGACTACTTTTAGGTGTAGGTATTGGAACATCAAGATTCATGTCATGTAATTCAGTGTTACAAACAAGCCATCCATGTTTATGGAGCTCATGAAATCATTTTTCACGAGTTCCAGAACATTTTAGTCTTATTATTCATCAATGATATCTTATTATACTAGAAGTCAACTGAGTATAATACCGAACATCTCCATAATTTCATTAATGTCCTTCAACACCACCATCTCTATGAAAAGTTTTTGAAGTGAATGTTTATGACACAATAGCTTCATTTTATTGGGAATTTGGTTTCTCTATGTGGGGTAGTAGTGGAGCCATCAAAGGAAAAAGTAGTTGTTTCTTTGGAAGAACCCAAGAATGTGGAAAATGTTCGTAGTATTCTTGGTCCTACAGGATATTATAGGAGTTTTATACCAGATTTATCTTGAGTTGAAGCTCCATAGAGGGAACTAAATAGAATATACCATGATCATGTTTATAGTGAGTAGTTCTAGGTAGAAGTTTTCTATGTGAAGGAAAAGTTTTTCAAAGCTACAAAGATCAATTTTCTAGAGGAAGGGGTGATAATTCAGATGATTTTTTATGATTCCTATCTACTATTGGAATTATTCTTGATGTGGAATAGTAAATTATCACTTATGGTTCAAGGATTTTATGTCTACATGAGTGTAACTTTTCCACCCATGATTTAAAGATTTCCTCAGTCGTATTTGTGTTGAAGTTTTAGCAACATTACCTTTTTGGGGGGTGCTCTGTGATCTTCACATTTCACAATATTTTGATGTAAATATTTTCCCAATGATATCGGAACTATAGAAAGTAGAGGTGGATGAAGTTTCTATAGGGAAATGATTTTGGGATCTCTTACATATCATTAAAGGGTAATGTAGTGGCCAATTCTTTGAGGAGGAAATCATAGAAAGAGGTTATTCGAAAATATATGGATGGATAGAAGGAAATGGAGATGTTTTCATTCTACCACTTGGATGAAAAGGAATGCATAATTAGAGGATATTTGTTATAGATAATGTATCCATATACTATAATATAGTATTTGGAAGAGTCATAGTGGGAGAGATAAACGTATAGGAGATGCGCGATAATGTTGACCATAGTGATGCTCTGATGGGACATCAGAAGATGATCAAACTGGGATTTTGTTCCATGGAAGGATATTTTTTCCAGTGGTGTTTCCGAAATGAGACCTCTGTGAGTTTCATAACTCACCGTTAGCAGTACACCCAGTAATTTCGATGATGTACTATGTCTTGAGGATTCATTTTTGGTGGTCTGAGATGAAACAGGAAGAGTAGGAGCTTCTGAAAAGTGTATAGTGTGCCAATAGTTGATGACATATTACTATGTTATTAGTAGTATTTTGTATCCCTTAGATGTCCACAAGTGGATTCGGGATGGCGCTTTGATGGATTTTTTCACAGGTTTACCCAGGGAATATGGACGCTATGATTTTATCTGAGTAGTAGAGGATTGGATCACAAAATCAGTTCTCTTCAATGAGATCAGAGAATCAGGCATAATGAATATCATATCCATGAGGTATGTTAGATATGTGATGTAGCTAAATGGAGTTTAAATATACATTTTCTCTGATTGGGATACAATTTTAACCTCACGAGTCTCGAGGGGATTGCAACATACTTTTGGAACTCAGTTATACCTCGAAATATCATTCCACCCTTAGAAATATGGGAAGATATAATGGACTATCCAGACACTGGAAGATATATTGTGACCATGAATCTTAGACATTAGAGGATATTGAGTTTGACACATGAACTTTTTAGATCAATCTTATAATAATAGTTATCTATATTCCATTGTCATGGACCCATTTGATGCTTTGTATGGAAGGTCATTTTATTTTCTGTAGTGAGGTATACAGGTTGGGGACACAACTGTTCTTGTCCCAAAGATAGTACGTAGAATGAAAAATAAGTTTTATCACATATTTTATACGATAATAGTGGTGTAGGAAAAATAGAAGTCATATCTGATCATGAGCGAAGGACCATTGAATTTTGTGTTGGGGACAATGTGTTTTTTATAGTTTCCACTATACATGGGTAGGAGAGTTTTTTCATAGGTAGTAAGATTTCTCTCAAGTTTATCGGACCCTTCATTGATTGGGGGTGAGTTAGTGAGGTGGAATAACATTTTTAAAAGGAACCATATTTTTATATGATCTAGGATATATTTCACTTATATAAACTCCATCAGTATCTTCAATATGACTCCCTTGTCATTTACAGTAGAGAGTTGGATATCAAAGATGGAATGACTTGCATGGAGGGGAAAATTGAGATCTAGGATTATTGTGAGAAAGTGTTGTGTGGGTAGGAAATTCCTCCTTTTTGTGTGTTTTGGTGTAATGGGGGCCTAGAGAAGAGTACATGGGAATGATAAATATAGATTTTTACCTAGTACCCATAGTTTTTTGGGTATTAACTTTTTCTTCCTTTTCTTCAGATGTAATTATTGAACATTGATTTATTAAATAAGATGTTTTCCATTGGGATAATATCTCTATCATGAAATTTATGATGAAGTACAAATATGTGAAATGTGTAGGACCAGATTCTTAATCATTATTCATTAACGTTACTGTGATTAAACTTGTGTGGGTGAGTCAGTGCTTCCCAGAGTGGATAGTATCTTGACAGGGAAAATGGAATTCGCTGATTTGTGTGTTCATTATGGCATGGTTATGGTGCTTGTGTGGTGTTTCTTCTCATTTTTTGGGTTAGTAGATGGAAAGGGGGGTTCATGGATGTCGAGGTTTCACTCTATCCTTCAAAAAACACCTTGTGGTTTATAATTAAACATTGATTTCGGTAGAGGTGTTTTAGGAATAGTGTGATCTATGAGAGGTATCTCATGGGGTTGTTGTATGTACCCCTCTTTTCATTATAGGGTTGGTTTTGAATTATCGGGGGTGATAATAGCTTGATAGGTATTTGATATAATGGAATGGTCCTGTTTATTCCATTATGATGTGAAAATATTGTGGTTGGAGTGTTCTAGGAGGTCTTTATGATGCATTTCATGAGTTTTCAAAAATTCAGGTCTTCCATCGGTAGGTCACTGATGGTAGGTTTTCATGGTGAGTCGCAATGGAGAGTCAGGACCGTGAGTCATGATGGTGAGTCGGAGTGGTGATTCAGGGCCGGTGAGTCAATGCCAATGATTTGTGATAGCTACTCATGAAGGTAGCTTTCCTAGTAGTGACTTGCACCCGTGACAAGCACTGGAATCTATAACTAATCAGTCACACCGTTAGCTTGTTGGAAATTGACTGGTACCGATATCTCCCACTAGTAGGTCACACCAATAGCTCACATAAAGGTGAATTTCACTGGTGACTCGCACAAGTGACTCACCAAATGGTGATTCATTTCAAGCAGTTTGTCTTGTGTTTTTCAGTTTTTCCAATTTCCCGCCATTAACATTTTTGTTGATGTAAAAGGATTTCAATTCCATATTTAATTGTTTTTGGAGAGGATTTGAATCATATCTATCCTCTAAAAACATGAATCCTCCTTTTAATTCCAAACAGTGTGGGATTGGTCATGATATGTCGTTAATGATATTAAAAAAAACATCCTATTGATTTAGAATTTGACCTTTCTAATGTCGAGATATGCTTTTCCTTGTGCGATCACCTATCTCTTGGTGTAAAACTCCCCAATACTTTATTTATCATTGATTAATGTGATTTTTTGGTATTTTTTGGATCATTTATTCCCTATGGGGTTTTTATACTATTTGTGAACCCCCTATTTTGCATAATAAGGAAGGGATGATGACTACTTCTTCCATGTAGGTTTTCTTTGGTCTCTCTTTTTTTGTATCATGTAGGGTGTTCATATGAATGTATCCCTTCCAAATATTGTAGAATTAAAATTTATAATGCTAATTTAATTGGTTCAAGATCAATATACAGGGTCGGTGAAATTTATTTTATGATCTTCTTGTTATCTATTTTGGTTATTTTGAATTATACGGGCTAAACACCCCGCTGAAAATCATGGTCGTTGGGGGTTTTTGATTTCTCAAA
Source organism: Viscum album (assembly GCA_963277665.1). Taxonomy (NCBI): domain Eukaryota; kingdom Viridiplantae; phylum Streptophyta; class Magnoliopsida; order Santalales; family Viscaceae; genus Viscum; species Viscum album. The sequence continues at coordinate 1,353,253,934 of OY728140.1, read as the reverse complement.
AAATAATGATTCAAGAATGCATGATGATTTGTTTTCATTCGTAATATTGTTATGAAATTGGTTAACCTCATGCACTAATCGAATAAAATGATTCCCTCGGATAAAAATATTTCAATGATAAGGATCGAAGTTAACAAGTGGAATTAAAGAACATATGACTAGATAAATCTAAATATTCCTTTCCTGGGTTTGTGTGGTATTGTGTTGTGCATGGGGTTGTTCTAACATGTTCTATATTAGGGTTTTGGGATGGATATTTGATGTGGGGTGTTCTGGGTGGTATGATTGAATCTCAGGGTGAGAGATTTCATTATTCTGAAGTTGATTGGATGTATTGTTCAACATGGATATGATTCGGTTGTGCAGTTATTTTTTGTTAGGTGAGGCTATCAGTTCAGGGTTTTCTCAATTGATTGGATGGATTGGGAAGAATGACATTGAATAATGATTATGGAAGTGGTTATAATGGGTGTTTATCCATTAATAACCAATATAATGTTTCCCATATCTCTAGATCGGTATGTTATTTAATGAATGGGTGTTAAATGGAGATGAATAGGAGGCAGGTTAATTTTCCATAGTTCTTATTCTTATAAGTGAATTTTTCATGGGTGGATTATTTTTTGTTTTGATTGGTATTTTTACTATTAGTGAAGGAATGTATAAATGAATTTTTAATAAATAATGGGATTTTTTTCAATTAATTGGATAGGGTATGATTGAAGCTTATGGCATGTTGTGTGGTTGTGAATTTAGATATAAGAGGATAGGATGTTTTTTACGATGGATGAATATTGTGAACCCATAGCTTGGTCATGAGTTCTGGAAGTTATATATATATATATATATATATTTATTTATTTTCCTTGAGATTTCAATATCCACCCCACCATAGTTGAGAAATATGTATCGAACACCACCACCATCATGGTGGAGGGTGTCTTTCCAAGATACCCTAGTGGGAGGATGGATGGCTATCCACCAACTCTTCATTTATCCCTCTTCTAGAATGAGGTATCCCAAGATTCTTTATGCACGTGATGGTTTGTGAGGCCCAGTATTGTACGAGTGATTTTTTTATTCCTAGGTGTCTTCAGAGTGAGATTGTTTCTGCTTTCCCAAGTGTCATCAGGATGAGATGTGTTGTGCTTTCCCAGCTGTTTTTGGGATATGACTTTGTTTTTGGCCCATGTTTTAGTGGGTTGGATGTGATGCGGTATGGGACCCTGGTGTCTGTGGGTGAGATGTGATTTGATTCATTTATTTATGTGATGGAACTAGCTGTGAGGCCTAGGTGATTGTAGGTGGGTTGTGACGTGGTACATTTAGAAAAGTTGAAAGTGCGAGGAAGTTTGCCGTTAAGAAATAATGGATAAACATGTGGGATGTGGTGCAGGGCACCCAATCAAAGATGTGATTAATATTGTTCATTAACTGACATGAGTTACTTTGTGAGCAGTCCTTGGTGAGGTTGGGATGGTTAGTATATGTTCTTAGGTGTTTTTGGTTCTTCTATTTACTCATGGGAGTAATAGTCTGCTTCACTCACTTATGCAGGAGAGTTGGTTTTCCTATTAAGTATACATTTATGCTCACGATATGTATATAAAAATGATTTTTAGGCTTCCTGGGAGGATTTCATGGATAGTGTTGGACATTAATTGACCATACATTGCTATAGTTCCAAGGTTGCTTCTTAGTCTCTATTTTGGTATTTACTTTGAAATTTACATTTCATTTGTAATTGTTTTTTTAAACATGCATGTGGGATGGATTAGAGTATATATATATATTGTGGAGTTATTTAGAGAAGAACCATATTATATCCAAATATATATTCATTAATAAGGGAAATTCCTTTCATTTTATGAGATTGTATACCCATGGTATTGATCACCACCCTGGGGCCTACTGGATGTGGGACTCGGGGTTCATTACCTTCCTTTATTAATTTACATATTAGTAGGGGAGTATTTGGAGGGAGGGGGTATAGAAATATGAATGAAATAAAAATGATATTAATATCATATTATCTCTCTAAAAAATACTATATCATTCTATTTATTACATTCAAAACTTATAACGTCATTCATGTATATACAGATTACCATATTCATGAAATGATGTGATTATTTTGTCATCACCACATCACATGAATGATATACAAATGTCTATATAAATAATTAAATGATATGTATGATATTTTGAAAATTATTTAAATATGATATAATATATACCTTCTTTCCAAAATGATCATTATAAAATGCAAACATTACACAGCTGTACGTACGACTGACCATCTACGTGATCATTATATAGTTAATTTTTTCATAATTTTTTTTATTATTTATAAAAGTACAACTAATTATTAAATAGTGTTATTATTTCATGATTATTATTCTATAAATTTCAAAATAATTACTTATTTTTCTATGGTGAATATAATAAATCTATTTTTAGAAGAAGAATCAAACGTCCTCAAAACTCCATATGGTGACTTAGTTGATTAAATATTTTAATTTATGAATAAAAATAAACAAAATAACTGATAAATTTATTTTGTTTTAAAATGGAAATGTATCTTTTAAAATCAATAAATTAATATAACCATGTCATATATGAGTCCAAGGACATGCATGGTTGGTCTAGAATAAAGGTAAGGGTTTTTCATGTCTCTCTTTTATTTTCATGATACATATTAATTATTCGAAATTAATTTATATTTTTCAATGAATATCCTAAAAAATAAATATTTAATATCATGAATACGTTGAAAATAATGTTATTTTCTGTATCAATTTGAATTAATTTGTCCAATGGGATTGACTAGAGTATTCACATGTGGAAAATAATTTTTTAAATAAATTTTATTTCATTGGGATAAAAATCATCTTCATTAACACTATTAGGATATGATTATGTGTGAAATTATCTCTATAATGTGGTATTATGTATATAATATTTTTTGATTCAAATTAGTGAAAAATATTCTCTCCATTTATTAAAGCTCAATTCAATTATATGATCTTTAAAAGGGCTATTCATCCCAGTTCCATTTCATTATAACATATCATTATGATATGAACCAATAATTAATATGATGATAATGTACACACATTTTTTAATTCTATATCATGTATTTACTAACTTTCATGATATCTAAAGAATCATTTTTTTATTCTTACATTGGGATTACAGTTAAACAATTACAAAATTGGAAAAAGATATATGTTAAAATATCTACTCATTCAGTATTGTTTATGATCCTATTTATCATGGTGTAATTATTTTCCAGAACCAAATAAGATTTATTTTAATGTTTTTATTAATGTTTTAAACATGTTTCATTGCAATTTCCACCCATAGTGGTTGAAGAACCATCATGAATTTAATTTTTTTTTGTACTAACCTTTTATTATTCCTTTAGATAATTTATTTTTCTCTCCAATAACCATGACTTAAAAAATGCTTTAAAAATGAAATTTAATAAAAATAATTCTCTTCCTTCATAAAATTTAACTTCCCTTTTAGATTATATTTAATATTTTTTCAATGATATTTCATTAAATTTTCAAAATGGGTAGCTTTTTAATGTTATTTTAAAATGGATTTGAAAGGAATGTTTTCTTTTAACATTTATGGAATGAATAAATTATCCCACCACCATTTATGTTACATTACATAATGTATTGTTGACATGTTTCCCTAATTTCCTTCATAGAAAATGTTTTTCACAATTTTTATTAAATGCATAGTTTTTAAATGTGGTTTTAAATATAAAAATGTTATCTTCCTAAAAAATAGTTCCCATGATATATTCATGGTATTTCCATTCATCAATGTCAACAAAAGATATTGTTAAATATAATACAATGGTGATATATGTTAATAATAACATCCTCATTATTAATGTAGAATTATTAATATTGTTTTAATAATATTTTTATGGAACCCATTTCTTTTCAATGGGTTAATTATGATTCAATGAGACTGTTATCGAAACTTTTTCATTTATATGTGTTATTAATGGTTTAATATTATTGTTATGGAACCTAATTCTTTTCAATAGTTTGATAAAAAATTAATGGAATTTTTATGGAACCAATTCTCTTTCCTTGAGTAATTCTTGTGTAAAATATATTTTCATGGAACCTAATTCCTTTCGACAAGTCAAACATGTTTTAAATAAACTATTATATAACATGTTCTCCCATGGATTAATCATGTCCCAAAGTGATTTTTATGGAACCCATTTCCTTTCCAACATGATAATCATGTTTCAAACAATATCTTATGTAAATATTTTATTTTCGTCCAATTTCCTGATGACCATCCAATTTTTATTATTTTGATAATTCCCTATTTTAAGGGAAGAAGAGGGGAAACCCAAATAGACTCCATATACTAAAGACAAATCACACCTAAAAGACAAAATGAGTAATTCTAGACTGAAAATAAAAAACTAACCCTTCCTAGAAATTGATCATGATGAAGATATCCACCATTTCAAGGCTATTCGGTAAGAAAGTGTCCTATGAAAAAGTATATTCCTGATCCGATGGCTGACACCATAACCTCTCAAACAACAAAATCCGTAAAAATTTTCAAAGATGAACTACCAGTTCTAGCACCTCTTATGGGACATGTCCATGTGCTAATGTCTAGAAACACTATCTTTCCACCTTCAGGATCAAATCGAGACCAATTAGAAAACTCCAAACCATGACATAAAATAGCATTCTACAAGTCGGCCTCCACCAAGACAGCACCAACCAATCCCCGCCGCAATCCCCATGACTCCCAACCACCACTGTAGCTACTTAAGAAATTGGAAGACAATACAAAGAGCATGAAGCCTGACCATCCTCGCCAAGGAGTAGATGTCCCAACACTACACCAAGGGACGTCACCTGTGAAGGAAATGATCCTCTCTTGAAATAAAGTGTACTGTATAGATAACAATTTATTCAAATTAAATAAATCTATAAACCATATATGAAATTTAGAATATAATTAAACCATATTTTCATCTAATTTTATATGTTTTGGATGGAAGTAATTGGGCTGCCTTAATCCATATCAAAACTGTAAGTGTAATGTTTTAGATTTAAACGTAGAATATTGGATTGTGGGTTTATGATTTTTATAGTTGAAATAATATGAATTCTTATGATAAAATTGGATATTACTATGTTTTTATATGAGTTTATCACATAATATATTTATTCCATATTATTAGAATATGAACAAGGTTAATTATGTTTTCAATTTCATAGACACGCCTTTGAGGTTATGTAAATGATATCATAATGGAATTATTTATAATTTAGGCTATAATTTAATAGTATAAATCAATTTTAATGTATCAATTTAAGAAGATGTATTACATTAAATTGTGTAGATATAATTTTTTAGATATTGATATATTTTTTTGATTATTTAATCATGGATACTATGGTAATTATGGGAACACAAGAGTTATCACATATATATCCTTGGATTGAAAAGAGATTTGGTGACTATGTGATTAATGTTATTTCAAATGGGTATTACCATATATTTTTCTTCATATATGGATGTCATTAGATGAAATTGAGGTTAAAACACTTTTCAATGTTGTTGTTTTTGATGTTATTTATGCCACGGGGTTATTTCTTTAAGGAATTATTTAGTTTGACTAGTTTTAAATTTTGATGATTAATGTATCATATGAAGGTTAATTAATATTGGGAATTATCTAACATCTTTATTACCATTTGGTTTGGATAATTTATAAATATATGATGAAAATATTGTTATCTATTTTATGTTTATGTAGTTTCAAATATTAATTTTAGCACATTATGGATGAAAAAATTAATCGTTAATACACATCAGTTGGAGAAAAAAATGAAATTGTGGTGGGAATTTAAAAAAGGAAGAAATTATATTAAAAATGTTATTATATTTTCTTTATACTTTTATTATTGATATTAAATTAATTCTTCAACACTAAAATGTGATCATGAAAAAAATATTGACCAACTACATTAAATTCTGACGAAATAAACAACCTTTTCAAACAATATTGAATTATTGTTTTGAGGTACTCAAATTTATATTTATCACTAACCTTCTTCTGATCACTGATCTCTATCACCCTATTTCATTATTTAGACATTATGATTTTATACTACATTTAAGACTTCACATACCATATATATTCTCATATTTGGAATCCAAATATTTTTTATTAAATATGACCATTGTAAATTATTTTTATTCATATGAATAAGAGGTTTTATTAACCATTTTACCACTATCAGTGTCTAAAAAATGTATTATTAAATCTCAAACCATTTATAAGTGAGATAATGTTGATATTTACATTATGAGGTTTTTTAAATGGGGTTTGATGTAAAGCCCTCATATTTTAGAAAATAGAACTACATTTGATAGTGTATTTGACATTGAATAATAAACAAAAATGTATGGTGAAATATAAAATAATTATGACATAGATGTTACATTTTCGATAATGTGGCGATTAAAAGTATTTACAGAATATATAAATATATATTTCATAATAAACATAAATTATTGAATAATTCATATAAATTAATCAATAATTATTAGTTAGGTAATTTTATTCCTATAACATATTTTTTCTTTAAAAATATTTTTTATTACATTTCATGAATAGAATATCATAATTAAAATCAAGATATTTTATGGTTTTAATTTTTTTAAAATGCATTAAAATTTTTCAATTGGAATTTATAAATTTTTTATGCAATTTGTTTTTCAAAAAATATCATTTTTTTGTGAATAACTAAATATATTATTGGTTATTAAATTTTCATTTTATTTCATTAAAGTATGTAATTAAAATATCCATAAATGTTTTGAATATGATTTAAAAAATCATATTTATTATTTATTTATATTTAATCTTTTTAAATTAATTAGAATCAAATTCATATTGTATATTAGTATATGGTTTTATTTGTGATTAAATTTGGGGTTTTCTAAAATCTTTCTAAAGTTCATGATGTTTCTCTAATTTAAATAATAAGGAATACCACTAATGGGAAATTTTTCAAATGAAATTTATATATTATATATCAAAAAATGTTAATTGAGATTTTGACAATGATTATTATTATTCATAGTGTTAATATAAAATCATCCTTTTGTTAAAAAATTATCTTATTTAAAATAAGACTTTCTTTCACATGTAAAAGTAAGATTTTAAAATAATATCATCAATGTCTATGAATTTAATTTGGTAAAATTGGTTCTATAATTTTAATCATAATATTTAATATTATCTAAAATGGTAAAATTATGGTTTGTAACTAATTATGTTGAAATCATTAAATTTCGGCAATTAAGGTGAAAATTATTTAAACTAGTAGTTGATCTAAAATAATAAGCATCAAAATGACATAAAAACAAATTTAAAAACAATTTAATATAAATATATATACCTTATAATTTATAAAAATAAATAATAATCATTTTAGATGTTTTCTATGATAATAAAATTGTGGGTACAAAGTTTTATTTTCTATAATTATAAGTGTGCCACTCATATCACTTATAAAAGGCCACCCCTATCATCTCATACATATAATATTAAAACTTTTGGTCTAGAAAATAATTAACCCAATAACATTCCAAATTCCAAGAAATAATCCTAAAATAACTTTTTGGTCATTAATTCATTATAGGAATTAATTAGGTATAATCTTTAATAGGTGGTCTGATAAGAGCTAGAATTCCCTAAAATGTGTTTTTTATATCTACATTCACATATATAAATTTTTAATTAAATATGATCATATGATATCACATGTAAAAAAAAGTATTATTATATGTTATTATATTATTGTAATCACTAAAATAAATTTCCTCTTCCATCAAATTGGATGAAAATTCATCATTCGTGTGTATGGTGGACTACATTTATGCAAGCTGAGGACATTTGTTTTTAATAATCATGTACCACTTATTTTATTAATGACGGATTTAATGTATATATATAATATTATTATAATATTTATAATATTGGAGTTATTTTAACACAATTATGTTTTTAATATTCGTTCCATGGGAGATACAGTGACATCACTAGTGTGTACGACAGACTACCACCTGGTGAAGCAATGAGATTCATTTTTCACGAATACTTGACATTGAATGTATTATAGATAAATTTAATTAATTTATATTATATTAAATAAATAATTATGATATTACATAAATATTTATCATTCTTAGAGAACAATATATCAAATTAGTTCTTCCACAAAATAATTATAATGTCCTTCGTGTACGTGTGGACTACCACCACCACAATGGGATTTGATTCTTTTTTATCACCAAATCACATGAATGGTATATATAATATTATTTTATGAATTAATAGTGTATTTATTATTTTATGATAATTCTATAAAGAAAAAATAATATACCCATTACTTCCATAATGATAATTTAAATAAATGGAAACATTACTCATGTGTGCGTACGACCAACTGTGTGCCTGATCGTTTCATAGTACATTTTCCCAAAAAAAATCTCATGATTAATTTAAAACGAATAATTAATGAATAAATATGATAATTGAATCATGATAATTATATTTATTATTTTAAAATAACTTCCTATTTGACTATGTTGAACATAATGAATTCATTGTGAAACAATAAACTGAAAATCCTCATTATACCATATGTGGACATAAATGATTGATAATTTTAATATGTTAGCAAAAATAATTAAAATAAATTATTTATTTATGAGTTACTAAAACTGGAATAATTTATTAATATATAATATAATTGATATTATCTTATAATAAATGATTTATTAGACTGATATAAAATATTTGGTTGTGAGGTAAATAATTTTCCCATCTCACATTTATTTGTGTGATACAAATGATATATTAACCAATTATTAACATTTCCTTATGTCTATACCCTACCTTAAAAATTAGTATCATGATACCATAATAAAACATGTTATTTTATGTTTCAATTTTAATTAATTTATCCTCTCATATTGATATGAAAGTTACTACATTGTAAAGAGTTTCTTAACTCAATTTACATTTATTGGGTTATCATTATTATTCATTGATTTTTTAATGATTTTATTATTTGTGAATTGATCTATAATTTTAAAATATATATTTATACTTTATTGGTAAGTATTCTCATTTTAATATAAAATTTCTCAGTTTACTATGTATAATTTCAGTAATAGGTTCTTTGTACGGTTTAATTTTACTAAATTTCACTGTTTGGGACATATGTTTATGACAAGAAAATATCATCATTATTAGTTTAATATAATTATTTACTGTAATATTATATCATTTTTCTCCTATGTTCATTATATTTGATGTCTGAACTAAAAATTTTCATTAATTGGGATTACACTAATTTTTTTCAAAAGTGGTAGGACATTATGTTACAATCTCTCTATGTTTTAGATTGTTAAAGATCAAGATTATTTTAGAGTAAATAATATGATAATATTTACTTGAACCACTTAACTTTTAATATCCCTTATTTATCAATATGGTTAAAATGTTAAATATTAGTTTTTCTCAATTGTTGGATGATTCAATATAGTGAAAGTCAATTTTATTTGATAAATATCTTGTCACTTTCTTATAGATCATAAATATTTCTCTTAGATATATATGTTTTCTAAGATGTTTTAAAAAAATGATTTATTAAAATAAACAAATTCAAAAATATATTTTTAATGGAATTTAACTTTTGTTTAAATTTTTTAAAAGGAATTTTCATTGCATTTCCCATATGAGTCTCTTGGGAATCCCTTTTTTAAAATTTTATAAAAAATTGATTATATTTATATATTAATACATTAATATATATTCCTTCAATAATGTTCCTTAATTTCCCCAATGTATCCTAAATTTGGTTTTAAAATTTTCTTCAATGGATATTATTTTTAAAATGAATCACAAATTATTAGTTTTTTAATGTGAATTTTAAATAGAAATGATTTCATTCTTAAGAAATATTATTGACATTTTAATGGGACTTAATTTATTCAATGTCAACTACCTTTTTGGTTACATATTCCCCATCAGAGATATTTTGTAATAATAGAAACACAATTATTCCTCTAAATGGATTAATATTGATTCATAGATATTGTTAGTGAACTCATTTCATTTTCATCAGTTATTCTTGTTTCAGTGTGATTTTAATAGACCCATTTCTTTTTCATTGGATAATCATATTTCGAATAGATTATTATGGGATATAGTTCATTTCAATGGGGTAATCTTGTTTTAATGAGATTAATATGGAACACATTTATTTTCCAAATTTAATATTATTTTAGAGTAATTTATATGAATCCTATATCATTTCCATTTGTTAATCAAGGATGAAATGTATTATGATGGAACTCTATTAATTTCCATGAATTAATCCCATTTTAATGACATTGTTATGAAACCCATTTAACTCCTGTGGGTTAATCATTATTCAATTGAATTATTATGGAACCTATTTCATTTCCTTTGGGTGATCATGTTTCAAATATATTTTTATGAATTTTTTTATTTTTAATTAGGTAATCATGATTCAAATATATTTTCACTAAACGTATTTCACTTTAATAGTATAATCATGTTTTGAAAGGAAATAATTAGTTTTTATTAGTATAACAAACGATTTCAAGAAAAATTAACATTATTTTCTGTTTATAGACACTATTATATAAAAGTTGTGCCTATATAGACATAGGGGAGCTGAATATTGCTTATACAATGGGAGTTCCAATATAGTACTCTAATGCATTGGATAATTATTTTTTCATCAAAGAATTATTTTAGATTTCGACTATATATTTAATCTATTTGTAAGGGTTATTTATGTGTTATATATATATTTTGTGTTGATATAACATCATGTATTTGTTATTCTGGACATGAGATATAAATATTTTCTTAGATCAATATTGAAATCATATGGATCATGGAAATTGATTCTAATGTATATTTCATTTTTCAAAGACATTTTCCATTATTTCATGTTATATTATCCAAGTATTTATGGTTATGAATATTATTATTTTATAATCATTCAAATTCTTTATGTCATCGTACCCTTATTATATTGTAACAATAACTAATTGCATTTATTTTTGAATGATTGTGGTTACCATTAATGAGAATTTGATATCACCTAAATTTTGATTCCTTTTCCCTAGGTTGTCAAGTATGATATGTAAATATTTATTTCTAGAAGTGTTAAATATGGATGATATTGATGACCTAATTGTGAATATAAAATGATTAAAAATGTGGTAATGATAATCAATTGAATTATTGGTTATTTTTTAATAAAAATTTTATACTAGTACAATAAAAAGATAAACATAATATGATGTTCATAATTAAAGTGGTAAAATATTTAATTGTGATATTAAATATATTGGTTGGATTTTATTGGGACATATTCATTGGTAAAAAATCCATAAATTTAACATATATACTATTAGTAAAAGATGTTGGAGTGCAATGTTTGGCATTGTCTTATCTATTCTTCTATTTGAGAAAATTGAGAAATGTTTTACATAATAATTAATGGTTTTTCATATAATACATTTCCTTCAACTCTTATATAACCTTTCAATACATCATATCCTATATATTATTAAGATGTCTCAATCCTTGGTGACGTTATTTTTTATTCAATAATTCGAACATAGATTGTACATAATAAATATTTTTATAGTTCATTAGAGGTCATAAATAACATTAAACTTGACTTAACAAATATTATGGTATCCAGGTTTAGACCATGTAATTTTTTTCAGTGATCCATATCAGGGAACCTTTTAATATCATCAACATCATTTTTCTTCTACTTCCATCATCGTATCAGATAAATTTATTCAATATAATATTTTTATTTTTTATGTTCTCAATGTTTACATTCATAATTTGTTATATGCTCATAAATATTATAATAATTTTGATTAATATTTTACAATTTAATTTTTTGTTTACCATATTAAGAAAAAAATATTTCTCAATGTATATAACATAGATATGAAGTTTAATGGTTTTATAGAACATATGTTGGATCTCCATGAATTTCAGATAAATATGATAATTATTCTTGATGATTGGTATCTCATTAATCTTAAATATTCTTAGAGAACTCATTATTTTCCTAATAAAAATGATTCTATAGATGAATTTTTATGTTTAAGGATTGTGTGTGAGGGAATTAAAACTATTTTAGGGAGTTTCATGGATGAAAAAATTGATGCAAATGGATAATGTTGATCATGGATATAGATTATTTGATATGGTTCAAGATAAGAGTGTTATTCCAACCATAGATAAATATTTAATATAAGCAGAGATCATGTATTTTATTAGTAAAAATTTCACTATATATGATTTATATATCCATTTTAGATACATGACAATATATTTAATCATTATTCCCATTACTAATGAAATTATTAGAAATGAGGAATTCCTTTTTGTAAAGACTCATTTTCAATATCTGTTTTTGACCGACAATATAGAATTTTATCGGATTATATGGCATGGATTCAAATCAACATATGAAATCATATGTCATTTGTGCCTTTCCACCATATAAACATCATTTCTAGAATTTCACCTTTGTCTCATCTAATGTTCATTGCATCATGTCCCACAACTCAAGTATAAAATGCTTCTTCAGATACCATTGGTAATTATACTGCTCAAACTATCCACCAGATCATGAAAATTTGTAAACGGAATTATAATTCCCTTATTTTCACCTTCTATATAAATAATCACTTCACCATCTCCAAATTCATCAGGGGATAATGGAAATGCACCGAATTACAAATTATAAATTTTAGAAACTACATATTCTGTTTTTATTTAAGCCATTGATGTTATGCCCCCAGACCCATTCTCTATAATCTTGTAATATAAAAACATAAAATGTAAAACAAGTTTTAACAGGAATCCATGATTATAATAAATTTCCCATATTTTTACTTCAAGTCCCTTTATGTTTATAATTATAATGAGTTTTGAAAAATGTATACTTAATACATGTAAAAATTTATATATCAATAAATTATCACTTTTTCAACTATAAATGATGATAATATATCAGAATGTGGTCTTCAATGTCACTCAAAAGTTCCCTACATAAGATAATCTTTTTGGATTATCATACGTATTAATTACATTTATCTCTTGGGAAAAGGTAATCATAAAAATTCATGAGGAAAAATCTGTTGAAAGGTTCTACATGATAATAAAGTATAACATGATATACATGAGAAATAACATTATATCACAATAAAAATGATCATAATCATGATATCATAGAAATATTAGTGGACATTAAAAATTTAATGATTTTAAAATGCTCATAATAGAACGTCATGAAATAATATTTATATAGATACAACATAAAATTGATATAATAATCTTATCTCAATGATTTATCCATATTTTATAAAAATGAAACATAATTACTCATTTTTCCTCAAAAAAAAAATTCTCACAAGACACCAACATTCTTCAATGATATAGATTTTTATCTAGTTTAATCCATCATAATGAAAAATTAAAAATATGCTTAACCCAAGATTTTAATTAACATATAACAAAATACGAATGAAATAAAATAAAAAAATATAAATTTTATCTAGTTATTTATAGAATAAATCACGATTTCATAAAAAATTATGACATGATTACCACATGAAATAAAAATAGGTATCCAATTTCATTAGGAATTATTATGTGAATACCACTAATTATAAATGATTATGTATATAGTGTGTCTAGCCTATTAGAAGAGTACATATAGGTTAGATAATAATTTGAAAATAAATCAATGTATTTTGTATATATGTGAACGCCCTTCAATTCTGTAGATGAATATAAACAATTCATTGGAATTAATTCATTCTTATATTGGTGGTTGATTTGGAATGAAATAATTGATGGATCATACATTAAATGCCAAAGATATTTTTATAATCCATCCAAATACAGATGTTTTGTGTTATCATTTAATTAATTACATTAACCAAGAATATGACTTAGATTTGGAATAAACTATAATACTTTAGAAAAATATTTAAAAATGTGAAATTAATTTTTAAATTAATTTCCTATACAAATATATTATTTTATTGAACCATAAGAATAAAATTCTATATTTTTTAAATGAAATATCATATAGTGGGACCCTTCACATAGAAATGTGTAAAAGTGATTCCTTCCATAGAAATAAACTGAACTAGAAGAGGTTAATACTATTTTATTGTAAATTATTTTTAATTAATTTCAAAATTATTGAAACTAAAATTAAAAATCATTATGCAATACTTTTTAAATAATATAAAACATTACTTGTAATTAAACTCTTTTGTGGAAAAAATCCATCTGGGAAAAATAAAAATTAATTAAAAAATGATATATAAAATAAATATAAATATGGATAATAATGAAAATTTTAAAATAGGTGAAGTTTTATATAAAATATACTTGTGATGAATCATAACTAGGTTATAGATTTAACAACTGATAAAAAATGTGTAAAATGATGAAAAATATACATTTACAAGAATAATAGTTTTTATCATCCGAGTTATATTATTTTAGAAAAAATTACCACAAAGGGGATGATATTAATGAGTATAAGAAATATCATCAGATAAAAAAGAAATATACAATTGAAAATATCATTAACGAATGAGTGTCTAAGAAGATCAAAATCAGAAATAGATTTCAATTTTTTTTAGAAATAGAATTTGATGTTAGGAAAAAAATTATGATTTATGTTATATTTTAGTAATATCACATGAAGGGTAAATTGATTTAAAATAAACCTAAAAACAATATTTTAATTAAATTTCCTTATGAAATACGAATTGGGATTTATATAGATCATATATAAGTAATATTTCGGTAAAAAAACATGTATTAGTGAAGGGAGGGTTATACGAGATTCCTATATGGCTGATGAGAATTAAAATAAAAACCCTAGAAAGAAACTGATATTCATGCCAAAGTAAAAATACCATGAATTCAGATAATAAAGGATATTAAATACCCAATAATCAATACAGACATAATTTTAAAAAATTATTTTCACAAACAAACATGTGTCACAAAGAAGGATGTATTTAGAGGAAACCCTTGCCTATGCTCGAAATAATTCTACAGTGTCACTGATCATCCAAAATAATAAAAAAAATTCAAAAAAAATAATTATTAATGAAATTATTCACTTTTAATTAATTTTTAATTGTGTACATGAAATCATAATTTTATATAATATTATATCATTTCCATTTTTATCTGTCAGATTATGTGGTTATTTTGATTTTTATATGGTTTTGTTGTCATGTTGACCATTTATATGTTTTTTATTATAATATATTCACAATGTAATCTATAAATATATAGATGTATATTTGATTTATATATATATATATTTTTTATAATAGTTCATCACTGATATTAATGGAAAATAAAACACCTCGCTACATGGGGGTGATAATATTCACATAAAAATGGTAAATAATTTTATTATCAAAACAAATGGAAAGATGTAGAAATTAATATTAATTTTAATTAAAGATTAATTATCATATTATAAAATTACTTATTTTCACATAATTTTACTTTTGTTTAAATCCATGTTTAGTGGTTATAATAAATAATACTTTTCGCTCATGCTGGCCTCATTCCACGATATGCATGATTAAAAATCTAATTCCTTAGCGAATGGATAAAATGAAATTAACTGAAATTTTTTATAATTTTTACATTTTATAATTAGAATCATTTAAAAGATATTGATTAATTGTATCCTTAACTACATCTACGTGTGATGGTGGTGAATAATGAACTACAGTACGTTGTAGATGCTGTAGTCTTCCCAATGTATGTTTGATTTTTTTTCATTGTACTACATTGGGATGGATAATTATTTTCTGATAAAAATAATGATTATTATTTATATATAAAAACATAAAATATGGTAATAATTTTCATAGGGAATATAATGATAAAAAAAATTAATCAAATGACTAAAAAGAAAAACCACTCATGTAATAGAGTTATATTTTCATTAAAACTCTTACAAGAAATTTGGTCTTTGGGATAATTAAAGTTGGAAAAAGTAGATATTTATTGGGATAGTATTATATGGTAGAATATTAACTAATATACCATCTTACTAGAATATGATCTGAGGTATAGAATAGGTGGAGGACACATCCTTTTATAAAATATTTAAATGGAACTTTCCAGGGAAAAGTATGTTATGTAATGGATAAGAATATATATTTAGGAATGACTGGTTATATAGGTGTTTTTTCATCTTGGGAGACAAGTGATAATAAAATTTCTACATAATAATGATTTTACAGTACTTATAAAAATCATATATTCTTGTAAAAATCCAAGAAAAAATTGTTTATTCGTTCTAACATTCATTACTCTTAATTAAATAAAAAATATTTTCAATTATCTCATTATTATATTTATTTATAGATACATTTTATAAAATTTATACATGTATAAGTTAAATTGGAAATCGTTTTGAACAAATAGTGTTTAAATATATTATAAATAATCATTTTAAATTAAATTCACATAATAATATATTTTTTAAAAATTAATTTTTTAAATGACAAAATTTTGTATAAGATAAATTTTTAATGTATAATATATTCATGATAAAAACTTATAAATTATAATAAAATATATGGAAATGTTAAAATATAATCTTCCCATAGATTATTTGTAACAAAATTTTAAATATATATAATTAATGATAAAAGAAGTTTTCTTTACAAATTTAATATTGTACTTTATAACTAAACTATTGGCCATGGATTTTCTATATTAAAATAATATTTTATAATGAATAATTATATTATTAATTTTCAAATTTCAACTTTTCAATGAGTTTTTATCAACTACTTCACTGTTGTAAATTTATAAAGGCACAAAAATTTGAATAAATCTTAAAACCTCATTTTGACTAAAAATGATGTTTTTAGAAAATAGTGAAAACTAAATTAAAAGTAAATTTTCATAATCTAAATTAAAAAATAATTTAAATATTTTCACATGATATTTTAAAAAAATATTTCTTTATCTTTTGTGGGAAAAATATAATTAAAATGACTTTTATTAGAAAAGAGCTTCTTAAACAATAAGACTCTATAATATTATTTCATAAAAATTATCCAATTAAATGTTTTTTAGGATTTTATATCATATATAGATATAATAATATAGTGATAATGATATTTTAAGGTTGATTAATTTAATTTATAAATGTATCATGATGTATGATTTAGTTTTTGGGACAAAACATATCGAACTCATCATTACATGAGTGAAAAATATATATACTGAAACATCAGGTTTTCATATAGAATATGTATCATATAATTATTTATAAATTTTTTTCATTCAATGAAATATGTATTATGCCTTTTTATCCCTTTATTTGTTGAATTTTATCTATTTTTTGTTTTATTTGAAGCATATCTCAATTCAACAAATTTTTTTTCTTCAGATGGTATGCTAAATATTATTCATTTATATGTTAAACTCATCGGATACACTGATTACAAAAAGATAAGACATTAAAAAAATAAAAAAATAATAGTACATTTACTTGAACAATTTTCCCTATGAATAGTTATGATATGGGACATTTAAGGAAGAAGGGAATTATAAACAAGACTTATAATGATTCTAGTGATGGTTAATCACTTACAACCTACAAAATCATTTAATTTGTTTTGAAGTAATCGAGTTTATTTGATTTAGATTCCTCACAATAATCCATAGACCACTAAATTAGTAGGATCGATATCTGCTTCTAACATTATTACCAATTCTAAATATGGGAATCACACATCTTATGTAATGGTGTAGGTCTTAAGAAATATATCATGTCATGAAAATAATGGTGGGTTTGGACTTCTTATTTAGAAATACCACAAGTGGGTGGGAAGTGTACCAGGGAAAAACTATCAATCTAGAATGATGGGGATTCAATGTAACCTTATGAGTATGTTACTCCTTTGAGATCAGAACATGACACTAGATATGGGAGTATAAATTCATTATTGACATCACTGAAAAGGTAAAAACATGGTGATAATGATAATATTACCCTGAAGGGGAGGATTATATATAATAATATATGGAAGGGCCACATTGGAATGCAAGTATTACTACACTAAATTAGAAATATAAATAATCTCATTCATCCAGACACTCAAATCATTAATTATATGAACAAGCAATTGAAATTGAATAATATTTGAGAAATGTTGTTAGTTTATAGAGGATAACTCTCCATTAGTGAAGATATGTTATATTAATTATTACTAGTACCTGAAATATGAAAGATTGTGAAGTTATTTCATTTATTCATATAATAAAATCAAGGACAAAATGAGATATTACATTCATCTCAATCAAACCATGGGATGTCGGTTGACACCTATATATGGTGGTAGGAAGTCCCATGCCATTTATTTATGTACATTGGATGATGAGTTGGAGTAGGATATGGAAAAAAGTATTATAATTGTTTGGATTATGACCTTTATAATATTTTTATTCATAAAATATATTTTTTTTTCTATTCAACCCCATTCCTATATAAATGTTCCATATTATATTTATTAAATAAAATGGGAATTACAACATTCATTCCTTATTTTATGTATCATTATAACATATTCTAACATAATTTTTATATCTATAATAAATTATCAACATATACTATGTTATTTATTTCATAATCTAATATGGGGGAGCATGTACCATAAGCATCACTATGTCATAGTACAACAATATGTATTATTTAAAAAAGTCATTAACTAAAAACGTATTTTTTTATAATTCCTTAATTATTGATTACCAAATGGGTGATATTGTTTGATTACTCCTTTAATTCATTATTTTATTTATCTAAAATATTATTCATATTAAATTTAATATATTTTTTCAATATTTTATCCACATATATATCATATTTCTCTATGATAATATTTTCAACTATCAATGAAACCACTAATCTAGAAAAGTGGTCATAAATACAAACATATGACCAGAAATCAAAAAATAATATTTCATGTAATATGAGTAAAATTAATTATTATTTTAATTAGCATAAGAGTACACAAATTTGTGTAATGATTCACTTAGATTCCCCTCTTACTAAACACATTCATCACAATATCATAGGATCTTCTGGCTGGTGGAAAAGCACATTCCTCCTTCCTCCATCTTGGTATTGAACAAAATGTAAAATGAATAGCCACTCTCATAAATACTACAAGTGGTTATCTCAATGAAATGTTATTCCCATGGGAGAATCATCTCTTAGTTCTCATTGCTTGAATGCTTTGAATAAATCAAGTGTAACTAAAATACATTCTCCCTCCAATCCTCTTTCTCCCCCACCCATATGGAATAACTGAATCCTTTCTCGGGCCTCCACAATATATCCTTCTAGTATTTACCATTCTTCTTTATAGGTCTCTCCCTCAGGCCCTTATGTACAACCATAAAATTGCCTCAATTTTCTTCCCATTCCTAAAGTTATTCTGGATCCCATCTCTCTTTCATTTTTTATCTCATAGGATTTAACCTCTATGATCATTCTCAAGTTGCATGATACCTTATTAGAAAACAGTTTCTTTTCCTCCCCAATCTTACCCTATGATCTGGTAAGGAGAAAAATTATCTTCTTGTTTTTTATCTCCTCTTCTTACAATTCATTCCCCCCTAAATATATCATTAAATATAATTCTATAATTTTTTGAACTTTTGAATCATACTAAATATATTTTTTCAATTTCTCTAGTATCCTCAAAATTTTGGAATCCTATCAGTGGAATGTGCACCATATCCCAACTCAGAGACATATCTAACTTACAATATTAAACTTATATTGATGAAAATGTGGTTTCTAATTCCCAACATCAATTCCATAAATGAAATATATCATCATGTGGAACACCTGCGACATTGGTGAATGGGTAAAAACATATTTTTCTCTCAGTAAATTATAAAGAGTCAGTCTATATTGGTGGATTTTCTGGAACAGAAACATAATCCTTCCAAAATCTCTCTATTTTCTTCTCATCTCATGTTGAGTCAGTCCATGCACACTAACCCTCAAAATATTAATAATTTAATTTATTGTAATAACATTATTTCAGTTGATTTAAAAATGCCTATGATCATGTTGTTACTATGAAAGTGAAAATAGGTTCATAGAGTATATTTAAAACTATAATTTATAATAAGTGTGTGGTCGTGTCTTATGAGTAATTTTTAAAGGATATTGTGGATTTGGATCTAGGTGATGATGAGTGGTTTTTAGAGGTTACATTAATGTAATATTTAACCCCTTAGGGAATAAAGAAAGAGGATATTTGTTTAATAAAGTAATTCAATACATTTTTGAGTTTCAATCACGAATGTGCCTTCATGACATAGGAATCTCTGAAGAACATTTTACATATTGCAATAACCATAGTGGAAATAATTTTACTCTGTGTTATCTTAACTAGTTCCTGGATAATCATCAGGCCATGTCAGCCATTTTTGAAAAACAATCTCTCATATTTTAGAGGTTTTATAAATATTATCCTATAATGGTCAACCAGTAGTCCATATATATCATCAAAAATTGTTTTCATTCAATAATATTATATTATTGATCCAGAATATCACTTGGTGTTGGAAAATTATTGGATAAAGATAGTTCATGTGGTAGTTGGATTCACCATCACAATAAATTTTTTCACCTCAAAGGAGATCTTAAGAAATGGTCCAAAATCCTCTCCCAATATAATCATGGCATAAAATACATAGATTAGGAGATGGTGTTGTTGGAGGGTCACCAGGAGAATTCATTAGATAAAGGTCATTTCAATCAACTCCCTAGGCTAAAATTTGATATGGATTATCAGTTGGTGTCCAAGGAATAAAATTCTTGGGATAACTCTTGAGTTAAATTACTGACGAAAGGTCACAAAAAACTCTTCATAGTTTCAAGATTTTATTAAGAAGAGACATTGTAGCATCAGTCCTAACATTCTTCATGAGTATGGTTCTAAAACCACATATAATAGTAATGTTGGAGTAATGGATGTTTAGTTATTACAGTCTCTTATAACATGTCTTAATCCTCAGTGTCCCAATTTTTATCCTTCTTTTTATCCTTCAAGATATGCTGAGATTTGTGATGATATATCACGTGAGGTTTCAGTCTCTATATAAAATATCTTATAAGCAGTCCAATATGAATAATAAATCCATGTTTTAGTCCTCTCTCTTGATCCCTCTAGCATGCCAGGACTAAATTTCTTCCCTATTATCCTCCATTCCATTTTGTAAAAAATTATCAAAAACATTAATATTGATGTGGAACATGATGTTTTCGTGGATACCTAATACCACAAGTGAAAAGATCTACTTATTTGGTTCACATAGTAAATATTAAAGACACATTCTATACACAGTATTTGGGCATTTTAGTTTATGAAACATTCTATTACTATTCCTAGCATGCCTTATCAATATGCATTATCCACTATCTTCAATTAATGGATTACAACTGAAGAACATTTCTTCGTTATGTTAATAAAAATTTATGGAGAAATAGGGGTAGATCAGGAAATGATTTATGACATAAACCATAAAAAAATTATATAATTTTGTTTTCAAAATCAATATGGAAAAAAAATATTACAGAATTGAATGGTCCTTTATCATCAAGTTTTTCTCATGCATGTTACTCTCTAGTAGATTGATAGAAATTATGTTCACATTCTCCAGTTCTCATTGTCGATCAGTAGTGTTTCTAGGTAATATATGGTGTTTCATCAAGTCTTGTTGAGTATTATAGTAGGGTTACCCCTTTCCCCATGTTAATTGATCCTAATGTAGAACAATCTCAATAAGATTATTCACAAAATTATCCACAATGATCATTTATCAGATTTTTGTGGTAGATTTCATTATTATAGAGTCTCTCACATGATGTTTGTGGATAACGCTATTCAATTCATAAATAGAAACACAAGTTCTAATCATTGTATCAAAAAACTTCTTCAAGGATAATGTAAATGAATTAGTCAACTTATGGATCAGAAAAAAATAATCTTATACATTTCCATCAGTTGTGTGTGTTGCAGGATATCCTCTATTGAGTCCTCTATCTGCATTCTCTAGAAAAAAATTCCCACGGATTATCTAGGTGTTCTAATATCCATATTGTGAACCCAAAATCATGAAATTGATAATGTTTTCTAAATTATGTCCAATCACATTACTATCTTGAAGAGCGTTCATCTCTCTTTTTTCGGATGAAGCACTATAATCAACCATGTTCTCCCCTCAGTTACATTTCATGCACATTATTACATCAAATTTTTAAAAAATATCATATCTTTCATTGATAGAATCATTATAACATTATTTTGGGATGACAAAGGTGAGGTTCACCACCATTGGGAAGAATGGAGTGGTTGGATAAACCTTTGAATGATAGTTTCATCATTGTGGTAGATATTTACAATTCTATGTAGGCCATGCATGCCCAACAATCATGGGAGGATATTTAATTTCATTATATTTTGGGAAACATCTATAGTATCAAATATTTATTAAATAAGGATAATCAATGTGTAATATCCTCTACCCATTGGAATGTGATTCTATGATTTATTCTGACTCGAGTGCCCTAGATGTGGTGGACTGTTGGCCAAGGTTAAATTTTGCACTAGCATAGAAACTGGATGTGATTTAGAATTGGTTGTCTTGACTACCCAGTTTAATTTTTTTTCCTTTTTAAAAGAGATCATATACCCTATGTTAATTCAATCTACCCTCATCCAATAAAATTGTATATTTTTGGGCTTATTGAGGTTTCATTTGACCAATACCAGTGAGTTTTCACTAGTTCGAAGCCAGTTCAATTCTTAGACAATGTTCGTAGAAATCTATTATGATAATAATGTGAAGAAGAATCATTGGGAGAGTTTCATTGGTTAAAAAAGATTCCAGTGAAACTGAAATACCTTATCTGGCGAGGGTGGCATAACGCAATAGAAACTGATGATAACATAAATCATTTCGGTATTCAATTGATGTCTAAATGTTTTTCTACTCAGTTCCTTTCATGAAATACATGAATCAAATTTTATTTTTGAGCTAGCGGGATAAATGTTTTTGGATTTACGTCATAAGATTCATAGGGTTCCACACACCACCTCTTGTTGGAAGCAATTACTTAGAAAATTTGTTTTGTGGGTAGGGTGGAAACAACACAAAACAGAAAGAAAGAGATCTCATTCATACCACATGCTTCTAGATTATTTGGAAATCTAGAAATAAATCCATGTTTTATGGATCCAAAATCTCATCATTGGATATAATATTCATAACTAGGATTCTTTTTTTTAGAATTGGTGGTGGTGTTATACCATTGGTATGGGGTGACCTCGATCAAATTTCTCAACCCATTAAGAAGGTCCTCATCTATATTTCACATGAAATACTCTAGTTTTTAGATCAATTTCTATCCTCCAAACTCCAGGTTCTAGCTTAATATTGAAAGATATTGTATTATAGGAATGATGGAGACCTAGCTCATGACTATAGAGGTTCAATTATCTTTTCTTTTTCGGACTCATATGAGATTATTTTCTCTTTCCAAGAGGATTCCATGGCTATGATCATATGCCTTAAATTGTGAAACAATAGGAACACATCTATTTATATTTATGATACTGAATCTCATGTTCTCTTTGATGAAATAATGTGAACATCTCCTCTACTTGAATTATAACTTATCATGTTCAAAAATTCAGATGAATAATCTTGAGTAATGTTATTATTTCTCATACATGTTGAGAGGGGAATAAAGAATCTAATTTATTTATTTCTATAGCTTCTCAACATACATCACAAATATGATTCACCAGAATATGATCCATCCCTATGGATGGTATAAATATTATCATCAAAATTTCTCTTGGTTTAAATTTTTTAGGCCCCCTTAATTTTTTCCACTCAACTGTACTTTGTACTCTCTTTTTTAAAAAAAATCCATTATCAGTCCAATAACCTATACTTGGTCCAGGTTGGTTTTAATCCTTGTTGTTTACAACAATTACAAATTTTATTTATTTTTTTACATGGAAGGTAATAAACACATTCTTTGGGGATAATTTTTTTTTGAAATTATAATACTTTTGGTTTTTCATTCAAAAAATTTATCTATTTCTCTAATAAATGTATATAAATTATACTTTGGTAACAATATTTTACAATTTATATGAATACTATTTAATATGATTTGAAAAATTTCAATAGA
This sequence comes from Viscum album, assembly GCA_963277665.1. Classification (NCBI taxonomy): domain Eukaryota; kingdom Viridiplantae; phylum Streptophyta; class Magnoliopsida; order Santalales; family Viscaceae; genus Viscum; species Viscum album. Next base: position 1,353,229,497 of record OY728140.1, on the reverse strand, counting down.
CTAGGAAAATCCCATGTTATTATAGAATAGTTTTTAATAAATCTATAGAGTTCCATTTCAAAATATTTAATTTCATATACATTTTATTTTAGTTGAATGTGTATTTAATAAATTCATGGATTTTTTTCATAAATAATGTAAGTAAAAAATATTAGATTCCTATTTTAACTCCTTTTGAAGAATTGTTCTACAAACAATATAACTTATTTATTCATTTCCATCCACCTAGAAAGTTAAATGAATATTAAAAGTGTAATGTGTGGATAATCTCCTCCATAATGTGAAATTAATTAGAAATAGTTTTAATATTTTTTCCAAAATGCATTTATTATGATTCATAAATATAAAAACAACTGAATATTATCATTATGAATAACTTAAGATGTTTTTTTACACATCAAAAACCATAATCACTAATAGAGATATATCATTTTTATGATTGTGGTATGTGTAACCACCTATATGAGAAATTTTGTAAAATTATCTCATGGATGACTGTTAAAACAAACATACTCATGTTATTATATGTTATTAAGAAAATATTTTTTTTATTTTTGTGATGTAATTATTTTATTATGTGTATAAATATTTATTAAAAATGATTATATGATAAAAAAATTATTAAAATAATTTGGCACATAATCTATTTTTATGCAATAGTAAAAAAAAACTGTATACAATGTTTATAGTATTTGAAAACAAATGGAAAATGTTGAAATAAATATGTATGAATATGTTTCATAAGAAATTATATTGTATAATTAATTTGATTATTTCGTATGTTAGTAATGATTGATAAATTATTCTAGAATATGTAATGGTTTTTGAGAAATAATTATTCTTCCACTATTTTGTAAGAATTCATATTGAAATATGTTTTACAATTTTCGATTTATTTTAATTAATGATTTATTTTAATTTTATTTCCTCATTAAATTCATTGGTTTTAAAATGTATATTTATTAGTTAATTAATTATTATTCTTACATCAATGTTTATATAACTTGTATAGAATTTTAAATCAAAATTTTCTTCTATGTTAATTATATTACAATATTAACAAAAAATAATTTAAACAGTGTGTAATGTTATTATCCTCACCATAATGCACCATAACATTATTTGTTTGTCAGTAAAAAAATTTTGTAGGAGGATCATGGAGGGGTGAACAGAGTTTAAGCTAAAATTACTATATATATGGTATTTATTTGGGTGATATTATTCAGATCATGAGAGGTTGATTCATGTAAATATGGATATTAATGTATTGAATATTAGATGGGGGATCTATCTCTAATTAATTCATTATGAAAAATTACATTTGATTATATGAATTAAATTGAGCAAAAGGTTCAATATAAAATAGTAAATTTTCATTAGGTTTTCAGTTTGATGAGTTTAGATATTGAGGTAGACACATGTCTTGAAATGGGGGTCCTAAAAACTAATCACATGAATATGTGATCCCAAAAATGAATGTGAAGAGCTCCATCAAGATTTTAAAAATCATGGGACACTCAATCTCATTTTTACTCCACTCATATTCTACTTACCTTTATGGAATAATATTCATTTTTGGAGGATCTTCCAATGAAATTACTCAATATTTAAAAAAATTTATATAGGCAATGATAAACTGAAATATGTGGCTAGTTATACAAATTACCATCTTGGTTGAATTAATTATTATTTTCAGGAATCACAGTGGTGATAAAAGTTTGATTATAGTAACTTTATTCTATAATATTTATAATCCCATGGTGTGGTTCTTGTTGATATAAGGATTACTTGTTTATTTGGGGTTTCCAATTCAATTCTCGTCCATCGTATTCTTCATGGGGAATAAAAAATCTCTTTTGAGGTGGGGGATCATCATTTCCCCCCTATTTGTATGCATGTGTATTTATTTTATTTTTCTCCCATCATGTTTCAGGATTATCAGAGAATTATTAATTTATATAATTCATTATAATAATAATAAATCGAATGTAATGGGGATAAATCACATGCCTGATAGAATTGATTCTAGGACTGTTTACACATGAATGTTTCCACTATAGAATATTATGGTCAGTAGGAACCTTTCATATGATATATATTAAATTTATATGGGTCCATTTTTTGTTTGTTTTTTTTATATCATCATAAATAAATAGATTTTAATGTATATATGGTTAATGAATTTGTTTAAATTGTTTATATAGATTTTTTTTGATATTACCCATTATAAATATCAGTGTAATATAATATAATCCCATGATAAAAAATAGTGGTGCGTGGGAAGAGATTCAATGATTTATTGTGTTTTATTATTTCTTTGGGTGGTGTAAGATATTTTGAGGTGATTGTGGAGATGAAATTATTTTTTAAATATGTGAATTAGTTATGTTATTGTTGGTTTTCATGGGATATTATTTGGGTGGTTATATGATATTTTTTATGTTTGTAAATTTTTTTATAGTGGGTGTGATTTGTAGTGGCTGAGACATATTTTTTATATTATAATATGACATGCATGATGTAGTGATTTTGTGGTGGTTTTTGTTTGATAATTAAAATAATTTGTAGTGTGGTTTTTTAAATTTCATATTTCTCCATGTAATAAACTGAACTGGTAAATGAAATTTGAGGGCATAGTAAATATTCATGAATATTTTTAAATTAAATTGTTGTTATTATATTAAATCAATTAAATGGTTATATTTTTTTATGTGTTGAAGGAAATTACATAGATTGGTACATTACAGTTAGTGTAAATTCCATAAATTTGGAAATTAGTCAAACTGTTATCTAGAAGTGGAATTTTGTGGATATGAATGGAGGTTTTGGGGTGTGGGAAATTTAGTGGTTGACGCACTTATGTAAGATGTGGTATTGTATACCTATGGTGATGTGGTCTACTCTAGTTTTATTGATTTGAACACATAGGATTGGAATTTCATGTTATCAATCTAACAAGAAATTTACGTTTTTTTATAAAAGATTCCCATACAAGATGGGAAACCCTTCCAAAAAATATGTTTTACCTTTTCGGTGTTTTACCCAATATCTAGGTTTGTGGAGATATTAAGGTATGATAATCCTCTCTTCTTCAGTATTCTATATGAAATGATTAGGCCAATTGGTGTTGGAGATTACCGAGTAATGCTACAAATTTCTGGTGGGTATTACCTTGTTATGTTATGGGTTCATGTTGGAGATTACATAGTGGTTTTGAGGATGTTTCCGGTGTAGGGGGTAATAATGTTTTTAGGAGAGAATTGGTTTGATGTCCGTCATATTCATAAAATACTACTTCCCTGGTTATATGATGTGGTTATGATTTAATGTGATTATTATGAGATTTTATGTCTCATAGTTCCATAAAAATATGATATAATTGAAAGGGTTGGGTAGGTATAGATATGTCCCATACCATACGAAATTTTACTAGATATATTGTGTGACATGTATAGATGGGATTTGAGATTATGAATTTTGATATTTGGGATTGAGAGTGGAAAGTCATCAAGAAATCAGATGTGAGGAAAAATTTATTTGTTTTCTATTGGTACAATGTTACTACACAAGATGATTTAATTTTAGAGTGTTATGTAATTAGAATATTATTTTTTTAATTGATCTATTTTAGAAGAATATTTATTCTACTGTGTTTTCCCTAGTTCATCATTTTTATCTTTTTACAAGTTCACTTTAGTCCACATGAATTTTCCTACTAAGTATACATGTTATTATCACCACAAAATTTTAAATTATTTTTCTAGTTTGAAGAAGGAAATTATAATTTAACACTCTATTTTCATACATTAACATTACATATCTTTTTCATAATACATAAATCATTTTAAAAATAGACAACCAAAGACTTTACTAGTCTAGGTCCTTTATAAACATGGAAACATAAAAAATGATTTATAAGTGAGATAAAATATCTATCACTATGTTTTTATTTACTATCACCATTATTATACAGATAAAAAATAATACATATCTTCATAAATTGGGGAAGTAAACATAAAAATTGGTGAGATCAAAAACTCAATAAGGGTAAAAAAAGATATATATATATATATATATATAAGCATAATCATGTGAATAAGTATATAAGGACTTGATAGTAAGATAGTTGATAATAACATATATATCAAAGATCAGATACATGAATCATTTCATAAATGTTGTAATTTTATAAGACATGATTCACATGGAAATATATAACATAATCCATAAAAGCATAACATAGGTATAAAAAATGGAATTGTGGCCAACCCATAAGCATTTAATAAAATTTCCAAAGTAAACATGGTGAAAATTTCATGTCAATCTTAGTATTATAGGTTCATTCCCCATTATATATTAGAAATCAGGGTTCAATAAAATTTAAATAATAGTGGAATTAGTTTAATCATAATTCATTTTGGTAGTCATGGTTCGCTCTCTTAGATAACATAGTTTTCATGGTTCATTCACAATACCATTGTATTCTATCTCCTGAGATACAAATTTTTACCCAATGAATTGGAGGGAGATATCGGTCCCATATATATCATAGTGAAATCATAGATACATGTGCACATGATCATAAATAACAATATAAAATCCCATGAAATCAAATGGATATGATAAACATCTAATCATATTACAACCATTGGAAAAATAGTGGTTTCATAATCATTTCTTCATAAACATAATATGTGAAATGATCTAATATTCAAAATAATATAACTCATGAAAGAAAAATGAGTTCCACAAACATCATATCATCAAAATATAATCCATTTAGATAAATAATATGAATTATAACATTGCATAATCTACACAGAAATGAATGAGTAACAAAAAAGGATGTAATATTATATGGGAAATAATTTTTAATGACATTTTAATGAAAATAAATTGGAAAATTTACTTTATTCATTGGAAATCACATTTTAAAACATAAAACCCATTTGGTAACCTTATTCATTAAAAATAAAATTGAAATAATATAAAGGAAAAAATTGAAACAATAAAAATTTTTCCAAATACATTTTCTTGGAATATGGATGATGATGATCCATCCAAAAAAATTATGAATAAATTTATGAAAAAATTGTTTTTGGATATAATAGATTTCCAACATACGAGAGATATAACCAAATTTTATATAAAACATTATATTACGTACCAATAAGTGAAAAAATGGAACTAATACATGAGGATATAAAAAATAACCATAAGTGAATAAAATTCAAGAGTTTTTTATAGATGTATCATGATATATCATTAATTGAAGAATAATCATAAACAATCTCAAAAAGAATTGAGATTGTTTCAATAAAATCTTATTACTTCATTAAATGAAATCATACACTCCATTTAAGAAAAAGAAAATTATATAAAGCTTAAAATATAATTAAATTATTTATATTCATGGCATAACAAGTAAAATTTATGTATATATAGCTCAAAAATATTAGAGTGCATAAAAAAACATGAGTCTCAAAGAAGGAAAATTAAGTCAAAAATATTTTACCGGTTTGGTAACATAAAAAAATTAAAATCCATGAAATAAATATCATATAATTGATTTATAAGTACTAATAAATTTAAGTATAAGAATCATTTTTTAAATGTATCATCAATATAAACACTACAGAAAAGAGAAAAATGCTGAATATAGTATGTGTCTCATAGAAATAAAAGGTAAGATAAAATCTCATACCTTGTGTATTGACTCTATTATTACGCATAAAAACCACCATTATAAATAATATAATTTTATAATAATATTTTTCAGAACCATATTAACATATCTAATACCATATATTTTTTTATTATGATCTTATATTACCCACCAATTATCAATCCAATTTTAAGGTTTCACTTCAGAAAATATTCACTTTGTTCTTCATATGTGTCTTAATTTGTTATATCCTTGGTTGTTATACTTATATAATGAATCCAAAATTCAAAAATCAATATTAGTATAATTTCTATTTTGTTAATTTTTTTAAAATAATATATAGAATATTGGAGTACAAAATGGAATACACTGTTCATGGAGAAAGTAAGTCATACTTATCCATGAACATTGTTTCTATTTTTATTATTGCATTGAATGAAAGAAGGTAAATGATATATGTGTTCATATATGTATATATATATATGTATATTTAATAATTAAATTATTATTATTATATCAAAAATATATTATATTTCTACTAACCCCATCTTTAATACATTATATATAATACCTCACGTCCACACCTCCTCAAATGAAATTTTCATATTTACATCAAACGTGTATTGAAAAATATATGTGTTGTAAAAGGAATAAATAAAAATTAAAAAATAATAAATATATATTATGACATATATAAATAAATTTTCTAACATAACGTCCAACATGAGTGGTGGTAATGTCAAAATTAACAATCATCATGTAGTGAGGCGGTAGTTTTCTGTACACATAATAAATATGTCCGTTACCTATTTAACTTATTTGTGTGTATGTTTTGGTATAAAATTTAGAAAAAAAATAATAATATATTTATGATAATAGTGTTTTTATATAATCATGGATAAAGAATATTGTATGGGCTGGAAAAGAAAAATAAAAGAAATGAGTTTGATAGAAGATGCTTCCTCTTAATCGGGTAACTCATTTAGGTATATGCGAAAAGGATTCATTGGATTTAATTCATATCAAATGGAGGATTAAATGTGTAAGTTAGTGAATTTTTGAAGTGGATTCGGTGAATAATGGCCAATAATATGTGGTTTGATAGGTTGTAAGAAGAGGGAGAGGTGGTGACCTTTTACAGGGAAAGGAAATGACACACATAAAATATATGAAAACAAGTAGGGTGAAACAACTTTTTTACCTAAAAAATACATAAAAACAAAAAAAAAACTAAATACTTTAAAGTTAATATCGTATTAATATACACAAAATGGTTTTTGGAAAAGTTTATAGGTAGTTTTGTGACATAAATTTATGGTTTAGTACATTATTTACCTAATTTTTCTCTTAACCATTGAAATTAATATTAATCAATTTCAATAATTTAATTTGGGATGAAAAAATATGAAATTATTAGATATTATAAAGTATTGATATTATAAATATGGAATCCATTATTTTTAATTACATTCATATAAATGGAAGAAGATTATTTAAAATTAATCCCACTGATGAGACGACACTGCATGTTTTTAAAATAAAACATGCAAATATTTTCTATGTTATTATACCCAAATTTATAGTGAAATTGATTCCAATAACCTAAATTGGATTAATTGATAAAAATAATAACTAATTAAACTATTAATACAATTTAAAATATATTTTATCCTTATAAATAATTTATATGAAAACAAATTATTGAATTATAATCCAATATTTTTCACTATTCATCCCAAAATGATGCATCTCAGAAAAATAAAAAAAATAAGCATAAGATAATTTAGAAATTAAAAATTAAAAATTAGAGTATGTGTTATAAAATTATATTTATAAATGTGTCGAATTTAATTTTATTATGTTTCACTAATGGACATTAAAATATTTTCATTTAAGAAAATATTATTTTTAATCATATAAGGATATTACCAAAAAATATATCTTTTATCATCAATATGGTTTATTTATATTCAAACATTATAATAATATTTTAAAATTATTTATCCATATTTATATTAATATTTTTTATGGATACATTATAATTATATATTTTTAATAATTATAAGAATAAAAATAGGCTTCGTAGAAACTCAGTGATGTGTGTAATGTAAGCCAAGTATGTGGTATGTGCTGCGTACACCAAGTCTATGTTTTATGTAGAGAATGATGAAATTTATCTTGTGTTTGATGCATGAATAACCTTGTGTTGGGTATAACTCATTCCAAACATTGTGATTTAAAATATAATAAACTAGTTTCAGTGTTATGTGAAAAAAAATATCACAAAGGATAAAAAAAATCTTAAAATATCATGGTGTTACATGCCCCCCTTAAAATAAATTCATCTCCCAAAATTCATTCAGGATATCAAATGTTTAATACTTGAATGTCCCACTCATATAATCCCATAGAACAAAAATAGATTTTTAAACTTCCCTAACAAGTGGATATTGGAACCATAATGGTTTCCCAATGTAACAAAAAACTAAGTGTCCACATATGAGAAAATAGTTTGGCATTGCAAGTTTTACATGGTGAAAAATTGTAAATATTTTTAGGGAGAGAATTATTTCATCAATAAAAAATAAGTGAAGGATCAATGAAATGTAAAGTGACTCAAATTCATAATATTTTTATTATTTACATGGCAATCAGTTCATAAAAAAATTATCGTGTTTAGAAAATATTTTTTTGATCAATATTCTCTCTTTGAGTAATTATTTTATTGAAAAAAATATAATGAATGAAAGTTACTTAATATATTTAAATAAAAAAATCATTCCTTGGTTGTGCTTTTAAATATTTATAATTCACCCACTACACCAATAAATGGATGTCTTGATATTAACAGTGAAACCCTAATCACAAAAATACACATTTAGAAGATAATAAGGCACATAAAAGAATTAAATGTATAGATGCCTATATTTAATTATACCTTAAAATTAATATGGTTAATATATAATTATCAAAACTTAAAAGGAACATTGATGTTTCATCATTAATAATTATACATTATCCAAGACATTATGTAGGTCAGTGGGAGGTTTGAAACCCTTATCATCCTTTGGTCATAGGTTTATCACTAGTGGTCTTTCCAAAAATTATTTTTTGTCACCCGAAATACATGATGTCCATTTATATAACCCTACTAATATAATTTTAACAATTTTATGTACATCCTTTAAATAATATTCTTCACTAAAAATCCTTCTTACATAGGTTTTCAATACAATATCAATACATAAATACAACTTCCGCACTATATTGTATAATTTTCTTGAATGGTTATACTTATAATCCCATTAAAAGAAAAAATCAAAATCATTATAAAGAATGTCGTGAAATGATCTTAACATTGATTCCCCACAAATCATAAAGTATCTCTTGGATGTCACATTCCAAACATGTGAATAACCTCATCATATATTATAATGAAACATTGAAATTACCTAAATTACCATAAATATTTCTTGAAAACATCCATTCTTCCTTATTCCATATATTACTAGAAATATTCCATAAATACAAGAAGTTGTAATCTTCATCAACAAAACCGTAAACTATTTTTCATAAAGTCAATAAATAGTTTCATGGTAATTAGTACCATCCAATTTACATATAACAAACATAACATTATCCAAAAAAATTGTCATAACATAAGTAATATATTAAGAGTTATCTTTCCCACAATAATGTTTTTTCAATAGATAACAGCTTTCTAATAAATCCCTTTTCTATTTCATCAGGTCCATTTAACATGTTCTTGTAAATGTATAGTAAGAAACATAAACGGAATAATGTTTATATATTTCACCATTCATATAAAATAATTCTTAAATCCATATACATAAAAAGTTTTATTATTCCAATTATATCCTTATTACATTATCAAGTTTACTTCATTATATTACACCTTACATATTCCTGTTGTCATTTCATTTGTTGTCTATTCATTATTAGAAATGTAACCATAAATTGCACCACAATACTGATCCTTTTAAGAGATTTCCCCTTGTGGCATTGAGTATAATAATTACCATTTATTCCCCACATGAACCCATTTACTTTGATAATGACTTATTAAGGCCAATATTTTCACACATTTTTTAATCAAAACTCATCATTTTCCCCTTTCAGTCACTTTATTTTTTCCAGTCTTTTCCATAGTAATATCATATTTATCTTCCATTAATACAGTAAATTATGTGATTATTTCCATATTAATGACACATAGGAAACCATGTATTCTTTTTTTATGGCCTCCATGACTAGAATACTCAGTGAACTCATTATTTCTCTTCTTTATAGAGTCTGAGAGTTGGTTAAGGTACTCGTTTTTATTCATGTTCTGTGAAATTTTTTTATTAATGATCACAACAACTTTTACTACAATGAACATAAAATATGAATTTTCATTGTCAAATAATCCTTCACATTCAAACGTAATCTAGTTCCCACTATTTACTAAAACTGTAAGCATAGTGTGAGCATTACTTATCATAGAATAAATCCACATTGACATGAAAAGAATTATTATAGTATGTAAAAATCACAAATCCATCATTAATCTATGACACCCTAAGTTCATCCTAGGTAATTTATATCAAACTTATTTTTAAATTATTTATGGTGGTTCATGATGTGTTTTCTGAATTCATAACAAATGTCCCACATGATTTTCTGTCCATGTGTTTAGTAATGCATGTTTTCATCTATAAAATTACCCTGAGTCAGGCCCTAGAAATATTTTTACATTTTTTACCCCTAGGTACATCTATAACAGATCCAAAAAAAATTTTAGTATCTAGACATTTATTTATTACTTGGAAACCACCCACTCTATCCTTTACCAAAATTCCAGTACATTTTCAAATACTTTTCCATATCATTATACTTATCCCTAGATATGTCCTCTAAGGTTTCAATAAGTTTTTGTGATACAATATTCTAATGGTAAACTAAATATTTTCTCAGATTCCAACTATGGAGACCCTCACTTTTTATACATTATCATTACGTACAAATTTCAGAATACATATAACATTATAAAAAAATGCCAAATGACCATACAAGTCTAGTTCTATTGGAAACATGGAAACATAAACACTAATACATAAGTTAGCTACATTACCTTTCACTTGGTTCTTCTAGACTCTCACCCATCATAGAGACATAAAAATAATACATATATTCAAAACCTAGGGAAGGAAACATAAATACTATTTATCTAAAAAGAGATATAAGTATAAACATGGAAGATATGTAAGCATAATCATGAGGATAAGGGTATGAGAATATGACCATAAAAATAGAAGATTATACCATACATATCAATGATCAAATACATGAATCTTGGCATAAATCCTTGTAGTTTATAAGACATGAATAATAAAGAAATAAAGAAAATATTCCATGAAATAATTACATAGTAATAAAATATGGAATTGTGGAAAATAAATAAGCATATAATATAACATCCATATAATAAAAGGCATATCTTCCAAGACAATATTAGTAGTACAAGTTGACTCCTTATACCTTAATTATAGTCATGACTCACTCTTATAACCATCTTAGTAGCATGAGTTCACTCATCTTACAATATTTTTAGTCAATGATCACTCCAATGGACATATTAACAGTCAAGGTTCACTCCCAAGATCATCATAGTTTATTAAATTATTTATAAATCGTTATCCAATTCATTGGATGGAGATATATGTCCCAACCATCTAATAGTGAAATCATTCATACATGTTCCACAAGATCATAAATTATAATATAATAAACAATGAAATGAAATGGTTACTATAAACATGTAATCAAATAACAACCTATTGAAAAATATATTGTTCAAAATCATTTCTTTATAAACATAACCCATGAAAAGAAGAGGGATTCAAAATCATATAACTCGTGAATGGGAAACATGTTACTTAAACACCACTCCATCCCAACATAATCCATTAAGAGAAATAATATGAATAGAAAATTTGAATAATTTTCCCAAAAAAGCATGAGTAACACCAATGGATATTACCTTAGATGATAAATAATTTTGAAATATGTTTTAAAAATATTTCTTGACGAAAATATCATTTATGTAATAAAATACTCTTTTTAAAACATAAACCCCTTATGAGAACCCTTTTTATTAAAAAACTCATTAAAAACATATAAATGTTGAATTAAAAAATATTAAAGGTTTTTTGAATCTTTTTTCCTTGAAAATTGGATTATAAAATTCTTTGAAAACATTTTTGAAAACATTTTTGAAAACATTTTTTAAGACATGTTTTTTAATATTAATGATTTTTTACCAAATAGAGGGATGATCAGATTTTACATTAAAAATTATCATAATTCCCCAAGAGTGAGAAAATGGTACTAATACCAGAGGATATCTTGAATAAATAGTGGACAAGAAAATTCATGTTATTTCATTATATATGTATTATGAGATATCATTATTTTATTTACAATCATGAAAAATCATGAAATGTGATGAGATTGTTTTAATAAACTCTTATCACATGGTAACTTGTATTCATAATATCCTTTTATGAAAATGTAATTAAATTAATCACAAAATATAATTAAAATTATTGATATTAATGAAAATACAAGTAAATTTTATTTCTATACACCTAAAATTAATTAACCTATAGAACAAAATAGAAGTCTGAAAGAAGGAATTTTGAGAGAAGACAATTTTAACGATTTGGTATCTTTTGAGACATAAATCACATGTAATAAGTATCATATAATGGAAGTTTAATTACAAATTAATTTAATTATAATAAACATTGAATAAATCACTGGACAACATACACACCACACAAAAGGAGTGTGTGTTGAATAAAGTATGTATCTAATAGAAGTTAAAGGTGAGATAAAATCCCTATATCTTCTGTATTGTCTCCCTTCGTACTCATACACACAACCTATATAATAAATAAATATTTATTATTCATATTATAAATAACAATTATATTATATATAATACCAAATATGGTTAAATTGTGACTCTATAAAACCCCCTTTTTAACAATATGATGTTAAGGTTTTACCTCAGGTAATATTCGCTCTTTTCTTCAGATAAGTCATAATTTCATATATCATTTGACCAAATAATTACATAATTATAACATTATGTAAAAAATGATATAAATATAATTGATTTTATTTATATTTTTATTATATTAATATTTATATTATTGAGTTATGAAATTAAAATTTTCATTCATGGAAACGGTAAGTCGTACATACACATGAACATTGTTTCCACTTTTATTGTCATATATAAATAAGAAAAGTTAAATAAAATATGTATATATATATATATATATTATTGTTGAATAATTATATCATATATATCATATATGTTTACTAAACATATCCATAATTCATTCAATGTATATTGTTGATGAATCACATCAGTTTGAGGGGGCGGTATTCCACACTTTCTCAAATGAAATAATCGTATTTAAAAAAAATGGGAATTAAAATGATATATATTTAATAAATTAATAAATAACAGTAAATACATAATATATATATTATATTAAACCTAAAAAAATACTTTCCATCATAATTTCTACCATGAGTGAGATTAATTTCAAAATGAAAATTCATTGTTTAGTGGTGTGGTAGTTCATCGTACATATAAATAGTATGTCTATTACCCATTAGATTGATGTGTGTGTAAGTGTTGGTAGATTCCACAGAAAAACATCCAATTATATTTTATATAATTTTTTTTATAAAATCATGGCTTATAGAGAGTGAGAAGGAATATAAAAAAAGATGATCTTGAGAGAAGACGTCACCTCTAAATCGGGTAACTCCTTTTGATTTGTTCCAAATGGATTCCATGGAATTTATAATTATGAAATAAAGGATTAATGGATTAAGATAGGTATGTTGGGGTGTTTTTTTGTGTAGATATTTTCCATTCCTAGTTGGTTTGATATGTGTGAAGAAGAGGGAGACATGGTGGAATTTCATAGGGAAGTGAAATGACACATTTAGAATTTTTGAAAACAAGTTTGGTGTAACAACATTTATACCTAAAAAAGAGATAGAAAAACATAAAAAACCAATTATTTATCGTTAATGGTCAAATAATTTCCAAAAAAATTGATTTTGAAAAGTTTCTATGTTTTTTTGGGTTGGAAATTTATGGTTTAGTAAATTACTAACCTAATTTTTCTCTTAACTGTTGTAATTATATTAAATCACATCAACTGTTCATTTTGATAAATAAATAATATAGACTTATTATATATAACAAATTATTATAAAAAAATATAATCCATTTTCATAAATTCTTGTAACAATTTTGGTAAAAAGTAATTTAAAATTAATTCCTCTGGTGAGAAGACATTGTAGGTTTTTAATGTAAAAACTTCAAATCTTTTTCTATGTTTTTTACAGAATTTCAACGTATAATTATTTAATATGACATAAATTGAATTAATTGTTAAAACTATATTCTAGTTTAACTTTTAATCTAATTTAATATATAAATTATCCTTTTAAATAAATTACTTTAAAAATTAGTTTATAATTAAAATCATATATTTTTTCATTATTCATCATAAAATAATGTTTTTCATTAAAATACTAAAAAATTTCGTATTCTAGTTTTGAAATTTCAAATTAATTTTTTTATCTTATAAAATCTAATCAGTAAATGAATCTATAATTAAATTTTTTTTCCATATAAGGACATTAAATGAAGTTGTTTTTTAAAAATAGAATATTTAAACATATGAGGAATTTACCAAAAAAAATATCATTAGTCATCAATATGTTTTATTTATATAAAACCATTATAAAAATAAATGAAACCTATTCATCTGTTTTAATATTAATAATTTTATCTTCTAGATTCTAATTATATCATTTAAATATGTATGATAATAAAGAAAAAATTTCTAGGAACTCTGTGTTTTTTCTAACATATGCCAAGTAAGTGTTTTTTGTTGTATACGTTGAGTTAGTATTCTATGTAGAGGAATATTAAATTTTTGTTTTTTGTAGTGCATGATTAACATGGTTTTTCAAATAACACAATTTGAACATATTTCTATAATATAAATAAACTATTTTCATCGTTTGGTGAAATGAAAAATATCACAACAGATAATGAAAATAATTCACAAAATCACAGGGTGTTACATGTTATGTACAAAGCTAGAAATTACTACAATGAGATTTATATATTCTATTGAATGACTACAACATAGAAATATTTTGGAATCTAAATAGAGGATTTATTTTTATTTGTTGATAATTTCCATGCATTTATTACATGTGTTGGATTTACATTAATATTTCGAACATAAGTTATATTGTTTTTTATCCAATATCTATATAATATATAATTATTGAGGGTAATTCCTTCCATATGTGAGGTATTTATATCGTCAGTGCAATTCTCCAATCTAGGGATACAATATGTAGACCATATTAACTATTTTATAACATCCTTCATTTATTGATAAGGTGGATTTATTATGGTGGGAAGGGGTCATGAAAGAGTGATATAAAAAAGAAATTATTGAAAAATTAGATGATGTTTAGAGTTATGAACTTTTATGAATACATGGGTCAGTAAGGAAAAAATTACAATCTATCTTGGTTTGTAATATTTCCTAGGGATACTTACTAAGAAATTATATTCCAGGGCCCCCCATGAACCGATGCAAGGAATATAAGATTTTTGAATGTCCATGTGTGGTAAAAAAAATTGAATGGTAGAGAATAGGGACACATAGATGCATCATGCTGGATATTCAACATTTTTTAAATGGGATCACATGGAAAATCAATATGATTTCAATAAATAGATAGTGAAAAACATATATGATACTGATACTTGGAGTTTTATTTTCTTTTCAGTAATTGATCTAGGTTTTCTTACATGATTAGGAAAGATAGTAAGATATTGGAATGCTAATATTAGTGATCTTGGGGGATTAACCCAACATGTGAGGTTTAGGTATGGAAATGTATTTTTGGGCCTTTCATTGACAATTCTTGGGTTTTCTGTTTTGGGGGAATATCTATGTTGTATATAGAGTGTTGGATGGAGAATATAGAGATATCCATTACTCTAAATCAATATTTTTATGTGTTCTAGGATTCATTGGATTTTATATAGATAGATGGAGTTATACATTAGTCGATGGAGTTGAACCATTTTGGCCACAAGTAAGAGGATGTGTTATTCCCAGATATTTATAATGAGTTTCATTTAGAAATATTATAAGATATGTTGAAATAAAAAAAATATGGATGAGTGTGTGTCACATAAGAAGGGGTGTTTTAGTATATGTGAGATTAATATATGTTTCAAGGATATCCTAAACTTTAATATATTTCAAGATGGTGAGTCCTTGTGATTACTTTTGGAGGAGTAATGGTACCCATCAAATTGATATAGAATCATCTTATTTATGATGTCGATATAAATAGAGGTAAAATATGTTTTTCATTATCAATGTGATTATTTATTAATGATTTGTGACCAAATAGAGTATTTATTAGGGAATCTCAATGATTAGTGCATAATTTAGAATGTGGTAGAGGTTTAGGAAATTGGGGTTTATACCTGTGAGAAACAAACATAAAAGGTCACTTCACATCATTCTTGAGAACATCGATATACATAACATAATAAGGAATAATCTTTTTCTATATAGATTATTTACATATAAACCATTAGGCTCAGTGTCTGACTGCACAGGGAGGCCATATTTAGATTGACATTTTAGCCCATTTTTAGAAACACTAGTAGCAGCCTCTTGAGAAGTTTTAGTATCATAGACTATATTTTCATGTTTATATGTAGAATATTTTTGGTATTAGAAAGGAGTATTGACATAATGGTCGTCTTCCATAGGTTACTAATTAAGATAATTCTCAGGGATAAAAATATTATTACGATTGATTTGATAGGTTTTTGTAAATTTGTTTGATTGATATGAAACAATCTTAACAATCCATTTTCTCTCCTATTGAGGTATATATGTTCTTTAAAACATATGGAGATCCTTCTAGTACCCATGGTGTTAACTATAATGGTTCCAAGATATGATTATTTTCCTGATACATTCCAATGATCTTGACTATAGATGGGGTATCAATAGTGAGTGAATGATTTCATATTCTTATAGATTATTCCATACAATTCTATACAAATAATTGACTGGATATAATCTTTTCAAGAATATAATTATTTTTCCTAGTGAATATTTTAGATTTATATTGTGGAGGCCTATTTTTTTACTAATAAGCAACTATAGTTTTTTGATGGATAACAAGAAATTCGAACATATTTTGTGAGAATTGTTAACTATTAATTTTCATATCATTCCATGTAAGATCCTACAGGTTTGGGAATGTTTATATTTTTTTCCTAAATTTGGTTATAAGATTATCCCCTTGATGATATGTCAATTATGGGATAGATTTTTATCAAAAAAATATCTTGAATTTTAATGGATCCCTAATGAATGTATCATATAGAGTTTTTTGAGTTGAGGGTTCTGGATGATGACATATTAAAAAAGACTTTCATCATAACTAGTTCTCCTATGTGGGGTTCTATATTATTTTTCTTAATTATTAAAAATAGTATTATCATGTTTTTAATGGAATTTTAGAGTTTAAATTGTGTATCTATTAATATATTATATATATAAATGACCTATTCAAACACCTAAATAGATCCATATGGTTAAAAACTATCGACTTGTGGTCTGGATTTCAGAAAAAGGGGGTAAAAGAAGACAATATTCTAAATAAAATATTTGTGTATAGTAATGTGATCATTGAGTTCATAGTTATTCCATTAAGTGTACATTCATCACCTATTGTGTTCATGGGGATCCTAAACATAATTTTATACTAATTATAGGACCACATAAACATAATTTCCATAAAACAATCTCGACCTTCTCATTGTCAGAGGAGGATAATTCCAATGATCATTTAATTTTCTTTTAGTTCCTCTAACACCACCAGTTCTATTGAATACATACATATTTAATGATCTCAAAATGGGATAGTAATCTACATGGACATGTGGTGTCTAATTTTTTTTTGGATGTGGGACATTTTTATCAAGGTAGTTTGTTTATGTGAGAAACCAAAGAAGATGGGAGTATCCCAATGTTTCCTTAGTCCTGTATGATTTTATGAAGTCTTTTTTTCCTATTTCTATTAGGTTGAATCCCCTATAAGATAACTTACAATAAATGAAAAATAATTTATGTGTAAAGTTTAATTTTATATTTTCATCAATTACCTAATAGATATGTTTATTAGTTCCCCATTACATTATTTTCATGAATACTACTTTATGTTTTCCATTTTCTGTTCCATGACCAATTCAGAATTCTGATTCTTATTGATATATAATATTGATGTGATAATTAATTTTTCTTGGATTTTATCTCACAACAACTTTAACTAAACATCCCATGATCTAGAGTGAGCCATGTGTTCTTTTATTACTAATGTTTTTTTGGGATTACACAATTATATAAATATTTTTGGTATTTATGGAGAAAAAGATCCTAATATTTTTTTTATTGTTATAGGTTATAAATATATTCAATTATCAGTGTATAATGACACATTAGGTTTTTGTTTTTTAGATCTCTTACACAAGGGGAATGAGAAATATTGTTGTTTATTTGTTGATTAATAATTCATGAATATATGTGGATCATGAGTCTATAGAAGATCAGAAAAGTATATAGGATCATGAAAAAAGATTCATCATGATATGTTTGTAAAGATTTGTTGAAATTTCATTATTTAGATGATTATGGAGACAACCTTAATGTATGTTTTGGAGAATTCTACGTGTAGATACATATAGAAAGGTAATATGTGTGACCATATAGGACGTGGTGATACTCTAAAGAGGGGTATTGTGAATGGTAAGAACATAATGTTTTTTATAAGATGTTTTTTCCCAAGATGATGTTAAAGGAATTTATTTATAAGATTAAAATTTTATCATTATTAGTACATTCAATCATATCCATGAAACATCATTAAATGTGGAGATAATGTTTAGGTCAGGATTAATGGTTCTGTGGTAGGGGTTTTTTGAGGTGTCCCCAATTTTAGTAGATAATGGAACAACACTGATCTTATATAGGTTTATCATAGAGGATAGATATTCCCAATAAAAATTTGTGTACATATTTATGTATTTATCATTGGGATACACTAATATCATGGATGATTTGATATAGAATGTGTGATTATGGACCATTAAAATTGTTGGATCATTTTATGTTGATTCATAAATCAGAGTTGTTGAAGTAATAATTAGGTGATATGAGGATGGAATTTTTAGTGTGAATGGGGTACTAAGTAAAATCATAATCGATTAATAAACTAATATTAAATCATAGCTATAAATATTAATGTACCATTATTTGGGCTCCAAGTTGCACCAGAGTAATTCTATCCACCCTCAGACATTCGGCGAGATGTGGTGTATGATGAAGATATTAGGGGGTATGTTGTGAGAATTAATCTTGGATTTTGGAAGATCATGGATAAATCCCCTACCATTGGTTTAGTTCACATTAGAAACAATTATAACTCACCCGTTGGAATGGATCTTTTTGTGGTGTTGTAAGGGGGGACATGTTATTCTCACATTTGATGTAATGGGGTTTGAGAGAAAATATTTATTTGACCAAGTGTTCAATACAATCATGAATATAAAAAATATAAATTTTATAATAGATATTGAGGGTGATGTTGGGCATTTATAAGCCATAAAACAATTAGAGGAAAAATGTCGTAGAGTTTGAGGCTAGAAGACATGTATAATTGAGGGTATATGCTCATTTTTTCACAGAATGTGTATGTTTTCTCCATGGTTCGTTGTGTTTGTTGAAGTGTTGGGTTCATTTGGGGATTTGGAATATTAGTTGGAACTAACAGCATGGACAAAATTGATTGATAATGTCCTCAACACCTCCCATTACATTAGTATATTTACAATGGAACCCACATCATTATCTGGGTGGAGTTTTATATCAAGGATGATGTTTTGTTCATGGATAGAAAAGTAGATATCAACGATCATTGAGAGAATGTGCATAAAGGATGAATAAATTTCTTGGTTTTTCACACCCGGATCATTTAATTTAAACTATTTTAACTAATTAATTAATTTTCTACATTGATTTTGATTTTTGGTAGATAGTGTTGAATTTTATAATTATTGCAGCTTTATAGCTATTGCACCATTATCTTTAATAGTTAGAAGTGATTGTGTGGTGACCATGTTGGTGTCGAGATGGGGTAGTGGTGTGGCGTATCACTTGCTCATGGTCTATTATAACATATAGAAAGTGTGAGAAATGGATCTATCAAATGAAAAAGTTTAGTTTCATGATTGGTGTATAGATTCTCAAATCGTGTGGCCAGCTTGTGTGTATGCCCCTTCTCTCTAGTAAGGTGCACAGGGTTGTCTCACAGTCTGGAAAATAGTGTAGTGAAACCATGTGGTCTACCTTTTTCTAAAAACACTCTAATTGAATTAATATAAAATATAATTTAATGAAATATTTTTAATAATAATCATATTGTTCGTATTATTATGATGATTATTATGATGACGACTATTATTATTATTATTATTATCATTTATATTAATTTTTTTAATTAAATCCCAAAAAAGGGGGGTCTTCCTATTTCTCATTACCCCCACTCTAGTTTCACCATCTCCTTACCCCATCACATCTCATGTAATGACACCCCCATCATCCACTCGCATGACCCCCTTTGGAAAAAGCCTTCTATCACACCACCTCCCTCCCTTAAGAACCTTCACCCTTCCATAATCCCTCTTCACACAGTGCATGGCTATAACTCCACCATGATGCACCACTACCTCCTCCCCTATAATTCTAGTGCTCCTATTTTGAGCTGACCCCTTAGGTGTTCCATTCATGTAGTGTTTTCATTTCCCCCTCTTCCCTTTTATCTTCCGATTTCTATATTTTTATATTTTCCATGTGGTTTGCATGCCTTATCTAGACCCTAATGCATTTTGGGGTTTTTTTCATCGGTTCATGAGGAATATGCTTTTTTAGCCCTATCTATGATCGCTTATTACACGGTTTTTAAATTCAGTAGGTTTCACCTCAATTTCAAGTAAATTATTTTGATTCCTTCATTATATAATAATTTTAAAATAATGGGTTCTCTAGTTTTTTATTTTCTGGTAAAAAAATTATACTGCTCTGGATCTCTTGGATGTGGTTTTATGCTGTGGGAATCAAGATCCCTCACATGTGAAGAAATAGGTAAGGAATATATATGTGTGTGTGGGGGGGGGTGTTTGTGTGCTTTATTTGAAAGTATTTCCTCATATAAAGGAGAATATTTTCAATTAATATAGGGGTATTTAAAAAAATATGAGAATAAATTCATGTGATTAAATGTGTGAAGGGTCAATGGAAGTGTTTGTCGTCAAAAGAAATAGGTTTGAGTTTGGTCACCCTATGTATAAGCCATTAAATTTAAAACTATAATTTCTTGTCTTGTTTATTGTGTTTTTTCTTTATATTATAATGTTAGTAAATAGTATAAATTTTATATGTTGAATTCAATTTGTTTATTTAATGTTTTTCAACACATTCCTTATGTTTCATTATGTTTTTTTCTTTTTAAAACATTTTCTCTATGATGGTTTAGTAACACTATGCTTCTTAAGTGATTGTTTAGTTTTCTAAATGAATTAAATTTTGTTAATAGTGTATTCCCAAAATATTTTTAGCCATTCCATCAATTTTTAATAAAATTGTAATGACTCTTTTGAGTTATAAAATGAGTTTAGATAATAAAAGTGTATGGTGATTATGTGTTTCTAAAATGAATGTATTTATTTTAATCAATGAGGCTCATTTGGGATTATGAGAATAATTTTTGGAAGTGCAAAACCTCTCTTGAGGCATTCCCACTAGTTTTAGAATTGTGATGTATATTTTAATGTGTGATTTGAGACATGTTCTTTTTCAAGAGTCATGTTCATTATTCTGTGACTTAAAAATGGGGATGTGGTCAAGGAGGGATATCGATGGTGATATGTTGTATAAGTTTATTTTCAACTAAAATTATATGTTAATATGTGTTTGTTTGATTAAAATTCACCACCATTTTTGGTAGTGCACATGGGAAACTATGTAACTAGGTTGACATACTAGGTCTTTTATGAAAGGTGGATTGCCAGAGTCGAGTCTTGTTTCTCGCTAGTAATATTTTCACTAAAATAGTAACTAAACATTGATGATGATTGGAGGACATTGGGACATTTGAATGAATCATCTATAGTGGCTCATGCATGAGGACACTATGCATTATGATTTCTATACCATGTAACTGAGGTATGATGAACCTAGTTCCCCACTAACCCTTGTTACATAGGGATTTCCTATAGTTCTTGTGACATGATTTTTATTTTATTTATTTTATTCTTGTTTTTTGTTGTATGAAAACCATGTTTTAAACCTAAACTATTACAATTTTATTTTAAATTATCTATGCATTCTTGTAAACAATTTTAAAAATTTCATGGAAAGGGAATGATTTTTCTTGAAAAATGGAAGCCTTTTTTGAAGTTGAATGGAATACAGAAACCTTTTTTCTGCATGGTATAATTATCAAACATGTATGTATTCATTTTATTTTTATTGGAAAGGCATAGTTAATAGTTAAATTAGGTATCAGTACAATGTTTAAATTATCACTCATATAGATTCATTTCTTGTTTAATATTTTCCGGATACTTCCCTTTTTGGTTTACAATGGGAGCGAGTTTGATCTTATGGTTGGAGGTGGCCAATGATGTCACATAGAGGTATGCACAGATTTATTTTATTTTTGAAGATATCTTTTTATTTATCAATATATATATATATATATATATATATATATATATTTCCTTTTTTTATGGTCCAAATCATTCCAAATTTCATTATTTTGATGCATGTTACAAGATTCCTTCCCATGGTAATCTATAATACCCATCAGTCCATTTCACTAACAAGATAGGGTGATCGGTTTGGGGATTAATTGGTTCGGGTTGTAACAAAATTATATCATGGGATATGATTGTAATTTTGTGATCCACGTATCATAGATATTAGTAATACCATGACTCGATAGGTAAGTGTTGGAATGATGTTAGGAAACCTTTCCCATCCTGAGGATCATGTTACAATGGATAGTTTGATATTTGAGTATTTTATTTGGTCTGTGTGGATAAGGGATGACAATGATAGTGATCCAAAGTTACATGACATGGTTTCATCAAGTATTGACCTTTGTGTAGACCATGTACATGGTTCAAGGTAAATCTTTTGGTTGATGCTCACTCATAGAATAGTCTTCTAAGCTATTTTTCCTGGTTAAAATTATCCACCAATTCATTATCCATGGTAGTTTTTAAGTGAGTTACATTTGGGAATGGTTTTGGTTGGTGTGGTTTTATTTCAATAAAAATAATCTTTCAGGAAATGGGGTTTGAAAAGGGAAAGTTGTTTTTGGGGTGGAATAATGGTTTCTATAATGGGAAAGATTTCTAGAAATGGTTTTTTAAAACACAATCTGTTGTTTCATAAGAATAAATTAGAGGTGTTTTGGAAAATATTCTGGGATTTAGGAAAATATTTGAAATTTGAATGATGGTTGATTGAGTATTAAGGAATATGATACATCAATGATTTGGAAAAACATCAAAATCAGTTACAAATTTTTTCCTTAATTCGAGGGATCTATTTTAGATATGGGAAATTTTTTTAATAGTCCCTTGGTATTTATATGAATGATCACATATAAGTATGTACATGTGAAGAATGAGGATAATTATTGGTATGTGTTGATGGGTTTTTGAGCTTGAACGGGGAAATAGATATGTGAGAATGCATGGAGTGTTAATGGTGGGTATTTATGTTATTTTTCTTGCAAGAAAATGGTTTTCAAAAAGGATGATTTTAGTTTTTTGAAATGTGAGTGGGAAGTTTTTTATATTTTTTATTCCATGTTTGGAGTCCTCCTTCATGGGTTGTTTGTTTTGATATGTGGAAAATGTGGTTGGATTGGTGATGTGAGATTTCATTTTTAAGTTTTTATTGAAGGGTAGAATTTTGTTTTATGATGTGTTTTGATTCGACTTTCTTATTTTTGTTTCATGTATGCAACCCAAAAACTACTTAAAGTTTTCTAGTGAATCTCTCCATATTTTAGGAGTTACCCAGACTATCACGACACATCCTAGAGGGGCCCATGACATGACTCCCCTAGGCCCTCTTCTGATAGGCCAGTGGATGTCGATTAACACCGAGTAGGCATATCTCTTAAATGATAGAGATTTTCTTAATTACATATACATGCACACATATCCAAGCCCAATAATTGTAAAATGTATAAAAACTATGTAAAAAATTTATTTATACAATAAGATACCACCCAAAAAAGTACGATAGTAGGAAAACTGGAAAGTAAACAGGGACAGAATAAATTCTAACAAAAAAAGAGTCGATTATGAAAATAAAAAGGTTCTTGAAACTCATCTACAGAAAACACTACCTAATGGGTAGGTGTAGGATAGATATATGAAGCCATAGGATAACCAAAAAAATATCTAATCACTCTAAACCCCACATGGTCCTGGTCCACCTGTGTCTTCGTCAAATCATTGATCATCTGCATAAGACATTACAGGTGTTCAAAAACCCCATGCCAGTGTGATTAAAACAATACTCAGTAGAAAACCCCAAAATTTTGAAGGAAATTCACTAATTACACAAAAAGCAAACACAAACAATACAATACAAAGGAAACACTTTATGTGCACCAAAAAGGAATCACACGATGTACAACCACAAAGAAGATATATAGTCAGTTCATATAGGTATAAGTATAAAGCATGGAGAGATGGATTTTCAGTTGTATCCCACATATCTCTCAGTCTACATTACTCTCAGGGTATCATTTATGCATGGAGTGTTGATGGAACACATAACATTGATAGTGTCTGAGATTTCAATGGCACCTTGAGCATCGATGGATCCTAGATCATTGAATGCGCATAGGCTGTGAATGGCGCATAGACCGTCGATGGCGCATGAAGCATCAATGGATCAAAGGGCATAGATGAAACATGGAGTGTTGATGTTGTATTGAGAATCGATGGTGTATGAAGCATCGTTCAGTCACATATCCCCCAAGTCACACAGTCAACAGGTCACAACCAGCCATAGGATTCCACTCGTAGTGCATTTTTACAAGGAGAACTTACCCCTAAAGCAAAAATTACATAAACTAAAATACACAAAAATAGAGTTTGAATATATGAAAATTACCTTGTTGTAATGTGGGTCCCAACTCTAAAATGGAACATCAAACGGATAAATGATTGGAATGGTATGATTTTTTTAGAAGTTTCATGTCTTTGGTATGGACATGGTAAGATTTGACCCATCAGACCCTACCCCAACTTGCCGCTCGACTGACATAGTCCAACAAATCTGGTTTTTCCTGAACCAGTTCATCATGTTGGGTGCGGCCCATTGGGTCCATCCCATTGGGCCACTGGATCCCCAAGTGCGTTCTACTCCAGACCACATGTTCATGGGTTGGACTCATTTCCACATGCATCATGCCTTGAACGTGGGCCCCACTGGCCGCTACGACGCCCCTTACTATGTATCCTGGTCAGCACTATGGCATCCTTCAGTGGATTATGCCTGCCATCATGTGTCCAACTTGGCCACCATGTGTCGCCACTACAGCCATCTGATGTGGCCCTCTGGTCATCGCCCTTGGCCATTAATATGAAGGGCTCTGTGACAGTCACCACATGACCATGTTACTCTTCCACTGTCGGTCTCCCTACTGGAATCCCCATCCTTCCACGATCCATATAGCTCAACACCACTGATCCACTGCTGCCTCCACCATTGGATTCCCTGTCGGCGGCCTGTCACTGCCTCACACTCCACATGGACTGACCCCACTATCTGCATCATGCCATCACTTTTGGTCACCCCATTGGTGATCTACCGTGCACCATTGTAAGCACATGCCTCACCTGAACTGTACCAAGTTATCCTCGAACCTCTTCTATGTCATCGAGGGTCCAAACCAAAAATCTCAGACTATTATGGTATGGAACAAGGGAAAAATGGACAATCATTCTCATAGGGGACTCAAGGTAAATGAATGAATGATTAACACCATAGATTTATGGTGGGGGGGGGATTAATAACATTAATGCACAATGAACATATCCTCTCCTTGTTCATGTCAGCCTTGTTCTGTTCATTTTAGAAGGTTTAAAGAATTACAAATTAACACACAAATCTATACCCCCATTATAAACTTCACAAGAAGTTATCCATACCACAAGAACGAACGAACCATGGATTAACTTTTTCGAGGGTTGGTCTATGTCCATAAATTTAATCTAATATGGAATGTAAATCAAAAACATAATCAACATGCTACATTAATTTTAGCATAAGTCAAAGATGAATAATGAAGGTTTGTGTTGTTGTTGTTGCTCGATAATTGTAAGGTCATCATCATTTTTCTAAGAGGTTTACCTCTCATTACCTCAGAGGAATTTTCAGGGTTATAGTAATTACCCTAGATTTATGATGTTAGGCCTAAACTAAATGAAACTAACATAAGTTCAGATAAAATATTTTTACTAAAATATTTTAATGACAGTTTCATCAAATTTCTATCACTCACATTCAACCTTCTCTGGTAGATGTTAGGCCCCACCTATGGTATGTTTGCTACTCTACAAATAATGGTTCCCTTGGATTTCTGATTTGGATACCCATTTAGTTGTTATTTCAATTTTAATGAAAAAAATCAGTTGTGATTTACTAAAAAATTAGCATTTTTCATCATATTGTTCTAGGGACATAGGTTCTTCGAATCTCATGTCGTCTTAGAACATGGTCTCAGAATTTTCATAGTTAAATTATTTAAATAAATCCTAAGAAATTACATGTCATTAAATTCCTCTCACCATAGGGTTTTATATCCCCAAAATCCTAAGCAAAGGCTAATCAACAAAATTAATATGGTACTGAGGACGAATCTGAGCATCCCACTACCAAGTTCTCTCTTATAAATTTTTGTGATGCCATTGAATACACACTAGAGGAATCACCTATCCTTGCAAGATCTACTGTTTTCAATACTTGATCTCCACTGAGTGCTCGACAAATTTTTCCCCATCATCAAATATCCACTAACCCTAGTATGGGACATGCGAAAGATAATGAACGCACCTCCTCAAGTACGACATGTGCAAGATATCATGAAACTATTGAAACATTGGGGGTCGATCTAGGTGGTACACCACCTCTCCCTCTATAATTAGAATATAAAAAGGGTTGATGTTTCTTGTATATAGCTTGTCGCCCCATCCAAATCTCTTAAATCCTTGTCCAGGTGTGACCTGAATAAACACATGGTTTCCCTCCTCGAACTGTAGAGCCTCTGTATCCTATTAGCATACTACAACTTCCAGCTCTATATAGTCCTCATCCACTCCTAGATGGTATTCACCTACTTGGTTGAATCCTGCACCAATTGTTGACCCATGAGTAATAACTTCCCTTCCTCCATCCAGAATAGTGATGACTTTCGTATTCTCATGTACAAGGCCTTTAATGGTTCCATACCAATAGTGGGGTGATATTTTTTGTTGAATGAAAAAATGAACAAGTGGTAGGTGATCCTCCCAACTATGGCCAAATTCTAGGATTGATTAATGTAGCATCTCCTCAAGAACCTAGATGCTTCTTTCCATCTTTACATCCTTCTGGGGATCAAATTCTGTGCTCAAGCACAACTATGTCTCAAATGCATCTTGGAATCCTTTCGAAAATTCGGATGTAAAATGAGAATCATGGTATGAGATGACTGTCCATGGATCTATGTGATTCCATAACTATCTATACCAACCTTGATCATTATTAAAAACATTTGTCATGATTTATTACATAAACTTGCACATAATACAAATCAAATGATTGAGAGGTCTAGTGTCTTGGAAAATTAGTAATAATACATATCAACATAAAAAATACAATACAAAAACATTATTGAAAATATATTTTACATGAAAAAAGACTTCATACTTAGCATTTCATGGGATACCCTGAGAACATACATAAGAAAAGGGTGAGCTATAAAGCTCACTAATGGAGTAGACATGAAAAAACATGAAAAATACAATACATGTTAGTCAATAAGCATATCATTGGAGGACAAGTGAAACATTAATATAAATTCATGATAAAACATGATTATTACAACATGTAAAGGTGTAAAAAATATAGAAAATTTTATTATCATGATCCAAGGGTCATTGCAGATGGATTAGAATGAGTAAACCCTTGTTGCACATTAATTATCATGAGTAAACCCTCCATGCACATGAATTAGAATGAGTAGACCCTCAATGCACATGAATTAGCATGATTTAACCCTCACTCCACATTAATTAACCTGAGTAAACCCTCATTGCACATGGCGTATCATGATACTAAATATTTCCAAATGAATTAAAGCGATATCAGAGCCACCCTTTATAAACATTTCATTTCATGCATAAATGTGCCACATAGTTCCATTCAACATCATATGATATTCCATGATGAAAGAATGTAGAATAAATACATGTAAGTACCATTACATATTTTTATTTGAATAAATGTGAATATCCTTGATAGAAAATGGGTATGGTATTCACTACACAATGAATTTATCTTGGATAATTGCGGTGCAATTTTGGCAGCATAACAGCATGAAAAGAAAAATCATAAAAATGGTTGATGAGAGAGAAAGAGTTATCTCATAATAAGTAAATAAAATGTAAATTAAGGGGTTAATATATATACATATCCCATCAAATGATATTTTTAAATTTAATCTATAAAATAATAATGTAGATTGAATAAGGAGGATAAATGTAATAACTTGTATGAAATTTTGGCATGGTAACAGGTGTACATGGGAGGGTTTAATAATAGAGAAAGAGGTATTTAATCATTAAAACATAAGGATGGTAGTATTGGGGAGGTTAAAAATCACACCCTAACATTTTTATTTGAAAATAAAAGTGTATAAAAGAAGAAAGAAACATGGGGGAAATGTGAATGAAAGAAATTCCATGCGAAAATTCAGCATGGTAACGGGTGCACATAAGGGTTCATAAGAGAAATAAATGACAATGAAAGGGGCTATAATAATTTATAAATAAAACTGGAAGTATGTAGAATATTTAATAACATATCCTAACATAGGGATACAAGATATTAAAAGACATAACAAGAAATGTATTCTTGATAAAAGAGGAGGGTGGAAGATCCCTTATGGAATTTCCTCATAGTAACGGGTGTGCTTAAAGGATAATAAGGGGGATTGATGAGAGTTAAAGTTATATATTAACATCAATACATAAAATGGATAATATGGGGGTCTTTTAAAATAATAATCCAACATATAAATATGGTAAATATTAATCATTATGTAATAGAGTATCTAGAATGGAAATGAGAAGAGTGAAATCGCTTACGAACTTCTGGCATAGTTAGACATAGTTAAGTGTCAAAAGGAGGGAGGATAAATAATAACACAATAAAAAAACAACCAATGTACAATAATATAATTATTATAAATGAATCACATTATAACCATTCTAATTTAAAAAAAATACTTTCAAATAATATGTTTGAATTTAAAAGGAGGAGAGGAATGTGAGGATCCCTTACTTGGAAGCGTGATCCCAAAATCATGGGAGAGGATTCATGGGATCTTGGGGGAGACTTTGTACGACTCTAGAGAGTATGATACAAAGTTCGGTAGAGCTCCAAATAGTTTTAGATTATAGTAATGGGAGGTTGGGTGGGCTTATATAAAAAATTAGAGTGAATTATTTATTATTTAGGTATTATACACAACACATTAAACTAATCAAATAAAAAACCATCCCATGGTTTTTTACCATGGTTTCTGAAAAAGGAGAGTGGTATACAATATTTAATAAGTAAAAGGGCCAAACATATTAAAATATTAGTAATTCTAATGTGGAGGTGAGTTCCACTCTCAAGGGTATCATTTTAAAATTTTAATATATTATATATGTCATTGAGTGTCCACCAAGGCATTATAAAATTAATCAAAAAAAATCACAATATTTTAAATATAAATCATATATTTTACAAATATCCATTTTATTGTATTTTATTATATCACAATTGGTTTATTATGATGTCATAAAATAAATTATATATTTATTCCGTATTTAATTTTTACCCAAAAATTCACGTGTCTCAGAAAATAATGAAAAATTCACCATTGGATAATTTCGACAACCTAATTCCAAAAATAATTTATATTTTATCTAAATAATATTTTAAATATGCGAATTTTCACTTTTCAAATAAAAACTGACATTTATATGAAATTGATGGGTTTTGAAAAAAAAAACAGTTTTAAGCTTCATAAAAATTACATTTGGATTCATAAAAATTATATAATAATGGATTATTTATAAAATTAATTCAATAATAATATTTTATTAAAATATTAATTTTTTCAAAAAATCATTAATTAATCAAAATAAATTCTTTAATTAAAAATAAAAATTCTATTTTATCGTATAAAAATATAAATCTCATCAAACTGAATAATTAATATTTTATAGAGTAAAAAAATTAATATAATTATCATTTATAATTAAATTTAGTGTTATTATACAACTATTATAATATAAATGTGATTAAAAACAGAGTTAAATGTAATTATTTTTATATTTATGAAAATTACCATTTCTCTTGAAATGTCAATTCATCTAATTCATTATATTTTTGGGAAAAACTATTCTCATGATGGAATTGATGGAATAATAATTTTATTTATTAAAGGAATTGCCCAAAAAGTAACTAATACCTTGTCACATAACCCCTTAATACAACAACATAAGAGCTAATGGTAAAGTGTGTGATTGTGAAAAACTATTGGGGTGGATTGGATAACAACACATTGATGGTAATCCTTATAAAAATCCACTTCTATTGTAGGTGATTCCATTCAAACAAAATGAATTGAATATAATCTTGGGCTTGGTTAAGAGTGAAGCCCAATGACACTACCTCTTTCATGACCTCTGAAAAATGATCACTGTACGACTTAAGTCTATAATATGAGGACATCCTCTCCTTTTTTTAGGTCAAAAAAATTCTTTTTTATAACATTATATTTATACTAATCATGAGATAAATTTTCAGTAGATATATAATCAATGGTAATGATACTTATAGGTCATTTTAACCCAATAAAAAATATTTCATGTGTTTCTTATATCCATAATACATTTAATTAAATAAAAGAAAGGTAATTTTATTCATGAAT
This sequence comes from Viscum album, assembly GCA_963277665.1. Lineage (NCBI taxonomy): Eukaryota > Viridiplantae > Streptophyta > Magnoliopsida > Santalales > Viscaceae > Viscum > Viscum album. The sequence continues at coordinate 1,353,198,344 of OY728140.1, read as the reverse complement.
GTTTAGGTCTTTATAACCTTTCCCCCTTAAATTTTTTTCACTAATAATATACTTTCCCCACTATAAATAGATGATGGTAACTTTGCCTCATCACTTATTCCAGTTCCCACATTACTTCTCCAATATTTTGGTTTCTCCACAACACATTGATGAGGGCCATTGTCTTATTTTGTAGAAATTTTTTTCCTATGATATAAGATCTTCACCGGATTTTCTTAATAGGAGATTTCATTCTATAATGGTACCACCAATGGGTTGAGTACATGTGATGGTTCATGTATGTACTTCCTCAAGAGTGATAAAAAGAATACATCATGTTCTAGAGACAGATTTGGTGGAAGTTCTAGTCGATATTCCACTACTCCAATATGATAAAGTATCTCAAAAGGGATGATATTCCTTGACTAAAAATTCCCTTCTTCCCATTCTCATAAATCTCTTCCACATTGATATATAGAGCATACCAATAACTCCAACACCAATCTCTAGGTCTCATAGAATATTTTCAGCATAGAGCTTGTGTCGACTCTGCATTGCATTGATGTTCTACTAGATTGTTATAACCATCTCCACCATTTCATTGACCATTTTTGGACCTAGAAGTTTTTTATCCCCAACATCATCCCAACTTGCTAGTGTTCTACACCTCTTCCCATAAAGGGCTTCATGAAGATCCATTTGGATGTTTGGGTGGAAACTGTTGTTGTAAGAGAACTCAACCAGAGGAAGATGGTGATCACATCCACCTTTGAACTCCATTAATAATTATCTCAACATTTCCTCATGTGTATAGTTAGTCTTCTCATATTTCTTATCAGTTTGTGGATGATAAGTCGTTCTGAAGTCCAGCATAATATTCAGTGCATGTTGGTAACTCTTCTAGAACAAAGAGGCGAATCATGGTTCTCAATCGGATATAAATTAATGTGGTACACCATGCAGCCTTACCACTATCTAATGTATATCTATTCATATTGATATGATGAGATATTTTCCTGAATTTCATTGAACTGTGTAGTATTTGTAAGTCGATCCACAAAAACCCAGATAACATTGTTTCCTTTGGATGTCTTCGAATGTTCGGTGAAAGATTCCATGGTGATGTCCTCCCATTTCCATGTTGGTATGGGTAATGGTTGCATCATCCCCTTTGGCTACTACCAATCATTCTTCACATGCTAACATAGTAGGTAATTTTATATATACTAAAAGATCACTATTTTAATTTTATCCCAACAATAATGTAACATCCCAGGTAAATAAAGAATATGACATTGTCATATTTATTAATATTTGTGAATTAAATATTAATTTTACATTAAATGGGATTCTAGTTCTGATATCATAGTCACCTCACAACAAAGGGTTTCTTTGAAATCTTATGTTTCACACAACGTTGAGTTATTCTGAAAAATAGTATAATAATAATATTATTTTAAATGGCAGTTAACGCCCTACCATTGTAATGGTGGGAATAACCAGAACTAACTAAAATATTATTATACATGTTTTTTAAATGAATTTACATTTATCCAGTAAATTTTAGAGGCTTAATAAAATAATGAATCCAATTTTAAGCATGAAATATTCTAATATTCGTTAAAATGTTGTTTGACAACATCTTTATGGCGGATCCATTTTAAATCTAGTTTTGTCACTTTTTTATGATATATTTGACAAAATAATATTCTTATTTGGAATTGGGTCATCAAAATTTAATTTGGATGAAATTTTGGTATTTTTCTGATTAAGTTCATATTTTTGAATAGTGAAAAATACTTCATGTTAATTCAAAACTGCCATTTAATATAATTTATTTATATTGACATATTATCATATTAATTGATTTTAAAGTGTAATTAGATTATTTTTTTACCATTTAATCCAATTTTTGTTATTGTAATTGATTTCACGTTGAAATTGGACATAAATAGGTGTCAATCTTTTGATAATTATTATTTCCTAAAAACATGTTCTTTATTTTGACAGCGGGAATTAGTTTTAAATTAATATCAACCACTTATGTGTTTTGAATTTGAAAAATGGATTCCATATTTGGAATTAGGAGGTACAAATTGTGTAAATAAGAAACTTTTATTTTTGTACATTTTGAATATTTACTTCGGTAAATATTTTATTCACCATGGTTAAAGGTTAAATCTGGTAAATAAGGGAAAAAATAATATTATAATATTATACAATTACAAAAACATGTTCCATATTCCTATTTTATGATACATGTCTGACCATGGGAATCCTATGGACTATTTTGGGACCCCATGGTGCCACATAAGAGTGATAATGACACTTTAAATTAAATAATTTAAAAAAAAGGAAAAAATGACATAAACAAATATCTTTTAGTAAAACAATTTTTACATGGGGTTATAAAAGTTATCTATTCCACTATAAATATTCATTAGAAATAATAAAATATTTATTACATCATGGTATTTTATTTGAAATTTTTATACATCAGATAAATAAAATTATTTATGACACAATGATGATGTGGTGTTTACCTCATTAATGAATGATTTAAATAAATAAGATTATAAAAATTAAAAAAATATCCAAAATCTATCCAATTATTATTGGATGATTTTATTTATAACTTGAGTCATCTTATATTATATTTTAATTAGTTATTGACCTTTTTTAACAGATCATAATTTTATAATAAAATAATATTTTCAAACATCCTTAAATTGCCCCTCATCCCCCTTATAAAAAGCCATCACCTCTAACCCTATACAAACACCTCTAATGCCCCCTTGACCATCCAAAATATCCCCAATTAGGCTCCATACACACCTATAATCTTCCTAGAAGCCTTAAATTAGGCAAAAATCACTTCAAGAAAACTTTTTGATTCAAACCAAATGGAGGTAGCCGATTTAAAGGTAACATCTTCTCTTAAGTTCTTTTGTTTTATTTTACATCTCCAAACCCTTGATATCTTCGTATAACTTTATTTCATAACAACAACTTTATAATAATTATACAAGTGTGTTGTTATGATATGGATTCAAACTACACTTAAGAATATCTCTATCTAATGGGTAAAGAACATAATGTTTCTATGGACGATGAACTACTGCCTCACGAAACGATGATTGTTCAATTATCTTCTACCACCTCTCATGGTGTCCATTAAGATGGAACTGTATTTATATGTGATATATATTTTATTTATATTGTTTCAATTCATTTTTATTTTCCATTTATAATATACCATTATGGTTTCCATAATGGGTAAACACGATAATTTCATTAGAGATAGTGCGAACAACCACCACCTCAAAGTGATATGACTCGTTCATGCCACACAAGGAATTTATAAAGGATGGAAGTAATTAAATTATATATTATATTATAGTGGAATTATAATATACCAATTTATCATCATGTTTCATTACATTGAATATGAAATAGAAATTAATGTAGCGTTAATGCGTGCGTACAACTTACCGTCTCCATGAACAGTGCATTTCATTTCATATATCCAAATGTTATGTAATATTATAAATATTTATATAATAGATATATATGATATATATGATATTGAAATAATTAATATTATTCTGGATATAATGTAATTTTGACCCCATAGAAATTTTTTAATTATAACAAGTTCATTTTTTGACTCAAGTTCCGAACATCGACAAAATGTCCAATATGAACTCAAATAATTAACTAATTGTTAAAGAAAGGTAATAAGTAATATAAAAGTAATAATATAATTTTAAAAGTATATTAATCATGTATAAAATAACTTATGTTTATTATCCAATAAGAACAAGTAACAAATGAGTCATGTCGTACATGAGGTAAGGGGTTTCTTATCTCACTTTTAATTTCGTGAGATTTCCATTTTTCGGCACTTATTAATTGCATGTGATGTATTGTGTACTTCAATTTGATATAAATTATCAATATTATATTTATATTCATGGTATTCTATTCTTCATTTGGTGGTTATTAGATTTTTTTCTTAATAATCGATTGATTACAACGCGTTAAGGGGTTTTCATCTCACTTTTTATTCCTATGAGATTCATGCTATATTTTCCACTATTTCTTTTTGTGTTGTGTATTTACTGCCAATTATTGTATTATTTGGGTAATATAAGTTAATTTATGGGTATTTACATATTCATTTAATGATCCTTCTTTCACGGGATGTATGTCTCGTATGTTACCAAATCGGTGAGGGAACCATTCACCCTCCTCTTATTAAAAGACTTCTTTTTGTAATGTCTTTTAATTTACATATTCTTATATAGGGATATGTTCTTCTATATACTTATTGCTATAAATTGTATGTCCAAGTGATGAGATACCCTTATCTCTCTCATAAACTCATTATCTTAATTTTAAAGAGATGATGTTAGTCTGTCGAATTTCTGTAAGGGAACTTCTTATCCCAATTTAAATCCATTTGGTTAAACTTCTACTTGTTGATTATGTCATGATATAAATATGTTTCAATGGAATATGATTGTTTTAAACTGAATATCCAATCATATTGAGTGTATTTATATTTTTCACAAATAATTATGTAATTGAATTATCATTAATCTAAGGTTACCATTTTTATAAGTGATTTTGTCCCAAATTACATTCCATTGAGTCTTCATTGTTGTTATGTGCCAATTAACTTTTATATGGTGTATATATAGTAGTTTGACATATTATACCCTGAATCTATTTGTTCTAATGATATTATAATCTTTGATTAATGTTATTCCTCAATTATAAGAATTCAAGTGTCTCTCATTTGGTTAGGAACCCTATAAATAAAATATCACTTTAAATGTTTTAAAGATTTATTCTTCTAAATCTTTCTCAATAAGGTACATGTTTTATAAATGGTTTTATGGATTTATTTACATGTACATGAATGTTTTTAAATTAAAATTTCTTTAAAATGCTTCAATGTGGTATTAGACCATTTGATTCAAAAATATCCTTATTAAATGTTTTAAATGGTTTTGATAAAGCATTGATTATGTCAATATCTTGAAATGATATATTGTGAATGTAATGTGGAAATTTTATCTTTACATTATGATTGTTTTATGTGTTATTATTATGTTATGGTTATTGGGAATTATTTACATATACGGGTTGTTCTATGATAAATCTATGGTGGATTTATAATGTATCGGATTGCTCTTTATTTTATTTTAATATTATATGAGAATTCTTTCTAGACTAGGCTTTGAGACGACTTGCAGTTCTGAGACCCGGTGAACCTGGAACAAATGTTTGAATTTAATAAAATAATTAAATTACGCGCAGGTGTGGTTTTCCTGAAAAAGTGGAATAACTCTCGAATAGGTGCTTGGATCATAAATCTGAGGGCACCATTATGTTCAGAAAAGTTATTTTGCCTTAGGTGAGGCCTAACATCGGCTGGCGCAGGTCGGTGGTGATATCTAGTTTTTGGATGTAACCGTAATAAAATATTTAATAAAAATATTTTATTAAATATTATTGCAGTGGATATCTTTTATCTTTTTAAATAGAGATTTGAAAAGGGATCCAGGGTTATAGGCTTCATAAACCTGAAACCTTTGGAGGATCTGGAAGCTCTGGAGGAAACCCCCAATGCGGTGACGAAGTTCTTGATGAATTTCACCGGTGACGATGACATGGAGACTGGATCTTCACCAAAGAATGTCGTAAATCCAGGTAGGATGTTGATTTTGATTTCCTTTCCCCATTCTTGATTCCTACGATGAATGCGGACTAATCCATGAACAGATTAGCCTGCAGATCGATCGTATTTGCGGGATGGGATTTTGTAGGGATTTTGGGAAATATCTTCATCCTTGCAGTTTAATCTGTTGATTATACTTGGTTTTGATCTAATGGTGACAAACCTGGATCCTCACAAACAATGATCGAGGTTCATTTATCTTGTTAGTTTTGCGATTAATTTCCATGTTCTTCGTTGAGACTCCTTGTTCTTCCCCGCTCTTGATGTTCTTGGAGGAAATCGATCACTATAGAGGTGCAACTATGGTGGCGATGAACGATTCGGAGCGGATCGAGAGATATGGGTTTTTGGGAATTTTCATTTTGATGAATAAACACCTATTTAACAAGACAATTGAAGGTCTAAAACACCTGGATTCGGTGTTAGGATGATGAAACAAACCAACGTCTTGAGTTTCGCAGAAAACAGATGACAGAATCTAGATCTGGAAGATTGGCCGAGGAATAAGGAGGAAGACGACGGTTCTGGAAAGTCCCAACTACACGGCGTGTAGTATGGGATACACGGCGCATGTTCGTTGGCGGAATACCTAGCGTGTACTCCGGGAGTACACGGACATAGGTTGGGAACACGGCCAAGGACATAGCAGGTATACCCTTCCCCGTCCAGACCCGGCCAGATACATGGGATACCTCGTGTACTGGTACACAGGAAAGGCGACACAAAAAGAGACCGTGTACGAGCACATGGCCAGCGTACACGGAGCGAACCCCAGGTGCTCGGATACGGCGTGTAATCCTACTACACACCCTATAGTTACTTTTATACGACAAGACTAATAACACGGACCGTTTACATGGGAAGTACCTAGAGTCAAGGAACACAGTGTGTGATCCTTCTACACGTCGTGTAGTTGAGTTTTACACAGCTTGGATGGATGACACAGGTTGTTTACACGGGCAGTACCCAGGGTCAATAAACACAGCGTGTAACCATACTACACGTCGTGTAACCTGTTTTACATGGCTTGAGCCATTTGTCTTCAGTGAATTGGACTATCTTTCTTAGGGTCCGTACCCTTGGTCTTTCCCCTGAAGGTTTCTAGTATAATTTTCCTACATACAAGAGTATATTCCCTTCAGCAGGACTTCCTGAATAGATTTGTTGGAATATCCTCTATGAGACTTAGATTTGGATCCGCTATTCATTCCTGGAACCCTAAGTAGAGTTCTTGGTATCGACATGACCTAATTTACTTGGGCATCGATCCTCAGCTTAGCGGATTAGTTCAGACGGAGTTGTTGGAATCACCCCATGGCTATTGGTTGTGATCCTCATTTGAGCATCATATTTTCAAGTACTTGTGGAGTGTGTTCTCCCGAAACGAGTACATCATATCTCTCTCTTAAGACCTAGGAGTGTGTTCTCCCAGTTACGTGCATAGTGGAATCATCGAGCTGGATCTTAGTGGTGGTTTCGCGATGGTCGATCGTGTATGAGTATATCTGGATATTCTTGTTTTATGTTCTGTAAACATATACTGTGTAGAGATGACTATATCTTTCCATTTTGGTGTTTCCCTTATTGCATTCCTTTGTGGTTTCGGGGTGTCCTACTAGGTATTGTTATACTCCCCACTGCACGGGCTTTGCCCGCACGTGTCGTGTCTTGTGCAGACAAGCGAGCCTTTGACAGGATTCTTGGCGGACCAGGACCGGATGGTGCTCAGTGAGATCAGACAGACCGAGGTGTGTTCCTAAGACTATGGATTGCAGTCCCAGTACCTTTCTTTATAGGATGGACTTTATTACAGACTCTCTTTTGGTGGGCTTGTACTTTTGGTCCAGGTTTTTGCATTACTGTACTTTACTTTCATGTCGTACTCTACTAGTTGGGATTTTAGTGTATGCATGAATTTCCATTTTTATTAGTTTTTTCTTTTCAGCTTTGTGGTCTTGGAGATGTGTGTGCATGTGTATAGGTTTATAGGCAGTGCCTCCCATTTTAGTAGCATGCCTACTCGGTGCTAGTCATCAGCCCCTGGCCTATTGGAGTTGGGCTTGGGGAGTTGCGGCTCAGGCCCCACTGGGATGGGTAGTGACATAGTTAGCCTAAGATAGTTCTCCAATGCATTGGGTATAGTGACCTAGTTAAACGTTAATGTTTCTATTAAAAGATTTATGTAATATATTGTGATTGGTATTCCTACGTAACCCCCTATATAGTTGTAATAGAAACAATGTAAGTATGTTATATATGCCACATGTTACCTTTATGATTTATGATTTTTGTGTGTTATTCATAAATATTATGAATTTATGAGGTATGTTATGATTGAAAAGACTGGTTTTATTTATTTGTATTTATTGATGGGATAATGTATTCTTTCCTTATTTTGTAACCCTTACTAAGCTTTTTTTCTCATCCCATGTTTTTGAAATGTTTTTCATAGGATATAAAGTGGAATAGGGTCATGGATGGGATCAAGGAAAATTCATGCGGTCTAAAACATGGAACTAGACATGCTTCTTTTTAAGAGTTTTTATTTTATAAAAAATCGATACTGAGTAGTAGTGTCTACAAGTAATTGTCACGTTGATATGTAATAGTTATGGACTAATTCTAAAAAACACTAAACCTAAAAGATCCACAATTTGAATTAATCATTTAATTCATGATTATGTAATGTTTTAAGGCTAGGTTCTTACAGTTTATATTAGAGGTCGGTTTAGATAACTTTAGAGGTTTGATTTTTATTACAGCATAAGTGACATAACCATAATGGTTAGAATATTGGAAAGAATCATAGTATTTTTAGATAAATCATATGTGTTTAAGATAACATGAACAAGTATGTTTTTGTGTTTACCATCGTTATAAAAAATTATACGATGATTTTACTGATATACACACACTAAACTTTTTGGTTTTAGTCAGTGACTTGATCTAGTAGGCATAAAAGTAGCAATGGATGCGAAAAAAACTGTGATGGTTTTCTGAATAATCAACTGAATGAAATGGGAGATGAATTGAGAACTCTTGTGGTTATTCTCAACCAACTATCTGGATTAATGATCGACCACCTGAACCTTGGATATTTTTATAAGGCATAGCATATGAAAGAAACAAATTCCTATGTAAGTTCAGAAAATAATCATTAATGTAACTATATTCAAAAACCTATGTGTCAAGGATGTGGAAACCCCAATTACGAAAACGATTGAAAGGGACATGAAGATGTTATAGATGTGGTAATGAAGGTCATAAAGCAAGAACATTCCACAGAAAAAGGAAGCATCCAGTTGACTCCAAGAATGGGAATGAAGTTCTTTCTGAAGGATCAATTGAATGTTTTAAATGTGGTGTTCATGTTCACTATACAAAAATATTTCCTATGAAGACAGATTGGGAATGGGATCAACAGTATCATACAAATATTTTTTTTACCAATTCCTAGTGCCATTTTAATTGAAGATGAGGAAACAGAAAATGACCAATGAAATGTATAAATTATTTCATAGCTAATGTTTTGACATTATTGAATCTTTGGATCTGATTAATGAATTTGTTAATAGGAAGGAATTATTGTGGAATATGTTGGAAAATAATTGATAATGGATCATGAATAATTTTTAATGAGTAAAAATTCTATATATAAGGGATTCAAGAGTTATGGTACATTTTAGGATGATGAAATGATTAAAAGTATTAAGGATCTATTGATGATGAGATTACTTTGGAAAACATTTTCTAGTATGTGTTACCATGAAGTTTTATTTGTGAAAATTTTATTCAAGAAATATTTATCTTTTATTGTGTGTATATAATGGATAATCTTAGGGGTTCGTATGATCTTTTTTTTGATGCAATTATAGGTTATTTCATTATAAGATGAAAATGTGAGGTATGAGATAAATTTTTTTGTTAAAATATGTTGTGGTTATTTTTGAGGGATTTACCTCATTTTTGGGAATGTAATAAAACTATATAGTTTTTGAAAAAGGAAAACACATAGACCATGTGACAACCTGTCGCATCGGAAAAAGTTGTGGGAATCGAACCCACAACCTTAGTGCGATTTGGATTTATCACCTACCACTATACTACGTGAAGCCCATGGTTAGTATGACTAATTGTTTTTAGTTTAATTATTTTTTTGATCAATAATAAGTTGATTTGGGATATTATGTTTTATCAAATAAATATCCTTTGTATAGGAAATTTTTTTGGTTATTATGTGATAAATGTAATTTTGGAAGATGTTTTCTCTTTTGTAAACACTATATAATTAAGGGAAATAGAATAATATGGGATTTCATTTGTGGAGTAATGTATGAAATATTTTTTTTGGAAGAATCCATGTTTTTATTTTTGAAATAATGTGATTTTGGTTATTAATGGAAAATATTAACCTATCATAGAGAATATGTGATTTGGTTAATTACACTACAGTATGATACTTTAATACTAGTCGATGTTTTTGGAGACAGATGTTATGATTTATGATGGAAGAAAATGTGACTAAATCCTTCTGAGTATTGGGTTTCAATATTAGTTTAGATTACATTGAATAATTTTATGGACTGTTGATTATTGAATGGACTTTTTTGAACATTTGGTATTGTTAGACAAATTTTGGTGATTAAGAGTTGTTTTTCTTTTTGTAAAAGATTATACTATTGGGGGATTATCTGATCTTGTACTAACCATTTTGGTTTTGGTTAATGTCTAAAGACATGGGACATATATAGTTTATCTTTTTTGAATTATGTGATTTTCTAGAAGTTGATAATAGTGCATTTAATGTGAACATTTCATCTTAAATACTCATCTTTTAGAGAAAAGATGGTTTTTTGGTATAAATCTTGTAAAGGAAAAAAGTCTACATGAAAATTGAGTATGTTTCCTTATGTTCTTATTCATGCTCTTAAATAAATTCCTCATCTTTAAGAAATTTAACTTAAAATAAAAATGTTTTCTGTTTAATTTTCTTACTTGGTAATCAAAGACCAATTAACCCATCACAAGTTTGTGAATTTGTTATTGTTAACTTTCTCATAATCATGTTTTCTATCACTCTCCATTAGAACTAGATAGTTTGTTTTCTCCTCCATATGAATGTTTTCATGGAATCCTAGTATATGTTGTATCAAGTGACTTTTTTTATTCTTTATTTCATCTAATGTGATAGTTATATTGACTCTTTTTCTATGTAATACTTTTAATAAAGTTTCTGAGCCCAATTTTAAAATTGTGAGGATGCGATTCCCAAAAGGGGGGAAGGATGTAACATCCCAGGTAAATAAAGAATATGTAATTATCATATTTATTAATATTTTTGAATTAAATAATTATTTTACTTTAAAGGGGATTCTAGTTCTAATAGCGTACCCAACCCATAATAATGGGATTCATTAAAATCTTATATTGCACACAATATTGAGTTTTACCAAAAAAATAATATAATAATATTATTATTTTAAATGGTAGTTAATTCCTAGCCATTGTATTGGAGGAAATAAAAAGAAATAACAAAAATATGGTTATAAATGTTTTTTAAATGACTTTACATTTATCCAATAAATTTTAGAGGCTTAAAATAATGAAGAATCATATTTTAAGAATAGAAATACTCTAATATTCTTTTAATTGTCGTTTTACCGCCTTTTGAGGAAGAAACCTTTTTAAATATAGTTTTTGTAACTTTTATATGTTCTATTATAAAAAAATCTTCTTTAGAATTTGGACATGAAAATTTACTTTGGAAGAAATTTTTGTATTTTTTTGATAAAGTTCATTTTTTATGAATAATGAAAAATACAGTATTTTAATTCAAAATTTCCAATTAATATAATTTATTTATATGGTAGATTATCTTTTTAACTGATTTTAAATAGTAATTATATTATGTTTTTACCATTTAATCCAATTTTGGTCATTGAATGTAATTTTACTTTGAAATTGGACAAAAACAAGTGGCAATCTTTTGATAGATATTATTTTTTAAAAACACGCTTTTTGTTTTGACTGCTGGATTAATTTTAAATAAATTTCTACACTTTTTTGTATTGAATTTGGAAAAATGGATTCCATATTTGGAATCAGGAGGTCCAAATTGTTTTAATAGGCCACTTTTATTTGTAGACATTATTACTATTTACTTCGGTAAATATTTTAATTATCATGGATAAATGGTAAAAAAGGTAAATAAGGGTACAAAATAATATTATAATAATATAAAGTTACCCAAAAATGTGTCCTAATCCTATTGGTTGATACTTTCCGACCATGGGCATCTTTGGGTCGATTTTGGGACCCCATGGTGCCACTTAAGAGTGATAATGTCACTTTTTATCAATTAATTTAAAGTAAAGGAAAAAATAACATAGACCAATATCTTTTTGCAAAAAAAAATTTAACATGGGGTTATATAAGTTGTCCCTACAAATTTAATTATTCATTAGAAATATAATAAGAGTCTCTACACCATTTTATTTTATTTAATATTTTTAGACATCATAGAAATTAAATTATTTATGACACAATGATGAGGTAGTGTTTACCTCATTAATTAATGATTTAAATAAATAAGATTATAAAAATATAAACAATATCCAAAACCGATCCAATTATTATTTGAAGATTTTATTTCTAACATGAGTCATATTAACTTTGGCTTTAATTAGTTTTGGACCTTTTTAAACCGAATATGTGTTTATAATAAAATAATATTTTCAAACTTCTTTAAATAGCCCCTCCTCGCCCTTATAAAAATTTATCACCTCTAACCCATTACTCACACATATAAAGCCCTTTGGCTCGAAAAAACTCTCCCCAATTAATATATCTACATTTCTATACTAATCCTAGAATCATTTTCTTAGTCATAATTCACTTCAAGAAATCATTTTGATTCAATCCAAAGGGAGTTAACAGATTTAAAGGTAATGTATTCTCTTAATTTCTTTTATTTTATTTTACTTCTCCAACCACCTAAACTCTTATTATACATTTATTTTATAAAAACACTAGTATCCTCAATATTCTAGGTTGTTTTATGAGATGTATTTAGACTACACTTACACACACTTCCATCTAATGGGTAAATGACATACTGCTTCTATGGACAACAAACTACTGCCTCATAAAACAGTGATTGTTCAAATATCTTCTAACACCTCTCATTGAGGCCATTATGATGGAACTATATTTAAATGTGATATATATTATATTTATATTGTTTTTAGTTTTTTATTTTTCCATTTATATCTTACCTTTATGGTTTCCATAATAGGTAAATGCAATAATTTCATTTGAGGAAGTGCGGACTACCACCCCCTCAATGTGACATTTCTCATTCCATCCATACGTGGAATGTATAAAGGATAGAAATAATTAAATTATTTATGATATTATACTGGAATTATAATATACGTATTTATCATTATGTTTTCATTCCATTAAATATGAAATATAAATTAAATTATCATTTCTGCGTACGTACGGCTTACCATTTACATGAACGGTGCATTTCATTTATTATCTCCAAATGTTATGAACTATTATAAATACATATATACTGGATATATATGATATATATGATATCTAAATCATTAATATTATTTTGTAGATAATTGTATATTGACCCCATGGAAAATATGTAATTATAACTAGTTCATTTAGGACTCAAGTTCCGAACATCGACAAAATGTCCAATATGAACTCAAATAATTAACTTATTTATATAGAAAGGTAATAAGTGATATAAATAAAATAATAAAATTTAAAAATGTTCTTTTGAAAGTATAAATTAATTTATGTTTATGATTCAGGAAGAAAAAGGAACAAACGTGTCAATTCAGGCAAAAGGTAAGGGGTTTCTTATCTCACTTTTAATTCTGTGAGATTTCCATTGTTCGCCACTTATTTATTGCATGTTGTGAATTGTGTACGTAAATTTGATATATATTATCATGATTCTATTTATATTCATGGTATTTTTTGATTCATTTGGTGTTTACTATCTTTTGGTCTTATGACTCAATTGATTACATCATGGTAAGTGGTTTTCATCTCACTTTTTATTCACATGAGATTCATTATATATTTTCCACTATTTACTTGTGTGTGGTGTATCTACTACCAATGATTGTACTATTTGTTTAATATAATTCAATTTATGGGTATTTAAATCTTAATCTTATGATCCTTCATTCATGGGATGTATGTTTCTTATGTTTCCAAATAGGTAAGGGAACTATTCACCCTCCACATTTTAAAAGACTTATTTTTGTTATGTATTTCAATTTACATCTTATTATGTTGGTATATGTTCTTATATATCCTTATTGCTGTAAATTTAATGTCCAAGTGATGAGATACCCTTTTCTCTCTCATCAACTCATTATCTTAATTTTAAAGTGACGATGTTAGGCTGTCGAATTTCTATAAGGGAATTTCTTAACCCAATTTTAATTCATTGTGTTAAACTTATACTTGTTGATTATGTCATGATATGAATATTGGTGAATGACCTATTATTGTTTTACACTAAATATCCAATAATATTGAGTGTATTAATATTTTTCACACATAATTATGTAATTGATTTATACTTATTCTAAGGATACCGTTTTTATAAGTGATTTCACATAAATTTACATTCCATTGAGACTTCATTGTTGTTATGCACCAATTCACTTTTATTATATAGTGTATATACTTCTGATTGAAATTTTATATCATGAATCTTTTTATTCTCATGATATTTTAAGCATTGATTAATTTTATTCCTCAATTATTTGTATTCAAGCATCTCCCATTTTGTTAGTAACTCTTATCTAAAATATCATTTTAAATGTTTTAAAGATTTATTATTCTAAATCATTCTAAATATTTTACATGTTTTGAATATGTGTTTATAGATTTATTTACCTGGAGATGAATTTTTGGAACTTAAAATATCTTTCAAAATCATCAAAGTTGTATGGGACACTTTTATTGAATAATATCATTATTAAATGTTTTAAATGATTTTGAATATGGTTTTGATAATGCATTGATTATGTCAATATCTTGAAATAATATATTGTGATTTCAATGTGGAAATGTTATCTTTACTTTATTCTTGTTTTATGTTTTATGTTTATGTTATTGTTATTGGAAATTATTTATGTAAACGGGTGAATCCGTGATAAACCTAGGGCGGGTGGGCCCGAGATATCTATCCAATGCATTGGGTAACGTGACAGAGGTAAATATTACTATTTATCCTAATAGATTTAGGGAATATACTGTGATGGGTATTCCAACGTAACACCCTATGTAGTTATGATAGCTAAAATGATAGTATGTTATGTATGCCACAACAAACCTTTATGATTTATTATTTCTATGTGTTATTCATAAATCTTTTGTGTTCATGAGGTATTTTATGATTAAAAATAATGGTTTCATTTATTTGTATTTATTGATGGAATCATGTTTTCTTTATTTATTTTATAACCCTTACTCAGATTTTTTTCTCATCCCAAGTTTATTAAATGTTTTTCACAGGACATAAAGTGGAATAGGGTCATGGATGGGATCAAGGAAAAGTTATATAGTCTAAAACACGGAACAAGACATGTTTCTTTTTATTACTTTTTATATTATAAAAAATTTGATACAGAGTAGTAGTGTATACATGTAATTTTCAAGTAGATATGTAATATTTATGGAATAATGCTTTGAAAATCTAAACCAAAATGATAATCAATGTGAATTATTCATTTAATTCAAGATTATGTAATGTTTTAAGACCAGTTCATTAAAATTAATTCTCTCGAAGATCATGACACATCATTGTGTTTCCTGGGTGAATGGAGATGTTATAACAATGTGCATCATCCAACAGTTATTTCATTAACTCTATATATGATGGAACTCATAGTCATGTCCTAAATATCACAATTCTTTCTTAATTAACATTAAACTCTGATGATATCCATTTACTGATATATTCCACATTATCAAAAATTCCCACATCATTCATTAACCTTTTCAAAAGAGACGATTGAGTAATAATTTAAAAAAGTATTAAAGATGTTCCCTTCGTTATGATTCCCTTTCCCATCTTCAAAAAATATATGAAGATTAGATCCTTTTCAATTCTCATCAGTGATTGATTCATTGGGTCCATTCTACATAGAAATTTCACCACCTTATTCTATTTCCTAGGGTGGTAATGGATTGAGAAGTCATAGTCTTTGATCAGATCTAACCATCTTTATTGGTGAATGTTCATCTCTTTCTATGTGAATATAGGCATGATTCTTTTTTTATCTGTATATATTTCTCACTACACACCAATGATATAATGCCACATGATTTTTAATGAAAATAACACTACCACCAACTCTAGATCATGCATGGGATAGTTTTTCTCATGAATTTTAATATTCCTTAAGGCATAGGCAATGAATTTTTCTTTTTTACTCAAATTACATCAAAGGGAGACTTATAATATTTTCAGGTAGAACATTCCCTAAAACACCAACATTTGTTAAATCACTTATAGATGTTTTTCCCTAATGATTTAATATGATATCATATGGGGACTCAATTTTCATAGAAAACATATAATATATACTAATAATAGATGAATTTAAATACATTTCGACACAATATAATTTGAAGTAGTGGTTACATGTAATTAATTCATCATGATCAATCTTAGAATAGGACTTCCTATGCTCCCTTGATCATGGAGATTGCTAATGATCATCATGCTTCTCAGCCCTTTCATTACAGGATTGTCTTGGTTAATTCCCAACTTCTCTACATTTATAGAATATAATTGTGTAAGATGTGTTAGATGGAACATTGTTTCCATCTGTCACATTATCAATTAATTCATGGAAATTTGATATATTTTCCCATTCCTTTTCACAATTAAAACATATCCTAGTAACTTTGTGGAATTTCCCATGGTGCCTCTTTCCACACTTTATGCATGAAGGAAATTTGGTCTTATTCCCCTTATCAACTTTAACAAATGTAATTAAATGATATGTCATCTTCCACTTCCATGATTTCGATGGGAATTAAAAAAATTGTCAATAGGTATTCTTGATTTTTTATATATGGTTTTTCATAATCATGATAAGTCCTATTTGAGCTCCCATTTGATTAGGAATCTCATTGGGACATTAATTTTTTTTCCCTTTACATTAGTTGTTAGCCATATTCCTCATATTACCATCCATGGATAGAATAAAAGGAAAATTAGGAATGAGTGTCTTAAACATTTAAACACATAAAGGTGAATCCAATGACATTAAAGGGATAACTTATAAATTAAATTTATGTCCTTAACATATAAATTTCTAGGCATCAATATATTTTATACATGATCTATTTTCTAACATATATTCTTATGGCCCTTTATTCTCCCAAAATAATGGTTCATACTGTGATTATGAATTTATTGAAGCATATCACCCCATAGTGTCGAACCAAGATTGAAGCATGGCCAATTTTTGTGCACATGTTCCCATTTGAGTCTATCTCAAAGTATTAATTTAAGGTTTTTCCTCTAGATACATTTGTTCCAGAGCCACTTCTACTTGTTTGTATGCATATATGGATTTATTTTATTGATAAATCATTCAGTCTATACTCAAAAAAATTTGGGGATATTTTTATTATACCTAGACTTATCCCTAAGTACTTCACTTGGGTTTTCTAATACTAAACCCAAAAATAACTAAACTTGTCTTTTTATAACAACTATAACACCCCTTCTCTTTTTTATGTACATAAACATGAATTATTATGTAATCATTAACATAATACAACTCTGAGGATCAATATGTCTAGTTTCGTAGGAAATTATTATCGTTACATAACAATTTAAAACCAAAATACAACATCTTTATTTGAAAAAATATTTCACATAACAACAACATTCATTCATACATAGCTTTTAATGGGATAAAATGAGGACATACATAAGAGAAGGGTGACCAATAAAGACTAATTTGGGAATAAACAAGGCATATCATGAAAAATATAGTACATGTTAGGCAATAGGCATATCAATGGAGCACAATAGAAACATGAACAAAAATTCATGATATAACATTAATATAATAACATGGATGTAAAGACCAGGAATTTTCAAGGAATTTTTTTTCCTTAATTTCTTTAGAATTTTACGAGTCCGCAATTTCTGACGGCACATGATCCCGAGGCCTGGTGTGCCCAGAATCAATTTCTGAAGTATGGCTCGGGTACGTTCAGTGAACGAACAAGCGGGTTTTTCAATCTTTTGAACCGGTGCTCGGAATTGATATCTGAAGGCACCGATGAACTCGCAACGCCAGTAATTGCTTAAGGGGACCTTAAGCGCAGTTGCGTTTTCTTTCATGAGATGGTTAATTTTTTGGGGATTCGATAAGTCTTAAATAAATTGCAGTGTTACAATTTATTTTGTGTGGAAGTTAAATTCTCCATAGAGAAGTTGGAGGTGGGGCCACACCCCACCTAACTTCCCATGAGAGGGTATGACCAAGGGTTGTGGGGTCCACACGAAACCCCAACCCTTCACCTTCCCTTTAACTCCCACGAACTTTCCCCCATTTAAACCCATTGTTATTAATGTATAAACCCTCACTTTTTGAATTTTAAAATATCCCTTCACCTTCTTCTCTCTATAATTAATATGCCAACCTATGATAATTAATTAGTTTTTCATAGGCTCTTCTTAAAGATGGGAGAGATCTATTCTAAATATTTTCCTTAGAAAATATTGTGTGGGGAAACCTCTGTAGTATTGGAAAAACACCACTCTTCCCTCAACAAAGAATAACTCTGGCAAAGAACACTCCACGACACGAAGAACTCTCCATGCCCTGAAGGACGTGAAGAAATTTCTTCAAACTTCTTCTTCCTCCGCAGCAAGAGAGGATACATTGACATGGGGAACTTTCCAATGACCATCGTCATCATCACCTCTTACCTTGCGACGACATCAACGAACCGATGCCCTCTTCCCTTTTGCGATATCGTCAACGAACGAAGAATGACACGAGGTAGGGGTTAAATTCTTTTCTAGTGAATTTAAGATTGTGTTATGGAATATTTAAATTATTTTGGCCAATGTTATCGACGTAACGTGAGGAGATTGGACCGCACGACACGGCTGATTCCCCTCCCCGTTTCCTTGTTTATCAGCATTGGCTTTCAAAGTGAAGGAGGCACGGTGTCGTAGCACCGCGCGGGGACGAATAGAACCATGGACAGAGCGGGCCGTGGCGGTGGTGCGTGGCGTCGTCGCGCCACACTAGTGAAGTCGAAGGAACCACGACCGGAGCGGGCCGCGGAGGAGGTGGTGCGCGGCATAGTCGTGCCGCGCCAAATAACCCGAAGGAGGTCGCGGCCAGGGTGGGCCGTGGCGGAGGCACGCTGCGCCGTCTCACCGTGCAGGTCGCACAAGGGCCGCAACCTAAAGCCGCGACGGTTGCAGAGGAGGTGGACAGACTCGGCCAGCCACTGGCGCACCAGGAGGCGGGACTGGCAGGTCCCGCGGTAGCCACGCGCGGCCGGCCAATATGGCCGGCTGTTTCCTAGAAGTCTGGGGGTTCAAAACCCCCCCGGCCAGCTCAGCTAGGGCAGACCCCACAGGGGTCCGCCATTTCGGAAATCAGGGGGGCGGCGCCACCCCCCCCCCCCCCACCCCCACCTTCCGCGTCCGCCCGCGCCGACTGGGATGGGTCGCACAAGCCAGGCCAGGCCGTTCCCAATTGGGATGGACCCGGATTCGAGTCAGGTCGACCCAGTTCGGGCCGACCCAGAGGGTATTGGGCCGGGTCAGATCGGGCCCAAACCCCCCGTTTTCAGACAGATCTGTTCAAATTCCCATAACTTGGGATACAGACCTCGGATCGACGCACCGTCAGTTGAGATGTGATCCTTAGATCGAGACGGTCATTCGAGTATATTACACTCAAGTTTTCGGTGGACTATGGGTATGTCTGGGTTGGTTTGATCCCGAAACCAACCGGGCCCTTGGAACGGAAATGCTTATAACTTGAGCTCCAGATGTCCGATTGACGTGTCGTCGACTTTGTTGGATTCCCCTTGATGAGACTAAAATTTTGGCATACTTAACCTGAGGTTTGTACACATTTGGTGTAAGTCCAGGTTGGATTGTACCCAAAATCCAACCGGGCCCCTGGAACGGAAAGGCCAATAACATTCAGAACGGACGTCCGTTTGAAGAACCGTCAGCGGCATTGGTAATCACATTGAGAAATGATCCCTATGAGTATACCCTATGAGATTTCGGGGTACAGTTGTGATACGGTCGGGTTGGTTCATACACAAAACCAACCGGGCCCCCGGGACGAAAAGGCTAATAACACACAGACCGAGAATCTGATTGACGCGCCTTCTGTTGTGTTGAGTTTCCTATGACGTGGCAAACCTTTGGGGTACTTCTTCATGCATCCTTGTGATACTTAGAGTATCGACCAGTAGCTCATGGAGCAGACCCTCACATTGACGAGCTAGCAGAGTGCATAGACCTAGTAGCAGGCTGAGACTTGACGACTGCTGATCGATAGACTCAGAGTGATTCAGATAGCCTAGTGGGGTGTACTTGGTTGTAGCAGCAGACCCACGGGGGAGGAGAGCTTGGTTGTAGCGGCATACCCATGGTACTCGATAGAATGAGTACCTCTGTAGGCTATGAGGGGGTGCGCTTGGTTGTAGCGGTAGACCCATGGTGGGAAGCGCTTGGTTGTAGCAGAAGGCCCACAATACTCGACAGGTGGAGTACTTCAGCAGTCTAAGGTTAGTGAGTAGCACCTCGGAGTTGTGACAGGATCACTGTACTCGTCAGTGGAGGAGTTTTTCAGCAGTTGTGGTTTCGATATCAATAATGAAAATCCTGGTTTGAGATGAGTCAACGTCCTTTGTGATTTCCTCATGATTGAGATGGGTTACTTGATAACTTAGGTATATGTATGGGCATATGCCTAAGTAGTGGTTATCTGTTGATTTCATATATGTTTGATACCTATTGATTGAGATGGGTTACTTGATAACTTAGGTATAAGTATGGTCTTATACCTAAGCTAGGGTTATCTTTTTAGATCCTGCCTTGTGGTTACCCGTGTTGGATTTAGTGATACATTGAGGGTCTCGGGGTCCTTACTGAGTATCGTTATACTCACCCCTGCACGGGCTATGCTCGCACCTCGTTGTGTTGGATGCAAGCGACATACATCGCAGACGGATGCCGAGTGTTCGAGGATTGGACGGTATCCTGAGGTGGACTTCATGACGAGACGGTACTTGGAGGAGGTTGACGGGCGAGAGAATTGAGGAGGCTATCTGTACCTACCCTTCAGGTAGGATCCGTAGTGGACGATCCAGGAGCTGCGCTATCTGTACCTACCCTTCAGGTAGGATCCGAGGTGGAAGACCCAGGAGCTACTTCTAGTCTTCCAGCTGCTTGTCTTTTCTATTTTACTTTCATTCTATTATAGATGTACTTTTCAGTTGGGTTTTTATTCTACCCCATTTACTTTTTAGCACTTTATCTTGTACTCTGTTGTATTGTTTACTTTTATAAATGCAATGCCTTCCCTTTTTATTGGGATTTATGCCTTTGGTGCTAGTCGCCAGCCCCTGGCCTATGGAAGGCGGGCTTGGGGTAGTCACGACACGGGCCCCGAGGACGTGTCGTGAAAATAGAAATGTGGAAACAACATACAAAATGATATTATCATGATCCAAGTATCATTTAACAAGGATTATCATGCGTAAAACCTCATTGCACTTGAATTAGCATGAGTAAATCCCCATTTCACATGAATTAGTATTAGTAAACCCTCATTGAACTTGGATTTGCATGAGTAAACCCTCATTACACAGGAATTAGCATGATTAAACCCTTATTTCACATGAATTAGCATAAGTAATCCTTAATTATAGATGGATAATAATGATAATAATATTACACAATGAATTGTAGCACTATCAGGGCACACCCTTTAAAAACATTTCATTTCAAGCATAAGTGTGCCACATGGATCTTATAACAAGGATTCATTTAACATCATCAGTTGTTCCATGAAAAAGTAATGTGTAATGAATAAATTTATTTACCATTTAATATTTGTATGTGCGTAAATGTCAATATCCTTGATCATGAAATGGGTATGGTATTATATACAAAATGTTCTTGTCTTGAAAAATAGTGGTGCAATTTCGTCATCATAACAGTGTGACATGAAAAGTCATAAATTTTTTTGATGACATATAAAGGGGTATCTCATCATATGTACATGAAATAGACAGTAAGGGGATCATATAGATATATTTCCCAACACATGTAATCTAGAAATAGAAGGCGTAACATAATAAAGAATCTTGAAGAGAGAGGAGAAATGGAATAACTCTTACAAATTTTCAGAATAGTAATAGGTGTACATGGGATGGATTAATGAGAGGGAAAGAGGTATATATTTATTCAAACATAAGTATGTAAGAATGGGGGAGGTTATAAATCATACCCCAACATTTTTAGTTGAATAAAAATCGGTATAACAACCTAAATAAACTTGGACCAAAATTAGAAAGTATGAAATACCTTATGAAAATTATGCATGGTAATGGGTGCACAAAAGGGTTCATTATAAAAATTTATGAAAGTGAAATGGGATATCATAATTTATAAATCAAATTTGTATTATGTACGATATTTTATAACAAATACCAACATAGTAATAAAAGATATTTAAATACATAACATGAAAATAATGTTTTATAAAAGATGACAGTGGAAGATCCCTTACGTAATTTCTACATTGTAACAGAAGTATATAAAGGATCATAGGGGGGATTGATGGGACTGAAATTAAGCTAAAATAATATATAAATAAAATAGAAATTATGGGGATTATTTAAATTCATAACACAACCTATAAATATTAAATTGAAGTAGCATAATGTGAAATTGTAGTTTGAATGGAAATGTGAAGAGTGAAATCCCTTATGATATTTTGGCATAGTAACAACTTAGGTAAGGGTAAAAATGAGGGATGATAAATAATACATCCCTAAAATAAAATATAATAGAAAATAATGGAATTATTATAAATGAAACATATTCTATCCATTCGAAATTACAATAACTACTTTCATGTATGATGGTTGAATATGAAAGGAAGAGATGAATGTTAGGATCCCTTAATTGGAAGCCCAATCCCAAAGGCATGGGAGAGGTTTCTTGAGATCTTGGGGGTGTCTTTGGAGGACTCTAGAGATTATGTATCAGTGTTTTGTAGACATAAAAATGGTTTCAGTGAATATGAATGGGATTTTGGGTGGGTTTATATAGGAAATGAGAGGGAATTATTTATTATTTAGGTTTTGGATGCAAAACATTAAACTAATAAAAAAACAAACCAAACCATGGTTTTTTCCCATGGTTTCCCCAAACAGGGAGTAGTATACAATATTATATAAGTACAAGGGCCTAAATATTAATATATTAGGATTGGTTATGTGTAGGTGAGTTATACTCTTGAGGAAATCATTTTCATATGTTAATACATTTTATATGTCTTGGAGGGTACACCAAGGTATTATAAAATTTATAATTAAAAAAAATATAGAATATTTTAAATAAAAAATATATATTTTCTGAATAAACATTTTATAGTATTTTATTACATCATTAGTGGGTCATTATAATGTCATAAAACACATTATCTATTTATTCAGTATACAATTTTTATCCATAAATTCAATGTCTCAGAAACTTATAAAAAATTAACAATTGTATAATTTCGACATATTGATTCAAAAAAATATATTTTTTTTATCTAAATAATTTTCATAATATGTGACTTTTATCTTTTCAAATAAAAATTAATAATTACAAAAAATTGACTGGTTTAAAAATAATTGTTTTATCCTTAATAAAAATTAAATTAAACTACATAAAAATTATATTCTTGTTTATTATTCATAAAAGTATTTTGATAATATTATTTTGTTAAAATATTAGTTATTTAACAATATTATTAATTCATCAAAATAAATTATTTAATTAAAAATAAAATTTCTATTTCATCGTATATAAATACAATTCTTATCAAACTAAATACTGTATCTTGTATAGAGTAAAAATAGTAAATATAATTATCATTTATAATTAAAATGAGTGTTCTTATAACACTATTATAAGATTATTATTAATAAAAACATAGTTTAATAAAATAATTTAAATAATTTTTAAAAGTATCATTTTTCCCAAAAAGTCAACTAATCTAATTCATTATATTTTTAAGAAAAAACAATTCTAATAAAGGAATTGATGGCATAAGAAGTTTATTTATAAAATGAATTAAAAATAAAGTAACTAATAAACTATTACATATCCCCTTATAAAACTCTCATAAGACCTAAGGGTATGTTTAGAGATTGTGACATACTCTTGGGGCGGCTCAGATAACATTGCTTGGGTGGTACTCTCTGTTAACTTCCACTTCTCTTGTAGTTTATTCTGTTCATTCTTAACATCCTGAAACTTGACATGGGATTGAACCAGAGCTAAGCCCAGTGATGGTACATCCTTTCTGAACTCCATAAAATGTGGTTCATATGGCTTGAGTCTACTAGATGATATTATCCCCTCCTTTTTCTTTGTCGAAAAAATTATATTCCAAAACCATAAATTTATAATATTCATGTGATCACTATTCAGTAACTATATAATCAACTTTAATGAAAATTAACGTTCATTTAATCCCTATAAAAAAAAGAGTGCATGTGTTTTATATATCAATAAGACATTTTATTAAATAAAATAAAGTGTATTTTATTCATGAATGTTTGGGTCATAACACTATCCCCTGCATGTAGAGGTGTCCCAGTCTCTCTACTGATCTTTTCTCAAAGATCAGTAGGGAGTGGCCCGACCTAGTGAGTCGGTCAACAAACATCCATATGGTGTCATGTCCCCTAGACGTGTGTTGTAAATGCTTCATTATTTCCATTGATATCCCTCTTCACTTCAACTCTGGCACATCAACATGTTGGGTCAATCCCTCTTGAACCTTGTGTTCATCCTTCACATAATGGAATTTGAGGCACATAATAAAAAACTATGCCACTTCCTTCTATATCCCAGTCCAAGTTAACTAATGATTGAGGTACTGTTACATCCTTTCCACTCCAAGATGTACCACCAAGGGGTAATTATAGAACTCCCTCATGACCTCCTCCCACAACATCACTGGTACTAAAAATCTCTCTCTTAAAATAATGACATGCTCCCCACCTATCAAATATCAATCGGGGAATGCCTTGTCTACATATGAGCATGTAAAGTCTCATATTCTCTATCTTTGATATGTGGCTCCTTGACCCAATGTATGATTGGATTGGTGACAACCCGAAATTGTAGGTATGATTCTTCATATCCATTCACAAAGGATATCTATAACGTGTCCATGTACATTGATTCCTCAGTCAATAACTACATGCTAGATCCAATTTTGGGAGAATCCACCATTATGTTACCCTTTAAATAAGTATAAGATATCACAAAATCATAGTCTTGTAGGAACATAAACCATCATCTTTGTCTCAAGTTTAGATTAATCTGAGAGAAGATGTACTTGAGAATTTTGTGGTCGAGTATATGATAATACAATTAGCCAACATGTAGTGTCACCACATCTACAATGCGAAGACTACCACTAATAGATCAAGATCATGGATCACGTAGTTCTTACCATGCTTCCTCAACATGCACAAACTGTAGGAAATCATTGTGTTCCCTATGTATTAGGGAACAACAAAGAAAATCCAATGATGCATAATAGAAAACCATGTACCCAACAACCTCCTTCGGTAATATCAAGATTTGATTGCTCCCCAACCCCTGCTTCACCCTCGGAATGCACTACTATAAATTATCTGTCCACATGAAAGACTGTCCCTCTATGTCAAGGCCATTAAGGCTTCTTCTACTTGGAAAAATTTAGGTACAATATTCTGATAGTAACCATCCAATACTTGGAAACATCACACCTCGGTAATAGTCTTTGGAGGATCCTAATCAAGCACCACATCAATAATTTTCAGATCCACTACAATTGTAACCTCTGGAATGATGTGTCCCATAAATTGGACCCTCTCAAATCTTGAGGGGTTCATGATGTGACTGCCCAAATCCTGTCTCTGATTTTCTAGGGGATGATGACTCGCACCTCATAGGCATATTCGTTAATTGGGGGGAATTTTTCTATGTACCTATACAAACACACAAAAATCTCCATGCCCAAAAAACTAAAATGTAATAAGATAATAAGTAAAAATATTCACGCATGAACTAAGATTAAAACCATATAGTACGATAAGAATTTAATGTATAACTGGACCCAAATATAATCGCACTAAAATAATGTGTTGGTAAAAGGGAATTTAAATTTTCTTTAAATTCATCCACAGAAAACTCTACATGAAGGGAAAGGTTCTAGTCAGCTTTCTATAGCAGTAGGATCACACATCCACATTCTAGTATCTCCATGTATCACCCAGTCCTAGTCAACAACAGGCTCCATCAAAGTGTCAATCATCTTTAAAAGATACTAAATGTGTGGGAAAATCATGTGCATGGGTGAGGAAAACAATACATAGTAGGACACCCCCAAAAACAAAAAGTAAATATCACAAAGGAAACACCAATGTGAAGATATAGCCAATTAAACATAGTTATGTGTCTACGGCACATATAAGAAGAGCATACAAGTTTAATAATAAATTATTCCATGCCACAAAGTCTCATCCACTGCCACCTACACGGTTCTGCATGTAGAATTTTCATCCTAGGAGGTCTCAATCCATGATCTATCTGATAGAGGAACGTAGAATCGATCTAACAAAAGTAACAATAGAGACGAATAATCTTCATAAGTAACCTAGTTTTTATTATACATCCAGTTTTTCTAATACAAGGAGTCTCGATACATCACAACCAAACATCAACCACAAAAAAAACTACCAGAAGCAAGCTTGTGTGGTCTAGTGATGTAGAATGGAAAGAATATAATATCGATACAAAGGTAGGGGGTCTACCAATCCCGTGGATCAATGGGGGAATCCTGGACAAACAAGAAACATCATCCTAGAAATGGAGGTACCCACATAAATATTGTTCAAAATAGATATAGTATCCCTTTCTGTGGTAGTACAAAGGGATGTGGTGACTGACAATGCCTCTTGGTACAACACATGCTCCAACCCATTGAGTCAAATGTCATTGTAGGCATGAGACAACTCACATAAAAAACATGTAATTATCTATGATGGGAATGGATCCTTTCATCGAACCCTCATATTAAAAGACAAAGGGTACACTCTGAACCTCTATTGACTTCCCCTATGGGGAGAACAAGATACAACATCGAACCCCCATAGTAATAGACAAAGAGAACATGCCCTACAATTTCTGGTGCATCTAAAACCCCACTACACAATATCAAAATGATTTCCCCATGGGAAGGGTCCCAATTTCCTAGAAGGCTCATAAAATGGATGATATGATTGAATGTTATAGATATTTTACTGAAAAAGGGTCTTACTCAATCCATTGGATGACTTGACCAAGTCTATACGACCTAGTCTTGGCTAAAGTGGCCCAACCAAACCTTGTATTGTGCAAATCAGCTCGACCAGCTCGGGCCTGGCCCCATGGGCTTGATGGGTTCTAGTAGGGACTTATCGCCTTAGATCCGGCCCATGCACATGGTCCAGCCTTCACATCACACACTTCCCACTTGACATCTTTCCCCTAACCTACATGGATCATTCATGCTCAACACAGATGGACACTATTTCTTCTTGCCCCATAGACCCCAGAACCGTAGGCTCCTCCAACTGTGACTGATCTGTAAGAACCCAGATCTTCTTTTCAGTTATGTTTTTCCTTTATGGTTTTTTTATAAAAAGATGAGTTTTTGGAAATTTTTGGAGTGCACGCTGTGTGCTTTAAGGACACGTCATGTACCCGGTTTCCATGGGTGGCCGTGTGCTGGCCGTGTAACGGCCGAGTACATGGCCGTGTGTGGTGAACTAGAGATTTCCTAAAGTGGAGGCTGAAAAAGGAATGTACACATCGTGTAATTTTAAAATAGACATCATGTACTTTCTTTTTATTCATTTAATGGACCATGATCATGTCTAATAGACAGAACCCTTTTTCTCTTCATCCATCTCATTCCGGAGAGACCGTACAGTCATGGATCTTCACTGAGCCCCCGACTCGGTGTCCGTTCTCTGAATCAACCACCATTGATTAGGTTGGAATCACCACAGTGAGTTCCTCCTTCTTATAGATCTTCATCTCATAATTTCTCCTCTCTCAGGAGTTATCCTGGGTCGAATGTTTTAAGCTTATTTGTAGATCTATGGCGTTCAAGAGAGATTCAAGTCCTGAGGTTCACGTATATCGATCTCACAATGCTTAGGTAGGTGTTTTGTGCCTTTCTGTAGATAGTCTTTCTATTTTATGTGCAAAAATACCCAATACCCTAGAACAGGGTATTACAAGGTAGTGGTTTTAGCCCTATTATTAACTACTATTCCTTGTTTATTTGTATAGAGGTTAATTATTATGAATAGGGTTAACTTTGCCATGTTATGGATGTTTTTCCAATTTTTTCTTATTTTTGATCATTTTGTCTAGCTTTTCCTGTTAGGATGCTACATTGATCCCATAACTAGTATTCTTAGGATGGAGTGATTATTATCTGACATGCTATGATATGGTGTAGATTGTTTATCCATGCAGTTCATGAGGTTTATTTTTGGCTACCACATATCGTATGTGAACGAATAACTTACACAGGGCCTTGAGAACCTGGTGCAGTAGACCATAGGGTGAATATATGTTGATGGCTTCTCTAGAGTGTTTGTTTACTATTACATTGAGGGAACGTAGGTGGTATGGACTTTGTGCTCCCTTAGAGTTCTTATAGTTTCCTCGATATGGGTCATAGGGGGAATTGTGCGTTGAGTTCTTCCTCAGAGTGCCAATAAGTTACTGATATGAGACCACTAGGGGAATTAACAGTGAGTGCTTTCTCAGAGTGTCTTTTCTAAAGATGAACCAGAGGGGTTAGACTGTGTATACTTCCTAGAGGGTTTCTTGTGTTTGTTTGGTTAAACCGGAGGAGTTAGGTTGTGAGTACTTCTTAGAGGGTAACCAGCTTTTAATTAGATACTTGATATATGAAAATGAATGCAATTGAATTTGTAGGATTATTACTACGTGTTCTTCCTTCCTTACTTCTTCATTTTGTTTATAGAATTCCATATATATTCATGGATTATTAAGCACATATCATTGGGTGGTTTCCTACTAGGATTAGTCTCACACCATGTTTGGGTCATGCTTTTGGCCCCGAACAGATTGTATTGCTACAGGTATATATTAGGGAAAGCACGCTTCTACTTCATGTACATGATTTATATGGAGATGGGGAGCATGGGACAAAGCTAAAGATTACGATTCTGGGGAGATGTTTACTTCTATTCTTTGGTACTTTGGTTTAGTATTGTATTCCTACATTGCGATTTGTTTGGATTATTTTCTAGACATATTTTTCATGCATCATTTATATATGTGTTCTCTAGATGTTTATTTCTCTAGTATTCCATTGTTTATGTATTGCATGCTTTTATTACTTCTGCTATTGTTCTCTATTTTACTTTGGATGTGTTACTCTGCCAATGAGGTCATAGTTTCCCCACTATCACACCCAAGGCCCTTGCTGGAAGTCAGTAGCCTCTAGCGTTTGGGGAAATGTGCTTGAGGCCACGTGACCAACTAGGTTCTAGGCGCCTCTGGGCATCTTCCTAAACTGGGGTGTTACAATGTGGTATCAGAGGTATTCTCTTCTTCGTGAATTATTGTTTGGAGCCTATAACTAGTGATAGGAAGGAAATATGTACTTGGTACTAAGTTGTGCCCGGGATTGGCTAACCCTTGTACATGGAAAAACCAATTTACCATATTATTGAAATTTTTCTGATTCTTCAATTTTTACAGTTGATTTAATTCACCATTAGGTGATTAACATGTTTTTTGTTTTTATTATTGATATTATTAAGGTTCTATTCTGTTGCAACTCGATGAGATGAGGGTATTCTATCTCATGCATCATATAGGCACTTGTTAGAAATCACATGTCATTCATTCTTTCCATGCCATTTAGGGTGAATTAGTGATTTCATGTTGTTGTGATATATGTGGTGTATGATATGAATGTTGTTGTGATAGATACCTTGATATAATACCTGTTTTTTTATAAGGTATTGGTTTGTATAAGGTTTTGTTTGAATTGATGGAAAACATTGGATCTTGAGTTGTTATAGGCCCTCATAGATCAGAAATTGGTAGATCACTGTATTGTTATTCTATGTGTATGACATGTATAAGATTCCGAGCTTTGATTCGCATGAATTATGGGCCCTTAAAGATAAGAATTTGGAACTTTAATGTTCATTTCAGTGTTTTTATGGGTTCCGATGTAGTTTTTGAGGCTTACTATCCAGAGAAACCCAGAATACATGGGGTGCAATGATAAATACAGGCCATGTGTCCTTCTGTTGGGGAAGAAACTATTTTTTGAGTACACACCGTATACTATATATACACATTGTATAGTCTCTAATTGTTTCACTGGCTATGTGGGTAGAGACACGAGGTTGGGAAATCTTTGGTGGAACATGTTGTGTACCATTGTACATGACGTGTTGTGTAGACTATGTGTCCACCCCTGTGAATAAAGAAACAAATGGATAAAACATATGTTATACAATTCATGTCAACATTGAACATTCCGTGTAGTATAGACATAGTATCCTTCCATGTAACGAACAACACAAGGTGGTGGAATTATTCTAGTACACCTTGTGTCCATCTGAAACACATCATGTAGAGTGAGCTGATTAACCAACCATGTGACAAACAACACAGGTCAGTGATTTTGGTCTAGTACATGTCGTGTATGGCACTAACACGTCGTGTACTCTTGTTTTAAGATAACTGTGTGGTTTAGTCATGTAGAATAACTCTAAAAGAGGAAAAGGATTCAAGTACACGTCGTGTGGTAGGACAACACATTGTGCATATGGGGTGTTATATGTCCTGGGTTGACATAAGTACATGCCCATGTGAAGGATTAAGGGAACACATCATGTAGGCATCATACACACCATGTATCCATGTTTTGAAAAACTAAATTGAATTCCTTCTTTCTCTTGTTTTCTTTGAACACTTTTAAGATTCAGTCCCAGTTTATATTGATCTAAGGTGTGTGCTTGACCTTGCAGAGTCATTCCACAGAGACGTCCTCTGGTTGCCCCCAGTTATAGGGTAGTGACCAGACACCAAATATGGCTGATCAGGCACTACTAGTAGATCCTCCAGTTGTGCCAGTCTTGGCACCAATCGTCATTCCAGACAAAGGTGTTGATGCATATTTTCGCGAGGGATTTATGTGGTTCATGTAGTCCTTATGAGGAGTACCTCATCCTACCCCATCTATGTCAGAGGTGACGTGAGTTGTCCAGCAACAGCATCCTCCCAACTTCACATGGGAATGATGACCTCAGGCTATAGATTCATGGTTAGAATCCATGATTTCTATATTCGATCATCTAGAGACACCTCCAGAGAAGAGGGTGAAGCCTTCAATGTATATGCTTTGGGACTCAACAAGAGATGGTGGGATGTGATTTCACAGGCAGTATTCCATCTTGATATGGTATGGGACAAGTTTCAACGTACCTTTTATGACTACTTATAACTAGATACACTGAGTTATGATCGATCCCAATTGTCCAAGAGTCTAGACTAGGGTGCCCTTTCTGTTATGGAGTATTCTTCTCGCTTCATGGAGTTGCAACACTTTACGCCTATTACTGGTGGTGATGAGTTATTTCTAACAAGGATGTTTGAGTATGTTCTCAGTCACAACATCTGATCATAGGAGAACATCTTCATGTTGACTCCCATCAATTCTCTAGTCCACTAGGCGCTAATCACAGAGCACAATATAATGTATTCTGGGGTGGTGATCCAGGGCGGTTCGACATCGGGAGTTTATCCCTCCTATTGACAGTAAGAGGTTCCATAAAGAGTCTATGTGTAGAGATCATAGTAGGTGGGATACTTATTCTGGTGGCTAGGCGGTGTGATACCAGTGGAGGAAAATAGGGTATACGAGGCCTCATTTCCCAGGAGACCTAGTGGAGTCCTGATCATGCGACAAGATGGGTCATCTTTAGCGCTTCTTTCAGATCTTCTCACCAGCAGCTAGTGATAGGGGTTTTTCTATGACTATGCGTTTAGGAACAACACCACCAGTTTCTCATCAGGCAGGGAACTTGAGTTCTTCCAGCTATTCAGGATGAGGTGGAGGTCACAGTCGTGGTAGCATGTCACTATGATTTCAGTGACAACAAGGTGGATCAACTCAGAGTGGTCGGGCAGGGTCCTAGGGCTACTGTATAGGTCAAACATTTTCAGTGTAGTAGACCTAGCAGATTCAAGATCCCAAACCCTCTACAGTTTGAGGTACAATCCTAATTGCCTCAGTTTTAGCTTCTTCTCTTTTCGATAGAGGGACATCCCATAGCTTTATATTTACGGGTGTTGTGTAGATCATTGGGATCTGTATCATTTCTTTTGTTGATATCTTGATGTTAGACAATATTTTTGGAACTATAACGGCTAATGTGTGTCAATGCAAGGAGTTACCTCTTGATATGGGTGGGTGTCACTTCTTCTGGGACCTCTATGTCATGGATATGCAGGGCTATAATGTATTTCTCAGAATGGAATGGATGGGTCCCTTTCAGTCTGTTGTTGATTTCTATCATCGTAGGGTGAGTTTCACATCACCAGAGGGAATATATTTTAGTTATAAGGGAGAATGGGATGTTTAGGTGAGCAGAGAAGGTCCCAAGTAATATGGGTAGGGAGTAGCTATAGCCTAGATAGCTAGTATATATTTGGATGACTAGGGTACTTCACAGATGAACATTTCTCCAGTGCTAGATCATTTCAGAGATGTATTTGTAAATTAATTTTTAGGTTTTTATCTAGAGCCTTAGGTAGACTTTTCTATTGAGCTCGTGCCATAAGAGGCACCACTATCTATTCCTCCATATAGGATGGCTACAACAGTGTTGTAGGATATGAAGAAGTAGTTGGAGGAGTTTCAGGAAAGTGGATTCATCTGACCCAGTACTTATCCTTTGGGTTCACTTGTCTTGTCTGTAAAAAATGAAGATAATATTCTTAGGTGGTGTGAGTATTATCAGAAGTTGAACCCATTGGAAGTCATGAACCGATATCCCTTACCAAGGATTGACGATATCTTTGATCAGCTTCGAGTATCCCGGGTGTTCTCGATGATCTATTTCAGGTCCGATTATCATCATTTTCACATTAGACCATCTGATATACCTCTTACAGCCTTTTGGACTAGGTATGATCTATACGAGTATGTTTTTATGCCATTCGGTCTCATGAAAGCGCCTGAAATTATCATGGAACTGATGAACTGAGTGTTCCATCCATACTTAGATTATTTCGTTGTAGTCTTCATCGATGATATCATGGTGTACTCTCACACTCGAAACAACCATTCTACCCAACTTGAGAACATTTATAGTACACTTAGAGACCATCAGTTATATGATAATATCATAAAATTCCACTTATTGATGGACAAGATTCACTACGTGGGTCATGTTATCTTAGAGACAAGAGTATCAGTAGACCCAAAGAATGTGAGAGCAGTAGTTTCAGGGGATAAATGGAAGAACTTTTTTGAGGTACGAAGTTTTCTAGGACTATCTAGTTACTACAGATGTTTCATTCATGAAATTTCATGCTTAGCAGCACCACTGACAAGTCTGACTAAGAGGGGGGCAATGAACTTGTGGTTTGATTCTTGTGAGTCATCCTTTCAGGAGCTGAAATAGTGGTTGAATTCAGCAAAGATACTAGTTTTTACAGATCATGGAAAGAGATATACTTTTTACTGTGATGCCTCAGGTACCGGGATGGGAGATGTGCTTATGTAGGGTGAAGGAGTCGTTCCACATGAGTCTCGTTAGTTGAGTCCACAAGAGAGGAATTACATGATGCACGATCTCGAGTTCGCTATAGTTGTTCACACTTTAATTTGTTCAAGACACTACCTATTGGGAGATCATTTTGTGGTATTCACCAACCACAAAAGTCTCATGTATATCTTCACTCAGCGTCACCTGAATTTGAGATAGTGAAGGTGAGTTGAGAAGCTTCAGTCTTTTGAATTTGACTTGCCTACACGTCTGGGAATGGAAATGCAGTGGCTGATGTGTTGAGCCGAAGAACTTAGAAACAGGCAGTTCATGAGGTCAATAGTGAGTGGTAGCTTATGGCTTTATTCTCTGAAATGCATTTGGAGGTTCAAGACAGACAGTGGCATATGTTTCTATCTTTTGTTGCTATTACCTCCACTATTCTTGATCGAGTGCGAATGACGAATCTATTAGTTTTAGAAGGCCTAGTCTTATGGGTGAGTGTGTCGGGAGAGGACCCTATTCCTTGATGGACAGTAGGCAAGAATGAGATCTTGTGTTTTCATGGACATGTGTGGGTGCCAAGAGAAAGACGTGAGGAGATGACGAGAGACTTTTATTCCTCAATTTGGGAAGATCATCCTACTGTCACTAAGATGTACCGAGATCTATACCGTCAGTATTGGTGGCCAGGTGTGAAGAGCGATGTTTCTAGTTTTGTCATGAGGTGTTCCACCAGTTAGTATGTGAAGGCGAAGCATCAACAACCAGTAGGGATTTTTCTGAAATTACATATTCCCAAGAGGAAATGGAATGATGTCACGATGGATTTAGTGACAGGTTTTCCGAGGTCTCCTCGAGGGAATGATGCAGTTTGGGTTGTCATTGATAGATTCATGGAGGTTTCTCACTTCTAGCTGATCAAGGAGACCTTCAGTGTTCAAGAGATATAATGGTTGTACATCCGAGATATTATACGTATACATGGGGTTCCACACACCATTGTTTTAGATAGGGACACATGATTTACTTATCAGGACTGGCAGGGACTTCAGAGCGCTTGGGTACATAGTACGTTTCAGTACAACATACCATCCCTAGACAGATAGCCAGTCTGAGTGTACGATTCAGGTGCTTGAGGTCATGCTTCAAGCATGCATCCTAAATTTTAGAAGTTCTTGAGAGAATCATATACCTATTTTATATTTTTCCTACAATAATTATTTTCAAGCAACTATTAAGATGAAACCATTAAAGGATTTCTTCAGTAAACCATGTTGATCAACCTTATATTGGTCGGAGGCAGGAGAGGCAGCTATGCTGGGACCTTATCTTTTCCAGGAGACCACAAATCAGATAAAGTAGATTTGGAAGAGGATGGCTACTACATAGTCAAGACATAAATCTTATGTTGATCGATAAAGATGACCTCTGGAGTTTGAGGTTGGAGATTAGGTTTTCCTGTGTGTCACACAGATGTTGGGACATAGGAGGATTAGGAAATAGGGTAGGCTTTCACCAAGATACGTCAGAACATTTGAGGTTTTGGGGAGATTCAGGAGAGTTCCTTATTGGCTGTAGTTACCTCAGAGGTACTTGGATATGAATGATGTCTTCTACGTTTCTCATATTCGACGTTACTTCTCAAACCCATCTCATGTTTTCCAACTTGAGGAGGTTTAGCTCGAGGTGTACGCCTCATTTGAGGAGTGTCCTATATAGATTATTGATCGAAATGCATAGGTTCTTCATGGCTGGTCTGTTCCTTTGGTATGAGTGATATGGCAGCACAAGAGAGTAAAAGACGAGACCTAGGAGAGGGAGGCCGATGTACGATAGCAGTGGTCAGATCTTTTTGAGGATTAATTTAATACGTTGCCTTACTAGGGAAATTTGGGGACAAATTTTATTAAGGGTGGATTTTTGTAAGAACCTTAATCTTCTTTTTTAGGTATGTTTTTCCTTTCGGGTTGTTTTTTAGAAAAATAGGAGTTTTGGAAATTTTAGGAGTACACGCCATGTACTTTATATACATGTCGTGTACCTAGTTTCCACGGGTGACTGTGGACTAGCCATGTAACAGGTGAGTACATGGTCATGTGTGGTGACCTGGAGACTACCTAAAGCGGAGGCCGGAAAAGGCAAGTACATTCTGTGTACTTTTAAAATACACACCGTATACTTTATTTTTTTTATTAAATGGACCGAGGTCACATCTAATCTACAAAACCCTTTTTCTCTTTATTTGTCTCATCTAGGAGCGACCGTACGATCTCAGATATTTTCCGAGCCCATGACATGTCGTCCATTCTCCGAATCGACCGCCGTCAATTGTGTTGGATTCTCTATTGTAAGATCTCACTTTTCTTGAACTTCATCATTGAATTTCTCCTCTCTCATAAGTTATCCTTGGTCGAACGTTTTATGTTTTTTTGTTGATCTACTGAATTCTTGGTAATTTCATGTCCTGAGGTTCATGTATATCAATCTGACGATGCCAAGGTAGGTGGTTTGTGCCTTTCCGTAGATAGTCTGTAAATTTTATTTGTAAAAATGCTCAATACCCATGAACGAGGTATTGTGTGGTTATGGTTTTATCCATGTTATTACATGTTATTCCTTGTTTGTTTGGATAGAGGTTAATTTTTTAGAATAGGGTTAACTTTTCCATGCTATGGATGTTTTCCCCATGTTTTCCTTTTTTTTGACCATTTGGTCTAGCCTTGACTGTTAAGCTACTGCTTTGATTCCCATGCCCAGTATTGTTAGGATGGAGTGATTATTATCAAACATGCTTTGATATGTTTTTGATTTTTTATCCATGTATTTATTGAGGTTTACTGTGGTTTCCATATATCATTTGTGCATGACTGACTTACATTGGTCCGTGAGAACCTGGTGTAGTAGAATATAGGGAGAATGGATGTTTAGGGCTTTTCTAGAGTGTTTCTTTACAGTTACATTGCCAAACCATATGAGGGATATACTTTGGGCTCCCTCCGAGTGTCTGTAGCTTCCTCAATACGGGCCACATGGGGAATTGGATGTGGAGTGCTTCCTTGGAGCACCTATTAGTTACCGATACAAGACCACAAGGGGGAATTGATTGTGAGTGCTTCCTCAGAGTGTCTTTGATAAAGATAAACCAGAGGGGTTAGATTGTGTGTACATCCCAAGGTGTTTCTTGTGTTTGTTAGGTTGAACCAGAGGGGTTAGGTTGTGAGTACATCATAGATGGTTACCTGATTTTTATTAGCTACTACCTTGATATATGAAAATGAATGAAATTGAAATTGTAGGATTGTTACTATGTGTACTTCCTTGATTACTGCTTCATTTTTTTTATTGCCTACCATATATATTCCATGACTAGTAGGCACAGATCATTCTGTGGTTTCCTACTGGGATAAGTGTCACACCCTGTTTGGGTCATGCTTTTGGGCCAAAACATGTTATATTTATGCAGGTGTGGATAAGGGAAAGCGCCCTTCAACTTCAGGTACATGATTGTTATGGACTTGGGGAGCATGGGACTAAGCTGAGGCATGTGATTCTATGGACCTGTTTACTACTTCTCTATTGTACTTTGGTTTAGTTCTTTATTCCAGCATTGTGATTTGTTTGTATTCTTTCCTAGACACATGTATCATGCATCATTTATATATGTGTGCTTGAGTTGTTTATTTCTTGAGTCTTCTGTAGTTTAATTATTTCATGCTTTTACTGCTTCTACTACTGTTGTCTATTTTACATCCGATGGGTTACCCTTCCAATTAGGGCATAGATTCCCCACTATCACACCCAATTCCCTCACTGCTAGTTGGTAGCCTATGGCATTCAGGGAAATTCGCATGAGGCCATGTGACCAACCGGGTAAGGGGAACCTCTAGGTGGATTCTAGAATCGGGACATTACATGATTCATGATTCAAGGGGATTCCACTGCTATAGTGTGTCACCTCTTACACACGGTCTCCATTTCGTTCCACTACTAGGGTTAGGGTCCCCTTCCCTAGGACAAACGGTTCTGCTCTGATGCTACATTATTCCAAACAGAGTCACACCTTCAATTCTTTGATCACATTATTCATCACCCTGTGCTCGTATCTGTGTCACGATTCATCCTAATGATGAATAACTTGAATAAAAATATCCCATGAATGGTATAGATCTGTCATTCTTCATCATCGTTACACCCCTGGTAGGTCGTCTCATCATTGGATCCTTGATTTTAGATCATTTCACCAAGAAATAGAGGCATGCCATTCACCCATTCATAGACCACAAATAATGAAAAGAACACAAAGAATGCGATGAACATCGGAAAATAAAGGCACATTGAACAACTCATGGATAAAATAATGTATATTGTTATTCTGGCCTCGGTCTATTCATTATGTATGATCGTGAAATCATAAAAATCATT
This sequence comes from Viscum album, assembly GCA_963277665.1. Taxonomy (NCBI): domain Eukaryota; kingdom Viridiplantae; phylum Streptophyta; class Magnoliopsida; order Santalales; family Viscaceae; genus Viscum; species Viscum album. Next base: position 1,353,160,051 of record OY728140.1, on the reverse strand, counting down.
CATCAAATCAACCTCATTGTTATGCCCATCCCGAAAGAATGATTGATCCATGGGTCAACCAATTCATTGGTTGATCTATTGTTTTAATTGATTTTCAAGAATATGGAAGAGAATAATATTAACCAAAACACCCTAACTTGATTCTATTGGATTAGTGATAACGAATCGTATGCACATTGTTTTCATGGTTAAGATCCTTCGAATCCAAGGTTCATTGCTCTGGATTTGCAAATCAATTGACATTTGTTGGGGAGAGCTATATCTCCATGATTTAAAAGATTTCTAAGGTTATGTAATAACCCCAAATTCTTGAAAATAGTAAATATTAAAATAAAAACAATACTACATTAGAAATAATTTTTATTAAATTATTTAATAATGTTTACATCCAAAAAATATCATTCCCAACTATCTCGTGCCATCCGATTTTTGGTCTCACCTATGGAAAACCACCTATATGAACTCCAAAGTTGTCTTAGAATGCCAATCCGAGTTTCTGTTTATGATAACTAGGATTTTAATATAAAATAATTTTATTTAATTATTTTATTTACGGTTATTCCCCATGTTTCTTTCTCTATAGATGACTCTTACTGAACAGTGTTAGATTGTAACTAGTGTAAAGCCGTTGTACATTGTTCAGTGGTTCTGAAAATTTTCTAATCTGGGAAACTACGTAAAAGTTATTTTACTTTTTTGAAAAATTCACACATGTGTGATATAAAAAATGTAATATTTTTCGGTGAATTGTTCCAGGCACACCAGGCCTCAGAATCACATGTTTTCTCAGTGCCTGGTCTCGGAATGTTCACAAATAATTTCTAAAAATAAAATCCAGAAATCCAAAACATGGGCTAATCAACAAAATGATTAGGGTACTAAGAACAAATTTGAGCCTCTTCCTCCCATGTTCAATCATATATATTTTCTTTCCATCCTAAAATGCACGCTAGAGGAATCAACCCCAAATGAATGGTCCCCGATTGTCGGATCCTTGATCTCCACCAATAACTTATCAAATGTCACCACATCATCAAGTTCCTTCTCACCCCATAAATGATGTGTGATGGATCATGCATATGTCTCCTCAAATGAGACACGTAGAAGATGTTGTTTCCCTAGTCCAACTACGGGGGTATAGCCAGGAGGTATGCCATATCGCCAATAGTGTCCCCTCACTCTAGAGGGAATGTGTTTCAATTGGGATCTCTTGGTGGAAGTGTCAAGGCCTTGCAGATTCATTCTTGGTATGGATTTTTTATCTAAATTTCATCACTAGATTAATTGTTTTAGGATGAGAGTGTGGTGCGTCTTTGGAGATGGGACCTGGTTTTCCTCTATTGGTAAAAAGGAAAAACATGAAGACCATGATGGAATTACTCATAAGTGGGTGTAGCTGATTAGTCACAAGTTGGCTAGCCTCACCCACTATATGGTGGATGATAAGAGTCCAAAGATTCTTGTAGTGATTATAGAGTAAGAGGATGGGTTTCTTGAGAATGTTAATGGTTTACCTCTCCACCAGGATGTAGATTTTGGCATTGATCTGTACCTTGGGATGACACAGATATCTACAAATGTAAATCTGATGGCTCCCATAGAGCTTCATGATTTGAGGGTACATCTAGAGGACTTGAAGAGGATGGGTATCAAGGGAACCATTATTTCACCCTGTGAATCCCAAGTTTTTTTTCAAGAAGGTAGATGGGAGAATGAGACTATGTGTGGACATGTGGTGCTAGAAACAAGTGACCTTGAAGAATAAGTATCCACTACCAAGGATTTATGACCTATTTGTTCAGATTAAGGGTCATAGGTGGTTCTTAAAGATAGATCTCAGATCTTTCCATCGCCATATTTGTGTACTAGATGAGGTTGTACAGAAGACAACCTTCAGATGTCAGTACAACCTCTATGAGTACATAGTGATGCAGTTTTAGCATGAAAAGTGGTCTGATTGAGTTCATGGGACACATCAGTAGAATCATACAGCCTTACATAGATTGGTTCATCATGGTCTTTATTGATGACATCATAGTATACTCAGCGTCTGAGGAGGATCACATGATACACATGAGGATGTTCCTAGTAAATCTTTAAGAGATTCAGATTTGTGGGAAGCTTTCGATGTTTCAGTTCTGGATTCGGGATTCCCATTTCAGGGACAGTCATTTCAGAGGCTCTATTTTTACTAGATCTGATGAAGTTTGAAGCAGAAAATACTTGGGGCCACACAAGGGTGTTACCATGGTGCAGAGTTTTCTAGGTTGGGTTGCGTACTGTCAAATGTTAGTACCCAAATTTTAATCGGAAATTCGGTTCCACCCAAAAAAACTAAGAGTATATAAGATTGGTTTTGGGAAATAGTGTTAAATATTTGGAGTTCTTCTTTTAAACAAGGGACTCCTGGGTTGGTGTAGTAGTCGGCGTATCCATACACTAGGACTCTATGTTCATATGTTTGACTCAGTACATGAAAACATTATTTTTAGGGAAAATAAATGGTACATGCATCATATACAATTTTGAGTGTGTTCTCTTGTCCTTCATGAGTCAAATCACATATAATATTATATTGACAGTGGAACATATTGATTTATTTTAGGATGCCTTCAAATGGACAACCAGTCAGGAATTTGATTTGTTTTCATGAAGAAGATCTTCTTAGCGATGCGTGTGTGTGTACGGGTACCTAGGAAAAAGCCTCCCATTTGTTGGATATGCCTACTCAGTGCTAGTTGATATCCCCTATCCTATTATAGGTGTGATTGGGGTAGTCATGACATGGGCACCTCTAGGAGGTGTCTTGGCAGAGATGTATCAGAGGGAAGTTTTGATCCTCTAACTTGGGGGTTATGGGCCCACATGTTGTTGGATCAAAAACTCCATATCCTAGAACTATTTCAAGACTTGTACTTGAGTGTCCCATGCCATGGATACCCCAACCCACCATGGACATGATATGGGCTGATAAATTACATTGAGTAAGAATATCCCACAATTGGGAAGAATTTGACAATGTGCCTAGACACACACACACATTGCAAGTTGGATCATACTTGTGATAACACTAAAGAGTCCTAACTGACTTTCTACATCGAGGAATCTAATAATAGATGAAGATGTGTCATGGTCAATCGAGTATTCTCGGTGAGAAAACTCAATAAGGACATTAGAAAACACTCAAAATCCTATATGAAGCATGTACCATTTAATATTTTTAGTGTGTTGTCATGTCCATCATGAGTCAACTCACAAGGTATATTCTATTGATTGTTGTGCATCATGATCAATTTTAGGATTCCTCCACATATAAATACATCGATGATTCCAATGTGTGATCATACGGATTATTTTCCTTATGATGTGTGCATGTGTAATTGTACATTAGAGAATTCATCCCATTTTTGTGATCTGACCAAGATCAGACCCATATTAGATCTATTCAGAAAAATAGTTGTATAATTCAATTCGTGTTTCCATTCGATGAGCCATTTTCAGCATTCAGACCCTTTAGAAAAGATGGTCCTTTTGAGATATTCAATGCGATTTTTCATCAGTGTTGTTTTTTTATTTTTTGGTGTGACGAGTAGCTTCTCCCGATACGAGCATGAAATGAGCGGAATCATGTGGTTGTTTGTGACATGATGACTACGTGACTTGGGGGATTCATGACGCATCGACGCTTTATGTTCCATCAATGATTTTTTTCCATCAATGTGTCCTATAACAGATTGTTCTTTGAATACTAAAATCCTTCTTATGATAGTCTAGGTCTTGGAGACTAACACTGGGAATGCATATCCCTTAAATGGGAGGAATTTTCCTTTGTACCTATACACAATTGCTCATATCCAAGGCCAAAAATGATGAAATTTAAAATAACTAATTAAAAAATTCATGCATCAACTAAGATACCATGTAATGAATATGAAAATAGTTCAAATGGAATGTAAACATGGCCATAATAGAATCTCACAAAAAAAGATCATGTCATTTGAATACACAATATTTTGAAACTCACCGCAGAAAACTATACCTGAAGGGTAATTATAACATAGCCATCTGAAAATCCAAGAGAGACACACATCCGTATGATTCTTCTAATAACCACCTGGTCTGGTTCCACCAGGGGAACCATCAAAGTTTTGATCGTCTTCACAAGACACAATACATGCACACAAATCCCATGAAGGGGTGAGTAATAGAATAATTATTAGGACACACCAAAACCCCAAAAGGAACCACACAAATAAAACCGCAATGTAAATGAATGAAGTGTATAACAATGGAACAAATGTTGTATTGACACTAATAAGATAAATTTTCATCTCACAGTGGTATAAGTATAAAGCATGAAGATAAGTATTTTCAGTTTTAGTTTATAGATCACCCAGTTTTTAGGACTCACAACATTTCGATGACACCCAAAGCGTTGATGGAACATAGAGTGTTGATGGAACCCAGACCCTTGATCGAGAAAATAGTTTTGATGGTTCATGGAGCATCAATGAATCATATAGAATTGATGGAACCTGAGACATCGATGTTTCCAGGAGCTTCGATAAAGCCTAGAGCGTCAATGGAGTGTGATGCGTCGATGGGGCATGGATCATCAATGGTGCATGGATTGTCCATGGTGAATATTTTTTTGACGGTGCATGGAGAATTTATAGAAAATGTAACATCAGTGAAAAATGTATCATTGATGGTTCATGCATCCCCCGAGTCATTTAATCACCATGTCACAACCAGCTATATGATTCTGCTCGTAGTGTGATCATATAGGTAGAAAATAAACATAAATACGAAATTTCATAATCAAAATTATAAAAGAACTAAATTATAGTCTCCCAAAATGAAGGACTTATCACAAGGGTCCCAACCCCACAAATGACTCATCAAAAAGACCTGTGTATTGAAAGATATAGTTCATTTTTCTGACATGGTCTGACCTGAGTCGGGTTCGGGTATAGTGCGAACCACCATACCTGACCTAACCCATCTTCTAATCCAGCACGGTTCAACCAACCCATCCCATCCCATCCTGGTCTATCCCGGTTTGGCCTGGACTAACCTGATTCATCCCAGTTTATCGAGTCTGGCCCACATGTGTGTGGGCTGACCAACATGCTGCATGTGGCCTGCGCTGACCATGTTCCTTATTGGTCAATACAGTGTACCTTGTTGTTATTCCCTATATGTGTTGAAACCTCCTCTCATGCCTCATGCCTATTGTCATGGGAACCATGTTTCCCTCTATGTTCCTTCGCCATTGCCCCCTAGTCACCTCCCTTGGAATCCATTATGGTTGGGTACCACGTGATCCCTAATAGACCATGTTCTACCTTTGCCACTGGCTTCCCTACCATTGGCCCCATCCTACCGCTCCCCACATGGCCAAATACCCACCATGATAATGATGCCTCTATCTCTAGCCTCCCTAACATCGGTCTGTCTCCACCTCGCACTCCCCCAGGACCAGTCCCACCAGCAGCGTCCTACTCTCGCCGACCGACGCCCCATCAAAAATCTTCCACAAGACCCCGTAACCCACCGTGACTCTCAAAACATGCCACACTCTCATTGGATGTATATTATTCCATATCGGTGGAAAAACATCCATCTGGGACCATTGCACCATATATCAAGGTTGCAACGTTGGATAGTTTGGGTATGGGTTTCAAGGGACAAGAACGTATGAATAACACAATAGATTAAGGGCGGTAGATAATGAAAATGAATTCCCAATGAAATAAAATTGGAATTTTTTTTTGTCCTTGTTATATTCATGTTTGATGGATTAATGAACAACAAATCAACACACATATCCATATCTACATTCAAAACCCCACAAGCATATATTCACCCCGCATGAGAGAACGAACCACAAATCATCTTGTTCGTGGGTTGGTCCGCATTCATCATTAAAGTATATGAAGGATAAGTAAAATGATAAGGATAATCAAAATCATAACATATGGTTGGATCATTTATTAATGAATAATGGGAGTTCGTGACCTCATCTATCCTCGATCCACCGGTACTCATCGTGTTTCATTAGAGAGGTTTTTGTCTCATTACCTCAAAATAATTTCCAGGGTTATGGAGATAACCATTAATTATTGAAACCATTACTTAATTAAAAAATTCCAATAGAATTCCAAATAAAGTATTTTTATTAAAATATTTTAATGATGGTTACGTCCAATTTCTATCATTCACAGTCTCCCCTTTCTGGTTAATGTTAGGACATTTTATGGTAAAGTCATCACTCAGAACTTAAAGATGACATCAGATTTCTTAATCGGGCACTTGTTTAGAAGATATTTGTGTTTTAATGAAAAATTGGTTTTGTGATTTATTAAAAACATTAAATTATTTATCATATCATTTTGGGAAAACCAGGAATTGGAATCTCACATCGTCTCAGTTACTTTCCTCAGAAGTTTCCCAATTAATTTATTAAAATGAAACTGGAGAAAATTGAAGTCATTACACAGGCTCCCAATGGTGTGGTGAGACTGATTCCTTCTCAGTTGTGGAACATATTTTGTGGGTATCATGATAAATTGGAGGTATCAAACTTGTTTGATGATGTTATAGGTTTTTTAGGTAGTTGGGAACTCAAAAAATATATAATAGTCTATGTGTTTTGGGATTTCATGATGGTTTATCTTTTTATTGGTATATGGTGATCATTCTAGAGTGTTACAAGATGGGATGTCTTGGGAGGTCTTTATGACCACATTCATCTGATGATTTATACATGAGGAGGTGAAGGAGATGAAAGTGGTAAAGATTTTAAACAATCAACAAGGCCATCATATAGTGAATTCCTATGTTTGGCATTTCGAGTAGTTCGTTCCTTTTTATACAGAAGTAGCATTGTGGAATCATTTGAAAGATCCTATTTTTTGGGGACTCAATCTAGTGTTCAAGTAATGGTTCATTTTTTCGATTGTTAAGATTCCCCATATGATGAGGAGAGGGAATAAGAAGAATATATTTTGGATATGACTCTTTGTTAATTCCATATTTCCATTAGTCAAACAACTTTTCAATTCTTGATGTGTGGTTTATTTTGGAACATCTATCTAACATAACCCTATAAATTATTTTCATTGTTGTGTCTATTTGGGTAACTTGTAGGTGTACTAAAAGTGGTGTCAGCAGAAGGAGTCTTAAATAGAAGATATTAGCTTTTAACTGTGAGGAAATAGATGCTTCTAATAGCATGGCTCTATCCATTGGCTCTGGTGTGAAGCATATGCATAATAATTAATTCCATGGAGTGAGGAGAACATTTTGGAATGGGTATTTTGAGTTTAACTTGCCTGGTATTCATTATTTTTGTATGTTCCTCCTTGTTGTGAATATTTGGTGTAATTGTTCTCATAGAGTTATAGTGATTGTGCACTTTTTGGAACATTAGATATTCATTTTTTGTTCATTCTAGTTTGTTACAAGCTTTTTTGGATCACATTTGGTTTAGGGTTCTCTATTATGCTTACTTTGGATATTTTTACTTTCCTAAAAAATAATTAGTCTTGAATGGATCTATTTTTTAGTTCAAGTTGCCCTATGGTTTTACCATATGTTGTGGAATGTAGTTAAAGTTTGGAGTTCCTAGATCTGGAGGTGATGTTGTTTATCTTGAGTAGATAATCTTGGGTTGGTATGTGTTGTGATTCCGGAACTATTATTATCCACATAAGTTCCATGGTGATAGTCGTATTCTTATGGTGGGGGAATCCTCCTATTTTCCTCCCGATTACTCTCATTGTTGTTACTCTTAGAGCTATTTTTGTGTGATTGGTAGAGTAAAATGTCACACATAGTTCGTGGTTTTGAAGGCCATATATAGTTTTGATCTTGAGTTTGATTCTATATTTTGTTGGGTGAAATTCTAGTGGAATAAATTCTTTTTGGTGGGAGAATTGTCACACAACGACCTTGGAATTTAAATTATTTGTAATATTTATTTATATTAAAGCATCTACTTTTATTTTTAGTAGTTGGTGAGTCAAAAATTAAATTTATGAATGATTTTTAGCAATTTCATGGTTATCTGACATGGTTATTAGTGTCATTGTGGTGCTCATGAGGGTTCCCTTCTAGGTCAGTGGTGTGGTGCATAGCATGATAATGGTCTGTTAGACTTTTCAAAAAGAATATTAATTTATTATATACAATTAAAGAGTTGAGTTTGATGATAGGTGGACAAATTCTAAAAATATGTGGTCATCACATGTGTTTTCCCTTCTCTGAATTACACTGTGCACTGTTAGCGCACAACCAAGAAGACAATGCATCCAAACTGTGAAACCTTCATAGGGTTCAACAAAATAAAATTGAATGAAAATAAAATTGAATTTAAAGGAAACTTTTTTTAAATGGTTGGGGCCAAAGCCTCATTTTTATTATTAAATCAAAGAAAAGACCTCTTTAACTGGGTAGAGGGAGACCCATTATATAGACCATAGGCCCAGTGGGCATTTATCCCATTACATAGCCCGTAGACCCAAATTTTAGGCCCAAGACCCATTCTGTGAATAGTACGGCTACAGTACTCGCGCTGCTACGGTATCGCACAGTACCTGCCACCGCTACAGTTCCCCTGCTGCTACTACAGTTCCGCCATTGCAACAGTATCTCGGCTGCTACATTAGCGCTATGGTGCTACTACAGTAGCCTACGCCCCATGGGTTTTGATCCTCCATTTTTCATGTATAATTAAGGGGTGCATACCACAAAGACAAACCCCAACTACAAAGGGAACTTTTTAACAATTATAAAAATGATAATAATATTCTTATTAATTTGTTTAATATGACCCCCCTCCCAAATGGGGTATCCCTCTTTCCCATTAGCCCCATATCCACACACACCCATATCCCTCACCTTACCTCTCTCCGGTGATGGGAACCCCCCTCCCAACCTTCCTCTCGGGCGAACCCCCTCGGCTGATGCACTCCATCATGCCACCTCCCTCCCTCATGTACCCTCTCTATTCCATCCCCCCTCTCCAAGTGGTTCATTGTTGGAGCTCCCCTACGCCACTCCACTACCTCCTTCACTATCCTTTAGGAGATATATTTTTTATATGGTCCCTTGTTTCATCCCTTCATGTCCATTTTTATTCTTATCCTCTTCCATTTTCTCTTCTGATTTGTTGGTTTTGTACTTTTACAGATGGTGCACATTCTTTTCCCCTACCCCAAATCATTTTCGGTGTTTTTTTGGTCTATTATTGAAGAACTAGTTTTGTTGGCCCCATTGATGAAAATTTATGCCACAGTTTTCAATGTATGTGTATTTCTCTTCAATTTTGTGTAAGAGATTTCAATATCATCATTTTAGTTTAATTTAAAATTACTGGTTTATGGTTTTTGAGTTGCGGATAAATTTTCTAGAGTGCATTGGGTCTATTTGAAGTGGTTATAATATGCATGAATTAAGAGCACTTAAATTTCCACACATAGGAAAGGCATATATATTTCTTATTTTTACATATTCCTTCATGGTGAGTGGAATATGTGAAATACATATAGGGGTATATATATATGTGATTAAATGTAAGTTTATTTTAGAGAAAATGGTCCTTTCATGATATTTTTTTCAAAAGAAACATGTTTGAGGTAGGTCATCCTATGTCAATGACATTAAATTTAAAAAAACAATTTCTTCTACGTTTTATTGTGTATTTTTTATTATTACAATGTTAGTAAATTTTAGAGAAATATAATTTTGATTAAAATTTGTTTATTTCAATTTGTTCTACACAGTCCTTATGTTTCATTACAATTTATTTTTTATTAATACTTTTTGGCCATGTTGGTTTTGTAACACTAATATTAAAGAGTGCTAGATTGGGTTTCAAATGAATTATATTGGGTCAATTGGAAATTTCCAAATAATTTTTTGGCCTTTTAGATAGTTTTTTTATAAACTTTTAATGACATGGTTGAATTTTAAAATTGGGTTGGAATGTAAAAGTTTTGGGTGACTATGAATTCTAAAATAATGTATTTATTTTAAGTAAGTAGGTCCATTTTACATTTTTAGAATGATTAGTGGATATGGAAAACCCCTATTGAGTCATGTCCTCTAGAATGAGAATTTTGATGTAAATGTTAATGTTTGATTTGTGATATAATCCCCGTGAGGAAGAATGTTCTTTATTTATTGACATTAAAATGGGATGCACTCATGGAGATTAGTGGTGAGAGGATATATTATTTTTCTTGGTTAAATAATATGATATGTTCATATGTTTTTTCATGATAAAAAACTCACCACCATTTGATGTAAAACAGATTGGAAACCCGCATCCCTTGGTGGGATGAATATATCTAGTATTCTAGAAAGCATGGAAGGGTCGAGATCGGGTTCCCCCCTAGGAAATGATGATATAAGAATAAATAAACATTGATGATGTTTAGAGATGACAATAACATTGTATTGACTCTAATATAGAGGCTCTTGAATTATGATGTTGTGGGTTATGGTTTCTATACCATGTCACTGAAGAATGAGTGAACAAGGTCCCAACTAGTCCTATAAACATAGGGATTTACCATAGTGCTTATGAAATGATTTAAATTATAGTTGTTTTTATGCAAGATTTATCTTTTATGAAAACCATGTTTTTAACCTATACATTTTTCCTTTTTGTTTAAAATTTATATTCATGCCGAGAACTATATTAGAAATATGATGTAAATAAAATGATTTTTATTGAAAAATGATAGCTTGTTATTTTAATTGGAAAAGAACAGAAAAAATATATTTCAATATGGTTTAATTTTCAATATTGAATGGTTTAGTTCTGTTTTTAATTATATGGAACACATAATAGATTATATGGGAATTCTTATTGAGTTTTTATACTCATGCCTATAGTTTTATAAATATTTTTAGATTCTGGTCCTTCTTCATTATTTTTTTACTTAAGGAGTGAGTGTGATCTTTTGGTTAGATGTTATAAATGATGTTATGTAGAGGTATGAGTAGTTTTATTTTTTTTGTATATTTTTATTTCATAGTTTATATTTATTTTTTTCTATTGTTTATGGGCCAAATTGTTCCCAATTTCTTTATTTTGATTCCAGGTTGTAGGAGTTCGCCCATGGGGATCATGAACCCCCTTTGGGCCTTTTCATGAATGGATTGGGTGACCAGTTAGGGGTTGGCCCATGTTAGTTAATTATGTTATTTTTTGTAGAATAATGGTAACTTAGGGGAGAGTAAATGGGAGTATGAAATAAAAATATTTCATAATAATAAGAGTTTAATTGGGTTTTACATTCCTCATTTTTCTATGATGTTATGATATTTGATAAATACTGATTTATTATATGTTCCTTTTTATCTTTCTTGTTATGTGTGTTATAAAATCCACTGTATGATGATGGGAAAAATACTTCCTAATCAAGATGTTTAATATTCAAAAATGAATTAAAACAATATAGGTGGGTCAGTGCCTCACAAGAAGGAATATATCTTCAAATAGGTGGACATTTTAGTTTTTTTTTCTTGGGGAAGTGTTTTATTTTATGATTGAGGATGATTTTATCCTTGGTTGTATAGTCGATGTAATAGCAGTATGGATGGATAATTTAAAGTGAGTTTCCTTGTAGCTTTCATGAAAATATATATTTTTATTCCATGCAGGGGATGTAGATGCAGTGGCGAAGTGTTGTTTAGTAGATTATTTTTCTTATCTTGTAGTATTTTAATGACATCGGTGTTAGGACAGAAATGTGATCAAAAAGGGATATCTAATTGTGTAGATGAAATGATCCTATAATTCATATTATGGATTGGTTTTGATTCACAAAGAAAATAATTATTTTAGTCATATATAATGTAACAATCTATGCCTTCTTGGGACACTATATTGTTTGTTTGTTGGTTATTGGTGTTTGGATGATAAATGATGAGGGATTAATAATGTTTTGTGGTGTCATTATGCTGCATAAGGTTATTAATATTGTGAATATGTATTCACATTTTGTGTTATTTATTTGTTTCTAGTAGGTAGGTAATTCATGAAATGAGTTTTATATGGGGGTTCAATGACATGTGAAATGACGATGAGTAATGAGATTTTACAATGTGATATCAATAATGTTTTAAAAACTATGAAAATTAGGCGATCATAACCAGGTTTTTTTGTTTTCATGGAACGATCTAAATTTATCACATAAAATATATGGACCCATGAATATTAATGGTGTGATTGTTTTTCATCCTTCCAAAAAAGTTTTTTAATACAATAAAAGTTTCTGTAATCCATTATAAGTAACTAAATTTTATTCACAATTGGATCATCGTGGTTACCTTAAATCATATAAAGATCATTCAAATCCAGTCATATTGGAGGACCAGTTGGTTGGGTTACAACTGTTGGACCAACCCAGAATCATCTGTAGAATTTCTCTATTATACCGTTACAAAATAAAATTCCACAAAATCTTATACATGATATATATATATATATATATGATTCAAATCATCATTAATTACCTTTAATAATTAATAAAAAATTTCATTGAAGCATAAACCTCTAGTGAAAAATAATGACCATTAGAAGAATTTGACTTTCGTTCTTGCAAAAATTTCAATATTTTTTTCACCAATCAAATTTTCATTGGGAAAAACATTTTGATGAACATAAAATAACACATGAATTTGGTATTATAGATTATACATCTATGGTTTATCATATTGATAATCATACAGTAAATTCCATGCAGTGATGTCATTTACGTAACATGATTACTATTCCAATATCATGCAATACATAAAATTGGTACACATCATTGGAAAGCTATAAAATTTCAATTTATTTTTGGATATAATTCATAAATAATCAATGATAAATATTTTTTTATTCTGGATAGTGAGATGAATTTTTTATGTTAATGAAATCATATCACCCTCGATAGTCCCCATTCAGGTGTATGAAAAATTTGAGTAAGATCCACCATGAGGTACCAACCAATGAAATGTTATTATATCACCTATCTATGATTTGAATCATGATGATTCAGTAGGGACCATTAATTTAATATTTATTATTAAGTCCTTGGTTTCTTATTTATAAAATAGTTTGATCATCTTGCAATCAATTCCCAATGTATCCATCAACATAAATGTTAGAGTTCCATGTCGTAATGATTCCCACATTGAATATTGTTATTCATGTTATTCTAAAGAATAATTTTATAAGACCAATTTAAATTATCTTGTGAAGTAAGTTGATTCATAGTTCATTGATCCCGATGTATTAAGTACATCCCTAGCTAATGGTCTGGGCTTACTCGATAGAGATTATATATTATCTGTCACCAAGAAGGTGGCTAAAAATTCTGATAATGATAATCTCTAATGTTAAAAGGATTCACCATCCCCATTCAACATTGTGACTTTAATTTTGTTCTATATGATCCCTCTTATGAATATTCACTCTGTATATGATAATTTCATTGTAAAATAATCCCCCCATTCATCACTAAATCCCTTGAAGATCTATGTATTTTTATTAGGATTGGAGAACACCTTCCCACCACATAAATGGGATAAATAGGTCCATATGACACCAACTAATAATCATGATGTTGGTAATTATTATTCCTATATATTTAAAGAATATTTATGAGATTATTTTTGAAATAATCATTATATGATTAGTCTCTATTCATGGAGAATTATTTACACTATAAATAGTGAATAAGAATGGTCATGCCTTTTCCCCCAGATTTTAGAGTATTCCATCCTCATCCACATCAATTGATCATGAATTGATGTAGGAAGGAATATATGATTTCAAATATTTTAATACATTAATTTTAATGGAATATCAATAACCATTTATTAAGAAGGATATGTTAACCTATGAACATAACCAGACATACAACCTAAATTTTTCAAAACCACCATGCCTCCTAAAATGTCAAAAATGTATATTTTTCTCCTGATTCGTGACTGTTATGTTTTTCCATGTAATTTTAATATGTTACATGGGAATGACTATAATTTTTTGACATATCATCTAGTATTACAAGATGAATTTAATGGTTTCATGTTCCCATCCATTATAATGAATCCAAATCACACTACTAATGTTGGAGATGAAGCTAATGAGATAATAAAATTATGATTTTTTAGGGATGTATAGTATCAAGAAAATTATTCAAATATTGTTCCTTACATGAAAAATGATCATGTGTACATGCTTGTTGATGAATTTAAAAAATATGAATCAAAACTATTTAAATGATGATTTACCAATTACAATGAGAGAATTTTTTATCAACACAACCACTATATTTCTATGTCATTCCATCATATATTATTTATAGAGGTACAATCACATCTAAATCTCCCATGAGGATTTGGTATTGATCTCTTCTACAGAACCCCAATGGATTTCATGATTTCATTTCAAAAACTTTTATTTCATTAATATTATCAACACATATAATTTATATATGTATAGAATCATCAAGACAACTATAATAAGTTAGGTCTTTTTCTACATCAATCATATTGGGGTTTAGTTGTGGAACCCATTTTGTCATCATGCTGACAATGATAGAGTCATCTAAAAATGAAAAATATCACATCATGATGATTAACCTCATGAAGTGTTTTTTCAATGTTATGTCATGAAAATTCATTGCCTTCAAGAAATTCCATTATAGAATCATCATTTAACTAGAGAAGATGAGTATGATCCTTGATTTTTTTTCATTTTGAAAGCATCAATGTGTTAAGGGGGATTCAGGGGTGACTCTATTAAATCAGGAATTTCATTGGAAATATATCCCAAATTTTCCAAATCTTCACAAGGATAATGTTTAAGGGAAGTAAAAAATAACGTGGAAAGGAAATTCCATGAAGCCTTCTATAACATCCTTTTATATCTATTAAAACAATTGATCTTGATTCCACTAGTTTAATGGATAATCATATAATATATGCTTCTATAATTAAGTGATTTTTATCTCCCTTGTTTGATATTGAAATTATTCAATAAAATAAAATAATATCCACATCGTAGAAGAATAATGATAGTTACTAATACGTTTTAATTCTATATTAATAAGAACATCCGGCCATTGTTTTTAATTGTATAAATAATGATTTATTACATGATGAACCACATGGTATACATTGCCTCTTGAATATAAATAATAAAAACATCATCAAACCACTCAATGTTTGATAGGTATTTATCTTTATGAAAAATTATATAAAAAAACTAGTATTTCGTTCATGTTGTTGAATAAAATCAAATTTAATCCACTATAAGATCTTTTAATATAAAAACCAACATTGGAATGAACTATAATCAATAATGAACTCATATATGTTATGATTTTCCTTGTTCATTATTATATACACATATGGGAATTATATTATAGAGTCTCCTATTGATGACTTTATTGGATAATAATATAATAAAGTAATCTTAATATATCTAGTATAGGGACTATTTTCTTATCCCATGCCAATGGGATTTTACCATATTCTCAAATACAACTCAAAGATACAATAAAAACCGTAAATAAAAAAAAGATCCCACTATCATGTTGTAATTAACCTTATGAAAAAATAATCCAATTTTATTTTAAAAGATGAATCATAGTTATAAATAAAATTGATTAATGGTGAATACTATAATAATACGAATGGATGGATCTGCTCCATAGTTATGTAATAGGAATAATGGTAGAATTACCCTTTCAAAAAACTCCTAATTATCCCTCCCTCATAGAATTCCCAATGTAGATATGGACCATGCCAATACAAACATGTATGGGATGGTTTTTACCATATACACTGTAAATAAATCTCTACACTCAGTGTTTATGAAAAAGAGCAGGTAAGTTAAATAATATCTAATATGATGCATGGAGTGTAGATATCCTTACTAGTTGATAATAACATAGTATATATCAACACCCATAATTATATATCTCCCATGGTAATTACAATCATCAGGGCAATAAAATATTAATTATATCAAAATTTCAAAAATATAATTTATCGTCTATAATGAATGAAATGAAATATTGTATTCTACAAGTGATGACATGGTGATGTTCTCATAATATGAGTGAAATTATGATAAACCCCATTAATCATACTAGATGTTCATATAGGAACATGTGGCACTGTTATATTAGGATGTGTACTATCCCATGAAATTAGTTTAAATGTATATTTCAAGTGTACACTTACACACAACTGTGTCTAGATTATTATGAAATTCTATAGTTTTAAATTACATTCAAAATTATTTATTTAAAACTCCATGCTTTTTTATAATTCTATATTATCATGGTCGATTTTCATAATGGGAAAAAATTTATGGGGTTATATACCTTTAATATAGATTGATATTTTAGATACATCATTTATACCACTGACTTCATCAAAAATTAATAATTTGATATTGCCCCCTATGGATTTCAGGATAAATAATATCATTATATTTATTAATACAATTATATTCTAATGAATTATTATTCCTAAATATATATATATATATAATTATACTTATTTCAATATGAATAATATAAATATAATGTATTAGATATATAATATTTATTCTAACCACTCATCACAATATTTTGTGAATGAAAATTTATCGATATATTCCATTAATAAGAGTGTATCAAATATCAACCAATCATTAGTGGTTAATGATAACGAATCCTTATAATAATGGTTTATACATGCCCTAATGAGTTATCATATATATACTCATATCATAATATTGGGGACCCAGTACTCATTTTCCATCAGAATAGAGGTGATTTTTTCAAGAATGATCAACTAAAATCACTACGCATTTATTTATATGGATTTCTCTTACAAGATGAATGTTTCTAGATGATTCTTGATGAGTAGGAGTAGATTAATGAAAAGTTATCAAGAAGATAACATAACCTATAATTATATTAATAGTATATTTCATGAGGATTAAATTAGAATTTTTTTCTCCACATATTCATTTATGGGGATATAGTTTTGTTTCTAACAGTATCATGATAATAGGGAAGAATACCCAGATATAAAAAATATGGGTTGGAAAATATTTTATATATACAGTATACTCAAATGAATCTTATTACAGGAATATTAAGGATGAGAAATAATTATTCCATGTAAAAAATAATAGTTATCCATGAAGTATTTTTCCTAATTTCTCCCTGAATCGTGATGTTCTATGTAGAAAACATTAAACAATGTATCATTCGTCAATAAGACATAACCTTATAACATTAGGACCCATGGGTCAATATAACATTTCCTTAAATTGCATATCATAATTTATCAACTGAATTTTAAAAATTTAATGATAAAAGGATATTATCATATGATCATAATGTTCATAGATGAATACCCACTTTTCATGATGATAATCTATTTGGGAAAGCTTCTTATCACAAGAATATAAATATTTGAAGACTTTTTTCTATAAGTTTTGTTAGTGAACCTCTTTCCCCCGCATTTATATTTTACAAAACATTAAACTTATGAATGTAGAATGTTAACTTTAGACACATATTTTCATTCATGAGTGTTTGATAAATATATAAGGCCATGATTCATAAATATCTTGATATTGAATGAAAAAATTATCATTCCCCTAAATATTATTTTGACTATGCAGTAATATTGCAAGGAATTTATCATAATGAAAAATATATTTCGTTGTTCTTGTATTTCGATATTACAATGTGATTATAAGATAAATTATTATATACCTAACTGTAATAAGGGAAATCATGACCCTTCCAATATGTAAGATTTTGTTCCATAGAATGGTTTTCCCAATCTCATTATTATTTATTGGTCATTACCATATTATAAGACACTGAAATTACATTCATCATAACATCTGAAATTAATAAAATTCCCCATTTCATTCAACTTGATATCAATCTATATATGGATTCCCTATTAATCTACAACATATTCCCACAATCCTATACACAATTTATCCATAGTGATAATTAGTTTTTCTATCTTTTATACTATTGAAATATTGAGCTCATTCCCTCTATAAGAGCTTAATCTAAATAATATAAAATTAAATTATTTATTTATTATAGATATATTAATATGGGATCACAAAATGGTATTCCAAAGATATAAAAAAATTATTTCCATATCCTCACATATGATTATGAATATATGAGAAATGTATTATTGAGATGTGTTTTTTGTTAAATTACTATCTCTATAGGTTATGTAGTATTTAAAATATCTTTAATACAAACCCCATTTTTATATTTAATAAATAATAAATTCAAGCCAAAATTTTCTTTAATAATGTACAGAAGGAATAAAATATAAAAACTATGTATGTGTCGATTCTAATTACACCATGATACACATTCATGCCTAGATCCCTTATCCTAGTCCAATCCTCCAATCAGAAAAATTAATTATTTAACAATAATTTTTTTTGAGAATATTGGAAATATCTCATATTTTTTATATAATTACATTGTGGAGACACCCCATATCTTTTTTATCATTCATATAATAATATTTTAGGTAGTGAAATTCGATGAAAAATTCTTTGTAGAATTTATTACCTAGAATGATTAATTTTTAGGTCTGAAATTACAAATCCCCAACTGATAAAAAAAATTCCCTAATAATGGACACTTTATATTTTACCAAAGGATCATACAAACCAATATTATCTCTCTTGGTTTCCTGGAAATTTTCCCATGAAAATATCTCTCTATTTGGTGTATCCTTGGTATTATATAGAGTAAAATAATCTAAAATTTCTAATTTCCATGTTTCATAATGTTAAACTACTTGCCACCATACTATCAACATGATGTTAAACTGTTTACAACCAGTTCAACCCATAATGATATTAAACAAATCAAAATTACATACTATGAATGGTAATAATTTAAGAAACAAGATCCTGATATATGTAATAATTCATTGTGTATATTTATAAAATATCTCTAGTCTATGCCCATTTATAAATGTTTCTATTTGATAATTATTTACATAAATTTTATTAATGAAAATTACCCCTTAATATTTATCACTATCATTTAATTAACAGTTTTACATCATTGAGGGTTTCATAGAAAGATCAGATTTTTAATACTATTAATGGACAATTGGAGATTCAAATAAGTGTACAATCTCTCCAAATAATTCATTTGAGGCATACGATACTCAAAATATGAGGTGTTAATTATTAGTCTCATAAAAAAATTACAACAACATCTTCTTTATACTACTAATCAATCATATCAGGATGGTGTATCTGTAATAAAATAATTTTTCATTACACCTGATCCAAAACCATATATTCTTTTCAAATTCATAAGACTATATCTAGTTAAAATATTCCCCTATAATTCATTTAAGGAAAATATATGTAAGAGTATACATGATTGGATTTTTCATCCCTGAACCTATGTGGAAAATTCATCTTACCATGTAAGACAATTCTTGGTATTACAAATTCTGTTAATGACAATATGTGTCTTTATTCTTATATTCTCAGCATACATATTGATACTCATATATCCTATATATATTGCATGAAATAATTTCAATAACATATATCCCTTTATCCTATATTTAGAATATAATTCTTTTCTGTAGAAACCATTGAAAATTCATTTGTGAAACTGATATGATAATGGTGATGAATAAAAAATTCCCCATTAATTTGTTGGAGTATCAATTATTGATATCGATTTCCTCCAAAATTCCTCTTAAAATATGATATTTTCAATGTTATGCATGGATTGACTCATGTTTTTTTTGAGAAATTTAATGATTCTAATATATCTTATCTTGGCCATAACCTCATATTTGAAAAATTAAAATCCACAATTTACCTCATCCTAAGAGGTATCATAATGATGATATTCAGTGTATCCCCCTACAAAAAAATATAACATATATAGAAAGATCATCATTAAAAACATAGTGTGATTAAAAAAAATGTGATATCAAACATATAAGACTTATGTATATCAATCCTTATAGTATAGATTCATTCATAATAAATGTGTCATCTAATATTCTACTTCTATATGTATAAGCATGATATATAAGGTGACCATTGTGAATAATTGGGGGATTTAATGGTTATAACTATGTTGATAGTCCTCTGAATCATGGTATGTTGTTCCCCCATACCTAAGAAAATTATTTAACTTCATATAGACCATTAAAATATTTCAAAATTTTATATTATGATTAATATTCTTATAGGACATGTAGTAGTGCATGTACCTCCTATTCTATGCCCATCAATTAATTTCTATTGAACATGCCCTTATCACATATTTAAAAAATATTATCTTTTAGGAGTCCTTTCTCATTTATAAAGATAAAAATTTCTTAATGATTCACATGTAGTGAACTAATGTGAATTCTAGATGATCTCCATGTCACCAATTATTTTTCACATAAATATTGGATTATGTTAGATTAGAGGTTGTCATAAATTACATTGATCAATATAATCATGGTGATACATATCTAATTTCATGACACCTGAGTCCACATCACATGATGTCAAATGACCTTATAGATTCTCAACCATGTTTTACCATAATCACCATCGAGTATTTTATTCCTTGTTACCCATATTCGAAATGTAATTTTTAGATCTAAATATGAGAACATGACTTTATGATTACACATGCAGAAAAAACATATTAAACATTCATGTTCCTACTATACAGCTCCCCCGCATTAATAGGGGCCACATATCGTTGCATCACTTTTTTTTTCTTCCATATGGTTATTTGGGTGGTTGATTTCATATATTTATTACCTTGATTAATCTTTATTAAGATGACATCATTCCTACTCATTTATTAGTATTTTCAGAAAAATATTTCTTATACCTATGTCCCAACCACATGTCATTAAATTGTGTTTTGTATGTCATTATTGGATGGAGATAGAGTTAATGACACCTGAGTCCATATTTCAAGTTATTAAATTATATTAAACATTATCCATTATCATTACTACCAAAATAATATGCATAGTCTATGAATGTTTAATAGATGTTTTCATTTCCTTGAATACAATATCTAAACATTCCTTTCCAAACATAATACATTCTTCCATAATTGTATCATATTTATAAAAACCATCCATGTTTTTTAAAAATGAGGTATCCAGTTTTGAGGGACACCTAATACTAAGTATGCATATATTCAAAAAATTTAATTTTTAATGTGGGGATATAATATTTCTTTTTAACTAGGGGAGATTTATTTCTTGAGAAACATTTCTTCAATTCTTTATATACCCAAAAATTATAACAGATTTATACATCATCAAAATGTGTTATTAAATTATCTCTTTTGGTCATGTCCCATGTCATCACTCTAGATCAAATGACCCTGATGAATGATTTGGAAAACAACCACTCTATACTCAAATCAATATAAGTTCTATTCTATCCTAGGAATTTATATTGGTTTATTTTTTCACACCACATATATCAAAATCAATCTCAAATAAATTTAAGTAGTAGATAAGACTATTATTATTATGTAATAAAGGCTAGAATAAATATCTTCATACATATAAATATTTTATTGGATTACATTTTCTATGTGGTCACACCTTATTATTTATTGATGAATTATTTTAAACTATATCCATGGATGGTCTCGAATGACATACCTTAAACTAAAATATTACATGGTATATAACTTCTCAATATTAAAACTGCTAATTGGAATCCAAACCAAATGATAGGCCTACTCTCACTCAGATCGTCTAATTAGATTAAATTTATATCATTACATAAAAATAATATGGACTTCATAGAAAAAGGAAAACTTATTCAATGTCTCCCATTTATCACATGTATTATGTTGATTCTAATAAGAATCCAAAATATATATATCACAGTGATGATATTTCTACTTAAACTTGTATGAAATCCAAACAATGGTGGATAATATTCCATATATGAAAAAATATATAAATTGAAGTGGTAACTTATAAAGATAACAATATTAGTTCTACAAAATAGAAGAAAAATCTAATTTTAAAAAATCTTGTGTATGATAATGATATTTATTCAATTATGTACCAGGGAGCCTTGCCTAAGATGAAAATCCAGAGGCTTAAGTTATTTAAGAATGATAATAAATGATGTTTAATATAGTTTTATTTTTTAGTGTATTCAAATTATATTCATCTTACCATATCAATGTTTCACTAGAAAAATGTATATCTTGGTGGTGTAATGGACTAGTAAAATAAAGTTCCCAAATACTTAATGAAAATTTTCCCTCACTATTCAATGAAAATTTGGAATATCCATAACCTGACACATCTCCCTCCATAATTTTAAGATAAATGATGTTTTATAATCTCTGTTTAATGAATTCATAATCATTTAAAATTTAATATTGGAGATATTTAGCATAATCACTATGTCCATCAATAATGAAATCTTTGACATCAATATAAGAGTGAATTTTTTTAGGGTTCTAGCATCCATCAATTCCTTCATCAAATCCACTACCTATATTTTTTTTCCAAGAATTATTTATCTATCATATAAATATTTTTTGTATCATTATATTGGAAGTATACTCATTATGATCGAAATAATTTATTCTATGTGGACTAATTACAAGAGGGCGTCATGTGAATTCCAGTTTTAAAAAAATTAGATTAAAAGTATTTAGAATAACTATTCAAGAATACACTTTATTGAAAATGATATTGGATTTGGACATGGACATTAGTATAATTATTAGGTAATTATAATCAGGTCTATTTTGTTATGTTATTTACCACAGGTCATATTCAAAGATGATTAAATCTACATACTGTAAAATCTTAATAATGGTAGTTATGATTATATCAGAGTATAAAATAGAACGTAATGATTCTATCTTAAGAGAATTTAAAATTTTATTCATAATAATATCGTATTAATAGATGAAATGATTTTAACAAATTAATATAATTGTATCATAATCCAAGTCATTATGATAATCAAGATACAAATATAATGAAGAAAATAAAAGTATCACTTTCTATTACATGAAGCAAAAATAAAGGACATGTAAGAATAAAAGAAACAGAAATGAATATACATATTTCAACCAAAAGATAAGTGTATCCAATAACATAGGTTAAAGGTTCCCTTGTATTATACAATCTTGTATTTATTCCTTTCCTACTCAAGGAAATCCCTCGATACACAGATCATTTTATCTTTATGCCTATCCTTAGTAGCCCACAATCCAAT
The DNA here is from genome assembly GCA_963277665.1 of Viscum album. Classification (NCBI taxonomy): domain Eukaryota; kingdom Viridiplantae; phylum Streptophyta; class Magnoliopsida; order Santalales; family Viscaceae; genus Viscum; species Viscum album. The sequence continues at coordinate 1,353,136,743 of OY728140.1, read as the reverse complement.
GGATTGGATTACATAACACTATCCATATGTTCCATTGATCAATATCGTAATTGAATTCATTATCTTTATATCCTTCAAATCCCTTGATCATTTTCACACAATCATATAGGGAAAAAATTACCATGTGTTCTAATATAAACATCCCCAAACATTGATTACTTAAAAAAAAGGCTATAAACAATTATAAAAATCTTGGAACAAGATATTGCAGATTTAATAATTTTCAATGAACTTTCAGAAGATAAATTTGATAAATTCATACACAATATGTTATATTCAAACACATTGAATGACTGGGTATTTATAGGAGAGCTCCCAATGGTCATCTTGATCCTCCAAGAGTCGTATTTTATCTAATATTTCCATAAGGAATTGTATATCTTACATTTACTACTTATATATTTATGTTATAATGGAATATCTTATGTTGTATTTAATTTACATCATCACATTATAAAAGATGATCCATTGTGATAGAAAAAAGTTTTCCCTATTCATAAATTGAAACATACTCAATCCAATGAATTTTTTTACATATGTCATTATGATGATCTATATAACTATGGATACAATGTTTATTGGGTATTATATAAGTTTTATTATAAGGAAACTATCATTATGAACTACAAGAAAAATTTTATTATAATAAATCTAATTAGGTGAATTTAATTTTCATAAAATCCTTACTCATTATGATAATTATATTTAATATTGTTATTATAAATTCATAAATACTTTTGAGCTATTTCAAAGTATGGAAACACTACTGGAAATCATGTTTTTCCCAACGCTTGTATTCCAATAGTTCAAAGAACCGTTGGTATATGTAATCTATACCAATGGTTTCCAAAAACCGTTGGTAAAGATCTGTAAAAATTATGTTTTCCCAACAGTTTGATGAAACCGTTGGGAAAAATGGGAAAAAAGAGTTTTCCCAACGGTTTAGTGAAACCGTTGGGAAAGATGGAAACCCATATACCAACGATTCTATCAGAACCGTTGGTATATATGGCATTAAGAAGTTTTTCCCAATGGTTTTTTGAAACCGTTGGGATAACATAACTTTCCCAACGGTTTTTTAAAACCGTTGGGAAAGACAATCCACAAATATCATTCATCTGCAACTCCAGACATATCGAAAATTTTCCCCTAACCGAGACCTGGACGCACCCTCTCGAAATTGTTTCCCTAAACCTCAATCGTCTGGATGGTTTGCCTCTAAATCTCAACATAAACGCTACATCCCAACACAACAGGTCTGGTTTCCAATGATTTTTTCTTCCTGTTTAAATTGGTATGTGTGAGTTCATTGATTTTAGATTTGTTCTTCCCGTTTAAATCAGTTCATGTGTGTTAATTTATTTTAGATTTTGTCATTCTATTTTGGTGTAATTTAGTGTGTATTATGACCCCCCTTACGAAAATATGGCATATATAATTTTTTGTTACGGTTGGAACCCTACTTCACAACCTGCTCTAGAGGGTACTAACTCTAATTTCCAACGGGACATCTATCTTTGATTCAAGAATTTTTTTTCTTCCATTCTAAATTGGGAGGTGTGCCTTCATTTATTTTAAATTTTTTCATTCTATTTTTCTACAATGTATTGTGTATTATGATTCCCTTATGAACACAATCAATATATCATTTTAGGTTGTGGTTTTGTTGTGATTTATCTATATTGAATAATTTTGGTTGATATTGAAGAGGTCAATATGATCCTGAGTTATTTTATCCTTGATTTATTTCAAATTTAAGGTCTATTGACTTGATTTCCTTGGTTATCCATAAATACAGTTATGGTTGTCCAGGTGAGGTGGGGGGGGGGGGGGTTTTCCATGTGGGGAGGGGGGGGGGGCTGGGTTGTCCAAGTGGGGTGGGGGTAGAGGTGTCCAAGTGGGGTGGGGGTAGAGTTTTCCAAGTGGGGAGGATGTCGAGGGATCTCCATGTGGGGTGGGGGAGGGGCTGTCTAGGTAGGGTGGGGAGGGGGCAGGGTTGTCCAAATGGGGTGGGGATAGGGTTGTTTGGGGTAGGGGAGGGACTGTCTAGGTAGGGTGGGGGAGGGGGCTATCTAGGTAGGGTGGGGGAGGGGTCTGGGTTTTCCAAATGGGGTGGGGTTAGGGCTGTTTGGGGTGGGGGAGGGGCTGTCTAGGTAGGGTGGGGGAGGGGGTTGGGTTGTCCAAATTGGATGGGGGTAGGGTTGTTTAGGGTGGGGGAGGGGCTGTCTAGGTAGAGTGGGGGAGGGGGCTGTCTAGGTATGGGGGGAGGGGGTTGGGTTGTCCAAATGGGGTGGGGGTAGGGCTGTTTGGGGTGGGGGAGGAGCTATCTAGGTAGGGTGGGGGAGGGGGCTATCTAGGTAGGGTGGAGGAGGGGGCTGGGTTGTCCAAATGGGGTGGGGGTAGGGCTGTTTGGGGTGGGGGAGGGTGTGGAGTTTGGGTGGGGGAGGGTGTTCAAGAAGGGTTTTCCAAGTGGGGTGGGGAGGGTGTGCAGGTTGGGTGGGGGAGGGGCTATATAGGTAGGGTGGGGGATGGGTTGTCCATGTGGGGTGACGGTAGGGCTGGCCAGGTGGGTTGCGGGGGGGGGGGGTGGCTGGGTTATCCAAGTTGGTTGTGTGGGGTAGGGGTGTCCAGGTATGGTGGGGGGGGGGGCTGGGTTTTCCAAGTGGGGTGGGGGTAGGGCTGTCCACGTGGGGTGGGGGGTGGGTTGTCCAAGTGGGGTGGGGGTAGGGATGTCCAAGTGGGGTGGGTGGGGTGGGGGTAGGGTTGTCCAAGTGGGGTGGAAACCCTAAATTCAATGTTTTAATTGGAGATTTGGTTTGTTTTATTAGGATTAGGTGTATGAGGAATTATCATTCCTATTATGGGTGGTTTTAATCAAAAGTTATGATGTTGGAAACATTCATTATGTTGTTGTCTCTATTTAATCTCATTTCCCATAACTTAACATTAAATTCTTTATCACATTTGGTTTCTGTGTTTTAATTTCCAATTAAGTTATTTGTGGTCGATGATTGTCTGATGTTAATTGTTTTCAATGGATTAGCGTGGAAATTGGGCATTTAATGTGACTTTTCCAAATGGGGGTGCCTTGAGAATACTCCAAATATTTGTTAAAAATGATCAAAGGGATTTTATTATTTAAAATGGATTTTGAAATATATTTTCCATTAAAGTTCAGTCCTATTGAATTGGTTATAACAAAATGATTGATATAAATTCTTTTTACAGAATGGAATAAAGTTGGATGTATGAAACTGATCGGAAAACTGAGGAGCGGTGTGGACGGAACCACTCGAAGTGTCTCTCTATAGTTTAAAATGAACTTCATTTTAAGTGAAAAGAACAACTAACATATGGAAAACTGACCAAACACATTAGGATTCTATTAATACTTAAGGAAAAGGATCCATGGGTCATTTTTGACATGTATGAGTCAACCAAGCCTCAATCCAATCCTCAGTGTGGCCGCTACGACTCAAAGTGACTCACTTTTCTTTGAAATGGAAAACATTTTAAGTGAAAACAACAACTGACATACTGAAAGCCCACAGAATGCATTTGGATTCCATTGAAACTTTAGGAAAACAATCCATGGTTCATTTTTGATGTTTACGAGTCAACCGCGCCTCAATCTGAGCATTGGTGTGGCCGAGATAACTCAAAGTGACTCACTTTACATTGAATTGGAAAACATTTTAAGTGAAAACAACAACTGACATACTGAAAACCGACCAAACGCATTAGGATTCCATTGAAACTTTAAGAAAACGATCCATGGGTCATTTTTGATGTGTTAGAGTCAACCCCACATCAATCTGAGTCGCGGTGTGGCTGGGATCACTCTAAGTGTCTCTCTATAGTTTAAAATGGACTTCATTTTAAGTGAAAAGAACAACTGACATACAGAAAACTAACCAAACACATTCGGATTGTGTTGATACTTTAGGACAAGGTTCCGTGGGTCATTTGTGATGTTTACTAGTCAACCGCGCCTCAATATGATCCTCGGTGTGGCTGCCACAACTCAAAGTGGATCACTTTTATTTGAAATGGAAAGTATTTTAAGTGAAAACAACAACTGACATACGAAAAACTGACCAAACGCATTCGGATTCTGTTGAAACTTTAGGACAATAATACATTGGTTATTTGTGATGTTTATGAGTCAACCCCGCCTCAATCCGAGTCGCGGTGTGGCAGGGATCACTAAAAAATGTCATTTTTTTAAATGAACCACATTTTAAGTGATAATAACTGGCATTCAGAAAACCAAAAAAACCCTTTCGGAATATGTTAATACTTTAGGAAAATGATCAATGGGTTATTTGTGATGTGAACTAGTCAATAATGCCTCAATACGAGGCATGGTGTGACCGGTACTACTCCAAGTGCATGTATTTTGTTTAAAATGGATATCATATATAGTGAAAACACCTGTATACGAAAAACCGATCAAATTATGAATTGAATTCCAAATTTCACATATAATTGTCATTTAAATTTGAAGTTGAATTCTAAATGAATTTTAAAATTAATTCTAAATGAATTCTAAATGAATTTTAAAATGAATTCTAAATGAAATCCAAATTATGTGTCTTTATAATTACATTATGAATTCTGATTTAATTCTGAATGTGTATAGTTTCAGGATGTATTATATGTTAAATGTATATGAATTTGTTCTGTATATGTATATGTTAGTTGGTTATTGCAGGTAATGGAGAGAGATTGAAGAATCATAGGTGAATGGAGACCCTGCTCCTCCCCTGTGCAAATTGTAGGCTGCTGTGCAATTTGCACAGCATAGGCTCTGCCAACAGTTTGAAACCGTTGGCATAGTCTTATAAAGAGGTTTATACCAACGGTTTAGATGGAACCGTTGGTATAAACTCTTTCCAAATGGTTTCAAACCATTGGGAAAATATGTATAGTTGGATTTTTCCCAACGATTTTGAGTGAACCGTTAGGAAAAGATAGATATTTTGTTGGGTTTTCCCAACGGTTTACTTAAAACCGTTGGGAAAACATATGCCAACGGTTAATGTTAACCATTGGGATAGGTTGATTTTTTAACCATCCCAACGGTTCCTTGTAAACCGTTGGGAAAACTTTTCCCAACGGCTTACTTCCCCACGGTTTGCAGAACCGTTGGGATAGATATTCCCAATGGTTCTGCAGCCTTTCCCAATAGTTGTGAACCGTTGGAAATGCCTCTTTTTCCAGTAGTGTAAAATTATAGGTTTTATACAATAATCATTCTAAAACAAACTGGACAAAAAAAGTTATAAATTTTTTAGTTTGTAAAAAGCAAATTGATTTAAAAAACACAATGAATGGAAAATTCATAAATAAACATTTGACTCAACAACATTTCCATTTTTTGCATGAAAAAATATAGAGAATAAATAGAAAATGTCCTTGAAATACTAAATTCAATTATAATTTAAAGAAAAAATTTATAAAATTGAAATTTGAAAACTCGTCTCTCCCAGAGTATTAAAATTCATGTGAATACAATTATGAATTACAGTAAATCCACCTTGTCACGAACCAGTCTGGGTCGACCCTAAACCGGTCACCCGAGCTGGCCCGCGACATGGCCCGAGGGGCGTTCCCGATCCCCACGTGCTGGAAACTAGTCTCGGGCATCAAAATAAAAAGGTGGGAACGATTTGGCCCAAAAGAAAATAAACTAAGCAGCAGAAAAACAAATAGAAAAAAAAATAAAGGACAAAAAATGACACTACTAACCTGACCATGACCAAAACTCCATGTGACCCTGTGGGTCACTCTCCAATACCACAACCAACGTCGCTCAATTTGAACAACTGAATCTGGAACCTGCAACAAAACTAAAAACAAGAAAACACTATAGGTGTGAGTATTAAAACTCAGTAGGCTATCGCGGTAAATCAATTCCCAATTAACTACCATTAAATAAAGAATTTATCAATTCCAGGTTTGAACTAAATTTTATAAAATATTAGTTTTCACTCACACTTTCATTTCTAAAACAAGTATCGGTCCATTGCACTTTTTAATTTAAAAAAAGATTATTGTTTGAAAGGAATAGGTACATTTCATTTTAAAACATTTTCTGCGAACAATTTAGGAGTCCAAACTTCAGTTATTAGCCAAAACGGAAAACCACACATAACACACAACACACGCCAAGGGAAATGGAAAAAAAATGGCACACACCAGCCAGAAACCAAACTAGACTTCTCAATCATGCGCCACACACACAAAAAAACTAAATGAAACATGGGTCGAACCAAGGATATCATGAACAATCCATAACATACTATACATCTTACTCATTCTGAAAGAATGCTCTAACTCAATGACCTTATAATGACCTAACACTCCGTATAGCCCAGCATGGCCTAACCGAGGGGCCCAATCCCAATAGCAGCAATAACTCAGTATTCCCTTTCTATGGGGCCACTAGCCAGAGTGTAATCTAAACTAGTGCATTAAGCGTTCTCAGAAAATTCACTCACTATGTTAGGTTCCCATGTATAGTTCGAAGGAGGATGTGCCATACAATTCAAACACAGGTCATGCATATAAATATATAATCCAAACACATCATGCAATCTGGAATCACCATTTACACCTCAAGGGTAGTCCCTTTCCATTGAAATACATTTCACAATGGAGGTCCCATATCGAGGACCCTCCCAATCACATGGATCAAAACTAGGAAAGGAACCCTACCCAAGAAGGGTTTTACCAAAAATCAGTTCAAAATTCCAAATAGGACTTGGATAGATTTCACACATCACCCTTTTCACAATAATTATCAGAAAATGCCAACCGGGCCTTTAGCTGTACGCATCTTGAGGTACATTCATCAAAATAATTTCCAAACCATCTTAAAAGTGCCAACTGGGCCTCAAAGAATATCTCAAAATGAAACCAACACATTTATTGACATGTCAAACCACTATTTAATAAAACATCATTTTTTTCATAAAAAAAGATACATTTCTCATCAAACCAAAACTACACTTGAAAATTCATAAATCTATTTTAAAAATCCCAATGACATTTTCACAATAATGTGACAGTTCGTCAAGAAAAATAATTCCAGTTCAATGCACAAGAATAAAAAGTTCCACTTGCAGCAAATAATTATTCTAAAAATAATTATTAAGTATTATTTCTACTTTACTAAAAATTGAATAAAGAAAAAGAAATTAATAATTTCTAGACTTAACGGTAAGTGCAGTGGGGAAATCTACCTCGACTTGCAGTCCAAACATGATGATGTGAGCCGCTTCGCGCTTGCACACAAAAACCTGCAAGCCGACGACTCGTCACGGACCAATGCAAAACAAAAAATTAACCATGGACTGAGAAACACAATAAAATATTGACATAAAATTATCAAAACAAATAAACAATGCAATCCTCACCTCGGCGCAGAGGTACTCTCAACCAGCAGGGTCTGAGTGGGGTTCACCGAGGCTGCGGGACCTACAACGGGAGTCTGGGAGAACACCGCAAATGCGTGGGCTGGCCGAAACGACGCCGGCAGGCCGCGCGATGGCCATAACAGCACCGAGAGGGCACGCATAAACCGAGGCGATGCCGGCAGGGTGTGGAAAGTCCGGTACGATGCCAACAGGGGCGGCGCGGTGCCAGTAGGGGAGGCGCCGATAAGCGCGGCGCTGACAAGGGTAGCGGGGCGGCCGCCGGCGCAGCAGGGCGGCGGTCGGTGACCGAGATCTGGAGCGAGGCACGGTGGCATGACACCGGGTGAAATGGGAGGCGTGGCGTGGCACTACTGCAGGCGGGAACCGGAGGCGGCTGGCCGAGATCCAGCAGGAGGGCAGTGGCGCGGGGCGGCGTCACGCGATGGAGGGAGTAGGCCGGGAGGGCGTCCGCGGGAGCGGCGGCGGTGCAGTGTCGGGGAGGCGATCAGGAGGAGTGGTGGCGGTGCGGTGTCGGGGAGGCAGCCGAGAGGAGAGGCGGCCGGTGGGCCGCGACCAACTTGCGAGGAGGAGGGAGCGGCACGACGGTGCTGTGTTGCGGGTGCAGAGCGCGTCGCATGGGAGAGGAGGGGGGCCACAGTGCCCCACTAGGGTTTCATCTACCCATTTTTCAATTAGTTAAATCAAATTAATAATAATAATAATAATAATAATAATAATAATAATAAACCATTATAATTAACAATATTATTATTATAACAAAGTTAATAATAATAATAATAACAACAACAATAATAAAATTAATGAAAATTGTAAAACTTTTAAATCACCAGACAACTGCACTGGCAAACTTGGACTGACCGCGCGGCTACCCCTGACCGTGAGGTGCCCACGCACTGGTCCAAAATCCACCAAAAACATTAACGTCAAAATAAAATGACCAACTCTTAGCCCGAACCCTTGCAGGACTAACCAAAACCAAGAAATTATAAAATATAATAATTTAAAAAGGGGTGGGGTGTGACACCCCTTATGAGATGAACTTCCCCTAAAGATCATATTAGGTTATAATAGAGTTTTTCACCCCTTACATAAAACATCTCCCCCAATCTATAACCCCCACCCCATTGTGATTTTAAAAAAGGAAAATAGAAAAATCATAAAGTACATGAGAATTGTTAGAGAAAGAGCAATATAAAACAAAATATTAGACTAACTAGCCAATCACATAAATTATGAATTATTATTCGAACAATAAAAATTATTATTTCATTCAAAAAATTGTATTTGGATAAAAATATCATTCCTTTAAAACATGTTCTCAAAAAAATAACCATAAGAGTTCAAAAAGAGAAATTATTTCTATATTTATTTTTCATGGATATCATGATTTCCTTCAACTTAATTAACTCATTTCTATCATCCTTAACATTTTCAATGATCTCATCTTATGACAATTTTTTTTCATATAAATTAATTAATCTTGAATCTTATTTTTCACTTTTAGCAATTGGAGTTTCTTACCCAATTCATTATTCCTCTTTTTTTAAAAATCATTTTTATCCTAATATATTTTTGTCTTAAAATATCTATCTAAATGTGCTTAATTTTCCAATTCCTATATTTGATATCGTGAGATATATTATCATAAAAATTCTTAAATTTCCCCACAATCATTACCATGTCTTCCATAATTTTGTAGAAAACATTTTATGCTTTTTTATATTTATCCATGTTTTTTATTAATTCATAAATTGATTATTCGTATATCATAATTTCATCATCGATATTATGTGACCATTTTGAAATATTATTAAATACTTTTTTTTGTGAGATTTTCATCTTTCATAGATAATTTTAATCTCATTCTCATAATGAACAACTTTGTAATGTATTATTATTATTGAATCTAATTATTGAATTTGATATTAATGAACTAAATCAACAACTTGATCTCATTTTGGGAAGTTGGTAATAGTATATTAATGTCTCTATAAAGCATTATAAATATAGTGAAGTCCTTGTACTGTGATCTTATATAATGAATGACATATTTAAATTTCATGAAAATGAGGATGAGAGGATCTGACATCGATTTAGTTTCCTTTTTTACTATGTCCTATTTATTTGAAACTGAATATTAAATTCATTGTCCGGTCTTCTTTTCATAAGAAATCTAAATCATATCACCATCAACACTAACGTCCATAGTAAATTCTTTTTTTACCTTTATTTAACTTATTTAATAAAGATTCAATATCTTTTTATTGATTATCATATTTTCCTTTTGGATTTTCAAGTGAATTTATAAGTTTATAATAATATTTTGATGTTCTTAATGAAAACATGTCATATGGAATAACTTATTTATCATCATTTTTATTTTCTTCCACTTCCTTATCTTCTTCATCATTACCATCTCACTTTATATCATTTCAATAATTTTCTTCTTCTTCTTCTTCATCTTATTCTTTATCAAAATAATCTTTTATTTCTTAAGATTCACTACCATCTCCTTCTTGAAATTATGATACATTTCCTATGATATTAATTTATAAAAAACCTTCTTCTAGTTCTTTTTGAAAATAAATATGAAGTTGGTATTGTATTCTTAAATCAGCTTGCTATCCAGTATGGATTCTGATTATTTTTCGTGATCATTAGGAAGTAATGATTCAAAAACGTTTTACTTACACTTTATTGTGACATAAGGATCATTGGTATAAACAAAAAAGGTTTCTTGAAGAGATAAACTATCATCAGGAAAAAATAATATGAAGGAAGAATAATATTTGTTGATGTATACTTTACACCTTTCATCAATGTGTCTATAACTCTTGTACCCTGATATGTACTTTTTTCTTGTATTATCTTTATAACTCTATGGAACATTTTAATTTGATATCTAAGCCTTTAGTAGTGTTGAGTCTAAAATTGAGGATTTTGTTCTTTTCTTTCATCAATTTTATTTATCAATGCTTGAACAACTTCATTAGTTACCTTATATTAATTCATTTCTTTATGAGGTGAGGATGTTTCATCCTATAATTTCTATACTTAACTTCCCTATTTATATTCTTTTATCCTCTCACTAACCTTGTTAACATTTCTATTTTTCATTTAAAAAACATGTTTATCTTTTTGAGATGATTCATCCTAAGATGAAGCAACATAAAAGATTGATTCAAAGTAAATTGAAAACATCATCCACTTAAAGGTATCATCCATGAGGATGATGTTTTTTCTATTATATAATTTTATTATTTTCAATTATGAAGGATTTCATGAAATTAAAAAACAACTCACACTAAAAAAATATTGAAAACTATAACATGATATTTAATATCTCTAGTCTTGATATTGATCATTGTTTCCAAAATTAAACTACTATGGATTATTTTTATCAAATTTTTATGTTGATCATTTTGGGAAAAATAGTTAATTCTAAGGTTTCATCATCTCCATCCTTTGAAATTATGAATCCTTTCATCCCTATGGAAATAATCTAATTATTCACTGTTAGATGATATACCTACTGATATTTTTCATAATGATCGATCAACAAATCCTAAAACATTTTATATATAAATGAATAACTTTTATCCAGTAACATATGAGAGGGGAATAAATCATCTCAATCCAATGGAATTTTATGAAGAATAAAATCCTTTGCATAATTCATTGTATACATTTTTTCATAATACATGAAATAAATTTTTTCTTCTTATACTATGAAACACTCAACTATCTTATTGATTTTTTAAACATTATCCAAAAAAATATAATCAAAAATCTTATTTGAATATTTTTATAGAATTTATTATCAATAAAAAATTCTCTATATAGAAACCAATCATTTTAATCTCTAGTCACAAGCACTATATTTGGGGTAGAAACTGATGAAATTTACATTAAGAGACAAAGAGTAGTTATATTGGAGAACTTCAGAGTGCATTCTTTTGATGGAGCAGAACATTGACTTAGAGAGGATGATATTTTTGATGTGGGACATGTGGGTTCCACTATTCTATATAGGATAAATGTATTATTGTTCATCTACAAAAAAATTATCCATTGATTAACATTGAAAACCTAAAGATCTACTTGTTGCAACAGATCTGATGTAGAAATAAAATATATTGAACAATTTGTGGTTTATAACACTATATCATATATTTTATATAAGTTAATTAAGAAAATTTTAAATAAAACAATGTTTTTATTAAGAAAAATTCAATTTTAAAAACAACATCGATAATTAATTTTAATGAAATAGTACTAAAATTAAAAGCAAATAATAATTACTTTCATAGATAGAAAGACTTATAAGTAAGATAATAATGTTCTTCATGTATATTTTAGACTACTTAGATTATTATAAAAAAAATAAACCAGTTTTAATTTTGTAATTATGTAAAAAAATTAAAAAGAAAACATTATTTAATTTTTAAACATAAAAACATAATCTGATACAATAAACTCATTATGAAAAATTTTATGAATAAAAACAATTTTAAATTCCAGAGTCCAAAAAATTTATATAATTTTTGAGATCCAATGATAGAATTATCAATAGGGACCCCAAAAAAATTTATTACAAAAAATGATTCTGAAAAACCAAATACGCGAATTTTTTTATGTATTAAATTGTTGGATAACATCAACCATTTGTACCCCCTATAAAAAGAGGTAAAATAATGTAGTTATATGGGTAAAACGTGAATTATAGATGAAAGATAATTTTACAATGATAATTCCAATATTTTTTTAATATATTAAAACATATCAGATGGTAATGGTTTTGTAAAAATATCTGCATGTTGTTCTTACATTACGATGAATTATAAAATGTTATCTCATTTTTTGCATGATATATAAGAAATTGAGGCATTATATATATTTGTCTTGAACAAGATTTATTTTGAGGTTTTTTAATTAAGGATATATCACTTGTGATATCAGATAATAGTTTATTTTATAACTCATTCCATCATCTATTAGTGTCTGTTGCATCCTTAAAACTTGAGAAAAACAACATCCAACTACCACATATTCTGCTTTATCTGTGGAAAGTGTTACCAAGTGTTGTTTCTAACATTAACAAGAAACTAATGAGTCTATTATGAAATGACAGGTTGAGGAAGTAAATTTCATAACCGTTCAATAACCACTAAAATCAACATCCAAAAAACATCTTAGTTTGAAAAAATATTCAAAATAACAAAAGAGTCCTATATAAATTGATCCTTTTAGATAAAAATAATTTCTTTTAACAACATTAATATGGGATTCCACTGGATTGGCTTGAAATATATATTATAAAAATATGAAAATAATATTTCTTGTGGACTAGCTGTTAAGTATAGTAGACTTTCTATCATACCTCTAAAATATGCTTGATAAAATAGTGGTAAAGCGTCCTCATGATCAAGATTATTTGAGGTGTCGATGGGAGTAATAATAAATTTATAATTTTAATATAAAAACTTTTTATGTAGATATTTTATATGATTTTTTGAAATATATATCTACAATATTGTTTATGAGTAATTTAAAAACCTGGAAAAATTGTTAACCCATCCATAAAAATCATCTAAAACACATTCATTATAAGACCAACAATATAATTTATTAATAATAATTGAGTTCGTATGAATAAAATTTCACCATCATAGATTAGAACAATCATAATATTTTAATTAACATCTTTTATAAAAAGTCTTGGATTCATAACCCTGTTAACAAAATTTTTTTGTAACAATAATCATGTTAAACTTTCATACCAAGATCTAGGTGATTATTCAAAGACATATAATGATTTGGTATGATTATGAACATATTTATGATGTTTTATTACTTCAAAACCAGGGTTTGTTCAATCTAACATCCTCCTAAACATATCCAGTTAGAAAATAATACTTCACATCCATTTGAAAATGTATTAAACAAAATAATGTTCCCATGAATAGTAAAACACCAATATATTTTAATCATAAAACTTTTTCATATGTTTCTTCAAATATATTCCTTCTTATTGTTTACAACTTTTTTATGAAATTCTAGTTTTATTTATAATTATTATTCCTTTTTAATCTAATTTGTTTCTCAAATATATTTTGACTCCAATTATTGATGTTTTTTATGTCTTCCAACAAAGGCCCAACTATTTTTCTCTAAAATTCATTTATCTCATCTTTCATATCCTTAATCCAATCATCATAAACTAAATCATCATCTACATTTGTAGGTCTAAATTAGAAAAACATAATGTTGTTCTATTTCATTTCATAATTAGTTCTAGTACTAACTTGTTTATTAACATCACCAATGATAAAATCATTAGGATGATTTCTGAGGGACAACTGACATGGGTTCTGTAAAACCCGATCATCAATATAATGTAATAAATAATCTTGAGTAAATATTTTGGAATACAATTATTCAGTATTTACCATATTGAATGAATTCCACAACAATGATAGAAAATTAGTTTTTGAAACCAAATACAAGGATGTGGGATGGGCTTGTTTAAAAAAAGATGATTTCAATAAATTTAACATGCATGCTTTCTTAGAAAGTATGTGAGTACTATTTCAGAAACACAATATGACTTAAAATAGGCAGAATAACCTAATATTATACCTTCTTCAGATATGGTTGAAAATTTTTGTCTTTAGTACTCTATATTCAAGATAACTAGTTTGGAACTAAACACTATAATGTATGAATATTATGATTTTCATCCTAACCAAAATTCTTAAGTATTTTTATTAACAAGATATTGATTTAATACTATATTTATTATATAAAAAGAATTAATAACTAATTCAGGAAAAAAATTCATAGCAATTGAGTTTTCACTCAACATTGTTCATATAATTTATTGAATAATATGATTTATTATTTCAAAGGAACCATTTTTATAAGGGGTTATAGTAGCTGATATGTTACGTATAATTCCTTTCTTACTATAAAATGTATTGAAATCATATTTTTCAAATTCTACGCCATAATCAATTTGATTACTTATATAAAAGGAGGTTTTATTAATTTTTTTCATTGGATACCAATTTTTTGAAATAACAAAGGTCTTTATATTTCTTTTCTAAATGATAAACCCATGTGTATCTAGTGTAATCATCAACTAAAAAATATACACAATATTTACCTCCAACACTTCTAGTTTATGTTGGACCGAATACATCCATGTCCAATAACTGCAAAGAATCGATAGTTGAGACATTACAAATATATTGAAATCTTGACTTGTGTTTCTTACCATATTTTCAATGGTCATAGAATTTAGATGAATCATATATATTATCTACTAGATCCTTGAAAAGTCTTTTCATAGTTCTATTAAATTTCTTTATAAGGTTAAATATTTATAACCATCATTTCAAAAATAATTAATGATCTTCTATTACACCATGTCAAGGTATTTATTGGCTCTTAAGGCCTTATATGTTATGTTTGTATTAATTATCATCATGATGGGTAGAAATAATTAATTAATCTATGTAATTATGTACAACACATTTATCATTCCAAAAATTAACAAAGGTATCCTTCAAAAAATATTTGACTTATGATTATAAGGGTGTGATTAAGTACATTACAAAAAAAATCTAAGATTAACAAATTACCAAAAAAACTATGTTTCTTATACAAATAATATATTTGTGAGTATTATATACCAAAGTAACTTTTACACCTTTACACTATATGATATTTTTGAAAAATACTTTGATATCAGTCATGTTATTGGAAAATACACTATATGTATACAATGTATTCTTTTTTATGGTACTTATGTTTTTTCTAGAAAACCAAAACTTTTGGATTTCGGCACCCAAACATTCCTAGGTCTAGAAATGTCATCAACTAAACTTTTTTGAAACAAATATAATTTTTAAAAATTGGATCTATGGAATCTTAATTATTGATGTATATTAAGAGAACAATTCTTTTTTCCTATGTCCTCTACATTGACACTTTTTTTAAAAAAAATCATTCTTAAGAACAGATACATTGTTATTAAAAACTCATTTCTTATGAGTATTCCCAATTAAAGAACTAGTACTATTAGGGTGATGTTTTATTTATACTTTTTATCAAAACATTCTATTTCAAATGTAATATTCGAATATAGTTTATTAAATATGTAATTTTTTATTTTAGTTTGACAATTTTATCCTTATCCTCTTGAGTAATGGTTTCAGAACTGATTTTTTCAAAACATGTTTGTAAATTATTCTTTTCAGAAATTAATTTTCATAAATCTTTATAAATAGAATGTTTTTCAAAAATATTCTTATCAATATATTTATAAATAATGGGTTTCTTTTTTTCTTAAAACATTTATCATTTAATTCTACTTATCAATATTTTTTATAGCATTATATGTTTCATTTCTATGACATTTTTCAATATGATAGAGTTATTTATAAAAAGAATGACTATTATCCTTTGTTGAGGAAATTTATTTGTGAAAATGTTTTCTATTTTTATCATTATCATAATTAGGATTCTTTTCACTCACTAAATGATTTTTTGGGTTTTCGGTAGTGGGTACCTTTTCCATTAGACAATGATTTCCATTGGGTATTCGGTAAAGAAGATCTATCTTCCTCGGTACAAAATAGTCTTTATCAAATGATTTATCAAAAGAATATCCTCCACTAGAACACTACTAATATTTGTTTATGTACATTATTGTTCATAGACATATAATACATTCCATGATTCCTTCTAAAATGTTTTTCTTTTAATTCATGCATTTTCAACATTGGAATGTGTGTTTTGTTATGTACATATTTCATAGCTAATAAAAAGTGACTTCAGTGAATTTATTTTCATTTAAATCCCTGTTTCTTTTCATATGTTGACACTAATTATCCTTTTTACCAAATATCTTGTTCATCCTCTGAAAAATATTATCTAGTTAATTATCAGAATATTCATAATCACATGAATATGATTGAATAATAAAATTCTACTTTCTGATATATTTTTTAACCTTTTTTATGTCTAAAAATTAGTTAGAGCTATATTATTATAGGGATAAACTCCAACATTATTTTTCTTAGAATTATCATCTTATCATTTAATCTACACTTATTTTACATGAAGGTTCCATTTAGTTCATCTAGAGTAATATTACTAACCTTTCATGTATCATCAACAATAGTTCTCTTTTATTCATATTCCTAGTTCATGATGTTTATGATTATCCAAATATGAGTTTCATCAGCTAATCTTTTTTCAAAAATGGATTTTAAACTATTAATAATCAACATGAATCTCTAGTGAATCATTTCACCAGATTCACCTGGTAAAAAATGAACAATTCATAGTCATCTCTTAAAATAGCTCTTATACTTTAAACAACCATTGCAGATCTGAAGTGAGTAACATTCAAATTTTTTGAAATTCCATTTGATGCTTCACATGAAAAGAATCTACTATATATTCTTCTATTAATTGAGAATAACAATGTATTTTGGAATCTATGTATAATATGATATTGTTTCTCTTAATTATTTTTAAACTTAATAAATTCCTAATCATGTAATTTTAAATTCCCAGTTAGCATGAAAACATTATAAACTCCAGTTTTGATTAAAAAATTCTCCATTCTGTCCCTCCAGTACTCATAGTTATTATAATAAAAAATTAGTGGTCTATTGGGAATAAAATTATCAATATATCCTTAATAATTCATGTTATCTATTATAATAGATAAAAAAATCCTTCTTCCAAAATACACATTAGTGTTTCCATTATTTATAAACATGAGTTTATAATAGAAATAAAATCTCAGGAAATTCTGAATATATAAAAATGATCAATAAGTATTTAAGTAGTGGAAACCTTTTCTTAAACCAATTGTTGTATTAGTATAATGTAATTACACTGATTAGGATCAAAATAATGTATCTTATATGGGAAAATTTCAATAGGTGTTGAAATATAGTTTTAAAAACATTAGGTTAAATGTATTTAAAATTTTACAATTGTTGAAACATCTTTCTATAAAATGAAATTTGATTCGTAGTTGACCCTAGTTCCAATTATAAGAGAATCGTAATCGGGTTGATTCTGATATGTTATATACCAATGTTCATAATCATAGATGATTAAATCTATAGAAAGTAAAATCGTAATAACAGTAGTTAAGATTATATCGTAGTATAATCAAGACTGTAATGATTCTATTTTAAAAGATTAAATAAATGTAATTAGACTAATCTCTTATTCATAGATGAAATGATTTAAATAGATTAAAACAATTGTATCACAATCAAATCTATTATTAAAAAAATAACAATATAATTATGAAAATAAGTGAATCCCTTTTTATTACATAAATAGGAAATGTAAGACTTATTGTAAAACAAGTAATAAAATGAATATACAACTTTTAACCCAAAGAGAAGGGTAGAAATGACATAGGATAATGGATACCTTATTTTTTATATAAAAGTATGTGTCTATTTCCATTACATGAAATTCCCTAGATACTATGATTGGATTCAATTTTTATCTATCCTCGGCATCCACCGATCTGATAGATCAGATTCTGTCATAATATCCTTATGTGACCTCGATCAATTCGATGATCATATTCCATATCTTCCTATCCTTGGAAGGAATTGATCATATTCACAAAAATGATCACAAAAAAATTAAAAACAATCTAATTGAAAAAATTTCACAAGGATTCCTTTTTGACATAAAAACTCCAAACAAATTCAAAAGTTTTCAAAGAAGTTTTTCACACATTTCAAAATTTTATGTGCACTCTCACAAGAGAAATTTCTATAAAGAATACACTATGTGTTAGATCCAAACTCTTTGAATGAACTGGAATTTATAGGTGATCTTCTAATAGACATATTGATCCTCCAACGATCATATTTTTTGTGAGTTCATCTCAAGGGCTTTGTCGTTGTAATTAATATCTCATGTATTTCTAGAATAACATAATGTTTGAGGTTGTATTGAATTTAAAAAATCACTATGTAAATGATTTTCCATTATGATATTTTTTTTTCATATTTAGAATTTAATAATTAGTAAATCTAATATATTTTCTATTATGTTACATTCTGATGATTTATATTAATGTGGATCTGATTTATATCAGTTCTGATATTAATTTTATTATAAGGAATACATCTGTACAAATGAGAAGAAATATTTTCATTTAAATGATCTAATAAGGTGAATCTGATTGTTATCTGTTCCTTACACATTATGAAAATCCTAATGACCAAATTTTGTATAAATTTATGAATTCATTAAACATATTTCTAACTATTTTAAAATTATATGTTTTATACAATAACATTTTACAACACTTATGACATAAGATGTTAGTATTCATATATTTTAGAAATAGTTTTTAATTTCCAAAACAAAAAAAAATTGGAATATACATAAAAAACTATTAACTAATCAATATGGTCTTAATGTTAGGTAAAATAAAAGAGATATTGTTCATATAAATCCCCACTCTTACAAAAATGATTTTTTACATATGTTAGTCGTCTCAATAAAAATATTGTCTTATATATTTACAACAGTATTATGGCTTATAATGGTTACTATATACCAACTATATATATTGTTAAAACTATATTATTCATGATATCTTGTTCAAATGACATATTTTACGGAATCAAGGGTCGATCAAAAATAAAATCCTTCATTTTCTAGGGATTTGAAAATGTATAATTGCTTTGGAATCCACATAGGTAGTTCATGTAAATGATATATTGAAATAAATATTAGGATGTTCTTCCACTGAGATCCTTGAGTAGTATATTTATCATTAAATTACCCATATTTAGACTCAAGATTCCATTATGATGGTGGAATATATTAAATCAATAGGTAAACTATTGATAATATATATCTAACATCAAAGAATAAGTATACCATCTAGTCCGTTTTTTTCTAACCACTCCCACTTTTTGAGAAACTATATCTATTTCACAAAAAAGATTATTCAAAACACTGAGGAACTTATCACTACTGGAAAATGGGTCTATACCCACGGTTTTGGGAAAAACCGTGGGTATAGGGCTAGTATGGGAACCTATACCCACAGTTCTCCCCCAAACTGTGGGTATAGTTTTTGTTTCAAGACCTATACCCACGGTTTGGCCCAAACTTTGGGTATAGGTTATTTTTGGAAGATCTATACCCACGGTTTAAAAAACCGTGGGCATTGGATATATATTTTTTTAAGACCTATACCCACGGTTTTGGAAAACTGTGGGTATAGCTTTCCCGGGTAATAGCAGGAAAAAAAATTTAGGCGGGAAATGGGGAAAAAATGGGTGGGAATTTTTTTTTGGCATTCTGTTATAATATATTTACAAAAATATATATTAATTGTCAGAAAGCTTGCTTAGAGCCGTTGTTAGATCTCCTCCTTTCCTCCCCGCAGGTCTAGTGATCGAATCACCGTGACGATTTATTTTTATAATAAAATATAATTATTAATATATAAAAATAGTTTCAATACTATATTCCATGAATTCACCTAGCTCGGTTGGTTAGCCCTCCGCATCCCGCACTCCAGGTCGGGTGATCGAAACCCTCTACCTGCATATTTATCCCGTGTCCCGTATATATTAATATATATAAATAAATGATAGTATATATTACAAAAGCATACCATAGCCGAGTTGGTCAGCCTAGCTTAGGGATTCAGAAGAGACGTAGGATCGAACCCTCATACAGTGGGATTTTTTGAATATTTGATGACCCACGGTTTAAGAACCGTGGGTTGTGATGTGAGCCCCTTTGGACACGCGTACACACACATATACCCACGGTTCAACCAAACCGTGCGTATAGTTGAAGACCCCTATCCCGACGCCGTTCAGCCGCACGGTTCCCAGAACCGTGGGTATAGCCTATACCCACGGTTTTCGGGGCTATACCCACGGTTTTGAACCGTGGGTATAGCCCGGTTTTCCAGTAGTGTATTGAATTAAAAATGAATGAAATAATATAAAAAAAAGATATAATATATCGTGGATGGGTTGAATGGATACTAGTTTTTAGATGTATATGAACTATAACCATTCACAACATCACTTCAGTAAATTTTATAGTGGGAGTGTATTTAAGTAAAATTCTAGCCTCTATTTGATCCATCGATCTATGAGTCATCTCTTGTACCCACATTTGAGGAATGTCATCAAATAGTGGATTCCAAACTAAATATCAATACCCGTAATAAAGAGAATGGTTTCAAATATAAATGAAACAAACCATTTAATTAGAACACCAAAAAATAATTGACTTGATGCCAGGAATATATAATTGGAACATCGATCCCCATTAGGATATCTTATTATAATGAAGTTCATGGGATGATGGATAATGAATTCATTTTATAGACCATCATGTGATCCTCTTGATAATCATCTAATGCCACTCCTTCATTCATTATGCCCTGATGGATCTCTACTTATAGTGTTTGTATCCTTTTGTATATTGATGGAGATATGACATGGTTTGTAGTAACTATGGGATTTTCCAATGGTATGAGAGGTAGAAGGATCACAACGGAGGAATCTGAAAGGCCCCTTATTTTTCTCTGATCTACATGGAAGGAATTGTTTGCATCTATATAGGAGGCACAGTTCTATATATTTTGGAAACTGGGCTCTATTTTATATATTAATGTCACTCATGTGGCATGATTTGAACAATGTAGTGTTCTTAGGTCACAGAAACTTTACTAGCCCAATGGTGGGCCAATGATATATTAATGTGATACTAAATTTATTTGAAGAATACGTGGAATGTTATACTCAATTATCATCCATGACTGTATATGAGTAGAAGTATGACATGTATGTTTCCATTTACTAATCATATCTTGTGATAAAACTATTGGAAGGGTCATTGGTGGTGACCCTAAGCCTCTAACAACAAAAAAAGTATAACATCAATTTTCTATGACACATTACAAGATTCTTCCTATGTATCTCTATATTCTAGTTTATAAGCACATAAAACTAGTGTGTCCCATGTTTATTGAACTCAAAATTTTATTGACAATGGTTCATAACTTGTATCCTGAAAAAAATATGGGTGTATTAAATTTATTGATAATTCAGTCACATTGTTTGTAATTTCCATCATTTAACATTCTTCTTTTGGGATACTTATGATCATATCATATTATTCAATTAGACTAACTTTGAATCTTAAGAGCATATTCATTCAATCCAAATAACATAACCATCAATTTATTAAGTGTATGATGACCATTATTTCTTGGAGATAATGGATAATATTGTCATTATGATCACTAGATGATATATTATTTTAATTTAATATGAACTAATACCGCATTAAATTCTTTTGTCATATTTTATATGGTGAAATTTATTTTTAGGTAATAAGATACCACTTCATGGAATATCATTCTCTCTAATCATATACATAGGTAAAATCAGAGGGAACATATGGATTGGGTGTTTCCCAGGACATAGGGAGTATGGATACCCAAGATAAATAAAATCATTTCATTAATTAATATATATTAATAATCATTGCATTTATCAGATACAAACACACGGATTAATATAAATGGTTTATTGTCTTTATTGAAAGGATATATAATAAACATGTAAACAAATTCCACCGTAGTATAACCATAATAGACAACCTTCTAGATTTATAATATTTAAATAATGAAAATGGGAAACAGAAAATATGGTTATAAAAAATTTAATTAAGGAAAAAATCTGAACATGTATTCGATGTTCAGATCACATTCATATGACATATCATAATATGAGAGGAAATATTTATGTAAAAGAGAATGGAAAAATAAATATTTTCAACATGTCTTTGTAAATATTTATAAAATATCATATAAACTAACATATACAATAGATTTTTTTTTGAATAATGGGACATTAAACATGGGTAAATGAGAATAATAATGGGGAAAAATCGTCATATAAATGTGTGTAATAAAAGAAACCATATAAATTTTATGTGGAGGGTACCCACCCTATCATTCATCACATTTTAGGTGTTGTATAATCACCCATATACCCTCTTATTATTGGGATAATATTCCCATAAAACATCGGGTATAATAAAATTACTTCTATGTATACATTATATTTGGATAAATCCTATAACATATCATTTAGATTAGGATAAAATCTCTAGTATACAATCTGGTTGTGGATAAGTCCTCCAATTTACCCTATGTATTATGATAAATCTTATACATTTCCCTTTTGATATCATGAGATATAAGTATTAAAAAATCATTAGATGTAGATATATGACACCACCCTTTATTCAGACATATATATGTATTTGAAGTAAAATGAATCATAATTTATATCATAATAAACCCATAGAATAAAAAATGGTATCAAAATATTCCAACATGGTGTCACTATTGTTTAACTCATAAATGAGAATTGTTTTTACCCAAAAAATAACTCACCGAAAATGATTATTTCAAATGATCATTTATAAGGGTACTCAAGAAAATTATTATTCAAGAAAATTATTATTTTGAGATAAAAACGAAATGTTTGTGAAATCATAAAATATTTTTTAGAATTTAAATTTCTCAATCATGATGAAGATGAAGTTAATGAAACATTAGGATTAAATTTTTTAAATGGATAATGGAAAATAGTTAAGAAATAATTAGTTTTTTAAAATTATAATTTCACATGTGGGTCGTTGAAATGGGAAAAATGGTTTTAGTAAATGAGAAATAAAGAAAATTTAAATAATTTCATTCTATAAAGAATAATATATAATAAAACCATGAAAACCACATGACGACATAAAAATAACAGAAGATAAATTCTAAATATATACATTTAAAAAAATCCTCAATAATAGTTCATTGATATGATATAAATGATTCAAAAAATAAATGAGATCCGGTGATAAACCATTTTATTTTTAAAGGAAAATAATATCTAAAAATTTTTAATTAGAATTTTATAAAATCCACTTCATAAAAGAGTAACAAAAACTATATTTTAAAAATATGAAATGCAGAATTTGAAGTCCACTTGAGATAACACATTATTAGGAATCTAAATATATTGGATAAAATTTATAATAATATTATAAAATATGGAAATAGAGGTGATGAATTCATTTTAGATGATATGAATTATTCTTATCAATGATATATATTTGATGAGGAGGAAATACATCAAATTAAAATAATTATATTTAAAATTCACCACTCACTGAAGTATGGGAAAATTTTAAATAAAATATTACAATATGGTATGAGAAATAAATAATGGAATACATAGGAACACAAAAAATAAATATTAATTAGTGAAGGGACATCAGTTAACAATGATGCTTATTAATTTGGTATCACTAAGTCGAAATCCACTTAATAATAGAAAATAATACAACACATCAAATCCAATGAATTATGGGGATTGGGTAAAATAAATTCATTATATTGTATTAACACAATATAAATTATTTATCTCACAAAAATAGGGTATATTTATCATCAAATTAAATTTTGGACCTGAATCCATTATTGTAATTCATTTATTTCACCAAATGAACAATATATATATGTCTATATTTGGGTCTCCTCCTAACATATAATTTATAAATAAATGGCATGAGAGACTTTTATGATGCTTGAGTCCATCAAAAGTGTATAAGGACTCCATAAGATGAAAAAATGATTCTCTTAGAGGGTAATTTTAATCAAGTTGTGTTTCATGAAAAGGTGGGATATGAGATCATTTCATACAAGAAAAAGATGAACAATCATTGGAAATGATTGTAATTTAAGGGGTAAGAATGGAATTTATTTACACATAGTTTAATTAGGTGGTTAAATGTTTTAAATAAATTTTTGTATAATATGTATTCATAAAAATTTCATTATATAATGTTTTGGATTAAAATTTACTAATTAAATGTTATCCAAATTAGATTACCCATATTTAGTCTTATTAAAAATGGTTAAAATTTACCCCTGATAATTTAATTATTACTATAAAATATGAAGATCCTTCTTAAAAAATATTGATTTTCTCAATTATAATTGTTTCACCATTAAATATAATTATGTTTTTAAAATCCTTATTTATATTTTAAATTAATATATATAATGTGTTGAAAACATATTTTTATAGAATGAATCATTTTATTATTAAGACATCATAATATTATTTAAAATTGAATATAAATTAATTGAGTGTTAATTTCATTGTATATATTTTTAAACATTATATTATATTTTTTATTACAAATTATATCTATTTATGTTACATTAAATTTTGTTATAAATTTATTATCCCTTAAAAAGTTATATTATTTCTATTAAAAATAATATTAATATTGGCAACATAATTTTAACCCTAAAATTATTTTGATCATGTTAAATAATATGAACAAATTTATTTAAAATATCTACATTAATTCCTAAAATTACTATATTTGATAATATATATTTTTTATACTTCTTGACTATGTGCATAAAAACCATTTTCAGTACATGTGTGTTTTGGTAAAAATAATTATATATATTTAAAATTTTTCATTATCATTGAAATTAATAGTATATATTAGTTTTATAATAATAAAAATATAACTTATGATGAATATAAATTAACCATAAACAATATATTTCCATTAAACTAGATAATTAATTGAATATATTGAAAATATGTTATTAGTTAGGATTTAATGTTACTAATATTAAAAAAATGATTAACCTATGTTTTTATGAAAATGATATATTATAAAATCCATAGAATAACATGATAAGTAAATATTTATTGAACTAGAAATATTTATAAAAACTATACATATATAGATCCCTCATCGTAACCAATTGTGAGAGGTGGTAATCTATAAATGATTGGCATCGATTCATGAGGCAGTAGTATGTTGAAGTAAAAAATGCTGATATCATAAAAAATTTGATGGAAGTGGAGAGGTTTGTATGTTATTACATTGACATACAAACTATAAGTCCCGAGCCTTAAACATTATGTAATCTTGAGTTATGTCAAGAATTCCCAATGAGGATCTTTTCAGGTTTAGAGTTTTAAATAATTAGGCTATAACTATTCCATTACATCATGAATATTACATTTTCACAGTTTTAAAATATATCCATTTTATCATATAATAAAAACTATTAAAAGAAAACATGAGTTCTTCTCTAGATATAAATATTCTTTCATTCTTCCTTTCTCTTACCATTCCTTATACCCTGTGAAAAACATTTCAGAGACTTGGGATGAGCATTAAATACACAGTAAGGGTTATAAAATAATGAAAGAAAATTTTAGTATGTCAATACATATAAAACATAATCCCTTTTACATACCTCATAAAATCATAAGATTTATGAATAAAACATTGAAATCATAAATAATAAAGGTAACTTGTGGCATCTATAACATATTTACATTGTACATTTCATAGCTACATTGGGAGTTACTTTTGGAATATCCATCACAGTATATTCCCTAAATATCTTAGGAGAAACATTAATGTTTATCTCTGTCATGTTACCCAAAGAATTGTAGACCTCTCTAGGGCTCACCCAGCATAAGTTTATCACATTACCACATGTATATATAAAAAATTCCCAAGAACCATAACGTAATCATAAAACATGAATTAGCATAAAAGAAAGATAAAATTTCCACATTACAATCACAATATAACATTTTTTGTATATTGACATAATCAATCCATTAACAAAACCATTTTCAATACCAAAATATATATAAAATAGTATATGGTATTTATTTTTATTTTAAAGACATTATATCTTGTTAAGAAATAAAAATATCATATAATGCTCGTGGGGGAGGAAAGGTCATTATTACGACATACATTAAAAAGAATGTTTATTTTTGTCATTTCATAAAACACTTCATAGAGAAATTTTTTCCTTTTAATTAAATTAAAATTCAAAGGGTTTTATACATCATACAAAGGAATTCCATGTATAAATAAAAGCATGCCTCAATGAAAATATATTGAGATGAAGTCCCATGCCTCGTGTCCAACAGGACTCATTTGTTCTTTAATCTCCTAAATAATAAACTAAAGATAATTTCTACATGAATAAGAACCTTTTTCAAGTTTATTATTCCTTTTATATCTTTTATTACCACTTTATAAACATTACATAATCATTTAAGTTAAAAGCAGTCATTTTGTCGACATTTGGTACTTTAGTCAAAAATGAACTTCTTATATTTACAAGTTGTCCATGTGGTCAAAAGTCCATTATATAAAAAAATGATATTCATGATTTATATATCATATATATCATATATATATATATATATAGTATATATGTATTTATAATAGTAAATATCATTTACATATAAGAAATGAAATTCACCATTCATTGAGACAGTAAGTCGTACGTACATATGAATGCTACTTTCATCTCTATTTTGTATTTAATGGAATGAAAAATTAATGATTAATAGGTATATTATAATTACAGTATAATTTAATATATAATTTCATTAAATCCATCCTTTATAAATTCCAAATCTGGAATGAACGAGTCATATCACTTTGAGCGGGCGGTAGTCCGCACTTCCTCAAATGAAATTATCGTATTAGCCCATTATGGAAACCATTATGGTATGCTTTAAATGAAAAATACAGAAGAATAGAGATAAGATAAATATAATATATATCACTTATAAATACATTTCCTTCATAATGGCCACCATGAGAGGCAGTAGGGGACAATTGAATAATCATCATGTTTTGAGGCAGTAGTTTGTTGTCCACAGAAACAGTATGTTCGTATCAATTAGATGGAGGTTTGTGGAAGTGTGGTTCAAATCCTTCTCATAACAACATATTAGTATATTTAATATAATATTTGTGTTATAAGATAATATAATAACTAGTGTTTAATTGGTTGGATAAGGAAAATAAAAAAAAAGAATATTAGAGAAGATGTTACCTTTAAATAGGGTTACTCCCTTTTCTTTGAACCATAAGGCT
This sequence comes from Viscum album, assembly GCA_963277665.1. NCBI lineage: Eukaryota > Viridiplantae > Streptophyta > Magnoliopsida > Santalales > Viscaceae > Viscum > Viscum album. The sequence goes on along the minus strand of OY728140.1, from coordinate 1,353,109,258 downwards.
TTCTTGAAGTGCCTAATGACAAAATTATGACTTATAGTTGGAATAGATGGCTTTTAGGAGCTTATCTGAGCATAGGTGGGGTGATCCAATGGGCTTTAGATGAGTGAGTAATGGGTTAGATGTGGTATCCCATTATAAGGGGGAGAAGGGGCTCTTTAGGAATGTTTGAATGTATTATTTTATTATAAACTAAATTTCGATTTCAAAAGGTCCTGAAGTCATTTAATTAGAAGATAAGGTGGGGAGTGTTCTAAATCATCTCATAAAATAGGTTTTAGACATGTTTAGTTCATTAATTTAAACTTATCATTTAGCTTTAACCCTTACTTAACTAATTTTACATTTACCGTGTCTTCTTGTATATTCATAATATATTGTCAATATATTTAATATAAAATTACATGCAACCCAAAATGGATCATTAATGTTTATTTAACATCCCATATTTCATTTTTATGAATATTATATTTTTAGGAATATTTTATCATATAATATAATATTAATTAATTTAAAAACTCATTTACATCAACTTTTATACGATTTATATCACGACATTTCAAAAATCCATAAAATTGATAAATTAAAAAAAACATCATTAATTCAAATATAACATGTCCTAATCATCCACAAAATTAGTGTATGGCATAAAATGTTTTAGAAATAATTTAGTTTAATATTTATAATCTAATTTTTTTTTTAAATCTTTAATAAGGTAATCATTACACTATCATTGTATCATAAATAAATTTATTTATATGATGTATAAAAATTATAAATAAAATACAATGATGTATTAAATAAAATTATCATTCTAATTTATATTTATAGTTGAAATGAAAACATATATAACCCTATATAAAAACAATTTTACTAAAAGATATATCTTTATGTTATATTTTACTTAACTTTGAATTAATTTTTATAAACTATCATTTTCACTTACAAGTTGTTCCTTGGGGTCCCCAAATCGACCCAAGGATGTCTATGGCCAGACATGTATCATCCAATTGGGTTATAATACATTTTAGTTAATTTAATATTATTATAATGTTATCTTCTACCCTTATTTACTAGATTTATCTTTTATTGAAGGTAAAAAAAATATTTACATGAGCTACTATTCATTATGTCTAAAAATAAAAGTAACCTGTTTACAAATTTTTTACCTCATGATTAAAAATATTGAATAATGTTTTCAAAATTCAAAACATAGAAATTTCAGAAATAAATTTAAAATTAATACCCGTTGTCAAATCCAAAAAGTGTGTTTTTAAGAAATAATAACTATCCAAAGATTGACACTTATTTATGTCCAATTTCAAAGTGAAATTACATCAAATGACCGACGTTAAATTAAATGGTAAAAATAATAATCCAATTACACTATAAAACCAATAAAAAATCAATATATCTATATAAATAAATTAGATTACTAGGCATTTCTGAATTAAAATGTAGTATTTTTCACCATTCATTAAAAAAATGAACATAATCAAACAAAATACATAAAATTTACCAAAGTTAAATTTCGATGTCAAAATTCTAAAGAATAAGTATATTTTGAAAAATTTAACATATTAAAGTGAAAAAATATATATTTTAAAATGGTTCACCATAAAAAGGTGGTAAATAGATCTTTTAAATAATATTAGAGTATTTCATGGTTAAAATTTAATCCATTCATCTTTTAAGCCTCTAAATATTATTGGATAAGTGTAAATACATTTAAATAAATTTATAGCAATATTTTAGTTATTTATATTCATTACTTTCAATACAACTATTAGGAATTAAGAACCATTTAAAATAATATTATATTATTATTTTTCAGAATTACTCAGTCTTGTGTGCAACATGAGATTTAGGAGAAAATCATTGTTTCTTGTTGGGTACACCATCAAACATAGAAACCCCTTTAATGTAAAATTAATATTTAATGCAAAAATATTAATAAATATGAAATTTTCACATTCTTTATTTACCTAAGAAGTTACATCCTTCCCCCATTTTGGGAATTACATCCTCACAACTCTATTCACTAATCAAAAAATGGTGTTACTTATCTCTCATAGCATTCTCAAATTCCCATGTTGCCTATTAACCTATATGCGTTCCCCAAAAAATCATTTCCTGATTAATTACCTAGTTCCTGCTACACATGCTCACTTCAGCAAAAAATCTGGACTTGTAACGCCCCGACCCCAGCTACCCAGAGTCGGTGCATTACTTCGTAACATTGGCATGATCACAAGAAAGATCAAATCTCGAAAGACCGATTAGTTTAGTAGCCTTGGAAACACTAGATATAATCATAAAGTTTTACATTACATTTCAAAGTGAAAAACTACAACAACAACAAAGTCTTCATATCCACACTATTAAACCCTCATAATATCCCTGCAAGTCAATCATAATTTACCTCTTCACTACCTGGGAAAATAAAACATAGAAAAGGGGTGAGCTCAAATGCCCAGTAAGGATAACAATATAGCGGAACATTCAAAATAAGCGTAAACATTTAAGGCAATGAATTACTAAAACAAAAGCCTTTTAAACTTGAACTTCAACATAGTATGGCAAAAGTAAAATGAAATAATGCCATTTACTTGTTCACATGGATATTCTACTAATAGAATAATCACATGCAAAATCAATAACCACTTTCATAATGTTGGAATGCATAATGCCAGACTATCATAACCACATAGCCAAGGCCTCGTGCCAAGACTACAAATAAGATTTTGTCAAGGCCTTGTGCCAAGACACTAGTTTGTCTCATGAGACCTACCGATGCATCGAGGAGCTATAGCGGGCTCCACCCGTCACTTATTAAGTCCAATGTATTCCCATATGAAAAGGTTTAAACATAACATAAACATTCGTATTAAAACTAGCATACGAAATGTCAATAATTTCACCATAAACTATGAATGGTATAAAAATAGCACATCCATAGTCAAACATATCACAAAACCTTCAATACAGTATAGAAGTTTTGTATCATAATAAATCAACTTCAAATAATCTTAAAATCCGTCAAAGGATGTTGACATAGATGAAATCAAAATTCTTTTTAAAGAAATATCTCCTTTTATTTTGAAATCATTTAAGATCCATATAAAATAAAACATTTTCTTTGAAAATATTCTTATAAGCTTTTAAGGAAAGCTTTGAAGATTTTATAACGGCGTAAAATAACTGCACCCGCCGTATAAGTTAAAAAAACATTCTTACCTCAATTCTGTCGAAAAGGTTAAAAAGGACCTTGTTTTGAAAACGACGGAAAGATTCCTTTATAAACCTCTTATAAAAAGTAAAACAAGGGTATAAATGACTTTAACCCATATTCTTGTAAATAGTAAAAATGTTTTGAAATACATTTTTAAGAAACATGGATGTGGATGATAAAGATATCCCAGTAGATTATTACGTATAAACAACCTCGGATAATGAAGAGATTGTGAAATAAACCCTTACCTTGTACTTTTCCTTGGTTGGGGTAGGTTAACCTCCTGTATAATGGTGAAATAATTGTTATTAAATTATAAAAGAATCATATACATTAATATGATATCATATATGATCTTTTAATATTGATTTGATAATAATATCTTAGTATTATCGCCGTTTCGTGTGTTAACTTACTCATTTTGTTTTATATGTTTTGTTACATAAGTCATGTTTGTTGTATATTATTCATATCCAGAATGATATCAAGTACTTAAACATCCTTTTTAAATCATTAAATGATAATTATACTTGAATGGATACGATGGAGAATGAATCTCATTGCGTTCGTGGAGACGGTAGTCCGTACGTACGCACGAACGCTACTTCCATTTAATTTTTATTTTAAAAGAATCGAATCCAAATGATACATAGGTATATTACTATTCCAGTATAATATAATATTTTATATATGTTACTTAAGTTCATTAACACCATCCTTTATACATTCCATGTGTGGTATGAACGAGTCATATCATTTTAAGGGGGCGGTAGTCCGCACTTCCTCAAATGAAATTATCGTATGTATATACAACATGAAACGAATAATGGTATGAAATAAAATGGAATTACAGAAGATTATATATAAAATATATATCATTAATATCATATTTAATTACAGTTCCATCATAATGGCCTCCATGAGAGGCGGTAAGATGTATTTGAACAATCATCGTTTCGTGAGGCGTTAGTTTGCCATCCACAGAAACATTATGTTCATCATCCATTAGATGGAGTTGTGTGTATGTGTAGTTTGAATCCTTCTTATAACAACATCCTAGTATATTGAGGATACTGTTTTTGTTACAAAAGAAAGGAAATAAAAAGAGTTTGGGGGTTGGAGAAGCAAAATAAATGAAAATAATTTAAGAGAAATCGTTACCTTTTATTTAGGTAACTCACTTTGGTTGGAACCAAAGGACTTCTTGAAATGCTTTCTGCCTAAGGGTAAGCTTCAAGGAGGAGGAGAGGGATGTGGGGAGATTAGTTGGGCAGAGTTTGGACGAGCCAAGTGGCTTGAGAGGTGTGAGGAATGAGTAGAAGTGGTCTCCTTTTATAAGGGAGAGGAGGGGCTCTTTAGGAAAGTGTGAAAGTATTACTTTATAATATATTTCTATTCGGTTTATAATGGTCCAAAAATCATTTAGGTAGAAGATAAGATGACTCATATTCTAAATAACATCAACCAATAAGAATTGGACAGGTTTTAGATAATATTTTAATCATTATAATCTTATTTATTTAAATGATTTATTAATGAGGTAAACATTGCATCATTATTGTGTCATTAATAATTTAAATTATTTGATGTCTAAAAATTATAAATAAAATATCATTATGTAGGAAATCTTTTTATCTTTCTAATGAATATTTATAATCGAAAATCCAACATGTATAACCCTATGTAAAAATTGTTCTTCTAAAAGATGTAAGCTTATGCCATTTTTATTTTTATTTTAACTTTATTAATATAATGTGTCATTATCACTTACAAGTGGATCCATGGGGTCCCAAAACAGACCCAAAGATGCCCATGGTCGACCATGTATCAACCAATAGGGTTAAGACACGTTTTAGGGTAATTTAGTATTATTATAATATTATTTTTTTAACCCTTATTTACCGGATTTACCCTTTAACCATGGTAAATAAAATATTTACCGCAGTAATTATTCAAAATGTGTAAAAATAAAAGTTACCTATTTACATAATTTGGACATCCTGATTCTAAATATGGAATCCATTTTCCTAAATTCAAAACACAGAAGTGGCAGAAATTAATTTAAAATTAATTCCCGCTGTCAAAACAAAAAGCGTGTTTTTAAGAGGTAATAACTATCAAAAGATTGACACTTGTTTATGTTCGGTTTAATTGTAAAATTATGTCCAATGATCAACATTATATTAAATGGTAAAAATATATTCTAAATATACTTTAAAACCACTCAAATTCACAATTTATCACTATTAATTATTTTGATTAAAAAAGTTGTTTTTAATTAAAATTTAGTAATTTTCACTATTCATCAAAATATGAAAGTTATCCGAAATGTACCAAAATTTCACCCTAGGCTAATTTTGATATTCCGAATCCAAAAATGAAGTCCATTTTCAAATATAAAATATATATAATTTCAAAAAGTAGGTATTAGTATTCACAACGGCTAGTTTAATTAGTTGTGGTGTGTGTTAGAACTTGAGGTTGCGTACAACACACGCTATCGCATTATTCGAAGGGAAACGTACCGTGGAAGCTTGGGGTGTTACATTCTCCCCTCCTTCAAATAATTGTGTCCTCGCAATTTCTATAATACTTATTACATGAAAAGACTCGGGTGGTTCTTCATCATAAGTTCCTCGGGTTCCCACTTTGCCTCTTCCATCTTATGGTTTCTCCACAAAACTTTTACCAGACGCGTCGTCCGGTTTCTCAGTACTTGTTCTCTTGTATCAAGAATCCTGACGGGCTCTTCACAATAAGACAGATCGGGTTCCAGTTCTAATTCCTCATAGGTGAGTACATGCGTTGGGTCAGGCATGTATTTTCTCAACAGAGATACGTGGAACACATCGTGAACTTTGGAGAGACTTGGCGACATTGCCAATCGGTAAGCTACAGCCCCAATTCGTTCTAGAATTTCGAAAGGTCCGATGTACCTGGGACTCAATTTACCTTTCTTACCAAAACGTATGACTCCCTTCCACGGAGATACCTTTAGGAAAACATGATCACCGTCTTGAAATTCCAAATCCTTCCTTCGATTATCGGCATAGCTCTTCTGCCTACTTTGAGCTGCTTTGATGTGATTTTGGATTACCTTCACCTTTTCCACCGTTTCCTCCACCAGTTCTGGGCCTACAAGTTTTCTTTCACCAACGTCATCCCAACAGGTTGGTGTACGACATCTCTTTCCGTATAACGCTTCATATGGTGCCATCTGAATACTCGAATGGAAGCTATTGTTATAGGAAAATTCTACTAGTGGTAAATATTGATCCCACATACCCTGAAAATCAAGTGAGCAAGATCTCAACATGTCTTCTAAGGTCTGAATAGTCCGTTCTGATTGTCCGTCTGTCTGAGGGTGGTAAGCAGTGCTCAAATGAAGTTCAGTATCGAGGGATTTCTGAAGACATTTCCAAAATCTTGAAGTAAAACGGGGATCACGATCAGAAACAATCGATAGGGGTACTCCATGAAGTCTCACAACTTCATTAATGTATAGTCTTGCTAGACGTTCCGGGGGTAGATCTTCTCTTATAGCAAGAAAATGTGCTGACTTGGTAAGACGATCAACAATAACACATATTGCATCGTTCCTTCTAGGAGTCTTTGGTAGCCCCATGACAAAGTCCATCGTAATATTATCCCATTTCCACTCCGGTATGGGAAGAGGTTGCATGACTCCTCCAGGCTGTTGCCTTCCAGCTTTCACTTGTTGACAAACCATACATCTTGACACAAAATCAGCAATCTCTCTCTTCATGTTGTCCCACCAAAAATGTTCCTTCAAATCTCTATACATTTTGGTGCTCCCAGGGTGTATAGAGAAATTGGAACTATGAGCGTCATCCAGCAATTCCCTTTTTAGATCAGGTATATTGGGAACACAAAGTCTCTTCCCGAATTTCAAAATTCCATCTTCATACACAAAGTCTCTCAATCTCCCATCATTCACAGCTTTAATCTTCTTCTGAAATTCTTCATCATCGGTCTGGGAACTCTTAATCCTTTCTAGTAAAGATGGTTTGGCAACCATTTGAAAAAGCATTGATGTTTCACCTTCCCTGGTTATTCCCATGTCCATCTTCTCTAGATCCATGAAAATTGGATCCCTTTCAATTCTCATCATGTTCAGAACTCCATGGTCTTTTCTGCTCAAAGCATCTGCTACTTTGTTTGCTTTCCCCGGGTGGTAGTGTATCGTGCAATCATAATCCTTGAGTAATTCAAGCCATCTCCTTTGCCTCATGTTGAGTTCTTTTTGTGAGAAAATATACTTCAGACTCTTGTGATCAGTATAAATCTCACATTTTTCACCATAGAGGTAGTGCCTCCATATCTTCAAAGCAAAGATCACAGCTGCTAACTCAAGATCATGAGTAGGATAGTTTTGTTCATGAATTTTCAACTGTCGTGATGCATAGGCAATAACTCTATCATTCTGCATAAGGACACAACCAATTCCTTTCTTTGATGCATCACTATAAATAACGAACCCATCATTCCCCGATGGTAGAGTCAATATAGGAGCATTGTCTAATCTTCTCTTCAGTTCTTCGAAACATTCTTCACACTCTTTTGTCCAAACAAATTTAACCCCTTTACGTGTGAGCTTCGTTAATGGGTTAGCCAATCGGGCAAAATTCTGGACGAAACGTCGATAATAACCTGCCAAGCCAATAAAACTACGTACCTCAGTTATACTCGTAGGTGCTGGCCATTCTTGGATTGCTTTGGTCTTAGAAGGATCAACAAAGATTCCATCTTTAGAGACAATATGGCCAAGAAAAGAAATCTCCTGAAGCCAGAATTCACACTTGCTAAACATTCCATATAATTCATGCCTCCTCAGAGTCTTCAAGATAATGCGCAAGTGATTTTCATGATCTTCGTAGGTTTTGGAGTATACCAAGATATCATCAATAAATACCACCACAAATTCATCGAGATACTCCTTGAAAACTCTATTCATCAGATCCATGAATACAGAGGGTGCATTAGTCAATCCAAACGGCATTACAGTAAACTCGTAATGCCCGTACCTGGTTCGAAATGCTGTCTTCGGAATGTCTTCCTTCTTTACACACAACTGATGGTATCCAGATCGAAGTTCAATCTTTGAAAAGTATTGAGCTCCATGCAGTTGGTCAAATAAATCATCAATACGAGGTAGGGGATACTTGTTCTTTATCGTTATAGCATTGATCTCCCTGTAGTCGATACATAACCTCATAGATCCATCTTTCTTTTTAACAAAAAGAACAGGGGCTCCCCATGGAGAAACACTAGGGCGAATAAATCCCTTATTACTCAATTCCTCTTGTTGTTTCTTTAGTTCGACTAACTCTACAGTGGCCATTCTATAAGGGGTCTTCGATATAGGCCTTGATCCAGGAATCAAATCAATGGAAAACTCAACTTCTCGTTCTGGAGGATGTCCAGGTAAATCTTCCGGAAATACATCTACAAATTCTTTCACAACAGGTACATCCTCTATTTGAACATTACTTTCCTCACCGACAGTTATTTCATTCTCTTCCTCCCCAATAATTGAATTAAGTTGAGCTACTGGGGGTGGATCTAAATAAGAATTAGGTGGTGACGATTCTGCTCTAAAAATAAGGTGTTCCTTATCATTATCATCAAGAATCGTAACCTCTTTCTTTTTACAATAAATCTTCGCATCATAGTCCGAAAGCCAGTCCATACCGAGGATTATATCAAACTCAATCATAGGTATGACGATGAGATCAGCAGATAATGAAAATTTATGTGCTCTAATGGGGACTGATTCACAAAACTTTGTTGCAACGATACTTCCCTCAGGAGTTTTGACTGACAACTCCCTTATTAAATCAAATTGGAAATATCTAATTTTCTTAGCAAACTGTGAAGATATGAAACAATGCGATGATCCAGAATCAACTAATGCATTTTCTAAACTTGAGGAAACCATTAAATTACCTGCCACCACGTCTTTCGGAGCTTCTACCTCAGCAGTAGTGATAGCATAAGCCTGGCCTTGATCCCTTGGCCTTTTCTGAGGTAAGTTCTCCTGACGCTTAGGACATGCATTTGCATAATGCCCCATCTCCCTGCAATTGTAGCACTGAACGTTGGTAGCTTCCTTCTTCCCCTTGCAATCATGAGCTTGGTGGCCTTTTTCACCACACTTGTAACAAACTCCCATTCCCTTCAGGCAAGCACCGGGGTGTTTCTTCCCGCATTTACCACAAGATGGATATTCAACCTTTCCCTTCTTCCCCTTATTTCCATTCCCAGATTGATCGGCAGGTCTCTTCTTCTCTTGCTTCGCTTTAAAGTCATAAGACTTAGAGAATTCCTTTTCGGTCTTGATAGAACATGAGACAATGTCTTCGTACGATGAAAATGATTGTGAGACTAATGCTCGACGGAGAAATGGTTTTAACCCATCAAAGAAACGATCAATCTTACTTCTTGGGTTACGTATATAATCTCCAGCATACCTCGCTAACCTTGTAAAGTTAGCCTCATACTTTGTGACATTATCATCCTCCTTTTGTCTCAGATTTAGAAATTGCCTTTCCATATCCGCTCGATGGTCGCGAGGGAAGTATTTTTCTAAAAACAGATCTTTGAACTCCCTCCATTCCATATTTGATACTTCATCATCTTCCTTCATGTTTTGAATCAATGACCACCATTGATCAGCATCTCCAGTGAGGCGGTAAACTGCCATGATAACTTTTTCCCTTTCACTGCTCCCCAAAGCCTGAAATATTTTCTCTAGGGAAAATATCCATTGCTCAGCTACTAATGGATTTGTATTCCCGTTGAAAGTTGGTGGTTGTTGCCTCATGAATCGATCTAACATTGATCCTCCACGCTGCGGATCAGGGTGCTCCATACGGGTAAGGTTATTATTCATAACCTGAGTAAGTTGTCCCAGTATGGTGATTAGCTGATCGGCACCAGTTGCATCACCAGCCCCACTATAATTATCTTGAGCAGGAGGGCAATCCCTACATGGAGTGCGTGCATTGATACGGTTTCCATTTCTTCCACTAGGCGCCATTTCTAAACAATGGCATAAACTAGATCAGTTTATGAATCAAAATACATAATCCCATACTTATAAAACACTTAACATAAATTGAACTATTTATGGATATAATCCATAATCATAAAAATGTTTTCTTTGAGGAAGTATATACTCATAAACCCTTCATAATGATTTGTAAAGAAAATGAGAGTTATCCTAAGCATATCCCCTGGGAGTGTCGTAACCAAGAGTGCAGCAAGGCCCGTTGTCGTGCACCAGTTCCCGTTCGAGTCTAGCTCAAAGCGGTGTTTTCGGGTTTTACCCCTAGGTACATCTGTGCCAGAGCCGCCTCTACCTACTCGTATCCAGACAGGGATGTATTGCTCGGAAAACTCACAAAATCTCTACAATACCAAAATTCTAGGAAGTTCTTCTATACTAATCCTCAAAGTTCATCTTAGGTATACGTGCTCTAATCAGAGTTTATCTAAATCTAGCTTCCAAGGTTTGTACTAAACTTCCTCTGATACCAACTGTAACGCCCCGACCCCAGCTACCCAGAGTCGGTGCATTACTTCGTAACATTGGCATGATCACAAGAAAGATCAAATCTCGAAAGACCGATTAGTTTAGTAGCCTTGGAAACACTAGATATAATCATAAAGTTTTACATTACATTTCAAAGTGAAAAACTACAAAAACAACAAAGTCTTCATATCCACACTATTAACCCCTCATAATATCCCTGCAAGTCAATCATAATTTACTTCTTCACTACCTGGGAAAATAAAACATAGAAAAGGGGTGAGCTCAAATGCCCAGTAAGGATAACAATATAGCGGAACATTCAAAATAAGCGTAAACATTTAAGGAAATGAATTACTAAAACAAAAGCCTTTTAAACTTGAACTTCAACATAGTATGGCAAAAGTAAAATGAAATAATGCCATTTACTTGTTCACATGGATATTCTACTAATCGAATAATCACATGCAAAATCAATAACCACTTTCATAATGTTGGAATGCATAATGCCAGACTATCATAACCACATAGCCAAGGCCTCGTGCCAAGACTACAAATAAGATTTTGTCAAGGCCTTGTGCCAAGACACTAGTTTGTCTCATGAGACCTACCGATGCATCGAGGAGCTATAGCGGGCTCCACCCGTCACTTATTAAGTCCAATGCATTCCCATATGAAAAGGTTTAAACATAACATAAACATTCGTATTAAAACTAGCATACGAAATGTCAATAATTTCACCATAGACTATGAATGGTATAAAAATAGCACATCCATAGTCAAAAATATCACAAAACCTTCAATACAGTATAGAAGTTTTGTATCATAATAAATCAACTTCAAATAATCTTAAAATCCGTCAAAGGATGTTGACATAGATGAAATCAAAATTCTTTTTAAAGAAATATCTCCTTTTATTTTGAAATCATTTAAGATCCATATAAAATAAAACAATTTCTTTGAAAATATTATTATAATCTTTTAAGGAAAGCTTTGAAGATTTTATAACGGCGTAAAATAACCGCACCCGCCGTATAAGTTAAAAAAAACATTCTTACCTCAATTCTGTCGAAAAGGTTAAAAAGGACCTTGTTTTGAAAACGACGGAAATATTCCTTTATAAACCTCTTATAAAAAGTCAAACAAGGGTATAAATGACTTTAACCCATATTCTTGTAAATAGTAAAAATGTTTTGAAATACATTTTTAAGAAACATGGATGTGGATGATAAAGATATCCCAGTAGATTATTACGTATAAACAACCTCGGATAATGAAGAGATTGTGAAATAAACCCTTACCTTGTACTTTTCCTTGGTTGGGGAAGGTTAACCTCCTGTATAATGGTAAAATAATTTTTATTAAATTATAAAAGAATCATATACATTAATATGATATCATATATGATCTTTTAATATTGATTTGATAATAATATCTTAGTATTATCGCTGTTTCGTGTGTTAACTTACTCATTTTCTTTTATATGTTTTGTTACATAAGTCATGTTTGTTGTATCTTATTCATATCCAGAATGATATAAAGTCCTTAAACATCCTTTTTAAATCATTAAATGATAATTATACTTGAATGGATACGATGGAGAATGAATCTCATTGCGTTCGTGGAGACGGTAGTCCGTACGTACGCACGAACGCTACTTCCATTTAATTTTTATTTTAAAAGAATCGAATCCAAATGATACATAGGTATATTACTATTCCAGTATAATATAATATTTTATATATGTTACTTAAGTTCATTAACACCATCCTTTATACGTTCCATGTGTGGTATGAACGAGTCATATCATTTTAAGGGGGCGGTAGTCCGCACTTCCTCAAATGAAATTATCGTATGTATATACAACATGAAACGAATAATGGTATGAAATAAAATGGAATTACAGAAGCTTATATATAAAATATATATCATTAATATCATATTTAATTACAGTTCCATCATAATGGCCACCATGAGAGGTGGTAAGATGTATTTGAACAATCATCGTTTCGTGAGGCGTTAGTTTTCCATCCACAGAAACATTATGTTCATCATCCATTAGATGGAGTTGTGTGTATGTGTAGTTTGAATCCTTCTTATAACAACATCCTAGTATATTGAGGATACTGGTGTTGTTACAAAATAAAGGAAATAAAAAGAGTTTGGGGATTGGAGAAGCAAAATAAATGAAAATAATTTAAGAGAAATCGTTACCTTTAATTTAGGTAACTCACTTTGGTTGGAACCAAAGGACTTCTTGAAATGCTTTCTGCCTAAGGGTAAGCTTCAAGGAGGAGGAGAGGGATGTGGGGAGCTTAGTTGGGCAGAGTTTGGACGAGCCAAGTGGCTTGAGAGGTGTGAGGAATGAGTAGAAGTGGTCTCCTTTTATAAGGGAGAGGAGGGGCTCTTTAGGAAAGTGTGAAAGTATTACTTTATAATATATTTGTATTCGGTTTATAATGGTCCAAAAATCATTGAGGTCGAAGATAAGATGACTCATATTCTAAATAACATCAACCAATAAGAATTGGACAGGTTTTAGATAATATTTTAATCATTATAATCTTATTTATTTAAATGATTTATTAATGAGGTAAACATTGCATCATTATTGTGTCATTAATAATTTAAATTATTTGATGTCTAAAAATTATAAATAAAATATCATTATGTAGGAAATCTTTTTATCTTTCTAATTAATATTTATAATTGAAAATCCAACATGTATAACCCTATGTAAAAATTGTTCTTCTAAAAGATGTAAGCTTATGCCATTTTTATTTTTATTTTAACTTTATTAATATAATGTGTCATTATCACTTACAAGTGGATCCATGGGGTCCCAAAACAGACCCAAAGGTGCCCATGGTCGACCATGTATCAACCAATAGGGTTAAGACACGTTTTATGGTAATTTAGTATTATTATAATATTATTTTTTTAACCCTTATTTACCGGATTTACCCTTTAACCATGGTAAATAAAATATTTACCGCAGTAATTATTCAAAATGTGTAAAAATAAAAGTTACCTATTTACATAATTTGGACATCCTGATTCCAAATATGGAATCCATTTTCCTAAATTCAAAACACAGAAGTGGCATAAATTAATTTAAAATTAATTCCCGCTGTCAAAACAAAAAACGTGTTTTTAAGAGGTAATAACTATCAAAAGATTGACACTTGTTTATGTTCGGTTTAATTGTAAAATTATGTCCAATGATCAACATTATATTAAATGGTAAAAATATATTCTAAATATACTTTAAAACCACTCAAATTCACAATTTATCACTATTAATTATTTTGATTAAAAAAGTTGTTTTTAATTAAAATTTAGTAATTTTCACTATTCATCAAAATATGAAAGTTATCCGAAATGTACCAAAATTTCACCCTAGGATAATTTTGATATTCCGAATCCAAAAATGAAGTCCATTTTCAAATATAAAATATATATAATTTCAAAAAGTAGGTATTAGTATTCACAACGGCTAGTTTAATTAGTTGTGGTGTGTGTTAGAACTCGAGGTTGCGTACAAAACACGCTATCGCATTATTCGAAGGGAAACGTACCGTGGAAGCTTGGGGTGTTACAGGACTGTTTGATCCTCATAAAAAAGAATCTCTTCCATTTGAACAACCTCTGGACTCAAAATTTGAGACGGATCCAGTAAATAGATTCTAAACATTGAAACCTAAAAAACATTATGTACCTAGGGTAAACATAGAGGTAAATCCACTTTGTACGCAAATGATCTATCATTTTCTAGGATTTTATAGGGTCCAATGAACTTCGGACTCAAGATTCCATTTTTACCAAAACACATCACACTTTCCCAAGGAGAAACATTGAGAAATACATGATCTCATACCTCAAATGAATTATCCTTCATCCGGTTATCCCCATAAATTTTCTCCCCACTCTAAGATATTCTCATGTGCTTCTGAATCAACTGATATTTTTCTTCCATCTCTTCTAACAATTATTATCCCACCAACTTCCTTTCCCCTATTTCATCCCAAAAAGATGGAGTTTGACACCACTTTCTATATAATACCTCAAAAGGGGCCATATGTATAAAAGAAACAAAACTTTAATTATAAGAAAATTCAACCAAAAATGATGGTGGTCCTAACTTCCTTGGTACTCTATTGAGGAAGCACGTAAAATATCTTCCAATGTCTGAATTGTTTTTTCTGAATACACTTCTGATTGAGGATGAAAAGTTGTACTGAAATTTAATTCAGTACCCAACTACTTTTGAAGGCCTTTCCAGAAGTTATAAGTTAACTTAGTAACATGATTAGATACAACTAAGAAGGTAACTCCCTGGAACCATACTATCTCTTTAACATAGAATAGATAAAGTTGATATAGAGACATAGTATCTCGAATTGGATGAAAATTAGCAGATTTGGTCATTCGATCAACAATAACTCATATTACATTGTTACCTATAGATGTCTTTGGTAATCCCGAAATGACATACATTGATATATTTTCCCATTTCCATTCTGTCATCAGTAAAGGCTGAACCATCCCTTTTAGTAACTATCACTCTGCTTTAACCGATTGACAAGTCAAACACTTCACAATAAAGTCATAAATATCTTTTTTTATTCCATCTCACTAGTAATACTTCGGAATATATCTATACATCTTAGTACTGCTAGGATGATATGAAAACAGAGAACTATGAGCTTCACATATTAACTCTTTCTTCAATGGTGAATTACAAGGAACACATATTCTATTCCCAATCCTCAAAACACAATCTTTATCAATGTCAAATTCAGGTTACTTAAAATTTTAACCAATTATTCCATTTTCCTAAACTCATTATCATCTTTATGTGCTTGCTTTATTCTATCTTATATGGACGATTATACAGAAACCTGAAATAAAACAGGTGAATTCCCTACACCAACAACTTCTATGCCAAAGTTCATCAAATCAGTAATCAAAGGATCCTCCTACAAATGATACGCGGTTAATGTAGCATTACTTTTTAAACACAAAGAGTCAGCCACTTTATTTCCCTTTCCTATATGGTAATGAATTATGAAATCACAATCCTTGATTAATTCCAGCCATCTACTCTATCTCATGTTCAACTCCTTATTATTAAATATATACTTCAAACTTTTGGGGTCAGTATATATTTCACATTTTACTCCATACAGATGATGCCTCCAAATTTTTAAAGCAAAAAAACCACAACTAATTCCAAATCATGTGCCGGGTAATTTAACTCATTAGGTTTCTACTGACATGAAGCAAATGAAATTACCTGATCATTCTGCATAAGAATACAATGATGTCTTTTCAATGAATCATCATAATAGATAATAGATTCACTATCTCTAGAAGTTAATGCCAATACACTAGAATTCACCAATCTTCCTTTAAATTCGTGAAAACAATCATCACATGATTTTTTCAAAATGAACTCAACACCTTTTCGTGTTAACTTAGTTAGTGGTCTAGATAACCATGCCAAAGTTTCAACAAAACTCTAGTAATAACCTGACGAACCCAAAAATCTATTGTTCTCAGTTATATTTCTTGGTCTTTTCCATTCATCAATAACTTTTTTTAGAATGATAAACATTTATGCCATTTTTTTAAATAATGTGACCAAGGAATTAAATTTGTTGTAACCAAAACTCAAACATTTTGAATTTCCCATATAGTTTATTTTCAATTATGGTTTGCATGCCAACCCTTATATGACTTTCATGTTCCTCTTAAATGTTGGAATAAACCAAAATATCATCAATAAACACAACAAAATACTTTACAAAGAACTCATGGAAAATTCTCTTCCTAAGATCCATGAATACAAAAGGTGCATTGGTTATCCTAAAATTCATAACTACACATTCATAAGGGCTATATCTAGTACGAAATGTGGTCATCAGAATTTCCTCTTATTTTACATTCAATTGATGGTGCCCTGATGTTAGAACCCAGATCTTCCTTTCAGGTACGTTTTTCCTTTTCTAGTCGTTTTTTAGAAAAAGAGGAAATTTTGGAAATTTTTGAAGTACACGTTGTGTACATTAGGAGTACATGCAGTGTACTTCCTTGCCGTAGGAGACCATGTGTTGGCTATGTCCTGGCCACACACACGGACATGCGGGGGTGACATGGAGGCCGCCTAAAGTGGAGTATGAAAAAGGAGATTACACTCCGTGTAATTCAAAAGTACACGCCGTGTATTTGTTTTTTTTCATTAAACGGACTAGGGTCACGTCTAACCCCTAGAAGTGTCTTCTTCTAGGTCTGGTTCGGCTAAGATAAACTGTATGTAACTGAAACTTCTCCGAGCCCCTGAGCCTCCGTTTTTTCTCTGAATAGACCACCATCAATTGCATTGGAACCACATTGGTAATCTCTTCCTTCTTCTTGAGATTCATTCCATGATTTCTCCTCTTTCTAAAGTTATCATGGGTTGATCGTTTTAGATATTTTTGTAGATATTGGGTGTTATAAGGTGATTCAAGCATCGAGGATCACATATAGTGATCTTCTAATGCCAAGGTAGGTGGTTAGTGCCTTTCTGTTGAAAGTCTTTGAGTTTTATGTTCAATTGTGCCAATAACCTTGAACGGGGTATTGTGCATTTACCATTTTTCCCCTGTGATTTTCCTATCATTATTGTATGTTGTGTAAAGGTTATTTGGTTATGAATAGGGTTGTATTTCTATGCCTTAGATGTTATTCCCATGCTTTGTTCCATTTACAACCGTTGGTCTTGTTTAGCCTATTGGTCGTTTACATGTTTTCCATTCGTTTTGGTCGTAGGATGGAGTGTTGTTTTCTGACATGATTGAGATGATGTAGACTGGTTAGCCAAGTAGTTCTATAGGTTAACATTTTTAATATAGCATTAATATGTGTAGACTTACACGGGGCCGTGAGAACTTGGTGTAGTAGACTAAAAGGGGATAGACTGAGTGAGCTTCCTCCAAGAGTCTTTGGACATTTTAGACAATAGGGGGATAGACCAAGTGAACTTCCTCGGAGATTTTTTGAGCTTTATAGACAATAAGGGGATATAATGAGTGAGATTCCTCAGAGAGTCTTTGTTTTACCTTGAATTACCTTAAACCACTCTAGGCTATAGGGGGAATTGACTATGTGTGCTTCCTCAGAGAGTCTGTGAACGACCTGGGGCCATAAGTGGGATTGACTCGGTGAGCTTCCATAGAGAGTCTCTTGAACATGGGGCTATAAGGGGAATTGACCTTGTGTGCTTCCTCAGAGAGTCCTTGAATACCTTAGACTATAAGGGGAATTGATTGATATTTCTTCCTCAGAGAGTCTTTATAAATTTTTATGACCGAACCAGAGGGTTTAGGCTGAGTGTACTTCCCAGAGGATTGCTTGTACATGTTAGGTAGGACTAGTGGGGATGGTTGTGGGTACATCCTAGAGGGTTACCTGTTTGTGTTAGATGCTGCTTGACATTGAACTGTGGATTATTTACTACTGAATACTTTCCTCTTTACTAATTTTTGTACTTTTACCTGCCGTATATTCACTGACTGTTAGGAACAGATCTTCGTGTAGTTTCATAATGGGATTTAGTCTCACAACCTGTTTGGGCCATGCTTTTAAGACCAAACAGATTATATTGTGGAAGGTATAGATAAGGGGGATCACCCGTCTACTTCAGGTACTTGTCTTGATGTGGAGTTGGAGAGCATGGGACCATGCTTTGTCTTGCGATGTTGAGGAGCACTTTATCTGTTTATTTTGTTCTTTTGTTTAGTACTATTTTTTATACCATCATTGTGATATGTTTGGTTTCTTTATTAGACATATGTTTCATGCATCATTTATATATATGTGCTCTATTTGTGTCTTACTTTTAGTCTTCTGCTGGTTTCTTTTGAATGGATTATTACTGCTTCTCCTATCGTATATTGTTTCTCTTCCCCTGTGTACTCTGCCAATGTGGGCATAGTTTCCCCACTATCACACACAAGGTCCACACTGCTAGTCGGAAGCCTATGGTGTTTGGGGAAATGTGCTTGAGTCCATGTGACCAACCGGGTATGGGGCGCCTCTAGGTGGCTTTCGGAACCGGTTCGTTACAATGTGGTATCATATGCGGTGTCCATTTGATGTGCTAGGGAGGACGTTGGTCCCTTTTATGGGGGGTGGGTTATGGAAATCCCACATCGAAGGAGGAGGATCATGAATCAACCCATTATAAGGTGGTATGGATACCTCTCCCATCATGAGGCCTTTCCTAGGGGATGCCTAAGGGCTAGAGCCCAGGGAACAAAAAACCATGCGAGCTAGGCCCAAAGCAGACAATATCATGATTGTGGGCTGGACTGGGCCATTAAAAATGGTATCAGAGAGATTGTTTTCTCTTGAATTACCGTTTGGATCCTATAGTCAGTTATAGGATGGAATAGGTAATTGGTAATAAGTTGTGCCCGGGGGTAGCTAAACCGTGTATAGGGAAAAGCCAATTTACCTCGTTAATGAAATTTTCTAATTTTGAAATTTTACAGTTGATTGATTTTCACCATTTGGTGACTCACATGCTTTGATCTATTACTGTTGAAGTTATTGGGGTTCTATTTCTGTTGAAACCCAATGAGATGAGGGTATGCCATCTCATGCATCATATAGGCACTTGATAGAGATCACATGTCATGTATTATTTCCATGACATTTAGGGTGCATTAGCAATTGCATGTTGTTGTGATAGATGTTGTGTAGAATATGCATGTTGTTGTGATAGATGCCTTGATAGAATACTATTGTTGATAAGTATTTCATTTTGTAAGGCTTTGATTGGATGAACGCCAAATTTTGGTTCTTGAGGGGTTATGGGCCCTTATGAATTGGAATTTGGTGGGTCATTAGCTCGTATTTTCTTGTTTATAACATTTATAAGATGCCAAGATCTGATTCTCTAGGATAATGGGCCCTCACGGATTGTAATTTGGCACCTTAACGCTCGTTTTCTGTTTTTTCTAGGCTCTGGAGTAGTTTCTGAGGCTACTGTCCAAAAAAACCCAGAATAAACAGCGTGTAATTTATGAATACATGTCGTGAAGTCTATAACTATGTAACTAACTTTGTGGGTAGGAACACGGGGTTAGGAAAACCTTGCAGGAACACGCCGTGTATAGGATGTACACGCTATGTTGTAGTGACTATGTGTATAACCATGTGACTAACGACACGGATGAGGGAAACTTGAGATATACACACTGTGTCAGGATTGAACATGCTGTGTCATATAACCTAAGTATCTGGCTGTGTAATGAACAACACGGACAGATAAACCATAAGCCTATACACATCGTGTCGACTTTGAACATGCCTTGTAGTCTGACCTAGGTATCCAGCCATGTCCCGAACAACACGGGTCGGTGTTATCCTTTCTTGTACACTCCATGTCCACATGAAGCACACCGTGTAGAGTGAACTGTGTAGCTGGTCTTGTAGCTAACAACACAGGTCATTGAAACATGTCTAATACACACCGTGTCTTTCATGAACACACCGTGTAGTCTAGGATTAAGTGGACCATGTGGGTTAGCCGTGTAAGAAGACTCAGCCAGGGGAATAGAGTTCAAGTACACACCGTGTGTAGGGACAACACACCATGTGGTTGGGGCGTTACACGACCAATTGTGGAAGAAGTACATGCCCATGTGAAAGGCTTGAGAGAACACATCGTGTAGTGTTTACACATGCCATGTAGTCATGTTTTATAAAACATGAATTTTTTCCTTCTCTTGTTCCCATCTTGTACTCTTATGTTTTCAGTCCTCGATAATACTAATATAAGGTGTGTGTTTGACCTTTCATTGTTATGCCACCGAGAAACCCTCCGGTTATACACCAGTTTCCAGACAGAGATTAGAAACCAGATATGGATGATCAGGGACATCTAGCAGATACTCCTGTTGTGTCTGCATTGGCACCAGCCATTATACCTGGCACAAGGGCTGATGTACAGTTCAGGGAAGGAATTCGGAGGAAGATGCAGACTTTTCAGTGAGTTCTGTCTCCTACCACGTTGATGGAAGAATTGACGCGAGTCTTTTAGCAACAGCATCCTCCTACTTTCTTAGGGTATGAAGGACCCCAAGCTGCAGAGTCATGGCTAGAGTCCACGCTGATGATTTTTTAGCATCTGGAGATACCTCTAGAGAATAGGGTGAAGATCGCTACATATATGCTCTGAGACTCCGCCAAGAGGTGGTGGGAGGTGATCTCACAGTCAGGATTATAGCAGAGTATGACTTGGGATGAGTTTCAGCGCATCTTGTACGATTACTTCTACCTAGAGACCTTGAGGCCCTATCGATCCTAAGATTTTATGAGTCTGGAGAAGGTTACTCTTTCTGTTATAGAGTACTCATCTCGCTTTACTAAGATACACCATTTCACGCCTATTATAGGAGGTGATGAGTTGTTACTTTCACGGAAGTTTGAGAATGGTCTAAGTCCCAACATCCGATCGGAGGTGAACATCTTCAGGTTAAATTTGATATCTTCAATCGTCAACCAGGTGCTGATCACAGAGCACAATCTGAGGGATTCTAGAGCAGGGGGCCAGGGTGGTTCGACATCTAGAGTTATTATTCTTCTTACTGATAGCAAGAAGTGTTGTAGGGAGTCTGCTCGAGGAGATCAGAGTAGGCGTGATGCATCTTCTGGTAGCTAGGTGGTGTGCTACCATTTCGGAAGGAGCAGACATACTAGGCCTCAGTGCTAGAGAGACCGTATGGAGTGCTGATATTGTGGCAAGATGAGCCATCTCTAGAGTTTCTGTCAGATCTTTTCAATAGCAGCGGGTGACAGAGGTTCTTCTATGACCCCGCGTTCAGGAGCAGTATTACCAGTTTCTCACCAGTCTGGGAACTAGAGTTATTCAGGCCGTTCAGGCCGAGGTAGAGGTCTTGGCTGTGGTGGTCATTTACCAGGTTATCAGAAACAGTAGAGTTGATCGGCTCAGAGTGGTTAGGTAGGGTCACAGGGTCGTGGAGCAGGCATGGACTTTGTAGTAGAGCAGATCCAGTAGGAGCAGGATCCCAGACCCTCTACAGTTCAAGTTACAATCCTAGTTTCCCTATTTTATCTTCAGATCTTTTCGATATAGGGGATTCCCATAGCTTTATATCTATTTCTATTGTGGAGAGTCTTGGTATTTGCATCTTTTATTCTATCTTTTTCTTGACACTAGACACACCATTGGGGACTAGGACGGCTAGTGTACGTCAGTGTAAAGAGTTACCTCTAGAGGTTGGAAGGTGTCACTTTTTATGGGACCACTATGTCCAAGAGATGATAGGCTATGATTTCATTCTCAGGATGGACTGGTTAGTTCCCATCTAGTCAGTTGTTTATTACTAACACCGCAGGGTGAGTTTCATATCAAAAGAGGGTGGATCTTTTCTTCATAAGGGAAAATGAGATGTCCAGGTGAACAGGGTGGGTCCTGAGCATCATGGGTTAGGAGGAGTTACAACCTAGAATGATATTCTATATCTGGATGACCAGGGGACTTCACATATGAACTTTTCTCCAATAGTGGATTGCTTCAGGGATGTATTTCTGGAGGAATTTTCAGGTTTTACCCCGGAGAGAGAGGTGGACTTTTAGATTGAGCTTATGCCAGGAGCAGAACTAGTGTCTATTCCTCCTTATAGGATGGCTACACCTGTGTTGCAGGAGCTCAAGAAGTAGTTGGAGGAGTTGCAGGAAAAGGGTTTCATTTGACCCAGTACTTCTCCTTGGGGTTCACCTATTCTGTTTGCGAATAAGGCAGACGGTACACTCAGGCTTTGGGTGGGTTATTGGAAGTGGAACTAGTTGACGGTCAAGAACCGATATCCCTTGCCTCGGATTGATGATCATTTTGATCAGCTTTGAGGACCCCAGGTGTTCTCAACGATTGACATGAGGTCTAGTTGTCATCAGTTGCACGTTAGACCATCGGATATACCACTTACAACCTTCCGGAGCAGGTATGGTCTATATGAGTATATGGTTATGCCGTTCGGTCTCACGAATGCGCCTGCAGTTTATATGGAACTGATGAACTGAGTGTTCCATCCATACTTGGATTCCTTCGTGGTTGTTTTCATGGACAATATCTTGGTGTACTATCACACTCAACACGGCCATGCCACACATCTTGATATCGTTTTGAGTACAATGAGAGAGCATCAGTTATATTTTATGCTCTCGAAATGCCACTTCTGGATGGATCAGATTAACTTTTTGGGTCATGTTATCTCAGAGACAGGTTTATCAGTAGACCTAGAGAAATTGAGAGAAGTAGTTTCTTGGGATCATTCAAAGAACGTCTTTGAGGTGTGGTGTTTTCTAGGGCTGGCCTGTTACTATAGACGCTTTATACAAGAATTTTCATGCTTAGCAGCACCACTGATGGGCCTGACTAAGAAGGGTGAGATGTTCCTATGGTCACTATCTTGTGAGTCTTCCTTTCAAGATCTGAAAGGGAGGCTGACATTAGCACCAATATTGGTCTGGCTAGATCCAAGAAAGAGATACATTGTTTACTGTGACACTTCAGGTATCGGGATAACAACCATGCTTATGCAGGGAGATGGAGTTGTTGCGTACAGGTCACGGCAGTTGAGGCCACATTAGAGGAAGTACTCGATGCACAATCTATGTTTGGTAGTTGTTGTTCATGCCTTACGCTGTTGGATACATTATATTCTGGGAGAGCATTTTGTGGTTTTCACTGATCAAAAAAGTCTCAAGTACATTTTCACTCAGCGTGACTTGAAATTGATGTAGAGAAGGTGGGTTGATTATCTACAGTCTTTCGACTTTGAGCATGCATATAATCTGGTAAAGGGTAACTAAGTGGATGATGCATTGAGTAGGTTGACTCAGATACATGCAGTTTAGGAGGCCAATAGTGAGTGTCAGCTTATGGACCTGTTATCTGAGATGCATTTTGAGGTGCTTAATAGACAGGGGTAGACTTTTCTTTCTTCTGCAGTTATTACCTCTATGCTTATTGATCGAGTTCGAATGAGGCAGCTATCAGATTCTGAAGGCCTAGTCCTATGGTAGAGTGTGTCATGAAAGGACTTTATTCCTGGGTGGACCATAGGCGAGGATGATATCTTGCATTTCCAGGGTAGCGTATGGGTGCCGGAAGATAAACGCAAGGAGCTGATGCAGGATTTTCATTCCTCTGTTTGGGCAGTTCATCCTGGTGTCACCAAGATGTATCGTGATCTACACCACCAGTGTTGGTGGTTAGGTGTGAATAAAGATATTGCAGGGTTTTTGATGAGGTGTTCCACCTATCAGCTAGTGAAGGCGGAGCATCAGCAACCAGTAGGGCTTCTACAATAGTTACCCATTCCCGAGTAGAAGTGGAATGACGTCGCGATAGACTGCATGACCAGTTTTCCAAGGTCACCGCGCGGGAATGATGTGGTGTGGGTTGTCATTGACAGACTCACAAAGGTTTCTCACTTCTTTCCAATCAAAGAGACCTTCAGTGTTGATGAGTTGGGACGTTTTTACATCCTAGAGATTGTAGGTTTTCATGGACTTCCACACTCTATCGTTTCACACAAGGATGCACGTTTTACTTCTCGGTCTGGCAGGGGCTTCAAAAGGATTTGGGTACACAGGTACTTTTGTGTACAACATACCATCCCCAAAAAGATGGTCAGTCTGAGCATAAAATTCAGGTGCTAGAGGACATGCTCCGAGCATGCATTCTAGATTTTAGAGGTTCTTGGTAGAAGCATATACCTCTTGTGGAGTTTTCCTACAACAATAGTTTTCAAGAGACTATTCATATGAAACATTATGAGGCTTCGTACGGTAGGGTGTGACGATCACCCCTGTATTGGTTGGAGGTAGGAGAGGCAGCTATGCTAGGACCTCATCTTGTTCAGGAGACCACAGAGCAGATAGAGTTGATTCAGAAGATGATGGCTACTGCGCAGTCTCATCAGAAGTCTTATGTTGATCAGCAGAGATGAACTCTGGAGTTCGAGGTCGGTGATCAAGTTTTCCTGCGTCACACCGAGGTTGGGACACAAGAGAATTAGGAGATATGGAAAGCTTTCACCGAGATACATTAGACCATTTGAGGTGTTGGGGAGAGTTGGGTCGGTTTCTTATTGGTTTCAGTTACCTCAGAGGTATCGGGCTATACACGAAGTCTTCCACGTTTCTCAGCTCCGATGTTACTTTTCAGACACGTCTCATGTCTTTAAAGCTAAGGAGTTTGGGCTTGAAGCAGATTCATCGTTTGAGGAGCATCCTATCCGGATTTTCGATCACAGTACAAAGGTTCTCCATGGCCAGTTTGTTCCTCTGGTACGGGTGCTATGGCAGCACAGGTAGGTAAAAGATAAGACTTGGGAGAGGGAGGTCGATGTACGAGCATAGTGGCTGGAGCTATTCGAGGTTTCTTCTTCTACGTCACGCTAGGGAAATTTGGAGACAAATTTCTTTAAGGGGGAAGTTTATAAGAACCTGGATCTTACTTTCAGGTACGTTTTTCCTTTTCTGGTTATTTTTGATAAATAAATGAAATTATGGAAATATTTGAAAAAACACGCCGTGTACTTTATGAGTACACGTCGTGTACTTCCTTGCCACAGGAGACTGTGTGTTGGCCGTGTCCTGGCCACACACACGACCATGTGGGGGTGACATGGAGGCTACCTAAAGTGGAGTAAGGAATATGCGATTACACATTGTGTACTTCAAAAGTACCCACCGTTTATTTTTTTCATTAAACGGATTGGGGTCACGTCTAACCCCAGAAGTGTCTTCTTCTAGGTCCCTTTCGGCTGAGAGAAACCGTACGGTGGAGAAACTTCTCTGAGCCCCCAATCCTTCATCTGTTCTCTGAATTGACCACCATCGATTGCATTGGAACCACAGTGGTAAGCTCTTCCTTCTTCTTGATTTTCATTCCATGATTTCTCTTCTTTCTAAAGTTATCATGGGTTGATATTTTTAGACGTTTTTGTAGATCATGGGAGTTATAAGGTGATTCAAGCTTTGAGGTTCATGTATAGATATTTCTTAATGCCAAGGTAGGTGTTTTTTGCCTTTCTGTTGAATGTCATTGAGTTTTATGTGTAATTGTGCCAATACCCTTGAACAGGGTATTGTGTGTTTATTGTTTTCCCCTATGCTTTGCCTTCCATGCTTGTATTCTTTGTCGAGGTTATTTGGTTATGAATATGGTTGTATTTCTATGCCTTGGATGTTCTTCCCATGCTTTATTCCGTTTACGACCATTTGTCCTATTTACCCTATTGGTCGGTTACCTGTTTTCCATGTCTTACGGTCATTGGATAGAGTGTTGTATTCTGACATGATTGAGATGTTTTAGACTGGTTATCCAAGTAGTTATGTAGGTTTACTTTTCTTATATATCATTACTATGTGTTGACATACACGGGGTCGTGAGAACCTGGTGTAGTAGACTAAAAGGGGATAGACCGAGTGAGGTTCCTCAGAGAGCCTTTGGAAATTATAGACTATAGGGGGATAAACCGAGTGAGATTCCTCAGAGATTCTTTGAGCTTTATAGACTATAAGGGGATAGAACAAGTGAGATTCCTTAGAGAGTATTTGTTTTACCTCGAATTACCTTGAACCACTCCAGGCTATAAGGGGAATTGACTTGGTGAGCTTCCTTCGTGAGTCTGTGAACGACCTGGGGATATTAGAGGAATTGACTAGGTGAGATTCCTTAGCGAGTTTCTTGACCTTGGTGCTATAAGGGGAATTGAACTTGTGTGCTTCCTCAAAGAGTCCTTGACTACCTTAAACTATAAAGGGAATTGACTGAGAGTGCTTCCTCAGAGAGTCTTGATGAATTTTTATGACAGAACCAGTGGGGTTAGGCTGAGTGTAATGCCCAAAGGGTTACTTTTAGTTGTTAGGTAGGACTAGTGGGGATTGATGTGGGTACTCCCCAGAGGGTTACCTATTTGTGTTAGCTGCTTCTTGTCATTGAAATGTGGATTGTTTACTACTGATTACTTTCTTTTTTAATGTTTTCTGTACTTTTACCTGCCATATATTCACTGACTGTTAGGCACATATCTTCGGGTGGTTGCCTAATAGGATTTAGTCTCACACCCTATTTGGGTCATTCTTTTGGGCCCAAACAGATTATATTTCTACAGGTATACATAAGGTAAAGCTCCCTTCTACTTCAGGTACTTAACTTGCTGTGAAGCTGGAGAACATGGGACCATGCTTTGGCTTGCGATGCTGAGGAGCTATTTATCAATCTTCGAAAAATACTATGGTACCAGAAGCTGATCCAAAATCATTTATATGAGGCGAAGGATACATGTTCTTAAGAATGATGTTATTCAATTCTCCATAATAAATGAAAATTCTCTTCGAACCATGTTTGTTTTTAACAAACAATACAAGAGCACCCCAAGGTGATGTGCTTGGTCTAATGAAACCTTTATCAAATAACTAATTCAATTTCTTCTTTAAATCCAAAAGTTCAATTTGAGACATTTGATAAGGGGGTTTTGAAATTTGAAAAATCATCAGGAAATAAGTCGACAGTAAATTCAACTTCCCAATTAGGTATTATAGTAGGAAACTCATCAAGAAAAACAACAAGAAACTCATTTACCACAAGAACATCATTAATATGAACAGTTCCTTTTCTTTCAACAATATGTTCAAGGTAACATTAATTTCCATATTTTACTAGTTTCTCATCTTGTGGATATGTTATCAAAATTATGGTTTCATTCTTGTACACAAGATGAAATTATTTCATAAAATAAAGCTCTTTATCTCTGCATTCAGTCTTAGCATGATAAATGGAAATCCAATCCATACCCAAAATAACATAAATCTCTACTAGAGGTAAAATGTAACGCCTCAAGATTCCCTGGTATGTTTACCTTTCAATACTGCAATAACTTGCATTGTACGTAACTTCGAGATTCTAACACACCATGACCAATCAAACTAGCCGTTATGAAATAGTAATACCCACTTTTTAAATTTTTATAAATTTTATCTTTCAAAATGGACTTCATTTTTGGATTTTAAATATCTAAATTAGCTTAGGGTGAATTTTTGGTATTTTTTTGAAAACATTCAATTTTTGATGAATAGTGAAAAACACTGAGTTATAGTTTAAAACTAAATTTTTATTTCAATAATTATTTATTTTATTTAAATTTATTTTAGGTAAAAATAGATACATAATACCTATATATGTTCAATTTGATTCATTGGAATCATTTTATAACAATTTTAGATATATAAAAATTTTATTGAACTTCCCACCGTCTTTTACCCATCTCCTAAGAGAATTTGAAAATTCACATAAAACATAATTTTACCACTTCTGTGAGTGTATTTTCAAAAATCCAAGAGACACGGTTAATATCAAGGAGTAAATTTTTTTCAATAAGATAAAAATAATTTTTTTGTGAATAGTAACTTTTTACTTTTATTTACCACGGTTAAAAGTAAATAGGGTAATTAAAGTTAAAAATGATGTTATTATTACCCTAACACATTTTATAATTCTATTGGATAAGTATAATTGGACCAAAAAACAACCTTAGGAATAAAATATTAACCTCTTTGGTTCACTTGGATTAGATTAGGACATTCATTATTATTTAATTCAAAGAAGGGTTAAAAGAGCTAAAATAAAAGTTTAATAACTAAAACATTTTTAATATATGGTTATACATAAGAAAAATTAGATCATAAAAATTAATTATAAAGATAAAAATATTTCCTACATAATAGTATTTTATATATAATTTATAGACATTAAATAATTAAATTTATTTAGGACACAATGGGGATGCAGTAATTACCAAATTAATGAAATACTAAAGTAATTAATATTATAAATATCCAAATAAATGTAATTTGAGACTTTTTATGAATTACACTAATTTTCTAGGTTAATATGACATATTAGGGTTGGTTACATAAATTATTTTTGAAGTAATAATGCTGTTATGAATTTAGAAAAAACAAAATACAAAATAGTTTCAAAATTGATAGAAAAAAGTTTTTAAAACAAATATTATATTATTAATTGATATTCGATTCCTAAAAATCTAAGGTTCGTAAAAAGAACTTATATAATTATATTTGTGTCATTAATGAACCACTTGGGGATCTCTTCGATGTATATAGTAAGTTTATTAACCATATAATATAAAAATACAAAGAGACATGGTAAATGTCAAACTATTTAACTAAGAGTTAAATCTAAAAGATAAAGTTAATATAGTGACCCAACCCAGTCTAAAACCTATCAGATGAGTGGTTTTAGACCCATCACCACCCTATACTTTAAATAATCAATTTTTGAGGCATTATAAACCGAAAAATATTTTATTATAAAATAATATTTCTAGCTTTTGATAAGGTTCCCTCACCCCTCTTATAAAAGGGAACTCCCCCTTCTCCCTAATTTACTCCTTCAAAGATTTTTGGCTCGGCCAAACCCTGCCCAAATATCCTTTAAAATTCTCTCATTTCAACCTAGAGTCCTTCCTTTAGTCTAAAATCCAACTTAAGGATCCATTTTGATCAAATTAAAAGGAAAAACCTGAAGAAGATTAAATAATTTCACCACCCTCTTTCAAGTTCTTTTCTTCTTCCACTTCTTCTTTCTTTGTTATTTTTATCCTATAATAATAACTCCAGTATCTTATATATACTGAGATGTTATTATAAATATGGTACAACCATATTAATTATTCTATCCATCCTTTGAATGACATGTCACCATACGTGCGTACGTACGGCTTACCGTCTCCATGTCGTGGTGTAATTGTTATTCAATACATTATTATTTTGGATGGGTATAATAATGATATATAATTGATGTAAATAATGAATATAACATGATAATTATTTTTTATATATGATATACTATCCAATTATATATTATTTTAATATCAAAAGAATGATATTTTCACATGTGCGTACGTACGGATTACCGTCTCCACGAACGCGATGAGAATCATTCCCCATCGTATCCATTCAAGAATAATTTTCATTTGATGATTAAAAATAATGTTTAATGACTTGATATCATTCTGGATATGAATAAGATACATCCCATCCATAACAAATATGACTCACATAACAAAGAATATAAAGGAAAATGAATCAGGTAACACCCGAAACGACAATAATACAATGATATTATTAACAAAGAAATGTTAAAATATCATATATGATATCATATTAATGTATATGATTATTTTATAAGTTAATAACAATTATTTCACCATTATAAAAGCGGTTAACCTACCCTCAATCAAAGAAAAGTACAAGGTAAGGTTTAATTCTACAATCTCTTCATTATCTGAGGTTGTTTATACGTATTTATCTACTGGGACCTCTTTATCATCCACATCCATGTTTCTTAAAAATGTATTTCAACACATTTTTACTATTTAATAGACAATGGGTTAAATTCATTTATACCCTTATGTGTTTTTAAAGGAATCTTTCCGTCGTTTTCCAAACAAGGTACATTTTGACCTTTTCGATAAGTTTATGGTATGAATGTTTTTTTAACTTATACGGCGGGTGCAGCTAGTTTCTTCATTATAACATCATCAAAGAATCCCTTATAAGCTTATATGAATATTTTCAAAATAAATTTTTTCTTTATAATTAAGTGAATCTTAAATGATTTCAAAATAGAAAGAGATATTTCTCTAAAAATGGTTTTGATTTCATTTATGTCAACATCCTTTGATGGATTTTAAGTTAATTTGAAGTTGATTTATTAAGATACAAAACTTCCATATTATATTGAAAGTTTTGTGATATGTTTTACTGTGGATGTTCAATTTTTTTACCATTCAAGGTTTATTGTTAAAGTATTGACATTTTGTATGCTAGTTTTAATATGAATGTTTAGGATATGTTTAAACCTTTTCAAATGAGGATTGTATTGGACTTAGTAACTGACGAGTGGAGCCCGCTATAGGTCCTCGATGCATATGTAGGTCTCATGAGACAACTAGATGTGGAATTGGATGATCCCTTTCCCAATTTGATATATGGTTTTGGCCGAGGCCTTAATCATTTTTAGACGTCTTGGCCAAGGCCTTGACAAAATGTTTCATAATGTCGGCATTATACATTCCCTCATTATGAAAATAATATTGATGGTTCATGTGGTCATTCGACTAGTAGAATACCCATGATTATGTTAAATTATGACATTATTTACTCATATCATATTCCTTCCATAAAAGTATTCATGTTTATTATTGGTAAAGGCATGTGGTTTCAATTATTCACCATGCTTAATATTTATGTTATTTTCCATTGTATTACTTACCCTTACTGAGCATTTGAACTCACCCCTTTCATATGTTTCATTTTCCCAGGATATGAAGAAGTTAGTTATAAGTGAATTGTAGGCATTAGCAAAGAGTCTTGGATGTTTCCAATGGAATAAATTCGTGTTGTATTTATTTTCAAGTTGTAAAGTTGAACTTATGTATGAATTTTGTTTCCAATAATACTAAACCAATAGTTCCTTCGAGATATGATTTCCTTGTGATCACGAAAATGTTATTTAATAATGCACTAACTCTAGGTAACTGGGGTCGGGGCGTTACAGTTGGTGTTAGAGGAAGTTTAGTACAAACCTTGGAATCTAGATTTAGATAAACTCTGATTAGAGCACATAGCCCTAAGATAGACTTTCAGTATTAGTATAGAAGAACCTTCTAGAATTTTTTTATTGTAGAGATTTTGTTATTTTTCCAAGAAATACATCCTTGTCTAGATACGAATAGGTAGAGGTGGCTCTGGAACAGATGTACCGAGGAGTAAAACCTGAAAACACCACTTTGAGCTAGACTCGAACGGGAACTGGTGCACGACAACGGGCCTTGCTTCACTCTTGGTTACGACACTCCCAGAGGATATGCTTAGGATAATTCTCATTTTCATTACGAACCATTATGAAGGGTTTATTAGTATATACTTCCTCAATGAAAACATTTTTATTATTATGTATTATATCCATAAACTTTTCAATTTATGTTAAGTGTTTTACATGTTTGGAATTATGTATTTTGATTCATAAACTAATCTAGTTTATGACATTGTTTAGAAATGGTTCCTAGTGGATGGAATGGAAGCCATATCAATGCATACACTCCATGAAGGGATTTCCCTCCTACTCAAGATAATTATAGTGGAGCTGGTGATGCAACTGGTGTTGATCAGCTTCCCACTATACTGGGAAAACTCACTCGAGTTATGAAGAATAACCTTACACGTATGGAGCACCTAGATCCGCAGTGTGGAAGATCAATGCTAGATCGCTTCATGAGGAAACAACCACCGACATTCAATGGGAGTACAAATCCATTAGTGGTTGAGCAATGAAAAAATTCCTTAGAGAAAATATTCCATGCTTTGGGGAGTAGCGAAAGAGAAAAAGTTGTTATAGCAGTTTATCGCCTCAGTGGAGATGTTGATCAATGGTGGTCATTGATTCAAAACACAAAGGATGACGAGGAAGTATCAAATATGGAATGGAGGGAGTTTAAAGAAATTTTCTTAGAAAAATACTTTCCCCATGACCATCGAGCGGATATGGAAAGACAATTTCTAAGTCTGAGGAAAAAAGAGGATGAGAATGTTGCAAAGTATAAAGCTAACTTTACCAGGATAGCGAGGCATGAAACAGATTATATACATAACCCAAGAAGTAATATTTATCTTTTCTTTGATGGGTTAAAACCATTTCTCCATTGAGTATTAATATCACATTCCTTCTCATCATACGAAGATATTGTCTCGTGTGCTATGAAGACAGAAAATGAATTATCTAAGTCTTATGACTTTAGATAAAAGTAAGAGAAGAAGAGATCTGCTGAACACTCTGGGAAAGGAAATAAGGAAACAAGGAAGAAGGGAGGAATTGAATTTCCACCATGTGATAATTGAGGATGGAAACACCCTGGCGCCTGTCTAAAAGGAAAAAGAGTATGCTACAAATGTGGACTCTAAGACCGTATTGCTGGTGATTGTAAGGGAAAGAAAGATACTAACAATTTTTAATTCTACAATTACAGGGAGATGGGACATTATGAAAATTAATTTCCTAATCGTCAAGGAAACTTACCTCAGAGAAGGCCAAGGGATCAAGGCCAAGCTTATGCAATCACTACTGCTGAGGTTGAAGCTCTAAAATACATAGTGGAAGGAAATTTAATGGTTTCCTCAAGTTTAGAAAATGCATTATTTGATTATGGATCATTGAATTGTTTCATATCATCCCAGTTTTCTAAGAAAATTAGATATTTTGAATTTGATTTAATAAGGGAGTTGTCAATCAAGACTCCTAAGGGAAGTACCATTACTCCAAAGTTCTGTGAATCAGTTCCCATTAGGGCATATAAATTTTCTTTATCTTATGATCTCATCGTCATACCAATGATATAATTTTTTATAATCCTCAGTATAGATTGGATTTAAGATCATGATGAAAAAAATTATTGTAAGAAGAATGAGGTTAGTATTTTTTATGACAATGATAAAGATCACCTTATCTTTAGAGCAGAATCGTCACCACCCAATTCTTATCTAGATCCACCCCCAGTAGCTCAACTAAATTCAATTATTAGGGAGGAAGATAATGAAATGAATATGCATGAGGAAATGAATGTTCAAATAGAGGATGTAACTATTGTGAGAGACTATGTTGATGTGTTTCTAGAATATTGACCTGAACATCCTCCAGAATGAGAAATTGAGTTTTCTATTGATTTAATTCCTAGTTCAAGGCCCATATGAATGACCCCTTATAGAATGGACACTATGGAATTAGTGTAACTACAAAAAAAACTGGAGGAATTGAGTAATAAGGTATTTATTCTCCCTAGTGTTTCTCTATGGGGAGCCCCAGTCCTTTTTGTGAAGAATAAACTTGGATCTAAGAGGTTGTGCATTGACTACAGGGAGATAAATGATTTAACAATAAAGAACAAGTATCCCCTACCTCGCATTGATGATTTATTTTACCAACTTCATGGAGATCAATACTTTTCAAAGATTGAACTTTGATCTGAGTATCATCAGTTTTGTGTGAATAATGATGACATTCCAAAGACAACATTTTGAACCAGGTACGGGTATTACAAGTTTATAGTAATGCCTTTTGGATTGACTAATGAACCCTATGATCTAATTAATAGAGTATTCAAGGAATATCTTGATGATTTTGTGGTGGTATTTATTAATGATATCTTGGTATACTCCAAAAGCTATGATGATCATGAAAATCACCTACGCATTATCCTGAAGACTCTTAGAAGACATGAATTATATGGTAAGTTTAGTAAGTGTGAATTATGGCTTCAGAATAATTTTTTTCTTGGCCATATTTTCTCCAAATATAGAATCTTTGTCGATCCTTCTAAGACCAAGGCAATCCAAGAATGACCAGCCCCAACGAGTATAATTTAGGTACGCAGTTTTATTGTTTTAGTAGGTTATTATCAGCGTTTCATCAAGAATTTTACCCGATTGGCTAATACATTAACCAAGATCACACGTAAAGGGGTTAAATTTATTTGGACAAAAGAGTGTGAAGAATGTTTTGAATAACTGAAGAAAAGAGTATTCAATGCCTCTATTTTAACTCTACCATTGGGGAATGATGTGTTTGTTATTTATAGTGATGCATTGAAGAAATGATGTGGTTGTGTCCTTATGCAGAATGATAGAGTTATTCCCTATGCATCACAACATCTGAAAATTCATGATCAAAACTATCCTACTCATGATCTTGAGTTAGCAGCTATAATCTTTTCTTTGAATATTTGGAGACACTATCTCTATGGTGAAAAATGTGAGATATATACCGATCATAAGAGTTTGAAGTATATTTTCTCACAAAAATAACTCAACAAGAGGAAAAGGTGATGGCATGAACTACTTAATGATTATGATTGCACTATACACTACCACCCGGGGAAGGAAAATAAGGTGGCAGATGCTTTGAGTAGAAAGGATCATGGAGTTTTGAACAATATGAGAGTTGAAAAGGATCCTATGTATATGGATATAGTAAATATGGATATGGGAATCACCATGGAAGGTGAATAATCAATACTTTTTCAAATGGTTGCAAAACAATCTTTTCTAGAAAGGATAAAGTGTTCTCAGACCAGTGATGAAGAGTTTCAAAAGAATACTAAAGTTGTGAATGATGGGAGATTGAGTGACTTTGTGTATGAAGATGTAATTTTGAAATTTGGAAAGAAACTTTGTGTTCCTGATATACCTGATCTAA
This sequence comes from Viscum album, assembly GCA_963277665.1. Classification (NCBI taxonomy): domain Eukaryota; kingdom Viridiplantae; phylum Streptophyta; class Magnoliopsida; order Santalales; family Viscaceae; genus Viscum; species Viscum album. The sequence goes on along the minus strand of OY728140.1, from coordinate 1,353,074,119 downwards.
AAAGGGAATTTTTAGATGATGCTCATAGCTCTAATATCTCTATACACCCTGGGAGAACCAAAATATATAATGATTTGAATGAACATTTTTGGTTGGACAACATGAAGAGGGAGATTGCTGATTTTGTGTCATGATATATGGTTTGTCAACAAGTGAAAGTTGGAATGCAACAGGCTGAAGGAGCCTTGAAACCTCTTCACATACCTGAGTGGAAATGGGATAATATTATGATGGAATTTGTCATGGGAATACCAAAGAATCCTAGAAAGAATGATGCAATATGGGTCTTTACTGATCGTCTTACCAAGTTAGCAAATTTTCTTTCCATAAGAGAAGATTTACCACTTGAAATATTGGAAATACTATATATTAATGAAGTTTTTAGGCTTCATGGAATACCCCTATTGATTGTTTTTTATCGTGATCCATGTTTTACATCATGATTCTGGAAAAGTATTCAGAAAGCCCTAGATACTGAACTTTGTTTGAGAACTGACTACCACCCCCAAACTAATGAACTATCAGAATGGACTATTAAAAACATAGAAGACATGTTGAGATCATGCTCACTTGGCTTTCAAGGTATGTGGGATCAATATTTACCTCTGGTAGAATTTTCCTATAACAATAGCTTCTATTAAAGTATTCGGATGACACCGTATGAAGCGTTATACAGAAAGAGATGTCACACACCAACCTATTGTGATGATGTTGGTGAAAGAAAACTCGTAGGCGTAGAACTGGTGGAGGAAATTATGGAAATAGTGAAGGTAATCTAAATCCACATGAAACTAGCTCAAAGTAGACAAAATAGCTATGCTGATAACTGAAGGAAGTATTTGGAATTTTAGGTAGGAGATCATGTTTTCTTGAAGGTATCTCCATGGAAGGGTGTTATAAGTTTCGGTAAGAAGGGTAAATTGAGTCCTAGGTACATCGGACCATTCAAAATTCTAGAATGGATTAGGGCTATAGCTTACCGTTTGGCAATGCCACTAAGTCTCTCCAAAGTCCACGATGTGTTCCACATATCACTGTTGAGAAAATACATGCCTGACCCGACGCATGTACTCACCTATGAGGATTTAGAACTAGAACCTGATCTGTCTTATTGTGATGAGCCTGTCAAGATTCTTGATATAAGAGAACAAGTGCTGAGAAACCGGACGACTCGTCTGGTAAAAGTTCTATGGAGAAACTATAAGATGAAAGAGACAACGTGGGAACCCGAGGAACTTATGATGAAGAACTACCTGAGTCTTTTCATGCGGTAGTATTCTAGAATTTTTGAGGATGAAATTATTTGAAGGAGAGGAGAATGTAACACCACAAGCTTCCATGATACATTTTCCTTTGAATAATCCAATAGCTTACATTGTACGCAACTTCAGGATTCTAAAACACCATGACCAATCAAACTGGCCGTTATGAATAGTAATACCCACTTTTTAAAATTTTATAAATTTTATCTTTCAAAATGGACTTCATTTTTGGATTCGGAATATCGAAATTAGCTTAGGGTGAAGTTTTGGTATTTTTCTGAAAACATTCAATTTTTGATAAATAGTGAAAAACACTAAGTTATAGTTTAAGACCAAATTTTAATTTAAATAATTATTTATTTTATTTAAATTTATTAAATGTAAAAATAGATACATAATACATATATATGTTCAATGTAATTCATTGGTGTCAGTTTATAAAAAATTTAGATAACTAAAATTTTTATTGAACTTTTCATCGTCTTTTACCCATCTCATAAGAGAATTTGCAAATTCACATAAAACATAATTTTACCTCTTATGTGAGTGGATTTTCGAAAATCTAAGAGACACGGTTAATATCAAAGAGTAAAATGTGGTTCAATAAGATAAAAATAATTTTTGTTGAATAGTAACTTTTTACTTTTATTACCACGGTTAAAATTAAATAGGGTAATTATGGGTAAAAATGATATTATTATTACCCAAACACATGTTCTAATTCTATTGGAAAAGTATAATTCTACCAAAAACAACCTTAGGAATAATATATTAACCTATTTGGTCCACTTGAATTAGATTAGGACATTTATTATTATTTAATTAAAAGAAGAGTTAAAAGAGTTAAAATCAATGTTTAATAACTAAAACATTTTTAATATAAGGTTATACATAAGATAAATTTGATTATAAATAATATATAGAAAGATAAAAATATTTCCTACATAATGGTAATTTATTTTTTATTTTTATAAATTAAATAATTTAATTTATTTATGACACAATGGTGATGCAATAATTTTCTAATAAATGAAATATTAAAATAATTGATATTATAAATATCCAATTATTGTAATTTGAGACTTTTTATGAATTACACTAATTTCCAAGGTTAATATTACATATTAAAGTTTGTTAGATGAATTATTTTTGATGTCACAATTCTGTTATTAATTTAGAAAAAACAAAATACCAAAAAGTGTCAAAATTGACATAAATTTTTTTTTAAAACAAATATTATATTATTAATTGATATTATATTTTTAATAATCTAAGGTTTGGCCAAATGACTTATATAATGATATGTGTATAATTAATGGACCACTTGGGGTTCGCTTGGATGTATATATTAAGTTTATTAACCATATAATATAAAAATACAATGAAACATGGTAAATGTTAAACTATTTAACAACGAGTTAAATCTAAAAGATAAAGTTAATATAGTGACCCAAACCTGTCTAAAACATATTGGATGACTGTTTTTTGACCCATACCAACCTTAGCCTTAAATAATCCATTTTTGAGCTATTATAAACCAAAAATTATTTTATTATAAAATAATATTTCTAGCTTTTCCTAAGGTTCCCCTCACCCCTCTTATAAAATGGAACTCCCCCTTCTCTCTAATTAACACCTTAAAAGCCTTTTGGATCTGCCAACCCCTGACCAAATATCCTCTAAACTTACCTCACTTCATTCTAAAGGCTTTACTTTAGTCATAAATCCAACTGAAAAATCCCTTTTGATCAAATTAATAGGAAGAACCCGAAGAAGATGTAATAATTTCACCCCCCCTCTTTCACGTTCTTTTCTTCTTCCACCTCATATTTCTTTGTTATTTCCATACTAAAATAATAAATCCAGTATCTTCTATGTACTTAGATGTTATTATAAATTTTTTATATCCATATTCATTATTTTATCTATCCTTTGAATGACATGTCACCATGCGTGCGTACGTACGGCTTACCGTCTCCACGTCGCGGTGTAATTGTTATTCAATACAATATTATTTGGATGGGAATAATAATGATGTGTAATTGATGTAAATAAAAATATAACATGACAATGATTCTTTATATATGTTATTATATCCAATTATATATTATTTTAATATCAATAGAATGATATAGTCGCTCGTGCGTACGTACGGATTACCGTCTCCACGAACGCGATGAGACTCATTCCCCATCTTATCCATTCATGACTAATTTTCATTTGATGATTAAAAATAATTTTTAAATACTTGATATCATTCTGTATATGAATAAGATACATCCCATATATAACAAATATGACTCACATAATTAATAATATAAAGGAAAATGAATCTGTTAACACCTGAAATGACAATAATACAAAGATATTATTAACAAAGCAATGTTAAAAGATCTTATATGATGTCATATTAATGTATATGATTCTTGTATAATTTAATAACAATTATTTAACCATTATACTGGAGGTTAACCAACCCTTGACCAATGAAAATTTCAAGGTAAGGGTTAATTCTACAATCTCTTCATTATCTAATGTTGTTTAAACATAATTATCTACTAAGACCTCTTTATTATCCACATCCATGTTTCTTAAAAATGTATTTCAAAACATTTTTTCTTTTTAATAGACAATGGGTTAAAGTCATTTATACCCTTATGTGTTTTGAAAGGAATCTTTCCATCATTTTCCAAACAAGGTACTTTTTTACCTTTTTGACAAATTTAAGTTAAGAATGGTATTTCTAACTTATAAAGCGGGTGCAGCTATTTTCTACCATTATAACATCATCAAAGCTTCCCTTACAAGCTTATAAGAATATTTTCAAAATAAAATTTTTCTTTATAATTATGTGACTCTTAAATTATTTCAAAATAGAAAGAGATATTTCTCTAAAAAGGGTTTTGATTTCATCTATGTCAACATCCTTTGATGGATTTTAAGTTTATTTAAATTTGATTTATTATGATACAAAAATTCCATATTTTATTAAAGGTTTTGTGATATGTCTGACTATGGATGTGAAATTTTTATACCATTCATGTTTTATGGTTAAAGTATTGAAATTTCTTATGCTAGTTTTAATTCGAATGTTTATGATATGTTTAAACCTTTTCATATGAGGAATGTATTGGACTTAGTAAGTGACAGGTGGAGCCCGCTATAGATCTTCAATGCATCGGTAGGTCTCATGAGAAAACTAGACGTGGAATTAGCCGAGGCCTTTCCCAATTTGATATATGGTTTTGGCTGAGTCCTTAATCATTTTTAGACATCTTGGTCGAGGCCATTAAAAAATGTTTCAGAATGTAGGATATTATACATTCCCTCATTATGAAAATAATATTTATGGTTCATGTGGTCATTTGACTAGTAGAATACCCATGATTATGATTTATTATGGCATTATTTACTCAGATCATATTCCTGCCATAAAAGTATTCATTTTTATTATTGGTAAAGGCATGCGTTTTCAATTATTCACCACGCTTAATATTTATGTCATTTTCCACTATATTGCTTACCCTTATTGATTGTTTGAGCTCACCCCTTTCATATGTTTTATTTCCTAGGATATGAAGAAGTTAGTTATGAGTGACTTGCATGCATTATCTAGGAGGATTGGATGTTTCCAATGGAATAAATTCATGTTGTATTTTTTTCAAGTTGAAAACTTATACTTATGTATGAATTTTTTTTCCAATAATACTAAACTGATCGTTCTTTCGAGACATGATTTTCTTTTGATCATGCCAATGTTATGTAATAATGCACCAACTCTGGGTAACTAGGGTTGGAGAATTACATAAAACAATAAGGATTGCGGGTAAATTATTTCCATACACAATGAAATAGAGGTTTTTATAATTTCTTATTGTCTCAACATTTTAGCCCGATGTTTTTACCATATGTTTAGGATTCATATCATGATATGGAATTCCTAATTTAATGGAAATTTTCTAAAAAATGAATGAATGTGTATAACTTGAATCAAACAAAAAATTGAAATAATATGAATAAACAAACAATGTACCTGATACTACTTCATTTTATGTCCCAACATCTACTAAAGTAGTTGAAAATGATTTTACCAATACATTATGCTTGTAGTCCGGTTGATTCCCATCAATGAGTTCTTCATCAGACACTCATTCGCATATTGACCCATTTCATTCCACATAAAACATTTTATTTACTGTAAATCAGATTTTTTTCTTACCATTAACCAGATCTTTTTCAGTGTAATTATGATCCTTATGTCCCATTTTATAACTTCTGTACCACATACTAGAATTTAGAAGACATTCCCTATCATTCTTTTTAGAAAAATTTTCACAAACTATAAATATAAGTTTCTTACCATCAGACTTTTTTGAAGAGTTCTTCCATTTTTTCTGCCATCACGTATTCTTATTCTATTTTTTTCAAAGAATACCTTATCATAGAAAAAAACCATTTCCACCTTTTTCCACACACCGACCAAGTTTTTCATTAATTTTTAATTCACAAGAAGCAAAATACCATCGATGCATTGGTATTATTCTTGATTAAAAATGATAGATTTTACTATCAATATCTCATCTGAAATATGGACAATACATTTCTATTCGAGTGAAGTTTTCTTCATAAGCATCCACTGAGTCATCCTCCTACCACAATTCAAATAATTTTTTCTCCATCCTATGTCAAACTGCATTAGGAAAATATTTCTCAAAAAACATACCTATTAATTCATCCCAATAAATAGAATCAATCTTCTCACTACCCCTGATATTTTTAACCATCGACCACCTTTGATTCGATTCACCTTCAAAATGGTAAACAATGAGACTAACCTGTGGATGTTCTGAACAACCCATGATATCAATAATCTTCTCCAGTGCATTAATCCACCTTTATTCATTCATAGGATCATATTATCCTCAAAATTATGGGGGATATTTCCTCAGGAAATGATCCACTACTGGAAGGTTCCTCTATGGTTGATCTGGCTGATCTCGTGAATGGATACCACCACCATTTATAGCCTGAGTTCATTGTTCTATCATTGTAAAGAAAATTGTTCAGTTCCAATTATGACCATATCAGGTTTCTATTTTAGAAGTTTGTTTTCCTCTTGATGGTGTCACATCATATCTATCATGTTTCTTCTACAAAAAAACCATTATGAACATAAAAAATATCATAGTTAAAGCATCATGGTAATCTTAAAATGATATATTGTTTCAATATTTCAATAAATTAATTTATGGATATTAATTTAACAATATCCTAACACTTAATGTTATATAAACTGACATCTTAAACCAACTATATGAACCTATCCATAAACATTACATACTCGTGAGTTATGTCAAGAATTCACCATGATGACCTTTTCAGGTTTAGAGGTTTAGAGAATTCAGCAATAACAATTACATTATATCATGATTGTTACATGTAGAAAGTTATACTCCATATCTATTTTTTCATAAAAAACTCTTACAAGAGTAAAATAGTTCTTTTCTTGATATAAATCTTCTGGAATTCTTCCATTATCTTACCCTTCCTTATACCCAGTGAAAAACATTTCACAGACTTGGGATTTTCATAAAAAGCACAGTAAGTGTTATAAAATAACGAAAGAAGACATTAGTCCAAAAATACATACAAAACATAATCTCTTTAACATACCTCAGAAAATCATACAATTTTTGAATAACACATAGAAATAAAAAATGATAAAGGCGACTTGTGGAAAACATAACCTACTTACATTGTAGCTTTCACAGCTACATAGAGAGTTACGTTGGGAATACCCATCATTGTATATTCCCTAAATCTCTTAGAAGAAAAATTAATTTTTACCTCCAACACATTAACCAATGCATTGGATAGTTATCTTAGGCTCACCCACCCTAGGTTTATAACGGAACCACCCATATAACAAAATAATACCCAGAAACCTTAACATAATCATAACACATGAAAAAGCATAATGAAAAGAAAACATTTCCACACTTCAATCAAAATATAATATTTCAATATATTTCCATTATAATTTCATTAACAAAACCATTTTAAATACCAAATTAATTAAAAATAGTATATGTTATTTATTTTACTTTTAAAAATGTTATGTCTTGTTAAGGAATCCAAATATCAAATAATGATCGTGGCGGAAAAAGGTCATTTTCACCGTGTACCTTAAAAAGAAACACTCTTTTTGTTGTTTAGTAAAATGATTCATAGAGAAAATATTCCCATTGAAATAAATGAAATGTAAATGGGGTTTATACACTATATAATGAAACATCATGTATAAATAAATGTATGCCTCAAGGAAAAGAGATTGACATGAAGTCTGTAATCTCATGTCCGACATGAATTGATCATTCATTAATATACAAAATTATAAACTAAAGTTAATTTATACTTTATACAGAACCTTTTTCAATTTTATTATTCCATTTATATTGCTAATTACCAAATTATAAAAATTATATAACCATTTATGTTAATAACGGTCGTTTTCTCGATATTTTGTACTTGAGTCAAAAATGAATTTCTTAAAATTACAAGTTGTTCATGTGTTCAAAATTATATTATCTCCAGAATGATAAAAATGATTTAGATATAATATATATCACATATATCCAGTATATATGTATTTATAATAGTACATATCATTTGGATATAAGAAATTAAATTCACTGTTCATCAAGACGGTAATCTGTATGTACACATGACCGCTAATTTCATTTCTATTTCGTATTTAATAGAATGAAAAAAAATTATGCATAGGTATACAATAATTCAGTATAATTTCATATATAATTTCATTAAATCCATCCTTTTTATTTTCTATTTATGGAATGAAAGATTCATATCATCTTGATGGGGCGGTTGTCAACACTTCCTCAAATGAAATTATCATATTTACCCATTATGGAAACCATAAACGTATGCTATAAATGATAAATACCTAATTATGTAGACAATATAAATATAATATATAACACATATAAATATAGTTCCATAATAATGGCCACCAGCATAGGCATTTGGAGATAATTCAACAATCATCAGTGTGTGATGCAGTAGTTCGCCGTCCACATAAATAGTATGTTCACATCCATTATATGGAGGTGTGTAGAAGTGTATTTAAAATCCATCTCATAACAACATACTAGTATATTGAAGTCACTGGTTTTGTTTTAAAATAATAGAATAAAGCAAGTTTATGGTATAGGATATTGAAAATATAAGAAAAAAACTTTAGAGAATATGTTACCATTAAATCAGGTAACTCCCTTTAGTTTTAACCAAAAATCTTTACTGAAATGACTTTTTCCAAATGTACAGCTTCTAGGCAGAATAGATGTATTTTGGGAGCTTATCTGAGCAGAGGTGGGATGAGCCAAGGGTCTTGAGAGGTGTAAGTAATGGGTTTGAGGTGGTGTCCTTTTATAAGGTGGAGGAGGAGCTCTTTTTAGAAAGATTTAATGTATTATTTTATTATAAACTGAATTTCGATTTCAAAAGTTCCACAACTCATTTAATTTACATATGAGGTGAGGTGTGTTCAAAATCATCTCAAAAAATGATTTTTAGACAAGTTAACAGATAAATTTCACCTTATCTTTTATCATTAACCCTTAGTTAATTAATTTAACTTTTATGATGTCTTCTTGTATATTCATATTATATAGTTACTATATTTACAATAAAATGTAAAGGGACACAAAAAAGGATCATTAATGATATGGGTAACATCGTATATATCTTTTGGATGATTCATAGATTCTTAGGACTATATTATCATTAAATAAAATACTAATTTATTTAAAAACCCATTTTGTCTATTTTTATACTATTCTTATCATGTCTTTTTAAAAATCCATAAAAAATGATCCATTAGAAAAAACTACATTACTTAAAATATAAAAAGTCATAATCGTCCTTAAAATTCCTTTATCACATAAAACGTTCCAAAATAAATTTATTTTAATATTCATAATCTCATTTATTTAAAACATTCATTAATGAGGTAATCATCATATCATCATTGTGTCATAAATAAATTTATTTATTTGATGTCTAAAAATTATAAATAAAATACCATTATATAGGATATATTTTTATATTTCTAATTCTTATTTATAGTCTAAAATATAACATATATAACCCTATATAAATTATCATTACTAAAATGTATATGTTTCTGTTATATTTTACCTAACATTAAATTATTTTTTATAAAATGTCATTTTCACATACCAATGGAACCATAGTGTCCCAAGATAGACCCATAGATTCCCATGGTCGTTCATGTATCATCCAATATGGTTAGGACACGTTTTATTGTAATTTAATATTATTATAATATTATTTTCTATTCTTATATACCCGATTTACCCTTTAACCATGGTAAATAAAATATTTACTAAAGTTACTATTCAAAATTACTAAAATAGAAGTTACCAATTTACACAATTTGAACCTTATTATTACAAACATAGAATCTATTTTACCATATTCAAATCACATAAGTTGTAGAAATTAATTTAAAATCAAGTTGTCAAATCCAAAAAGCGTGTATTTATGAAATAATAACTATCAAAATATTCACAGTTGTTTATGAACAATTTCAAAGTAAAATAACTTCCAGTGACCATAATTGGATTAAATGTTAAAAAAATAATATAATTACTCATTAAAACCAATAAAAATAAAAATAAACTATATAAATATATTATATTAAAATGTAGTTCTAAATTAAGAATCATTATTTTTCAATATTCATTAAAAAATTAATTTTATCAAAAAAAATACAAAAAATTTACCCAATGTAAATTTTTAATGTCCCTATTCTATGGAAGAAGTTTATTTTTTCAAGTATAACATATAAAAGTGAAAAAAAAATATTTAAAAAGGGTTCTCCATCAAAAGGTGTTAAATCGACCTTTTAAAAAATATTAGAGTATTCTATGTTTAGAATTAGATCCATTCTAATTTTATGCCTCTAAATATTATTAGATAAAGGTAAAAACATTTAGGAAACATGTATAATCATATTTTAGTCATTTATATTAATTTTTTGCAATAAAATTTCTAGACATTAACTACTATTTAAAATAATATTATATTATTATTTTTCAGTATGACTCATCCTTGTGCGCAACATGATATTTAGAAGAAACCCATTTTTATGTGTCAGATATGACATCAAACATACAATACCCTTTAAAGAAAGAATAATATTATATTAAAAAATATTAATAAATATGAAAATGTCTACTTTTTTTAACAAGGGATGTTACACAAGCCTCTCATTATATGTATGATATATAAGTCATTTTATCAGCTTGGTTTAGTATGAATTATAGGAGGAGGAGGAATAAATTACATAAATTACCTATTGAAGAGAATTACCTATTTATTGGGTAAACACTTCATGTTTCCAAAAAAATTCATCAAATTATTGATTTATATTGAAAATAAGGAATAATTTATGATATTAAAGATTTTGGGAAGTGATTTAGGTAGGTATTGGATTATATATAAGGTTTTTATGGTGCGAAGTGTAATGTGATGGGGTTTACTTTTATAAGTTGGGTGAGTTGAACACTTGTAATTTTTTAAATGAAAAATGTAAAACCATGGTTTTCAGGTGACATAGAGGTTACAAATTTGATTATTCTCAAAAACAATTATTGAGTAAATATATAGCTACTAAATATTCCACTGCTTGCTTTTTAGATCATTTTAACCTATATCATTTTATTTTAACACCTAATCAGATCAATTTTTAATTTAATTGTGTTAAATATTCATTACAATTATCACTATTCATTTTTTTTTAAAATCATTAACCATATAGATAACATAAATTAATCTATTTCAAACTATTGAATAATGTTTTTTAAATTTCAACTAATGTTAGTGAAAAATGTTAATATAATATTATTCATGTAAATGTGATGAGAAGGAATGTTTAGAAAGATAATATGTCAAAAATATTACCATGTTTTAATATCAATGATAGAAATGCAAATTATTAAATTAACATAAATTGAATTAAATAAAATATCATGGATCTAATTTTACAAGTAACCAAATTAAATATATTTTTTAACAATTATAAATAAGTTAATTAACAAGGTAGTTTTCCATTAAAAAATTATAATTTTCACCATTTATCAAAAAATGAAACTTTTCAATGATATTCCAAAATTGTTATGCTGAATATAATTTTAATATTTTTATTTTAGAAATGAATTTTATTTTATGAAATGTTTTTTCTAAATTTGGTAATAAATATTATTAAATGATTTGTCAAATGTCAGAATATAGCATATTTTTGAAAAAATAAAAAACATCAAAAAAAATTCTATTTCAATTAAATGATTCTTATTTTTATTCTAGATAATATATAAAAATTATCTTGATAATTTAGTTATTACTGGTTATATAAACCCAATTATAATGTCAGATATAATTTTATATTATTTGACAGTTCATTTAGAATTGTGGTTTTATATTCTATATTCAATCAAATAGATTCAATTTAATGAAATATATTTCATGGGTTGTTTAAGATTGATGGTTCATTTAACATACAATATCAAATATAATGATCTAATTCTTTTTAACATTGGGTTTTACGTTCTATATAGATACCCAGTACTTACAAACATATATATTACATCATGTTATTTGAATATACAAAAAATTAGACAGAAATAATCTTGAGGTCCCTTATATTTTAGATTTTGTGCTGACTAAGTAAAAAACCATTATTACGTATTTAAATATCTTCATTATTCCCCAAAATGATCTGAAGTGTTTTTAATATTCATAGTCCTAAACTTCATAAAACATATCATCACAACCTAGGGAAGATAAACATATGAATGGGTGATGTTAAATGCACACTAAGGGTAAATAATGGAAATAAATAAATATAATGTTAGTATATGATTAAGAGAACATAAAATTCATATATGAATTCCATAAAATTCATATCATATATCAAAAAATGATTTAATTGATAAATGATTGCTATTAATAAGACATAAATCATAATTAAATTGATGAACATTATGAAAAATATCATCACACTAGCATATATCAAATAATTTTTTAATACACATATGTAAGGAAAATATTATGTCAAGGATTCCCACCATGAAATTCATAACATCTTATTAATTGGAAGTAAATCTATGTACATGGTTTATTCTTTCTATAATGACCCATGTACTATATTTTTGAGGAGTGGTCTAACCATTAGTGAACCCTCCTATTCAGGATTTGGGTAATAACCCATGTTTCCTCTGAGATAATTGAACATCTACCATTGCCCAATTCCCTAGAAAGAGATATAGTTCCCACCAATATAATAATGAAATATAAATTTATGTGTTCCACATAATAATAAAATATTTATCATTTCATACCCCATGAAATTAAAAGGGTTTCAAAACCATTTCGATATATCAGAACTTATGGAAATGTGACTAGTTGTGTAATCAACTCATCATTTCATCATATCATAACCCCTAGAAATTAAGAGGGGTTTATAAAATTTATATCATGAACTAACCCAATAATAAAAAAAGTATTAATAATCAAAATTTATCATAAAAATAAAACCTTCATATAAGTAATAATATTGGTATCATACACCATATACCCAGTAAGAAATAGGAAACATCAACAAATGCAGTCATAGTTGAAAATGATTTGGAATGTGGGTTTTGAGAATTTAATGAGTAAAAAAATTCTATCTACATTAAAAAACAATATTTAAATAATATAACGATTTTAAAAAACTTTTATTTTAAAATACACATGAAAATATTTAATGAAATATTAAAAAATAATTTTCATGATGATGCGATGTTCCAATAATTTCATACACAATAACACAAATATTCCTTTCACATTTTCTAAAAAATCCAATGGTGAATTTTTTTTGAAAATGAAATAATGATCCCCATGCAAATAATGTAAAAGGGTAAAGTGGGTGAAAATATTTTAAATTAATAATCTTCAAATTGTTAAATTGATTTTTGAAATTAATTTTTTGACCACATAGATCTGGTAGAAATAATATTTCAAAAGGAAGAGAGAAAAGAAGTCTTATTTTCTTAAAAAAAATATAAATTATTTTTTGATCTAAAGTGTGAAAATGTGATACTATTAATTAGAAAATATCATTAATGATTATATGAAAATAAAATTAATGAATTTATTTATAAACACAACATAATATTTTATCATTAAAAACATAATAATATGAAATAACGATAAACAATAATCTAACGAGTCCGTACCCGAGTGGTAAGGGCTCCTGATTTGCATTCCAGAGACCCAAGTTCAAAACTGGGTGGAAGAAAATTTCTGGGGTACTGTAGAAGTTACTATAACACTTACTGTTCAGTACTGTATCATCTGGAACTATTCACACGATTTGGGCCTTTGGGCCACCGGTCTGGGCCAACGGGTCTCCAGGGTCTTCATCTCATCAAAGGCCTTTAGACCATAGGGCCTTCGGGCCACAGAGACCATGGAGTTTCCTAGTTCACACAAAACATGCCCCAGAAGAGGATCATAGAAACAATAGTAGTATCCACCAGAAGCAAAGCTAACCAGATTGGATGAATGAGAGGGTATGGCGGCCACCATCGAGACCAGGCATTGTGCAGCTTTGTATGGGGCAATGTCATCCGATCAGCAATGCAAGGTGGGAAGTTAGGTGATCAATGAGGCAGAATCTAGGGAGGGGATGTTCTAGTGGGTTGGGCCTATGGGTCATGTAATGGGCATGGTATACCTCTAGGACTTTGGGTCATGTATTTTGGGTTATTCAGGCCATGTGCCTTGGGCCTATTAGTCATGTATGGGTTTCCCTTCAACCCTTAAAAGGGGGATTATTCATAATAAAATAAAAAAGAAGTCCTTTGGGCCATTCGAGATAAAAAATAATATAATAACATAAAATCATTGCAACATTTATGTCATTTAATTATAATCCCCAGGAAGTGATAATATAGAATAGAAATTTAAATACATTAGGAATAAATAAATTCATGATATTAAATTTCTATGGGGTTGTATATACACCTCATAAAATACGATAGGTGCATAACATAACATATATCTCAAAGAGGAAAAATTCAAAAAGAAATCTCTTAATACTTAGGTAACATTAGAATAATCATATCCAATAAATAATAAAATAAAAAGAAGCATAAATATCATTTAATTTAAGATATTTATTATATATCATGTCAAATTGATAGTATATACACAAAAAATAAATAAGTGGTGAATTTTTTAATGTCCCCCATGAATAAAAGAGAGACAATAAATCCCTTTCCATAAGTATCATATTATATCATACATGTTAGAACATAATTTATAATAAATAAGTGTTAATTATACTTTATTTTATGATTCGTTATTAAATATTTCATATCATATATGTTTTACTGATTACCTTTTATTACTTGTTTACTAAGCATTCATTGTTAAAATCATTTTTTGGTTAATAACCTTTTTTGTATGCGTTTTGGTTTATTATTTTCTATCCTCATACTTTAATCATAGAAACATCATCTAAATAACATGAAATATTAATAATTTATCATATTATTATGTGGATTATATTTTTATGAAAAGTCTTGAAATATGGGTTTCATTAATGAAGAACTCTACAATCATGGAGATAATAGGTTATACATACCCATGAGTAATGTTTCCATTTGTCAATGATCATTTTCCAATATATTTAAGTAATATGTTATCATTTAACATTGATATTAATATCATAAATACCTTATTATATCATTAAATTTATATATACATGTCATACATGATTTTTGGTGATTAAAATATAGTCACATTGTTTTGTGAATGAAATAGTTCACATGTACATGAATGATGTTATCATCATTCTATGAGTGAAATGGTAAGAAAAAAATGATGCATTAAGATTATAGAATAATAAATATTTTATTTATATCATAATAATTTAATTTATATGATATATATTTATAATTTTAACATTCAATGTAATGTTTTGGTGAAAATGGGTCATAACACTTTGTGAGGTAATAATCCACCATACACACAGGAGACGTTATTTTATCCCCTATATAATGGAATGTAGAAAAAATATATATATGACATAATTAATCAATAATAATTAATAAGTAGTAAATATCATTTATATATATATATTTATACTATATATCCATGATCATACCCAACTGTGATAGGTTGTAACGGAAAAAAAATGACATCAGTTCAAAAGGTTGTAGCATGTTGTACATAAAAATGACAATTTCATAACCAATTTTATACAAGTGGAGATGGGTGTATGTCATGAAGATAACTTAACGACATCCCAATATATGTCTTATAAAAACAATACTTTATCTTAATTATAAAATAATAAATTATAGAGGTGGAAGAATAAATAAAAAAAATTCATTTATAAACATTTCATTTTCTATGGTTATCCTCTATAGGTTTTCTAAAAAATGCTTCCTAGATTGGATTTAGGAAAAAAATAATACTTCTAAAATGATAGGTGGAAAGTTTGTATGTGATTTGGTATGTTCCTATAGTAATGAAAAGTGGTTTATGTTTTGAATTGGAGAGGATAATGTTTTCACTTTTATAAATGAGGTGAGTTGCGCAGTTATAATTTATTGAAAGAAAGAATTTATGTGACACCCCAAAAATTTGATGTAAGGATATTGTATTTGATAGCTTTTGTAACACAGAACACTAATCATGAAAGGGGAAAAAATATACCACGAATTTATAATATATTTACTATTTTAAATGAATTAAATATATTTTAAGGATTTTGATGTACCTGAAAATGTGTTATCATACATCACACAAAATAATGAGTTTTTTAAATGGATTGCGTTATACGTTGGAATGGGTTCTAGGTAACAATAAAATATTATTAAAATACTATTATTTAATATAATAAGATATAAAATAGATAATTTGAATATTATTACCTATCTTTTGGAAATACATAGTTTAAAAAATACAAAATTAATTCATTGGTTACTAATTAATTATAAATGAATATAATAACAGATTGAATAAAAAAATAAATTATAGAAAATTATTTCAATTATCAGAAATCTATTTTACCCAAAAAAATTAATGTAATTAAAATATTTGAGTTGTATTTAGTAAATAAATATCTTATATATGAAACAAAAATTGTTTGATATTCATCTATTAGATTTGATAAACATAAGATAATAGAAACCCAAATATTACATATAAAATAAAATATTTTCATTAATGAAATTCTTCCACCTTTTATTGGAAAACATATTTTCAATAAAATATATGACACTTTTATAAATTATTTATTTATATATAAAAATTATCATTTAAATAGATACAAAAAAATTATGATATGGTGAATTTTTGGTATTTTCCATGATGTTTAATTTTTTAATGAATAAAAAAATGAAATGAAAATCAATCCTTGGTTGTCATAAAATTTTTTAGAAGGTTATATTATATTTTTAATTAGTTTTAAAGTTCATTATTATAAATTTTAATCAATTAACTCAATTTATGTAATTATAATCAATTTAACATCAAAATTTACTACAAAAACATAAAATACTTTTGAATGTTTTTATTTTGAAACACCACATTATCATTTCATCTACGGGATTAAATTTAAATTATATTTTTCCAGTGCTATGACTGTAATTTTTGAAAATGGATTCCATATTTGGAATTATAAATTTTTTTAATATATAATAGGTTCAAAATATTTTTCAACAAAAATATTAAAGAAGGTAATTAATATTAATTACAACAATTAAGGTGAAATTATGTTTGACATGGGATTAAACCTTTTTGTAATAGAAATATTGACATATGCACTAGTAAAAAACCATTAGATGGAAATATTTTAACCTTATACTCCCATGTATGTATGTTTTACTATTATTGGAACCAATCTAAATGATAAAAAAGTGAGTGGAATATCCCTTCCAAAAATTTACAATATTGTCACTCCTCAACCATTATAAATAGGGATCCTCTCCTCCCAATTCCTCACTACTCTCAAGAAACATTGCCTAAAAATAGATATTTAAACAAATATTCTAAAAATAACACCACTAAAACTATTATCCTACCATTGGTCATAATTCCATCCATGGAAGAACATCGGTGAAAACCAAATGGAGTTACCCAAAGATGAGATAACATCTTTCCTCAATTTCTTTAGTTTTATTCCATTATCCAATCTATCAATTATACTTATTAAAGTATTGAAAAAAATAAATATCATAAATATAATGAAATTTTTATATGCTAATGTTTATATCAACACATACACACACCTCCATATAATGGGTAAGAGACTTACCGTTTATGTGTACAGAAAACTAGCGCCTCACAAAAGGAAGATGTTTGTTTCTACATTACCATATTTTATGTGCAGTAATTATAATGGAAACTGTATTTTTATGTGAATTAAATTATATATATAATTTATTTATTATTCTTTAAATATTTTATAATACATTCCTTTATTATCTTCATTTTTAGTAAATTTATAATTTCATTTGTGGAAGTGAGGACTACTGTCCTCTAAAAGTGATGTTGTTAATTAACACGACACAAGGAATGTATAAAGCATGGTTATAATTAAACATATAGGACATAAAAAATATATTATATTCATGAAATTCTTATATTTTTGGTACTATAATATACAACATTTTTGTATTACCAATTCAGACAACAAAAAGTGATAACGTCAGTCATAGACGTGTGGATAACCACCTCCTCAAAATGATGTGATTATATTTAGATAACAATAATTCCATATATAAGAATATACGATAATATGACAAGGTAATTATGATATAATTATAATTTTAGAAATTTGTATTTTCACTTACTTTATTTCTATAACGATCATTGAAAAATGAGAATATTAACCATGAATACATACGACCTACCATCTTAATGATTGTAATAATGGTTATTTTTTCATAACCATATATAATTATTCATTTTAAAAGTATAATTTATGTATTAATATCCAATTTATGACATTGTTATTATTATTTAGATGTTATATCACAACCCCTTCGACCTTAGATGACATAGATAAGTTTTTTTAAACAAAAACCAAATTTTACTCAAAACATAGGACAAAAACATAATTGATTAAATAGTTGTATATAACAAGGTAATAAGAGAAATAAAAGATAAGATAAAAATAAAAAAGTTTATCCATAAATTAAATAATTATCATAAGATTAATATTTATGGAATATAAATATACATGATACAAATCAGACACAATTTAAGCGATATTCATCTCACTTTTTACATCAGTGAGATAAATTCCATATTCACCACCTACAGCATTTGTGTGGTGTATCTAAAATTCTATTTGATATATTATATCATTAACCCTTTTATCATAATTATATTTATATCATTAATATATTATTATTCTTATATGAGGAATATTTTTTAAAATATTTTAATGTAGTATGGGAAACATTAAAATGGTAAAAGATTATTTTCATCATTATTAATTTCAATTATAATTCATTTCAATTCAATAAAATTATATAACCCCTGTTAAATGAACCATTTTATTTAAATAACCTCTAGTTTTTCATTCCCGTTCTCATGTAATAGTTTCATTTTCAACTATTTATTACACAAATTCTTTAAATTTTCTTATGTATACCTGACATTATTTCACTCTCTAGTTGGAGAATTTTTTCTTCTAAAAATGATGTTTTTAAAAAATAATTAAAAAATTGTTTTAAACCATTACCAACTGATTTATTAAATAAATTTGTACCCTTTTCTCTTTTACTAATATTTTCAATGGAATCTTCTTGATTATATACAAACAAAGATATTTTCTAACCTTTTATCAAGTAAAAGTAATGTTATTTTTATATCATACTGTATGTATAGATTTACACACCGTACTTTCTTCAATGATTCCATTGAATGATTAAAATGATATTTTTATGGATTTTATTTTCAAAAGTTCTTTTTAGAGAATTATTTCTTCAATTATTATTTAAAAAAAAATTATTTTCATAAAGAATATTTTTAAAATATATTTTACAGTATTTCTAATCATCAACAACAACAAACCATTATTTTACTCTACATGGGATATACTTTATTGACACTATCAATTTTCTTCATCAATATTATTTTTGATTGATTTGGCCAAAAATAATTTTTAAATTCACTTATTTGATTCCTTATTCGTTACCTTAAAATATTCAATATCCATTGATGAATTGGAATAGAATTTAAACTAGGTATCCATATAATTTATCATTGATACGGTTATTTAATGAACCGTATAGCAGTTTCATATAGTGATCACTTATAATGTTATTTGATTATTTTTGGGAAATATTGATAAATCTAAATCCTTTATTTCATGTGTATATTTGATATGGAATATTTTTTTAATTAATTATTTTACTCGATATAAATAATTTTTTGGACATGAAATTACAAGTGGATCTTAGACATTATATGGATCCTCGATTCATCGATATTTTCTCATGAGAATATTTAATTGCACAAATTAAAAAGATTTATACATGTGGTTTAAAACTATATAGATGATGGATCCTAACAGAATAGTTTTTCATTTGGAATATACATGACTTTAATTAATTAATAATTTCCATCCTTCTGGTTCACTTAATATTCATCCATCAGAATTTTATTTTACATATCAATGCATAAATTTCATTATTAGGTAATTGATTAAATTGAATTTTTTAGTTTCATACCATGAAATATATTTTACCGTTTATAGTTTTGTGAATGGAATGTGTTTCCAATTATTACCTTCCCATATTGTTTACGCACTCCCTTATCTGTTTTTTGAGTATTTTGTATGTGTGTTCAATTATTTACCATGAACTAATTATTATTATCATTGATTTATTATTGATTTTGTTGTATGGTTTCCATACTGATCGTATAAGCTCACCCTTATTATGTTTTCTTTACCCATAAATCCAAGAAGCGTACTATGAATGATATATAAGGAAATATTAGATGGAATGAAGTTATCATAAAAAATATTTTGTAAATAATTTTGTGTAACTGTTTCTTTAATTTTTAATACCAGATTAATGAATGTAATAGGATTACTAATACTACTAAATTTTTGATCTTTCCTGATTTAATTCCTTATAATAATGGGAAGGTAATTTATAACAGACACTATATTGAGGAATCCTGGGGTTGGGTCCCTATAATTGGTATTATAGAAAGTTTAGACGAATCCTTCTAAACTAAACATAGTAAAACATATATTAGAGAACATAAAAATGAGTCATACATTAATGATAGGTGCAGAAAAACATCCTAAATTTAATGTACAATAGATTTTATAATGATAATTTTATAAATATATCCATGTCTTGAAACTAAAAGTGGATGTGGTTCTAGAAAAGTTGTACCTTGGGGTAAGAAATATCACATGTTGTGTTAGGCCAAGCCTGACATAACCTATTACATAGCCGCATGCCTTACTACACACAGGGATTGACCCTCCTAATGGATATTTATTAGATACCTCACATTTTTTGTTAACCATTAATAAATATTTATATAATGAATAAACAAGGTTAAACCTATGGTGTTTCATATTCACGATAATGTTTCATAATTTGGAAATTAGTTCAATGATATTATGTATAAATACTAGAATAAGGGAGGAACAATTTTTAAATATATTGATGAAGTATTTATGTATTATGTTCATATTAAAATCATTTGGTAAATGACTATTAAGTGAGTAATCATATTTAAATGATTTTTATCATTTTTTTTAAATTACATTAATATATTTTTATAAAATGACATCCATAATGTTGTTTTACAACCCATCAAATTTAGAATGGTCATAAAACATGAACCCATCACTACTGGAAAAACTACATATACCCACGCTTTAAAACCGTGGGTATAGCCCCCAAAACCATGGGTATAGCCTATACCCGCAATTTTGGGAACCGTGGGGCTGAGAGGCGTCGCAATAGGGGTCTTAACCATTACCCACAGTTTGGAAAACCCGTGGTTATATATAGGTGTCACTGGTGGTCGCACCGATGTACAGTTGGCACAACACTTTTCCCACCATTTTCAACCGTGGGAATTTATATACAAAATATGAAGCAAGTGAGGTTCGATCGCGGGACGCACCGCATACAGGATAGCGTCAGTGACCAACCAAGCTGAAGACATGTTATATACATACATACATACATACATATATATATATATATCTGTGTGTGTGTGTGTGTGTGAATATATTAATATAGCCACAAATCAAAAAATTATAAAGGAAAGGATCGAACATGGGACGCACCGCAAATAGGCCAACGTTACTGACCAACAGAGCCGAAGGTATGTTCTATACATACATATATATATATATATATTAATATAGCCGCTAATCGAAAAATGATTAAGGCGAGGATCGAACCCAGGACCGGTGGAATAGAGGTACCTCACCTGACCGACTGAGCTGTGAATGTTTTGTTAATATAACCACACATCTGTTTACTTATATTATTTAAACTCATTTAAAAGAAAAAATAAGTCACCGAGTTTCGAAACTGTGGGTATAAGTCTTCAAAAAAACCCAATACCCACGGTTTTTCAAAACGGTGGGTATAGGTCTTCCGAAAAAACTCTATACCCACAGTTTGGCCAAAACCATGGGTATTGGTCTTCAAAAAACATCTATACCAACTTTTTTGGGAAAAATAATGGGTATAGGTGACCTATACCCATGGTTTTCCAAAATCGTGGGTATAGATCCCCATATTATCCCTATACCCATGGTTTTCTAAAACCGTAGGTATATTGGTACCCTATACCCACGGTTTTTTGCAAAACCTTTGGTATAAGCCCATTTTCCAGTAGTGCATTGCCAAAGGATGAAAGGTATTTGATGCCAAACATTGACCTATATATTTTCCTTGTTAATATATCTTTGTTTTTAGTTAAACTATTTGGTGAATAAATACTAATTATAAAACCATAGTGTTATTTTTTGGGTCTATATGATAATGTATAAACCATATTGACTTTTTATAATAGTTAAAGACAAATAGTTTTAATTTTCATTCTTTTAATGTCCATAAGATCTATTAATTTTTTTTCTTTATAAATAAAAGTTTACTTTTGGATATCCATTTCATGTAGTAATGTATGGATTATAAATTTATTGAATCAAAACCAAAGGATGAGATTTTGTTAACAACAATATATCATGTTAGTAAATTTATTTATATAGTTGAGTTTAAAATAATTAATCATCATTAGAAACATAGTTAAAAAAATGTTTTCGTAATACCATAAATATTTATTCAACTCATGTTCTTCTAAATCATCACAAATTTATAGATTTATGGCATTCAAATTTTTATTTATCAGTCAATTTTTTGTGATTGATGACCTCAATCAGTACCTTTAAATAATTACTCTTTCCCACCATGAATGTATCTCTACATGGATATAATGTATTCCTACGTAGACACCCAGTAATATTTCATTCGTGTGACCTTTGTAATTTCCAATATCACATTCCTCAGGTATTTTTTATGAAAACATTCCACAATGTGGGATTTCAGTCTTAGGAAATACAAAAAAATATATCCCTAATATCAAGATTAAATTTAAAAGACACAATTTAATTATTGTGGAAAGAATGTGAAACCCTGAAAAACTAATGTAGGAACATTGTATTCGATAATTTATATGACACACAAATAAAATATTAGGAAGGAATTTAGTATCCTGATAATTTATAATATATTATCTAATTTAAATTAATTATATATATATATATATATATTATGTATTTAAATGCATGTGACATTGAGTTAGTGTAATAGGCCAGACATATCTGGTCCATTCCATTGCTGAAATTTGGAGTCAGATGTGTTCTGGGAGGTCAAATTGACTTATCCCTAACTCATTTCCAAATTTCTAGTTTTGTGAATATGTTTTCTAGTTTTGTGAATAGTGTCATTGGTAATTCATTTGTACTATCGACGTCGATGATTCATTTGTACTATCGATATCAGTTAGTCATTTGTATGGTCAGTGTTAGTGAGTCACTTATTCTGTCGGTGTGGTTCTGGCATTCGTACTATTGGTATTGGTGGGTCATTTGTATTGTCACCATCAGTGAGTCATTTGTACTGTCGGCGTTAGTGATTCATTTGTACTGTCAGCGTCGGTGATTCATTTGTACTGTCAGCATCAATGAGTAATTTGTACTGTCGACGTCGGTGAGTCATTTTTACTGTCAGCATTAGTGAGTCATTTTTTCTATCATCGTTAGTGAGTCATTTGTACTTTCTCCGTAACTTTGTCGTTTTTACTGGCGGTGTTGGAGATTAATTTCTACTATCAGATTCAGTGAGTCATTTGTACTATCGGCATCAGTGTGTCATTTTTACTCTTGGCATTAATGAGTCATTTTTAATGTCAGTGTTGTTGATTCATAGGTATTTTTATAATCGGTGGGTCATTTGTACTATCAGTGTCAGGGATTCATTTGTGGTGTCGGCATCGGTAAGTTATTTGTATTGTCAGTGTCAGTGAGTCAGTTTTACTGTTCGCATCAGTGATTCATTTTTACTGTCAGCGTTGGTGAGACATTTGTACTTTCGGTGCCGGGGAGTAATTTTTACTGTCGGCATTCATGATTCATTTGTACCATTGGTGTCAGTGGTTCATTTGTATTTTTAGTGTCAGTGATTCATTTGTACTATCGGTGTCAGTGATTCATTTTTGCGTAGCATTTTTTAAACTATTTCTTTTTTATTTTTTGAATGTCAAGATTTTTCTAGATTTCCTCTAGTTTCATGCATTTAACATTTTCTTTAATAAAAAATGCATTCGAGGTCTTGTTTTAAGGGATTTAATTCTGATTCAAATCCCATAACTCCGATCTTAATTTTCTTAATGCTCGAGATTCCATTACATGGTCAACCCATGTGGTTTATTGTATCTTCATTTAATGGAAAATCCAACTTATCTTAAACTACTACACCATTAAATCATTCATGGGGATAATATAATTTCCTCCCTTGTTCTACCTTCTTGTTCCCTAGTCTGAGATTCTCTAACCTTTACTACATCCCATAGTAGTGGTGAGATCGAACCTTAATCAATGGATCCTTTCCCCATGAAGTTTCCTCCTACATCATGCACACCCCCTATTTTGGTGAAAGCTGCAAGTGATGATCCATCGTCGATAGAAGGTATGATCTACCTATGTTCTTGTGTGTGTTTTCGATCCTTCTTCTCACATTTCTCCATTCTATGTGATGCCATGTGATCTCTATGTATTTGATGGAGTTTTCTTCTGTGTCGGTTGGTGTGGTCATGTATCTGAATCCTTAGGTGGTCTCTATTGCCATGGGGCAGACAATCATGATATGTTGCGTGGATCGTTCCCATGTAAAAAATATTAAGAAGCTTTTGTGGTATGGTATTAGTGGCCCCTATATTATTTTACATGAAACTGTAGAGATAGAATATTTTTTATCACAGGATCACAATGGAATTGAAAAAATAAATATTTGAACCGAATAAATATTTGAACCGGATAAATAAATTGGTATCGATCATATGTTATTTCCTATTGTTTTTCTAAATTGTGTTATATCTATAATTTCCTTGTTTATCATGTCATTCTTGATGGAAATTGGTAAATAACATATAATGGGAATAATTTTAATTATTTTCCAATGATAAAGTAGAAAGTAAATGAATTTTATTGTTTTTGTTGTTGTAATTTTATGTTAATAAAGGTATTTGTAAGAATGTTTAATTATTTATGATAGCTATGATAGACTTCAGTTAAGAATGTATATAGTTGGAACCTAATAATAATGAACCATTTAATTGAAGACATACTATAGAAATGGCTATTTGATAAATGTTAACACCTCGTAGAATTTTTAGATACCCTCATTCTTTTAAAGGCCAAGATCCTTATGCTTGGAGCTATGAGATCTCATTGCATGTGATAACAGAATACATTTTTTTGGGCCAAGAGCCCTGTTAATTTGTTATTTTCTATGGATTTTGAGGTGTTATGATCCTGGATGGATGTTGTGAGATGCAAAGGTAGGGAGGACCAGCGGTTTTGGCAGTAGATGATTCCTTGAATAGCGAGATGCAATAGTTTATACATGTGGGTGTTGTGGAGAACACATGAGATGATGAAATAGGATGGATGTGATTGATTGGATTCTTTCTGAATCTTGTTGGTTTTTTATATTCTTTACATTTCAAACATCATATGGCATCTTGTCTCTCTTAACCTTCTTCCGAAAGGGGTGAATATGTGGACGGTATGCCTTCTGCATTCTGCGTTTTTCTTCTTGAGAGGGGGTCTACATCCTTCTATAGGAGGAAAAGACATGATGGGTAGTCCACATACTATTTGTGTTGATCCCCATGTGTTTGGTAGCTGAAGATGTTTTTCTAGAATTACTGGGAATATGGAATAGTTATAATTTAGTTAATAAAGGGATGAATAAATGATGTTAACCCATTGGGTGGGAGCTTTTTTGCACACAATACTGAGGATTCAATTTAAAAGAATAGTGGGCTTTGGGTGTGATGATAATGAAATGTAATGCTTAATTGTTAATGGTTAATTAATGTTTAAATAATTAATTAACATAATGTTCTTATGATAAAAAAGGGGTAAATAAATCTATTGTAGCTCCTTAAATGGTTTTTTTCATACCATATATATTGTCTTAATAGTGGCTGTTGGGGGCCCAAGAGACATTATCTACAGGTGAGTTTGATACTAGGTTATTCCCATAGTGTGGTTATGAGCTATAGTATATTTTTTACCTTTTGAGTTTCTATAGGAAACTCCACCTTGTTAAATAGGGAAACTGACACCCTAGTGATTTTAATCCCTGGGGTTGTTGTCCGTAACTTTTCGGTGAGAGAATTGATGTATGAATACCCCCTTTCTCCCCTCTCTCTTCTCTTGGTAGTTACTTGTGCTGTTAGGAACAACCGTTATCTTTCCCCATATATGTGTTAGAGGGATATAATGTATTGTGGTTATTCACACAAATATATTATGGATATAGTTTTCTATAGACTACCATATGTGTAACGTGTATAGGCTGTGATGGATTGAGGATCCTTACTTTGTGTATGGGCAGTAATGGATTGAGGATCCTTACTTGGTGTATGGGTTGTAATGGATTGATGTATAATTTCTGACATATTATACACATTATTTGTGTTGTGGTAGCTTCTAGAAACTACCTGGATTCATTGGTTATGTTGAAATAGTGGTTTTGTTGCATGAGGTTCTTGTTGTGGCACATCCCCTAGGTGTCTGCGGTCAAGCCTTTTAATGAGAGATTCTTATAACGTGTGACATTTGAAAAAAGGGTAAAACTAGTAAATAAGTAGTATCCATGTACCATTAATATAATTTATTATATTTTATGTCATTTTATGAAATAATTGGTGCGAATACCCATGGTGAGGATTGGAACATATAAAACTTGTTTAGCTGATGAGGTAGATCCACTTGTTTTCCACTATTCTTTAACATGAATTCTATACATTTCACGAGAGGCTTCGAGGAGCATCTTACTGAGAATATTGATATAATCACCATATATATATATATATTATTTTTCATGTCACTTATAGAAGGTTTGAGATCAGTATGGTTACTACAAGCCTGGGGTTTGTGGAGGTTGTTCTGACTTCATGGTCACTGTCTTTTTTTACTATCTTTTGGGACTTGCAGTCTTCTATTTCAGTTGTATTAGTTGGTTCATGACATTACCTATGTGTAATTTAGATTTAATTTATATTTTATTCTGAGGTTCATTTGGTTGGTGTTTGTAATATCTCTCTTTCATGTATGTTCACTTATAGGGTAATACCTCCCATTTTTCATGTTTACTATACCCTCGGTGCTAGTCGCTAACCTGGGGCCAACTAGAGGCGAGACTCGAGGGGGCAATTTCTCCAATCTCACATGGCCTACCTAGGATGGGTACACCTTGTGGGGAGGGGGTAGACAAATTGGTATTAGAGGTCTTGTTGAGGGATATGATGGAGTTTTTTGTTATCCACATGTTAGGTTGCATGGGTTGTTATGGAAACATTGTCAGTTAAGTTTAGCAAGTGATGTAAAAACTAAAGAATGGAAGAGACATAGGAATTTAGGGGTCCCTATGATCTGATGCATGGATATTAATTTTTACAGTGACTACTAAATGAGGTGACACTGGTTGTACGGTAGAGTGATAAGAAAGGATCATGCATCATTCTTCTTTTTTCTAGTGTTTAAAAGGGTAGACCTTGGGATAAATTAACCTAAAAATAATAAATGAACATAAAAAATTAATTAATGTTTATTCTTCCATATTCCATGTTTAAGAGCTCTAATTATTTATTATTTTGTAGGTATGGATGTTGGTCGATGTCCTTTCCAGGATTGCACAGAAGATGTCTAGTAGGCTATGCCAATAGATCGTCCCAAGGTAGAGGATGACGATGAAGACACATGGGGGAGGACACTCCAAGTGTTTTAGTGTCATAGTCTGTAGAAGTACGGGGTATCAGTTTTAGATGTAGTCACAGAACACTTGTTGGAGTAGGTTGAGATATCCTTTAGTTCTATCTGT
Organism: Viscum album; assembly: GCA_963277665.1. Lineage (NCBI taxonomy): Eukaryota > Viridiplantae > Streptophyta > Magnoliopsida > Santalales > Viscaceae > Viscum > Viscum album. The sequence continues at coordinate 1,353,046,098 of OY728140.1, read as the reverse complement.
TCTCATTAAGAGTACTGGGTGTCTTTTGTTGTGATGATGTTGTGCGGGGTAGCGAGGCAGTGGTGGTTCATGTTCCTCGGGGATCGGGATTAGTTGGGATCTCTTCGGATGAGTTCCAAGACATGTCGATAGTTGAGTTTCTTTCTTTGACTGTGAAGGCATCTAGTCACCATGATATTCCTACCCTTTTACAGGGGATCTCTGGTGTGCAATAGTTTGGAATCCGTTTCAAGAACCTTTAATGATATGCTTTGTACCTATTTCTAGATGAGGTGTCCAGGGAAAGGAATTTTGAGGAGGCTTTGCATCCAGAGATCCAACACTTGGTCACCCCGTTTAGGATATAGATATATTCTGAGGTGCTGGTGAGGGAAGAGGTCATCAAGATGATGATAAGGGAAACTGTATTAACAAAAGGGGGAGTGTTCAGGATTCCTCATGATGTAGAGATGTGGTCTAAGGTTCCCTATTTTCAGGGCATAAGAGTTTATGTCCTGCCAGGGGTATGTCCTTGCCCTCAACATCTCGTTTCTCCGGGGGAGGCGGCTCTGAGGCATATGTCGATGGATCAATAACTTTTTTTCTTGTCTAATCTGAGCTCATCAGTAGTGTGTGTTGTTGACCTCTCAGTGCAGTCATCATTCCCAGGTGTTCTACTATCGGTTCCTCTATTGAGGAATTTCCTATAGAGGCAGCCACAGTAGGTTTCACTAACATTGGATCAGTAGAGAGTTGATGGGTAATTAATAGGATAACACTATGATGATCCCCACCATTATATAGTAGAGAACATCCATCGTTGTGGTAATCATTATGGTCATAGAGGCTTTAGAGAAGTTCATGGTAAGATTAATTCCTTAGCGTTTCCAGTTCCAGGCGAGCCAGATATCGTTCGAGGAACCCATAGCTTATTTTCTACATGGGGGTACACCTTGTTTGAATTAGGAGTGACACACTAATTAATATCACCTAACTTTTCAGTTCTTTCTGAATTGAGGAAGATATGATTCTAGTGACCTTGGAGCTGACTTGTTTGAAGTATTTATATAATGTGAGCTAGTGCTGGGGCATCACCACTCTTGGGGAGATTTCCTATGATTATGGATACAACAATATGATTTCATACTCATGATGTATTGGATGTATTCATTTTAGTATATAGTGGATTTATTTTTGTGGAAGGTGGTGTTCTTCGATGTTGATAGAGAGCTAGTGGTGTATTTTTCGCAAGAGATACCCTCAGATGGGTCAGAGGCGGGTAATGTACTTATCATCCATGATGGATGATCTGATGCTATGTTCTTCTGGGGTTCAGAAGTTGGAATTTCCCTTGGTCACAGAAGAGTAACTTTATGTCTTTCAAGAAGAGGTTGTGGCATTTATAACTTGATGAGGGATCTAGTTTGGGATAGAGGTACAACCAAGTGCATCTCTTATATCGATGTCTCCATATAGGATGTGCAATTATGATTTATCGAAGTTGTGTATAATGTTCGATAGTCTATTACAGTGTGGTTTTGTTCATTCGAGTGTGTCACCATGGGGTGGACCAATTTTTTTTCGAGATGAAGGCTGACGAAAGATTTCAGTTCTGTATCAATTATCATCACTTAAATAATGTGATAGTGAAGAATAATTATCCAATTGTGTGGATTGATGATTTTTCTAATAAAATGAAGGGATAATTTTGGTTCTCCAAGAACAAATTGGGGTAAGGATATCATCATATGTGTGTGAAGGATGAGGATATCTCAAATACAACATTCTTTTTTTTTCTTGGGCATTACGTTTTTGTTGTAATTCCATTTGGTGTTATGAATGCTACTGCTATGTACATAAAGTTGATGAAAACTATGTTTTTTGAGTTCCAGAATAAGTTCCTAGTGGGTTTCATTGATGAAATCCTCTTTTACTCCACTTCAAAGGAGGGGAATACAGAGCATATGCACGTTTTTTTGGGAGTTATTCATCAACATCAGTTGTTTGAGAAGTCATAGAAGATTGAGTTTTGGTCTGAAAAGGTTTGTTTCTTGGGGAATGTGGTGTCTGATTAGGGAGTGGATTTGGTTCTGCCAAATATAGAAGCAATCTTGTCTTGGGATGTTCCCAAGATAGTGGTAGAGGTGTGATGTTGCCTTTCTCATTTTGGATACTATAAGAGGTTCATAGAAAATTTTTCTCTAGTTGTAACTCCTTTGAAAACATTGACCAGCAAGGATTAGTCATTCATATGGACAACTCACTATCTGGATACTATTTTTTATATGAAGGAGAAGATGGTACGTGATCTGTTTCTTTGTCTACTAGCATAGGGAGTGTGGTTTGATGTTTTCTATGAAGCTTCACATCTAGTGTAATGATATGTTTGGATGTAGCCGAGAGCAGTCATTAATTATTTCTATTGGAAGTTTCATACCCATTAAAATAACAATGCCACCCATGATCATGAGTTGGAATCTATGGTGTTTATCTAAAATTATGTGGGCATTACCTCATTGGATAGAAAATAGTGATTTTCAACGATCATAAGATCATGAGGTATGTTTCCTCCCAGCATGACTTGAACTTACTATATCCTATGTGGATGGAGTTCTTATAGAAATATGACATTGAAATCTTGTATACACCTAGAAAATGGAATGTTTTTGCTGATGTACTGAACATGAAGTCACGTAGTGATGCAATGCATGAATATGGTGATTCCAATAGAGTGATGGAAGAACAATCAGCATTACATCTCGATATGGGTTATATTGGGGGAAGAGGTTGACATTTTTAGATGATTGTGTATTAGTATCTAGTATAGCAGGTTGAAGAGTCCGAGTTTGGGGATCTAGAGGTGGAGGTCCAGAGAGATTGAGTTATTTTTGGTGAGGCCACAAATGGTTGGTATGAGGATGAACAACACCGAGTGTTGTATTAGGTAAGGATTTTAATTAATTTGTTGATGGGTGAGACAATTTCCATAGGGTTCCATAGTTTTCCATTAGTGTTGCATCCTAGAATCAAAAAGATGTACTGAGCCTTGATGGGATAGTTTTGGTGGCAAGGGATTATGCGTGAAGGTGCAAAAATTGTGTCTCACTATTTGGATTTCCAGAAGGTGATGGACCATGTCCCTAATGGTTTTCTCCATCCATTAAATGATCCAAAGTAGAAGTGGGAGTACATATCAATGGACTTTTTTACTGGATTACCTCTAGCTCTGGGAATTCATGATGCTATTTGGGTGGTAGTCGGTCGTTTAATGAAATAAACCAACTTTATCGCAATCAAGGAGTTGAGATCAATATAGGTTTTGTCAAGGAAGCATCTAGAGGATGTGGTGAGGCTCTATAGAGTGCTGAGGATGATCATTTCTGATCGATATCCATGTTTTACCTCTAGGGTGTGGAGAGGTATCCAGCAGGCTTTCAGTTCTCAACAATGCCTTAGCACTTATTTTCACCCATAGACGGACGGTCTGACAGAGTGGACCATCCAGACTCTTGGAGACATGTTTCATTCTTATGGTCTATATTTTGGAGGTTCTTAGATAAGGAACTTAGTCATGATGGAGTTCTATTACTACAATAGTTTTCACACAACCATAGGTACGACACCGTTTTAATCCTTGATTGACCAACCTTTTCGTTCTCCGTTGTGCTGAACTAGGGTTGGAGAGTTAGCAATTCTCAGACTATAACTATTACAAAACAAGACAGATATGGTTTTGGTGATTTAGGAAATGATAAATGTAGTGTCGAATCATCATAAATCATATGTCGTTCAAAGGAGGAGACAATTGGAGTTTGATGATGGGGATCACAAGTTTTTGAAGGTGACCCGTAGTCATTGGCAGTGAAGGTTTGGTCCTAGTATTATGATTTCTACACTGTTTTTTGGGCCTTTTGAGGTGTTGGGTCATGTTGGATTCGTGGCATATCAAGTAGCTCTACCCCCATAGATGAGCTGGGTACATGATGTTTTTCATGCATCGTTGCTCCATCATTATCATCATGATGACTCTCACATCATCAATTTGGGATAGAACAATGTTGACAATGATTAAACCATTGAGGAGTAGCCGGTGGAGATCTAGGACTGCAAGGAGATGGTGTTGTGTGGGGTTTCAATCTCCTTGGTTTGTATCTTGTGGTAACACTATGGTGTGAAGGAGAGTATATAGGAACATGAGTTGTAGATATGCAATTAGTACCTCGAGATGTTTAATGTTTATCTCTTTAATTGTAATGATATTTGTTTGTAATTGGAGACCTTTCCTATTTATGAGATGGCATTATATTGTTGGTTTGGGGGATTTCTATCTTCTAAGAGGTATCCTGATGACTAGTTGTTTACACCCCCTTTTTTCCTATATGGGATTATTTTGATTTCTTGAGTATGAGAATGTTTTGAAAGGTTTTTTATGTAAAGTGATTGACATCTATGGTCCTTCCATTTTTGAAATCTGGTGTCTGAGGAATTTGGGAGGTCAAGGTGACCTATCCCTAATACTTTTTCAAGTTTACAGTTATGTGAATAGTGTTTCTAGTTTTGTGAATAGTTTCATCGGTGAGTCATTTGTACTTTCAACATCAGTGATTCATTTGTATTGTTGGCGTCAATGGCTTGTTTTTACTATTGGCATCAGATAGTCATTTGTATTGTCATCATCGATGAGTAATTAGTACTATCACTGTTGGTGATTACTTTGTACTATCAGCATCGGTGAGTCATTTTTACTCTCAACATTGGTGAGTCATTTGTACTATCTTTGTTGGTGAGTCATTCTTACTATCGACGTCAGTGATTCATTTGTATTTTCTGTTTCGTTGAGTCATTTGTACTATTGGCATTGGTGATTCATTTGTACTATTGGCAGTGGTGAGTCATTTGTAATGTCGTCCTCATTGATTCATTTGTAATGCAGGCGTCGGTGAGTCATTTGATGTGTCGGCTCCAGTGAGTCATTTTTACTATCATCATCGGTGAGCCATTTGTACTATCGGCATTATGGAGTCATTTGTAATGTTAGTGTTGGTGAGTCATTTGTACTATCGGCATCAATGAGTCAATTATACAGTCAGCATTAGTGATTCATTTGTACTGTCGGTATCAGTGATTCATTTGTAATATCGATGTCAGTGAGTGATTTTTACTGTCGGAAACAGTGAGTAATATTTAAATAGTGTTTCTAGAAATTTTTCATTTCATTGTAAAATTTCCATATTTTTCTAGATTTCCACCTGTTTCAACCATTTAACGTTTTCATTTATAAAGAACACATTCAAGGCCTTGTTTTAATGTATTTAAAGTCGATTCAAATCCCATAACTCCTGTCTAAATTTTCTTATGGTCTGGGATGCCTTTATATATTCAAACCACATGTTTTAATGTAATCTACTTTTAATGGAAAATCCAGCATAGCCTAAATCGTTACTTCTTTAAATATTCTATATGGATTACATAACATCATCCCTAGATCAAAAATTTTGTTCCACGGTGCGAGATTATCAACCCATTACTTCTTCTCATATGAGCGGTGTGATGGAACCATAATACTTGGATCGCTTCCCCTTGAAGATTCTTCCTGCTAATTGTGCACCCCCTATTTTGGACAATGCAATAACTGTTTATTGGTTATCAATAGAAGGTATGATATACCTCCGTTATTGTTTTTTCATCGATCCTTATTCTCCTATTTCTATTTTCCATGTTATGAAATGTGACCTCCATTTCTATAATGAAGTTTTCTTGGGATTTGGTTGGTACAATCATGTTGCGGCGTCATGAGGTGGATGCAGTTTCCGCAGAGGAGGCGATCATAATCCATTGTGTGGATCATTCCCACATAATGAATGTTAGGAACCTTGTGTGGTAGGGGATTTTTGGCTTCTCTATTCATCTATGTGAAAATATAGAGTTATCATGTTTTATACCACTATATCACAATGGAATTGACATTATAAATATTTTAACTGGATATAAAAATTTGTATCGATCATATGATATTTCTTCTTGTTTTTATAGATAGTTTGATATATATATGCTTTCATTGTTTAGAATGTCTTTCTTGATGGAAATTGGTAAATACCATAAACTGGAAGTAATTTTAATTATTTTCTAATGATAAAGTTGCATGTAAATGAATCTGGTTGTTGTTGTTTAAATTTGATGTTAATCAAATTGTTGTAGTAAGAATTTTTAATTATTCATGATAGAATTGATTGCTATCTTTTTAGTTTGACCATAGTTGGACCCTATTCATAATAAACTAATTAATTCAACATGGATTAGAGAACTAGTTTTTTTTAAATGATAATTCCTCATATGGTTATGAGACACCCTCTTTCATGTAAATCCCAAAAGCCTTATGCTTGGACTTGTGGGAGATCATTTCATGTGACAGAATAATTCCATGTTTTTTTATAGGACCCCAGTTTCTATGTTATTTCTAGTTGTTTATGAAGTGTTATGTTCTTGGATGTATGTTGTGAGATATGAGGGTAGGGAGGAACAATGGTTGTTGTATCAGTTGATCCCTAGAGTGCGGAAAATCCTCAGTTTATGCATGTCGGTGTCAGGGAAGAAACCTTAGATGATGAAATGATTTGGATACGAATGATTGGATGATTTCTGAATCATTTTGGTTTTTCATCTACTTTAATTTCCCCACATATCATGGAATCTGGTCTTGCATACCCTCCTTCCAAAAGGGGTGAAGATGTGCGGGTATTCCGTGTCAATTTTGTGTTTAGCTTCTGAAGTTAGGATGGGTCTACAATCCTACAATACGTGGAAAGTACTTGACGGGTAGTCCATATACTTTGTGTATTGAGCATATCATGTTTTGTAGATTATAATATTTTTCTATAATGTCTTCATATATGGTATTGTGATAATGTTGTTAATAAATGATTGAATAAATGTCGTCAACCCATGGGGTTGGAGCTTACTGGGAGGCAACACTGAGGTTTCAATTTAAAAGAACTGTAGATGTTGGGTGTGTTGCTAATGTAGTGAAACATTTAATTGATAATGGTTAATTAATGTTTAAATAATTAATTCACATAATGTGAAAATGATAAAAATGGAAAATATATTCTAATTTGTCTTTTTAAATTGTTGTGTGCTTATAGGATACTTATTTATAGTAGTGGAAACTGATGGTCCGAGACACATTAGATGTAGTTCAGACTAAGGCCAGGTTACTACCATTGTGTGGTTATGAGCTATAGTATATTATGTAATTTTTTTTGTTTCTATATGCTACTCTACCCCATCAGTTTCATAAGATGACACCCCAAGGATTCTGATCCCTTGGGTGGTGTTTTCCCCAACTTTCAGATTGTGGATGGATGGATAACTACCCCTGTAGGTTTCACTCTCTTCTCATGGTAGTTACTTGTTATGGTAGGCACACTAGGTAGTTTTCCCCATAAATGTGTGCAGAAAGATTTAATGGCTTGTAGTTATTCACACATATATTCTAGACATAGGTTCATGTGGACTACTATAGTTGTAACGTGTATAGGTTGTGATGGATTGAGGATCCTTAATTAGTGTATGGGATGTAAAGGCTTGATGTATAATTCATGATGTATGATATACATTATGTGAGCTATGATGGCTCCCAAAAAATACATAGTTACATTTGTTATGTAGACGTACTGGTTTTGTTGCACGAGGTACATGTTGTGGCACTTTTCCCAGGTGTCTGCAATCAGTCCTTTTTGAGAGAGACGCATAGGATGTGAAACATTAGGGAAAAATAAAAAACTAGTGGGGATGTGGTACTAGGTTACCATTGATATTCATTATTATATTATATACTCTTTTATGTGATACATAGTGGGAGTATCCATGGTGAGGCTGGGACCTTAGTATACATGTTTAGCTGATGAGTTAGTTTTACTTGTTGTTCACTATGCTTTACCATGATTTCATTACTTTTTCACGAGAGGGTCTAGGGAGGATCCTGCTAATTATACTATTATACTCACCCTATGTATATATATAAACTATTTTTCAAGTCACATGGATCAGGTTAGAGAGTAGGATTGTTACTACAAAGTTTGGGGTTGTAGGAGATTTTCAAGATTCGTGGTCACAATTGTTTTTTACTTTATTTTGGTACTTATTGTTTTACATTTCAGTTGTAGTAGTTTTTTTCAAGAAATTACTTATGTTTACATGGGATTTCATTTATATTTCTGTCTAAGTTGGATCTGGTTATTTTCTATCTTATCTCTCTCTTTTGTGTGTGTTCTCTTATAGGGTATTGCCTAACATTATGGGTTTTTACTATACCCTTGGTGCTAGTCGCCAACCCAGGACCTTCTAGAGGCAGGACTTGGTGGTCACTATCTCCCATAAAACATTGTCGGACCAGAAGTGGTACACCATATTGGGATTGGGTCATGGAAAATATCATACGTCGCACGAAACAATTAGTTTTTCTGTTGGCTTGTGTTATATAAAACTGAGTTGTAAGAAACAATAATATATTATTAAATTATTATTTTTTAATATAATAACATATAAACAAGTTATTATAAATAGTATTAATGAATTTATTAAAATATGCGTTTTACAAAAATATTAATGTAATTCACAGGGTACTAATTAATTAAATATTAATATGAAATCTAATTGAATATAAAAAGAATATTTATATTGAAAAAATGGTTATGATGAAAAAGATATTTTATCTTAATAAATTAATTTCATTACAATTATTGAGAGATATTACTGTAAAATATATATTATATATTCAATAAATTATTTTTTACATTAATCCAATAGATTTGATAGACATAATATAATAACAACCCCAATTCTTGGAATAAAATTATATATTTTTATTAAGGAACTTTTACAAGAATTTAAAATAGAACCAATATTAAATGTAATTTTTCAAAATTTATAAATATTATATGTGATAATAATCATAATATTTGAAATTTAAACAAAAATAAATTGTTTTGGCTGAACTTTTGGTATTTTTGTAAGGTTTAATTTCTTAATGAATAATGAAAAATAATGATTTTAATTTAATACTTCTTTTTCATATATTTAATTTAGAAGGTATAACTAATTTTTCATTATTATTAAAATTTAAATTAGATAATTTTTTATTAATTAATACAATTTAGGTCATTATATTCAATTTCAGCTTGAAAATGACTAAAAAATTTTATAAAACAATGAATCATTTGTATATTAAAGCCACACATTATTATATTCTCCAATGGATTAAATTTAAATTAGATTCTTCCAATTATTTCATTAGAATATTGAAAAATGTATTCAATATTTGGAATAATAGATATCTATAAATTTCAATAGGTTCATCATCATTTTTTTACAAAGATACTAGTGAAATTAATTTTAATTTATTACAATGATTATGGTGAAAATGTGCTTATCATGTGACTACACCTTACACTTAATGGCCAAAATGATCATTAAATATTTTTTAAAAACCATTTTTTGGTCATATATAGACCATATAATCTACTTGATATAATTTAGATTATTATTGGATCCACATGCATTGGGAAAAATGAGGGTGGAATTTCCCTCCTAAAATTTACCAGAGTTCCACTCAACCTCCACTTTATAATAAATCCTCTCCTCCCACTTCCACACACCACTAAAAACACATTTTATTGACCAATATATTCACAAATAGATCCTAAAAATTCCCCAACTAATAATATAATATTTTCCTTGGGAATAAGTCAATCCTAGGAATCCCGTTGGTGAAAACCGAAGGAGTTACCCAAAGGAGAGGTAACATCATTCCTCTGACTCTTTCATTTATTTTACTTCCTCTACTACACTAATTATCATTATTCCATTATCATGTAAAAACACCACAATAATCGATATAATTAAGTGTTTATAGGATAATGGTTTGATCTACTATTGCACAGACCTCTATATAATGGGTATCAAACTTATTGTTTAGGTATACGGAGATCTAATGCCTCACGAAACAAGATTGTTTGTTTTTTCCCTTAACACATTTAATTTGTAGGAATTATGATAGAAACTATGTTTATATATGATATATAATATATATATAAATTCATTATGTATTTTTAAATCATTTATAACACATTTTGTTATTCATTCCATTTGGTTAAAATATTATAGTACCATTTGTGGAAGTATGTACAACCACATCATAAACATTAGGTGATTCCATCTCATGATATATGGATTGTATAAAAGATGATTATAATTAAAAAATATAGATATTAAATTAATATATTTTATAATCATGAAATAATTATATATCTGCAAATATAATACATATAATCTCCTTTAATTCCCCTTCACACACTAAAATGTGATAATGTTAGTCGTGGACATGTGGACTACCTCCTCCTCGACACGATGTGATTCCTTTTAATCAAAATAATAATTTATATAATTGTATATTATTATATATAATATTTTTTATGATATAATTATAATTTTCTAAATATATAATATTAATTATATTCTTTCCATAATGATTAATGAAAAATTGGAACATTACTCATGCATACATATGGCCTACCATCTCCATGATCGTATCATTGTTTCATTTTTCATTAAAATATTGATTTATTGTTTTTAAAATAATAATTTATGTATATATATGATAATTATTTAATTTGAATTATCATAGGGATATTATATAATGTCCCATTTTACCATATATGAACTACAAAATTGGTTTTTGATACATAAAATGAATTTAGTAAAAAAACATGATGTAAACATAATTGATTATGTAGTTGAAAAAAATATGATAATAAATCAAATAAATGTTATGAAAAAATTGAAATGGGTTTTCAAAATATTATATAAGTATTATAAGTTTTTTATTCAGGAAAATAATGACACATGAGTAAAATCAGATGCAAATAAGAGATTTTCATCTCACATATTACATTCTTGAGATAAATGTCTTACTCATCACTAACATATTTTGTATGGAATATCAAATTCCACTTTTTATATATTAATCATTAATACTTTAATCTTAAAAATATTAAATTCTTTATTTTTATTATATTCTTTCATTAGGGTTATGATTTGAAATATTTTTATGTGGTAAGGGACACCTTGTAATGTTCAATAATTTTTTCCCTCAAGAATAAATTTAATTATATTTGAATTAAATTCATGAAAATTATATGAATATTGTTTAATTAAATCTTTTAATTCAATCTCCAATAGTTATAACTGAAATTTATGAAGTAATAATACCATTTTTCACTCTTTGATAACTAAAATGTTTTACAAAATGTTTTAATGAAAACCCGACTTCATTTCTCTCTTTAGTGAGACAAACTATTTTCTTCTTTAAACCTTGTTTTAATAAATGATTTTCAAATATTTGTTTAACCATTAAAAATGTTTTAGAAAAAAATATATTTAATTTTATATCTTTTAAAAATGTTTTCAAAAGAATATTCTTATCTATTTCTAAATAATACATTTTTCTAAGCATTTTAGCATGAAAAGGGTATGTTATTTTACATCTTAATTATTTTATGGAATTATGCTTCACCTATTGTTAAAAGATTTATTTTCATTTTTAAAAGGATTTCGTCTTAATGAAAATGTTCTCAAAATTTATTTTCAAAGAATTGATTTTTCATAATGTATTTCAAAACAAAATGATACTTTCTTCATGAACATTTCGAAAATATTTTTTTTACTATTTTTATTCATCAATGAAAACAACACAGTATTTTACTCCTCATAGGATGTGTTGTATTGATAAAATATGTATTGTTCCAATATATTTATTTTGATTGATTTGGAAAATGATATTATTTAAATTAACAATCCTGATTCCATTGTATTTCCAATGAACTATTTAATTTTCTATGATCAATTGACATTAAATTCCCCCTATGTATTTTTATAATTTATCATGAATATGAATATTTCTTAAACTATATACCATTACTTATAAAATTTTTAATTTGAAATTTATTTGATTATTTAGGAAAATATTTATAAATTTGTATTGTTTATTCAATACATATATTTGATAAGTAATATTGATTATTAATTAATTTGATTACCTGATATGATGAATTCATTAGACACATAATGATGGGTGAAGACTAGGAATTATAGAGCTCATTGATGCTTCAATAGGTTCTCATGAGAAAAATTAGTTACACAAATTAATTAGGTTTTTACCAATATTTTTGAACTCTCTGGAAGATGGATCTTGAATGTATATGTTTTTGTGTGCATTAGACATAATTTAAAATTTCCGTCATTTGGGTTCATTTATTATTTATCCGTTAGATTTTCCATCGATGTATTTATGGATAAATTTAAATTTCATCTCATTTATTAAATGGAATGTGTTTTAGTTACATCGGACTCAATATTTATTTTACTATATCATGTTATTTAGATGGAATGTGTTTCCAATAATGACCTAGAAATTTTTTTATTCACTTCCTTCTTAGTTTTATGATTATATGGCATGGGGATTCAGTTATTTACCATGATATAATTACAAATCTCCTTGATTCATTGTTTTTTCTATATTTATAACTTATAGAAAATTTAAGGTAACCCTTATTATGTTTCATTTCCTCAAGATTATGGGATGTATACTATGAATGTGATGCATTGACAAACTAGATGGAATAAAGTTATCATCTATGTTATTTAGAAAAAAACATTATTTTGTAATCTGTGTATTAATTTTTAATTCAAGTCATATGTATTTATATGGATTACCAAAACTGCTAAAATCTAGGTCCTTTAAGATTTTATTTCCATGTAATGATGCCAAAGTAATGGATATAAGACACATGCACTGTGCTTTTTGGAGTCCGTTCGCTAAAATTTATACCATATTTCATCCATGTCAGTAGGATAAAATAATTGGAATTTTTTGATACTAGAATGTATAAGGTGAGAATATGTCCATATAATTTGAACTTCACCAGTTTTTGGTTTTTTTGTAATTATTATGATTTTGGATTACCCATGGTAAACCCATTATTAACTTAACCTCGATGGATATTTTTTCTTTATTCATACAATTAATAATGGACCAAAATTTATCTGAACATATTATGTAATATAAAATACACCAATTTAAAAAATTGAATCCATTTTTCATACATCCCTTCATATAAGTTGAAAATATTAATTTAAAACTAATCCTTCATATGTAATGAGAATGCATGGATTTAAAGAGAAAATGATAAATTGTTTAAAAATATATTATATGAAAACTCACTATTAAATTGATTTTAATAGAATAAATTTTATTAATTTATTTATAATATTCCAAATGATACTATACAAAATAAATAAATATAATTTACTTTATAAATAAATTTAATAAAAAATTCAGTTTTTATTTTAAATTATATATTTTGCACAATATATCAATAATTTAATCTTTTTTGGATAAATTCACAAAAATCCCCCAATAATAATTTAAAAAACAATTTTTCTACAATTATTTGTACCCATTATTTTTCTATAAGTGTAAAAAACTAATATTTTGATTTTTTTTAAAAATAATTATAATATTTTTTAAAGAAAATAATTTTCAAAACCAAATAAATAATTTAATGAAATTTTAGTGAATTTAATTATCAGTATTATATCATTATGTAAAACCACTAACATGAGTAATTTAAAAAATATTTACTATTATTTATGTCTATATTTTTTACTCTTGTTTGATAATATAAAAGTTTAAAAAAATATTTTAATAATTTATTGTGGTTTTGTTAAAACTTGGTTTTTTGTGTAACGTAGGCTAACCTAAAGTCTCACGCAAAAAAATATTAACTTGGTGTTTTGTGTAATGATTGTAAAACTAATTTTTGTATAGTAAAAACTAAAAATTAAATTTCTTATAACGAAAAATGTAGACAATAATAAATTTATTTAAATATATTCATTGAATCTTGGGGTGTTACATTCTACCCCCTTTAAAGGATTATTCCCATGAAATTCATCACATTGCTAACAAATAGTGAGGATACATATGATTCATTGAATCCTTTGAAACCCATAAAACATTATAATGTTGTATCTTTCACTATTAAATCTTTACTAGTTAAGTAGTCTTGTTTCATTGATCTTTCTCATTATGATCTAGAATATCGAGTGATTCATCATTATATGAATGGTCTTGATCTTATGGTACAAACCATGATTTTTGTAAATGTGAATGTTCAATTTTGTTTTTTACATGATACATACATGGAACATAGAATTTCCGTTAGAGATGATTTTTGGATGTACCAAATGATAATCTACACTCGATATGATAATTTATTTTAATGGGAGAAATATAAAAATGGTAATGGATTCCCCTTCATCATTACATAATGAAATTTATAGAATGCCCTTCTCACCAACATCAAAATATAGTCTATTTTATGATTATTTTCATATAATATGTGTTAATGCTGTGTAGTATTAACATTTTTTTGAATGAATATAACATTATCATTCTTCTTGTATACTTTCTCAGGCCCCAATAAAATTCCTTCTATGACTTCATTCATTATCATTTGAGGTTTACACATATGTATATATAGGGATTCATCAGGATTCAGATGAAATTTAATGTGAAGTATAACATTTTATGAAAACAAATATTCAAAAATGTGTTCATCCTAACCACCTTTGAAATCCAATTCACATGTTCATAGAGTATCGTTTAGGGTTTCAATTATTCTCTCAGATATAAAATCTTTTTGAAGATGATCCATATAAATGAAATAAAAAATCATATTATGATCTTATTTATGTCTTCACAAAAAAAATTGAGGTAAAATCACCATTTAAATTAAAGACATCTGAATTTGTTACTCCATGAAACCTTAAAACATAATAAAAATATTTCATATAAACCAAATCCAATGTTAAATATTATCTGATAGAAATTAAGTGTGTTTGATTCATAATTTGATCAACTAAACCCCATTTTTATCTTAACATCATAGTTTAGTGAAACCTTAATGTTCACTTGTACCTTAAATAATATATTTTCATTTTTTAATGGAATTCATCCTCAAATAACATATTCCCTATATATAAAACCATATTGTTTCATTTCCAATAATATATCCTAAAGTATCCTTAATCCTTATAAGCGCCCATAAAAATAAACCCCAATGGGGTGTCAAATACATTGACCATCGGATAAACAAATGAATCATAAACCCATTTTGGAATCAATTACTCTTAAGTTAATCTATCCTAGAGACATTCATGATTCCAAAATACAATCTACCATTTATACCATGAATATGATCATATATTATATAAAGATATTCTATTTTATTGTTATGATCTATCTTGTATGGATATAATTTCAAATGATATTTAATAATTATATAATACACATAGAGGGAGATAATCCATGATCAAATTCACTAAAAACTTCACTAAATGATAAAACATCATATATTCATATGGATTATTCATAAAAATTAATAATTAAAATTACTAAATATGGTGTAGAGTATAAGTATTCCCTAATTATCATCATTCACATTAATAGTTGATATTACATCGGAATTCTCATTGTACATTTTATTCTAATTTTGTTGTGGGTTATCATCTTCATTTGACTATATATATTGGAATTTATTTACTTAATTCACAAAATCCTTTCATTTGAATCATTGAATTTTTGGTGATTTAATCATTGAATATTTTGTTGTATTCATAAAATTATCTTACCTATTCTCACTACATTATAAATCTTTTACTTGATGACCATCCCTTTCAATCATAAAAAATTTAATAGTCCCCATAATACGATCTCCTCTATGATTCATCACAAAATTTCAGCATAAAGGAAAAATCATTTTATTTTCTCCATGTTTCATATATTTTAAATTGAATTCCTTTTTAATATTTTTATAAAAACTATGAGATTGATATATAACCCCCACCATCATTTAAACATTGATATCACATCAAAAAATATCTTTATAGCTGGTGAAGTCCCTTTAGGATAAATCCATTAAGAGACCTTGTTTTAAGACACTGATGAATTGATTAACCATAATTTTTGGTGAGGTGATTATAACATAAGATTAACTTAAATGTTTTATATTTTTTTCTTTGGTTCCATCTATTTAATAATCCATTCTTATAAGCTCATGGTACTCCATCTCCATCATTTAACAAATAAAATTATGGATTAAATTATTAAAAAAAATATTGAATACATCCAAATCCATAGAGTACATTTTATCATGTTGAATTATATTATTTATAAGATTCCAGATCTAATATGATTCACCATCAAGGTATATACAGCCAAAAATATATATTTCATTTTCTAAAAATTAAATAACAGAAAATATATTTTTCATATGGCTGATCAATTTTTTTGAAACAAGTGGTTTAGAATACCCACTGAAAAATATGGACTTTGTCTCATGATGGACTCAAAATATTTTTTCCCACAATTTTTCCATTATATGTCCATCTTGATTCATATGTTGAGAATGTTGTATGATATTAGTAATAATATTTTTCATTCCATAGAGCATAATGTTTCGATTTTTAGGATTAATATCACTTGATATTCCATCACAATTATAATTATCATGGTTACCTAGGGTTCCAACCATTTATGAAAACCAATCACATAGTGTGAGAAACACTTATCATTTTGAGGCAAATAATATTTTTGAAAAATAACTTATAGGGGCCATAAATCTAGACACTGTGTTTTTTATCAATGACACAATAGGTTTAAACTAGGACATTCATGGTCATTTTCTATTTAAATTGTTCTAGATTTTTCATAATGAATTTGAAAATTTCTAAATCATATCCCCTGCTAGTGTCAAAATAGGTATGTATAGAGGCCCTTTTTCATGAACGAGGTCATGATCGAGGACATATGAATGGGTCACTTTTTGAGTTATTTCCCCTTGGTACATCAGTGCTAGAGCCATATCCACATGTAATATCCCAACAGAGATGTAATTTCATGGAAACCACTTTCTATATTTTGTACCAAAACTTCTATGAAAGAATCATATACATTGGATCACCTATAGAATTATCCTTAGAATACTGCATAGGGATATTACCACAGTTTTCTCATCATATTATCTAAAGGATAACTAAAGGTATCCTCTGATATAAACCATAGAAAAATAGTCGTTTCCTATATTTATATATCATCATTTTAGAGAAATTTTCATTACATTATAGAAACACATGCCTATGAAACAAAATAGTTTTTTTCCATTGGAGACTAAATAAAAATAATTTTTTCTAGTGAACCTTCATCAATGTTTCACTAAATGATATTACTATATAGTACATAGACTTCCCCAACATTAAACCACTCTTCATAACCTAGTGAAATGAAATATAAGAAAGGTTGAGTTCATATTTTTTATATTAGTAAACGAGAAATACATAAACCTAATAAGACAATAATTTTATGTGAATGTGATAATAACATATGGAAACCATACCATACAAATCAAATACCAAAAAATGATTTATTTAATAAATATTGGTATATCATAATAATATAATCATAATGAAATTAAGGAACATTCGACTTTATTGAATAACAACAACATAATTTTATATTTTTGGAACATATATAAGAACATAAAATATTATTATACTGTTACCCATCAATACATTGATGAAATGTTAGTATTTATATAACTAAATATGTACCTTATTTATTTTTTGGATACCCATACATGATCCCTATTTATTAGGAATTGAAACCCAACCCATGTAACTACCTTTTCATGATTGGGCTAACCACAATTCTTCCCTACGAATTTTTTGAACACTTTTCATTAACCAACACATTAGGGGGAGATAAAAGTCCTTCATGTCATATAATAGGAACCATATTTAGTTTTGAAACAATATCATAAAACATTAATCATATCATAACCTATGAATTGAAATGGAATTTATTTAAATTTCATAATATCATATCCTTTGGAAATGTGATTGGTTTCATAATCCTTTCACCATATCATCATAGCAGAACAGATGGAAAAGAAGCTAGTTTCAAAAGAATACTATCAAGTTATAACCAATAGATAATAAATGGGGATCATAAACAAAATTATATCATAAAGAAAATATTCACGGAAATAATATAAATGTCATACATGGATCATATTGCAATTGAATAATAGATATCTTCAAAGGATTTCATATTAGATTTTATTTTATTTTAAATTAACATTTGTTAAATATCTAGAGAAAAATATATTTTTTTATTTGAAAAAAAATTGTAAAAACATATAATTTTTTATAAAAAAATTCTTTCAAAAAACCATGATAAAATATAATTTAATCTTCACAAAAATAAAATTACTTGATGATATAATGATTCATTGATAACAAACATGATTAAACAAATATTCAATTCACATTTTTAGTAAAATCCAAATGAAAAATATTTTGAAAATGGTCTAATGATTCCATGGAGAAAATATTAAAAAAAGATCAACATGCTAAAAAAAGTTATTAAATTTATTTATAATGACAGAAAATATTTGAAAAAATATTTTGAAATCATGTTTTTGGTAGAAAAATGATTTCAAACAAATGACAAAAATGAAGACTTATTTTCTTTGAAAACATTTCTCATTTATTTTTAGAAAAAAAGAATGTAGAAATTGTAATATTATTGGAAAATATAAGTAAGAAGCATATTTGGGGAAAATTCATGGGTTTTATGGTATATAGATAAATTTTTTAACATTTGAAATACATTCATAATCAATATCATTAAATAATGAGATTGAAGTATAAAATCATTACCCTAATTGTATATTTTCATAAAAATCACCATGAAATAAAAACATAAATTGGAATATAAAATATATAAAAAAAGTAAATCCATGATATTATTTTTCAAAGGGTACCAAAATAATCCTTATAAAAGAAGATACGATCATATAATAACATATAACTCCATGATGGAAAATGACATAAAAATACATAACCTATAGGTTTTCATTTTAATAATAATTTACATTAATTAATAAACTAAAATTAAGTGTTAAATATAATAAAAATTAAGGTATTAATGATATAACATTTCAACGGGGTAGCATATACACCACACATATTAATCATGTTTTGAATTTGGATGTGTCTCCCTGAAATAAAAGAGAGACTATAAATCCATTACATCATGTATCAGTATAATTATTACACATTTAAACATCCTATATATTAATATTTAATTTTTTATACATATATTAATGAAACATAATTAATTATATAATACCATATATGTGTAACATAAGTTATTTTATTACTCTTTTACTAAAAATATTTTATCAAATTCATATTTTTGGTAATCACTACTTAATGTTTCATATAGGTTTTCATTTTTTATTATCAAATCAACATTAATTGAGAAAGGGTACATCATCTCTAGAATAAAAAAATGACATAAAAATAATAGATATACATTAATAATAATATTTATACCAAACATGGATAATGGTTTTGAGAAAGTTATTATGTTATGATCACGGAGTTAGTTGACCCTATGTACGAATGAGTAATGTTTCCAATTTTAAAGTACCATTATGGAAATGTGGTAAGTAGTATGTTATCATTAATTAATTATCATAATACAATAAATATAATTTAATATCTTCAAATATAATTATACATAACATCAATCTATTTTGGATATGAAAATAATGTCCCATCACTTCGTGAAGGATGTTATCCACACTTACATGAAAAAATGTATCATCTTTATGTGAGTTAAAATGAATGAAATAAGAAAATAAATATAATTATTAAATAATGATAAATATTTCATGAATATCATTATTATTTCATTTATATCACATATATGTATCATTATTATCTTCCATTAAATGTTTTATTGAAAACAAATCACATCGATTTGTGGGGCGGTAATCTGTTGTAAACAAAAGCAATGTTATTATGTCACCTATGGAATGGATGGAAATATGAATATAATATATAATGAATCCATTTTGGTAATTATGGTATAAATATTATATATATACTCTATATCCATCAACCTAACCAACTGTGATAGGTGTAAATTGTAAATAAAATGGCATTAGTTCATGACGAATCATTCCTCCGTACACTTGAATGATAATTATTTAAAAAAATTGATGGATGTGGAGATTGATGTATGTAAATAAATTAACTATACATCATATAATTATGTGGTAGATAAAGTGTTTATTAAATAAACATATTATAATAATAATTGGAGGATTTATAAGATGAAATGAAACAAAAACACTTGTTGATGAAGGCTACCTCTCTTTTGGGTAACCTCATTGTGTTTCCACAAAATACCATCCTTGGTTGCTTTTTTATAAAAAAATGATTAGAGGATAAGAGGATACGAAATTTTTATGTTATTTGAGAAGGGAAATTGGATCAAAAATGGTTTTATTTTGTAGAGAGGGGAGGATAATTGGATGAATTTTCTATGAGAGGTGACTATCACACATGTAATTGATTGAAAGAAAAAATTAATATCAGGTTTTTTCCAAAGAACAAGGCACACATAATAGACCAACTTCCATAAAAATGTGTATAATGTAATAATATTTCCAAAAAATAGATATTGGATACATTTTCAATTCAATTTTACCCTTATATTTTTAGTTTTATCATCCTTGTAAAATGATTTGTGTAACGTCCCAGTTCCAGAAGCCACCCAGAGGTGCCCCAAACCCGGTTGGTCAAATGGCCTCAAGCACATTTCCTCAAATTCCAAAGTCTACCGACTAGCAGTAAGGTCCATGGGGGTGATATTTGGGAAACTATGCCCTAATTGGCAGAGTACATAGGGGAAGAAAAAGAAAATCAAAAAACGGAAGCAATAAACATGCATACAAGAGTAAACAGCAGAATACTGGAAGTATAAACAACTAGAGCACATATATCAATGATGCATGATACATATTTCTAGGAAAGAAACCAAACAAGTCATAATGTTGGAATACAAATAGTACTAAACCAAAGTACAAAATAAATAGATAAACAGCTCCTCAGCATCGCAAACATAAGCTTGGTCCTAGGCTCTCCAGCTCCACAGCATGTCAGGTACCTGAAGTAGAAGGGAGCTTTCCCTTATCTATATCTGCAATAATAAAATCTATTTTGGACCAAATCATGGACCAAACAGGATGTGAGACTAAATCATAGTATGAATCCACACAAAGATCGGTTCCTAATATTTAGTGAATATATAGCAGGTAAAAGTACTGAAATAGTAAACAAGAAAGTACTTAGCCGGAAACAATCCACAGTTCAACCTCAAGCAATAGCTAAACACAAACAGGTAAACCTATAGGAAGTACACTCGGCCTAACCACTCTGGTTAAGTTAAAAAAATATATGAAGACTCTCTAAGGAAGCACAAATATTCAATTCCCCTTATAGTATAAGGTAGACGGGGACTCTCTGAGGAAGCACCCATAGTCAATTCCCCTTATATCCCCAAGGTCAAGTAATCTCTGAGGAAGGTCACTCGGTCAATTACCATTATATCCCAGGTTACTCATAGACTCTCTAAGGAAGCACTCACTGTCAATTCCCCTTATAGTCTAAATCAGTTCAAAATAATTCAAATTCACTCGGAAGAAGCTCACTCGGTCCATTCCCCTTATAGTCTAAATCCGTCAAGGACTCTCTGAGGAAGCTCACTCAATCAATTCCCCTTATAGTTTACTACACCAGGTTCTCATGGACCTATGTAGTTCAATTAGCATAGAAATACAATATGGACAAAGTAAACCTATAGAACTACTTGGCTAAATAGTCTACAACATATCAAGCATGTTAGAATACAAACTCTCCATCCTACAACAACAGGAATAAAAAACAGGCAATGCAGCCAAAGGCTAAGCAGGACCAAACGATCATAAACAGAACCTTTGTGGGAGAAATACATCCAAAGCATTGAAAAACACCCTAATCATATCCAAATAACCTATACACAGGCATACAAGAAAGGTAGGTAAACAACAGGGGTAAAACAGTCAATTCTCAATACCCCATTCATTGGTATTGGGAAAAATTTCACATAATACTCAAAGAATTTCAACAGAAAGGCACAAACCACCTACCTTGGCATTAGGAGATCGATATAAGTGAACCTCAAAGCTTCAATCTCCTTATAACATTAGAGATCTACAAAAACATCTAAAATGTTCAACCCACGATATTTCACGAGAGAGTAGAAATCAGAACATGGTGCTCTAGGAGAAGGGAGAACTCACTGATGTGATTCAAACTCAATAGATGGTGTTAAATTCGGAGGATGGATGCATGTTTGGGGGTCTGTCAAAGATCTGTGGCCATACGGAGCTCTCGGTCGAACGAGAGATAAAAGATGAGTGTTCTGGAGATTAGACACGACCTTGATGCATTTAATGAAAAAAAGTACAGGACATGTACTTTTGAAGTAAATAGATTTTACTAACTATTTTTGTACTCCACTTTAAGTGTCCTTCAAGTCACTCCCACTCAGCTGTGTGTATGGCTACTACACGGCCAGCACACGACCTCCTACGACAAATAAGTACACAGCGTGTACTCATAAAGTACGCGGCGGGTACTTAGATTTTTTTGGGAATTACCTCTTTTTCTAGAAAACCACTAGAAAAGGAAAAACATACCTGAAAAGAAGATAAGAGTTCTTACAAACTTCACCCTTAAATAAATTCATCACTGAATTTCCCTAGCATGGTGTAGAAGAAGAAACCCCGAATAGCTCTGACCATTGTGCTCGTACATCAGCCCCCATCTCCCAAGTCTCATCCTGTACTCACCCGTGCTGTCATAGCACTCATACCAGAGGAATATACCAGCCACAAAGAACCATTATATTGTGATCCACAATCTGGATAGGATGCTCCATGAATGACACATCCTCTTCGTGATCAACCTCCTCAGGTTGAAAGACATGTGAATGGTCTGAAAAGTAAAATTGGAGCTGAGAAATGTGAAAAACGTCATGCATAGCCCAGTACTTCTAAGTTAACTGCAAACGATAGGCAACCGTACCAACTCTCTCCAACACCTCAAATGGCCTGATGTACCTTAGTGAAAGCTTACCCAGTATCCTAATCCTCATGTGTCCCAACCTCAGTGTGACACGCAAGAAAACCTTATCCCCGAACTCGAACTCCAGAGGTTGTCTCCACTGATCAGCATAAGACTTCTGTCGAGACTGCGCAGTTTCCATCCTCTTCTGAATCAAGTCTATCTAATCTGTGGTCTCCTGTACAAGACGAGGTCCTATTATAGCTACCTCTAAAACCTCCATCCAACATAAGGGTGATTAGCATGGCCTACTATATAATGCCTCATAAGTTTCCATCTAAATAGTTTCTTGAAAACTATTATTGTAGGAAAACTCTACCGGAGGTATGTGCTTCTTCCAAGAACCTCAAAAATCCAGAATGCATGCCCGAAGCATGTCCTCGAGCACCTGAATCGTACGCTCAGACTGGGCATCTGTCTGGGTATGGTAAGTTGTACTC
This sequence comes from Viscum album, assembly GCA_963277665.1. Lineage (NCBI taxonomy): Eukaryota > Viridiplantae > Streptophyta > Magnoliopsida > Santalales > Viscaceae > Viscum > Viscum album. Next base: position 1,353,022,543 of record OY728140.1, on the reverse strand, counting down.
AAAATTACATATGTACCCAACGCCTTCTGAACCCCCTGCCAGACCCGAGAAGTAAAATGAGCATCCCTGTCTGAAACAATGGAGTGTGGAAAACCATGTAGATGTACAATCTCTCATATGTAAAACTGTCCCAAATCATCAACACTGAAGGTATCCTTGATCGGAAAGATGTGAGTGACCTTCGTAAGTCTATCAATGCCATCCCAAACGGCATCATTCCCTCAAGGCGACATCAGCAAACTAGTCATGAATTCCACTTCGATGTCATTCCATTTCCACTCAGGAATGGGCAACTACTGCAAAAGCCCTACTGGTCGCTGATGCTCCACCTTCACCAGATGACAGGTGGAACACCTAGAGATGAAACCAGCAACATCCCTCTTCATACCTAGCCACCAATACTGACGGTGTAAATCGCGATACATTTCGGTGATACCATGATGAACTTCCCAAACCGAAGAATGAAAGTCATGCATCAGCTCCTCGCGTAAGTATACTGGCACCCATATACACCCCTGGAACCGCACGATCTCATCCTTGCCTACTGTCCATCCAGGAATAATGTCCTCTCCTGACATTCTCTCCCGTAGGACCATGCCTTCTGAATCTGATAGCTGCCTCATTCATAATTGATCAAGAAGAGTAGTGGTAACAACTATAGAAGATAGAAACGTCTGCCCCTATCCATCATGAACCTCCAAATTCATATCAGAGAGCAGAGACATAAGTATCCACTCACTGCTGGCCTCCTGGACTACATGTATCTAGGTCCTTCTGCTCAATGCATCAGCCACTACGTTGCATTTCCCTAGCGTATAGGCAAGCTCGAAATCGAAGGACTGAAGGTACTCAACCCACCTTCACTACCTCAAATTCAGATCACGTAGAGTGAATAAGTACTTGAGACTCTTGTGGTCCCTGAAAATCATAAAATTCTATCCCATAAGATAATGTCTCCAATAGCGTAAAGAAATAACAACTACCGCCAACTCGAGATCGTGCGTCGTGTATTTCCTCTCATGTGGCCGCAACTGTTGAGACCCGTACGCAATGACTCCTTATCCCTGCATAATCATAGCTCCTAGCCTGATACCCAAAGAATAAAAGTACATAGAATAGCTCTTTCTCGGCTCTGGAAACACTAGTGTTGTAATCAACCTCCCATTCAGCTCCTGAAAGGCTGACTCACAAGAATCTCACCACAAAAACATTGCACACTTCATAGTCAGACCCATCAGTGGTGCTGCTAAGCGTGAAAATTATTGTATGAAGCATCTGTAGTATCCAACCATCCTTAGAAAAAATCTTACCTCAAAGACATTCGTCATTTGTTTCTAGGAAACTACTGCTCTCACTTTCTCTGGGTCGACTGATACTCATGTCTCTGAGATAACATGACCCAAGAAGTGAATCTGATCCATCCAAATGTGGAATTTTGAGATCTTAACTTATAACTGATGCTCTCTCAGTGTACTCAAAATGATCTCAAGACGTGTAGAATGGTAGTGTAGAGTGTGAGAGTACACCAAGATATCATCCACGAATACAACCACAATGGAATCCAAGTATGGATGGAACACTCAGTTCATTAGTTCCATGAAAACTGCAGGCGTGTTCATGAGACCGAACAACATAACCATATATTCATATAGACCATACCTACTCCAGAAGGCTGTGAGAGGTATATCAGATGGTCTGATGTGCAACTGATGATAACGAGACCTCAATTCAATCTTCAAAAATACTCGGGATACTCGAATCTAATCAAAGAGATCATCGATCTTTGGTAAAGGATATCGGTTCTTGACCATCAACTGGTTCAACATCCGATAATCCACACAAAGGCTAAGGGTACTGTCTGCCTTCTTCGCAAACAGGATAGGAAAACCCCAAGGAGATGCACTGGGTCTGAAGAAACCCTTTTCCTGCAACTCCTCCAACTGCTTCTTGAGCTCCTGCAACTCTGGTGTAGCCATCCTCTAAGGACGAATGTACACCAGTGCCTCTCCTGGCATGACCTCAATAGAAAAGTCCACCTCACACTCTGGAGTCAAACCTAAAAAGTCCTCTGGAAAGGCATATCTAAAACGATCCACCACTGGAGGAAAGTCCATCTGTGAATTCCTCTGGTCATCCAGATAGAGACTATAAATTTGGGCTATAACTCCTCTTAACCCATGATTCTCAAGGCCTGCTCTGCTCTCCTGGACATCCCACTCACCCTTATGAATAAACGGTCCTCCCTCTGGTGATATGAAACTCACCCTTCAGTTATAGAAATCGATGACTTCCTAGAAGGGAGCCAACCATTCCATTGCAATAATGACATCATAGCTTGTCATATCTAGGAAATATAGGTCCTCTAGAAAGTGACACGAACCAACCTCAAGAGGGAACTCCTTGCACTAACATACACTAGCCATTCTAGTCCCTAACGGTGTGTCTAGCGTCAAGATATCAGTAGAAGAAAATATTCAGAGCGCAAAACTCTCCACAACAGCAACAAATATAAATATATGGGAAACCCATGTATCAAAAAGAGCAGAAGCTAAAACTGAGGCTACTAAGATCGTACCTCGAAATGTAGAAGGTATGGGATCCTGCTACTGTTGGGTCTGCACCACTGCAAAATTCTGGACTGCACTGCGGCCCTGTGACCCTGCCTGACCACTCTAAGCTGATCCACCCTGTTATTGCTAAAAACCAAGCGACTGGCTCCCCCATCCATGACCTCCACCTCGGCCCGAACGACTAGAAAAACTCCAGTTCCTTGACTGCTGAGAAACTGGTGGTTCTACTCCTGAATGTGGAGTCATAGAAGAACCCATGTCACCAGTTGCTGGTTAGATGATCTGACAGAAGCATTAAAGATGACCTATCATGCCACATTATTGGAACTCCACCGGGTCTCTCGGGTAATGCAGCCTCATATGCCCACTCCTCCCGCACTGGTAGCATACCACCCGGCTACCAGAAGATGAATCATGCCGAATCTGATCTCCCCGTGCAATCTCCCTATGGAGCTTCCTGCTATCATTAAGAGGAATACTAACTCTGGATACTGAACCGCCCTGGCTCATAGCTCCAGAATCCCTCATATTACACTCTGTGATCAGCGCCTGGTTTATGGTAGAGGAAATCAATGTCAACCTAATGATGTTCACCTGAGATCGGATGTCGTGCCTTAGACCATCCTCAATCATCCGTGCAAGGAAAAACTCGTCACCTTCTTAATAGGCCTGAAACAATGCATTTCTATGAAGTGAGAGGAATACTACATAACAGAAAGAGTATCCTACTCCAGAATCATGAACTATCGGGCTCGATAAGCTCTCAAGGTCTCCGGATATAAGTAATCATAGAAGATGTGCCAAAACTCATCCCAAAACATATTATGCTGGCGTCCAGACTATGAGATCACACCCCACCACCTCTTGGTGGAGTATCTAAGCCTATAAGTAGAAAGATTCATCCTCTTCTCTGGAGGTATCTCCAGATGCTTGAAGATTTTCAGCGTGGCTTCTAGCCATGACTTTGTATCCTGGGGTCCTCCATCCCCTGAGAAAGTAAGAGGGTGATGCTACTGATAGACCTGTGTCAATTCTTCCATCGACATGGTAGGAGGCGTCGCTCCCTGAATGGTTTGAATCATCCTCAAAAATCCCACCGTAAACTATGCATCAATACCTATGTCAGGTACAACGGCTGGTGCCTAGGCTAGAACGACTGGAGGATCCGCTGGGAGTCCCTGATCAACCATGACCTGTGTGTGATCACTGCCTGGCAACTGGCGTACAACCAGAGGACGTCTCGGTGGGAAGATTCTACAAGGTCAAGCACACACCTTAGATCAATTTTATCAAGGACTGAAACTAGAATCTTGTGAAGGGAAAAGGATAAGAAAACATTAAATTTTAAAAAAATCATGACTACACAGCATGTACAATTACTACACGACGTGTTCCCTTAAACCATTTACATGGGCATGTAGTTCTACTCGAAGTGGTCGTGTAACACACTGAACACACAACATGTTGTCTTAACACACAACATGTAATTGAACCCTCATTCCCTGCCTGAGTCCTTCTACACAGTTAGGCCACATGGATCTCCTAAGGCAAGACTACAAGGAGTGTTTGTTACAGACACAACGTGTACTAGATACACTTCGCTGGCCCGTGTTGTTAGTGACACGGCCTATGTACCCAGGTTATACTACATGGCATGTTCTAGATGGACACGACGTGTACTGAGGAGTCCCAACCGACCCGTGTTGTTGGCGACACGGTCGGGTGCCTAGATCAGACTTCACAGTGTGTTCAACTGGTACACAACGTGTTCATTCAAAGATTTCCTATCCCATGTCTCTGCCCACATGTCCTAAGACACGGCTAGAGACCACATGACATTTACATATGGTACACAACTTGTACTTAAGAAAACTGTTTCTTCCCGAAAAGAAGAACACATTCCATGTATTCAAAACTACACGGTGTGTATTCTTGTTTTTTCTAGATATTAAGCCTCAGAAACGACTCTGGATCCCAGAAAACATTGTAACAAACATTTTAGGTTCCAAATTCCAATCTGTGAGGGGCCATACTCCCTAAGAATCAAATTTCGGCATCTTATACATGTTACAACAAGTCAAACAAAGCAATGATCCACAAATTTCCAATCCATGATGGCCCATAACACCTCAGGAACCAAAATTTGGCATTCATTCAAATAAAACCTTCACAATCAATGCTCTAAAAAGCAGCAGGGATTCTGTCACGGTATCTATCACAACAACATGAATATTATATACAACATCTATCAAAACAACATGAGGTTTCTAATGAATCCTAGATGGCATGGAAAGAATGCATGAAATGTGATTTCTTGCAAGTTATATATGATGAATGAGATGGCATACCCTCATCTCATCAGTTTACGACAGAAATAGAACCTCAGTAACATCAAAAGTAATAGTACAAAAACATGTGAGTCACCTGACGGTGAAAATCAAATCAACCGTAAACTTGAAAAACCATAAAATTGAAATAAACAAGTTAGGTTGTCTTTTCCAGGTACACGAGTTAGCTACTCCTAGGAACAGCTTATTACCATGTACCTAATATTTTATATCCCAAGCTAAAGGCTCCAAAAAGTATGTCAAGATTAAAGAAACCCTCTGATACCACTTTGTAATGTCCTGGTTCTGGAAGCCACCCAGAGGCACCCCGTACCTGGTTGTTCACATGGCCTCAAGTGCATTTCCCCAAATGCCAGAGGCTGCCGACTAGTAGCAAGGGCCTTGGGTGTGATAGGGGGGAAACTATGCCCCGATTGACAGAGTACATAGTGGAATAAAAACAAAAGCAAAAAAAGAAGAGGTAAACATCCATACAAGAGTAAATAGTGGAAGATTGGATGTATATGTAACGTCCCGGTTCCAGATGCCACTCAACGGGTGCCCCGAACCCGGTTCTCCATGTGACCTCAAGCGCATTTCCCCAAATGCCAGAGGCTGCCGACTAGCAGGGAGGTCCCAGGTCTGATAGCGGGGAAACTATTCCCTCATTTGTCAAAGTGTAACGTAGCAGAATACAAAATAAAACATACAACAGTGGAAGAAAATACCCATACATAACTGGAATAAACAACCACAGTAGATATAACCAACCAGTATATAAATGACGATGCAACATGCCACAAGTTCTAAGAAAATAGCCAGAACATGTTACACTGCAATACAATAAAATACAGAGTACAACAAAACAAAACAAAACATCTGGCAGCATCGCGAGCCTAAGCTTGGTCCCATGCTCCCCTACTCCTCATCAGAAATCAAGCACATATATAGGAACTCTTTCCCCTATCTACACCTGCAGCAATCTAATCTATTTGGGCTGAAAAGCATGACCCAAACAGGGTGTGAAAAATGAATCCTAGTAGACACCCACCAAAGGCTCGTCCTCAACTATGTGTAAGTATGCTACAATAGTTTGTAGTATTAAAATAAAATAAAATTAAGCAGTAATAAAAGTTACTACCTTAACCAATTATATTTCCGTTTTAATATCCTTTTAATCATTTAATTTAAAATATCACCACAGTGAATATTCTAAGTAAACAACTAATGTCCTCAAACACATAAAACCCTAACCTCAGGTAAAGAGTATCCAACACAAGAATCTTCCCACATGCATACAGATATTTCCCTTGGTCGTAGGAAGTGTCACTCACAGGAACAGAATCAACTGCTCACATTCACGGAAGAAGTTTCCCTCAGGATATGATAACAACTACCCTCAGGCTAAGCAAAACAACACCCACAGGCTAAGTAAAACACTGCCTGCAGGAGCGAGTAACTGAGCCATGCCCAAAATGTAAATAAACATTCACAAGAAATTCCTCTCAAGGCAATTAAACAATCATTACTTTAAAGTCATACCCTCGGGTATCCTGGAAAAGAAACTAAACAGTGGAACGCACCCCTAGGGTGGTCCTGGATCCAGGAAATGATCGCAACCAGCATTTTATTATCATAATTAATTACCTAGGAAATTATAGGTATTTCAAATAGCCACGACCTCAGCCACACGACACCCCAACATGGGTTCGTGGAACCTAAAATGCACAAAACACACAACAGTTGGGAAAAAAACACCAAGCCACCTACCTTATACGCCCCTGATCAGTATACTCAAATGATGTTCCCCGAATCATCCTAGAACGAGGTAGATCTGAGGTAAAAGAAAAAGCCACTTAAACTCAAATAATTCCCATTAGGAGAAGAATTGGTAAGAAGTACCCGAGGAGAAGGAATCCCTTACCCGTGTGGTTCCAACGAGATCGTCCAAGGCAGAAACGAATTCCTGGTTCACGGTCGACGGATCTCCGAAGTTCCGGCCTACCTCTTTTGAGCTCTCCTCCCGTTCTTAGCTTTCCCTATGATTAGGGGAGGCTACTACCCATTTTAAGCAAAAAAAAAACAAATTACACGGCATGTACTTCCAAGTACACGTCGTGTACTTCCCATTTTTAAATTGTTCCTCTTGCAGCTTCCCTCCAGCGTGGAACTATTCACCTGTCGACATGACTACACGGTGTGTCTTCATGAGTAAACGGCGTGTGCTGCCCCATAGCTGGCCACCACCTTACTATTTGCCTACTGATTGACTACATGGCGTGTAAAGGACCACCACATGGTGTGTAGTCGGTTCCTACACCCTTCATCGCCAGTATGACCACACGCCCTGTGTACTCATTCCACACGGCCAGAAGTACATGGAGTGTGGAAAAGTACACGGTGTGTACTTACAAAATTTGGTATTTCCCCCCATTTTCCTTATTTTCTTAAAAACACTTAAGGAAGGGAGGAAAAAAGAAAACCGTACCTCAATGATAAGAACTGAGTTCTTACAAACTTCCCCATTATATCAATTCATCCCTGAATTTCCCTTCCAAGGGAGGCGAAGATATAGCTCAGAACAACTTTGGCCACTGAGCACATATGTCAGTCTCCCGCTCCCAGGTTTCATCCTGCACTCGGCCATGCTGCCATAGCACCCGTACGAGAGGAACTGACCAGCCTCGGAGAACCTTCGTGCTCCTGTCAACAATACGAATCAGATTCTCCTCAAAGGACACACCCATCTAAAGCTCAACCTCCTCGGGCTGAAAGATGTGAGATGGGTCTGAATGATAGCGGCACAACTGAGATACGTGGAAGATGTCGTGCATGGCTCGGTACCGCTGTGGTAACTAAAATTGATAGGAAACTAGCCTGACTCTCTCCAGAATCTCAAATGGCCCCACATACCTTGGTGAAGGCATACGCTCTGACTGGGACCCCATGAAGACAGATGATCACTCAAATATATAGCCTTCTGAGCTTGTGAGCACCAAAGGTCTCCCTGATCGGAAAAAAGTGAGCCACCTTCTTGAGTCTATCCATGACAACCCGCACAGCATCATTGCCTCGAGGTGACCTCGGAAAACCATTCACGAAATCCATCGCGACATCATCCCATTTCCACTCTGGGATGGGTAACTATTGTAACAGTCCAGCTGGTCTCTGATGCTCTGCCTTCACTTGCTGATAGGTGGAACACCTCGTAACAAAACCAGCTACATCTCTCTTCATACCTGTCCACCATTACTAACGTATCAAGTCCCGGTACATATTGGTAACCCTGGGATGAACTTCCCAAGCTGAAGCATGACACTCCTGCAGAAACTCCTCGCATATATCCCCTGGAACCCACACTCATCCATGGAAATGCAAAACTTCGTCATCTCCTATCGTCCAATTAGGAGGAGGGTCCTCACTTGCCACTGAATCCCGTAGAACTAGGCCTTCTTAATCAGATAGCTATCTCATCCTCACTCTATCCATGAGGGTAGATGTCACAACTAACGAGGAAAGATAAGTCTTCCACTGACTGTCGTGCACCTCTAGATTCATCTCAGAGAACAAGGCCATAAGCTGCCACTCACCACTGGCCTCCTGCACTGCATGTATCTGATTCTTACTGCTCAGTGCATTATCTACTGCATTACCTTTACCAGGGGTATAGGCAAGCTCAAAATCGAAGGACTGTAGGTATTCGACCCACCTCCTCTGCCTCAGATTCAGGTCATGCTGAGTAAAGATATACTTGAGGCTTTTGTGGTAGGTGAAAACCACAAAATGCTCTCCCAATAGATAATGCCTTCATCAGCGCAACACATGAACAACTGCAGCCAACTCGAGATCATGCATTGGGAAATTCCTCTCATGTGGCCTCAACTGCCGAGACCCGTACGCAATGACTCGATCGCCCTGCATCAACACTGCTCCTAGCCCAATACCTGATGCATCAAAGTAACCTGTACAGCTCTTCCCCTGCTCTGGGAGTATCAGGATCGGTGCTGAGGTCAACCTTCCTTTCAGGTCCTGAAAGGCTATCTCAAAAGCTTCTGACCAAATGAACTTCACACTCTTCTTAGTCAGACCGGTCAACGGTGATACTAAGCGGGAGAAGTCCTGGATGAAGAGTCTATAGTAACCAGCCATCCCCAAGAAACTATGTATCTCAAACACGTTCGTAGGCTGCTCCCAGGAAACTACTGCTCTCACCTTCTCTGGGTCTACTGAAACTCTTGCCTCTGAGATAATGTGACCCAGGAAGTGAATCTGGTACATCCAAAAGTGGCACTTTGAGAGCTTAGCATATAGTCAATGCTCTCTCAGTGTACTCAATACCCTCTCAAGATGGGTGGCATTGTTGTATCGAGTGTGAGAGTACACCAAGATGTCGTCCATGAATACTACCTCAAAAGAATCAAGATACGGATGGAACACACGATTCATCAGATCCATGAAAACTGCTGGCATGTTCGTGAGTCCGAACGGCATAACTAAATACTCGTAAAAACCATATCTGCTCCAAAAAGCAGTAAGCGGTATAACCAATGGTCTCACGTGCAGCTGATGATATCTGGATCTTAAGTCAATCTTCGAGAACACTCCTGCTCCACGAAGATGATCAAAGTGATCATCTATACTCGGGAAAGGATATCGGTTCATGACTGTCAACTGGTTCAGCTTCCGATAATCCACGCAAAGTCTGAGGGTACCGTCCATATTCTTCACAAAAAGGACCGGAGAACCCCATGGAGAAGTATTGGGTCGGATAAAACCCGTCACATGTAACTCCTCTAACTACCTCTTGAGCTCCTACATCTCTGGTGTAGCCATCCTATAAGGAGGAATGGACACCGGTGCTTCTCCTCGCACAAGCTCTATAGAGAAATCCACCTCTCGCTACGGAGGTAGACCTGAAAAGTCATCAGGAAAGACATCCCTAAAACAATCAACCACATGAGGGAAATCCATCTAACAAGTCCCCTGGTCATCCAGATATAAGCTCACAATTTGGGATATAACTCCTCCTCGCCCATGATGCTCTGGTCCAGCTCAACTCGCCTGAACATCCCATTCGCACTTGTATAGAAACTATCCACCCTCTAGTGACGTGAAACACACCCTGTGATAATAGAAATCTACAATGGATCGAAAGGGAACCAACCAGTCCATCCTGAGAATGACATCATAATCTTTCATCTCTAAGACATATATGTCCCAAAGAAAGTGACACCCACCAACCTCAAGGGGGAACTCCTTGCACTGACGCACACCAGACTGTCTAGTCCCCAACAGAGTGTCTAGCATCATAATATCAAGAGAACTAGAAACACAGAGCCCAAGGCTCTCACAATGGGTACAGATATGAAACTATGTGTATCACCCGTATCAAAAAGTACTGAAGATAAGACAGAAGCTACTAGAATAGTACCTCTGACTGTAGAAGGTCTGGGATCCTGCTCCTTCTGGGTCTGTTGCACTGCATATGCCTTCCTAGTGCCGTGACCCTGCGACACAGCCTGGCTACCCTAAGCTATCCCGCCCTGTTTCCTCTGTGATCCTGGTGTCTGGCTACCACGATCATGACCACCATCTTTGCCTGCACACCCTGAAGCATTCCAGTTCTCTGACTGGTAAGAAGCCACTGGTCCTGCTCCCGCACACGGAGTCTGCACAGAACCCCTCTCACTAGCCAATGGTGGAAACTCCCTACAAAAGCACTATAGATGACCCATCTTGCCGCAAGCTCGGCACTCCACTAGATCACGTGGACACTGTGGCCTCTTGTGACCCTCTCTACCACACTGGTAGCACATGACCTGGCCACCTGAAGCATTCTTCTGACTGGTACTGCCACCCTGAGAGAAGTCCATCTGTCTCTTCCACTTTCCAGCAGAAAAAATACTAGTAACTGGTGCTGAACCACCCTGGCCTACACCACTTGATTCCCACAGGTTTCTCTCTGTAATCAGTGTCTGGTTCACAATATCATGTACTGAAGGCAACCTGAAAACATTCACCAGTGCTCGGATGTCATAATGAAGACCATACTCAAAATGTCTGGCTCTCAACGTCTCATCACCCACCAGTAAGGGTGCAATGCACTGAAGCTCGGTGAAACGAGCAGAATAGTCCATCACCGACATAACACCATATTTCAGATTCATGAACTCTCGAGCTCCATCTGCCCTCAGCATCTATGGAAAGAAGAAGTCATAGAAGACTGCCTGAAAATCTTCCCATGCCATGTCTCTGTGATGCTCTGACTGGGTGGTTACATCCCACCACCTCTTGGAGGAATCACGCAGCATATATGTCACGAGCTTGACCCTCCGACCTGGAGGCATCTCAAGATGCTCAAAAATAGTCTGCATCGACCCCAACCAAGACTCTGTAGCCTGTGGTCCTCCATCCCTTGAAAACATAGGCGGATGCTACTACTGGAAGATACGAGTCAGCTTGACCATAGATGTAGCAGCCTACGGTGCTCCCTGAAAGGTCTGCATGAATCGCATAAAGCCTTCACTAAACTGCGCCTCCATGCCTGTGTCCAGAATAACAGTGGGCGTAGCACCTAGCTTTGCTGGAGGATTTACTGGTAGCCCATGGACCACCATATCTGGAGTATACTCGTTGCCACTCTCCTGGTGAACAATGTGCGGTCATCTAGGTGGCATGACACTACAAGGTTAAAAAAATGCCTTAGATTCAAGATTATCAAGACTGAAAGCGAAGGAACCACAAAGGGAACAAGAGGAAGATGGAATTTCAAGATTTTCAAAACAAGATTGCACAGTGTGTACAATGACTAAACGGCATGTACATGACTTCCCTCCCCCTACCTGGGTCCTTCTACACAGCTAAGACACACGGCTCCCGTTGAACAAAAACTACAAGGCGTGTATATAATCTACACGGTGTGTATGATGTAATTTTCCAACTGCCTATGTCGTTTGCGACATGGCCGACTACTCGTCTTGACACTACATTGCATGTTACACCCGCACATGGCGTGTACATCACCTCGTTTCCCAACCACATGGTTAAGTCCACACGGTCTGTCCTCGGACAAGACTACACGGCATGTCCCACGGGTACACAGCGTGTTCAAGGAGAGGTGACATCGACCCATGTTGTTAGTTAAATGACCGAGTCCCCAGGCAACACTTCATGGCGTGTACATAATTGACACGGCGTGTATGTCTTATGGTCTACTCTTCCTCTATTTTTAGTTACACAGGCAGACTCCGGGTCAACCCTACACGACATGTATATCAAGTACATGGAATGTTTTACCCATGCTCTTCCCTTCCCTGTGTTGCCGCCTACATGGTTTGGGACATGGGACGAGACTACACGGCGTGTACTCTGGGTACATGGCGTGTACCTTAAAAAGTTTATTTTTCTTCCCAAACAGAAGGCCATACACGGCGTGTTTAAAGTACTACATGGCGTGTATACTGGGTTTCCAGACATTATGGCTCAGAAACTTCTCTGAAACCCAGAAAATACCGAAAACAACACCTATGTGTCAAATTCCGACCCGTGAGGGCCCATACTCCCCACGAATAAAAGTTTGACCTCTCATCTATTTTATAACTAAATAAATAGCTAATGATCCACAAAATTCCAGTCAATGGGGGCCCATACTCCCCAAAAACCAAATTTTGGCGTCCATTCTATAAACAGTCCCACACAAGAAAATACCCTATCACAAAGCAGGTATTTATCAAGCAGCTATCACAACAGCATGATTTTCTAGCACAACAACTATCACAATAACATGAAATTTATAATGCACCTATATGGCATGGAAACTATGAATGGAATGTGATATCTAGCATGTACCTATATGATGAATGAGATGGCATACCCTCATCTCATCGGTTTACAACTAAATAGAACCCATAGATAAAATATAACAGCACAATCTCAAGTGCGTCACCCAATGGTGAAAACAAATCAACTGTAAACTGCAAAATCAGTAAAATTTCAACATGAGGTAAATTGGATTTTCCCTGTACACGAGATAGCTACGCCCGAGCATAGCTTATCACTAACTTCCGTTCGTCCTATCCCTGAATACGACTCCCAATAGTATGTCAATGAAAAGAACCGCCTCTGATACCACTTTGTAACATCCCGGTTCTGGATGCCACTCAATAGTTGCCCTGAACCCGGTTCTCCATGTGACCTCAAGCTCGTTTCCCCAAACGCAAGAGGCTGCCGACTAGCAGCGAGGGCCTAGGTCTAATAATGGGGAAAATATGCCCTCATTTGTCAAAGTGTAACGTAACGGAATATGAAATAAAACATACAAAAGCGGAAGCAAATACCCATACATAACTGGAATAAACAACTACAATAGATATAACCAACTAGTATATAAATGACAATGCAACATTCCAAAAGTTCTAAGAAAATAGATGGAACATGTTACACTGCAATTCAATATAATACAAAGTACATCAAAACAAAACAAAATAGGTGGGAGCATTGCGAGCCTAAGCTTGATCCCGTGCTCTCCTACTCCTCAACAGAAATCAAGCACCTGTATAGGGACTCTTTCCCCCATCTACACCTACAGAAACGAAATCTGTTTGGGCCGAAAAGCATGACCCAAACAGGGTGTGAGAAATAAATCCCAGTAGGCACCCACCAAAGGCCAGTGCTCAACTGTGTGTAAGTATGGAACAACAGTGTGTATTAGTAAAATGCAATAAATGTAAGGAGTACTAAAAGTAATTAACATAACTAATTATATTTCCATTTTAATATCCTTGTAATCATTTAATTTAAAATATCACCACAGTGAATATTCTATGTAAACAGCTAATGTCCTAAGACACGTAAACCCCTACCCTCAGGTAAAGAGTATCCAACACAAGAATATGCCCATAGGCATACGAATATTTCCCTCAGGCATAGGAAGTGTCTCCCACAGGCACAGAATCAACTGCCCACAAGCACGAAAGAAGTTTCCCTCAGGCTATGATAACAACTGCCCTGAGGAAAAGAAAAACAATGCCCACAGGCTAAGCAAAACACTGCCCTCAGGCGCGAGTAACTGGGCCATACCCAAAATGTAAATAAACATTCACAAGAAATTCCTCTAAAGGAAATTCTACAATCATTACTTTAAAGGCATACCCTCGGGTATCCTGCCCAAACGGCTAAACAGTGGAACGCACCCCTGGGGTGTTCCTGGATCCAGGAAATGATCCCAACCAGAATTTTATTATCATAATTAATTACCTATGTAATTATAGGTATTTAAAATAGCCACATCCTCAGCCACATGACACCCCAACATGGGTTCGTGGCACCTAAAATGCACAAAACGCACAACAGTTGGAAAAAAAACACCAAGCCACATACCATATATTCCCTTAATTAGTATACTCGAACGATGTTCCCAGAATCGTCCTAGAATAAGGTAGATCTGAGGTAAAAGTAAAAGCCTCTTAAACTCATATAATTCCTATTAGGAGAAGAATTGGTAAGAAGTACCGAAGGAGAAGGAATCCCTTACCCGTGCGGTTCCAACGAGATCGTCTGAGGCAGAAACGGATTCCCAGTTCGCGATCGATGGATCTCCGAAGTTCTGGACTTCCTCTCCCAAACTCTCCTCCCGTTCAATGCTTTCCTAGTGAACAGGGGAGGCTACTGGCCATTTTAAGTGAAAAAAACAAAGTACATGGCGTGTACTTCCCATTTTTAAACTGTTCCTCTGGCGGCTTCGACCAGCGTGGCACTATTCACTTGTCGACATGACTACATGGCGTGTCTTCATGAGTACACTGCGTGTGTTTCCCCACAGCTGGCCACCACCTTACTATTCGCCTGGCGACTGACTACATGGCGTGTAAAGCACCATCACATGGCATGTAGTCGGTTCCTACACCCTTCTTCGCTGGCATGGCCACACGCCCTGTGTACTCATTCCACACAGCCAGAAGTACACGGTGTATGGAAAATTACATGGCGTGTACTTACAAAATTTGGTATTTTTCCCCATTTTCCTTATTTTCTTAAAAACACTTAAGGAAGGGAAGAAAGAAGAAACTCGTACCTCAACGATATGAACCGGGTTCTTACATTATAAATAACTGGATCACATATATAAATGATGAATGATACATATTTCTATGACAGTAACCAAACAATTCACAATTCTGGAATAAAAAAAGTACTAAACCAATGTATAAAAAAATAGATAAACATCTCCTCAGCATCACAAGCATAATCTTGGTCCCATCCTCTCCAGCTCTACAGTAAGTCAAGTACCTGAAGTGGAAGGGAGCTTTCCCTTATCAATACCTGCAACAATATTATTTCTTTCATCCCAAAAGCATGGCCAAAACAGGGTGTGAGACTAAATGCCAGTAGGAAACCACCCAAAGATCTGTGCCTAATATTTAGTGAATATATAACAGGTAAATGTACTGAAGTAGTAAACCAGAAAGTACTCAGGGGGAAACAATCCACAGTTCAACATCAAGCAATAGTTAAACACAAATAGGAAACCCTATGTGAAGTACACTCATCCTAACCACTCTAGTTTAGTAAAATAAAATATATAGACTCTCTGAGAAAGCACACACAGTCAATTCCCCTTATTGTCTAAGGTAGTCAGGAACTCTCTGATCAAGCACTCACAGTAAATTCCCCTTATAGCCCCATAATCAGGGACTCTCTGAGGAAGCTCACTCTGTCAATTCTCCTTATAGCACAAGTCGTTCATAGAATCCATGAAGAAGCAATCACCGTCAATTCCCCCTATAGTCTAAAGAAGTTCAAAAAAATTCAATGTCTCTCTGAGGAAGCTCACTCGGTAAATTCCCCTTATAGTTTAAATCCATCAAGGACTCTCTGAGGAAGCTCACTTGGTCAATTCCACTTATAGTCTACTACACCAGGTTCTCACGACCCTATGTAGGTCAATGAGCATATCAATACAATATGGAAAAAGTAAACCTATAGAACTACTTGTCTATATAGCCTACAATATATCAAGAATTTCAGAATACAAAATCTTCATCCTACAGTAATAGGCATGGAAAACAGGCAAGGCGGCCAAAGGCTAAGCAGGACAAAATAGTTGTAAACAGAACACGTGTGGGAAAAATACATACAAATCATGGAAAAGAACCCTACTCATATCCAAATAAACTCTACATAGGCATATAAGCATTGTAGGAAAACAACAGGGGTAAAACAGTCAATGCGAAATACCTAGTTCATGGGTATTGGGAAAACTTACACATAATACTCAAAGACATTCAACGTAAATGCACAAACCACCTACCTCGGCATTAGGATATCGATATAAGTGAACATTAAATCTTCAATCTCTTTATAATGTGGAATATCTACAAAAACATCTAATATTTTCAACCCACGATATCTCACGAGAGGAGAGAAATTAGAATGTGGTTCTCTAGGAGAAGAGGGAACTCAATTATTCAATTTCGACGCAATAGACGGTGTTTAATTCGGAGAACGGATGCACGCTCGGGGGTTCGTCGAAGATCCACGGCCGTACGTAGCTCTCAGTCGAACGAGACCTAAAGTAAGAGTGTTCTGGTGATTAGACGAGACCCCGACGTGATTTAAAAAATATAAAGTACATAGTGTGTACTTTTGAAGTACACGGTGTGTACTAGACGTTTTCATACTCCGCTTTAAGCGGCCTCCAAGTCACTCCCACATGGCTGTGTGTGTGGCTACTACACAGCCAGCACACGACCTCCTACGGTAAAGAAGTACATAGCATGTACTCATAAAGTACATGGAGTGTATTTAGAAAATTTCCAGAATTTCCTATTTTTCTAAAAAACTACCAGAAAAGGAAAAACATACTTGAAAAGAAGATCTGGGTTCTTACAATTTGTACGTTAATGTTTAAAAATAATTTTTTACTATTTTTAATATTCAATATGTAAAAAATCATTTTAATAATATTGTACAATAATTAATATAATTAATTAAAATATGGATTCCCTATTAAAAAATATATTAATTGGTGTGAAAATGTATTAATTTTAAACTATCTCCATATAAGTGAATAGAAAACATTTTTTTATAAGAAAACATTAAAAATATTACAATGATTTATTAATGACAGTCAATAATATATTTATTCCAATGACATAAATTATTTTAATAGATGTATAATTGAACTAATTTTACTATAAAATATAATTTATATAATTTAACTATATAAATTAATAATTCTAAAAAAGGTATTTTTCAACTAAAATTCAATAATATTCATTATTCATTCTTAAATGAGACCTTCCAGGAAAACACAATAACTTAATCTTAATCTAATATTTATAAGAAATTAAAAAATAAATATTAATTTATCAAATTAATTTTATGAATATGTCAAAAATAAATTTTATTAGTGACCATAAAGAGAATTATAAAATTATTTTTTTGTAAAATACTATTATTAAAACATATAAAGACTTTAGTAAAATTAAAATATTTTAATTACTAAAGTGCCAAGATCAGTGTGAATCACTGAGAGGGGGAGGGGTGAATTAGTGATCCCTTTAAATATTTTTACAAATTTATTCTTTTCAATTAATCAACTATGTTTGGTGAAATCCTCGATCCACTCTTCTTGTGTCTCTCAGCATTACCTCGAATGATGTTATAAATGTAAAGGCATTGAACACAAGGATTTACAAGGTTTGGTACAAAGACATACTCCTTGTTGTGTTGGTTATTCTCCCCAACTTAGATTCCCCACTATAATTTGTTTAGTAATTACAATGGTTGATACAGAGTCACATTGTATCTCTCCTGAGTCCCACATGAGGTTCTTTATTCATCTTCACATAGTGTTACCAGAGTCCCACTGGGCTTCCTCAGAGTCTCACTGAAGTCTTCTTCTCCTCCCTGAATCTCAGAGGGTTCTTCTTGCTCTCAAATCACACAAGAAGCTTCCTTCTTTGTGTTCTTCTTTGACTCATTGTAGATGATCTTCTGATCACTTCACACCAGTTTGAGGAATCAAAATTTCTTGTGAATTTGTTCAAGTATATTCAACAACCTTTGATATGGTCTGTTGGCCTTGCTCAATATTTCTAATCACTTGGGTTGATTTGTTCTCAGTATCAACAATGCTCAGGCAATTCTTTCTTCTTCTGATAAAGAACTAGCATCACTGAGATGTGTTCTACTAGTGTAAAAAATGTCTTCAAGAATATAATATGCAAGAATGATCTTGCATAATATCAGCACTATCTCTCTTCTTGGATTCTCAATTACTGAACACACATATAAAAGAGATTTTTTAATTCGGTCTGTCTTGAGTCTCAGTTCTCATTCAATTCATGCATGAATTTCTTGGGTATTTCAAATTATTCCTATTTAGTGCAACATCATAATGCACTAAAAATTCTCCTTATTTTTTGTAAATAATCACATAAACATATGGGATTATTCAAACAATGAAGATCATATCACTTAGTATCATCTGAATTGATTGTGATTCATGCATGAGTTCCATGGCATTGCTTCTTCTGGTTTACACATGTGCATACACAATATTTGATTATTCTTTTTAATTGTCTTCATTTTTTCATGTGAATGCTTTCATGAAAAATTATTTTCTTATTTCTTGGGTGAAAACCCCAATGGGTGTGGTTTTTTAGAAACACACACTTCCTCTTTCTTTAATTCCCTTTCTCTTCTTTTTGGGTCTTATAACACACAAACTTATTGTTTTTAATTGGGGTACAAAGTTTGTGTTTTCTTTTTATTCCTTCCTCCATCTTCTCAAGTTCACACACACTGTCTCTTATTTATCTTTTTATATTATTTTTATTAGCATGCACTTGATTTGGGTTACTTTGGATTTTATATGTTCTTCAAGCGCGAATGGGTGTGTTCCATTGGAAGTTTTCTCTTTCTTTCTTCTCCTTTATTCACATGTGCACACACTATCTCAAGATCTCATCAAGGCCTTTGAATTATGCAAGGAAACACAAGACCTCTTTTTCTTGTTCACCATACTATGAAAACACCCAAGCCTTCGGGTTCCTTCAAATCATACATCTACGTACAAGTGTGTACTTCCCTTTACGTGAGATCCTCTTCTTTCACCGAAACTCGAACACATGCAATCAAACACAACTACATATATATATATATATATTGACCGCAAGGTGGGTGTTATTGTATGCGTGAAAAAAGGGTGTTTTGGTTCTCCTTATTCACGTAGATTGTGCGTGTGAGTCTTCTTCAAAGAATCAGAATGGTTCATTGGTTCTAACTTCATGAGATCACAACAAGAATGCCTTTGTACGTCGAATCTATTCTCAGAATAGAGGTGAGGGTTCAAAGAACCTATTGCATGTTCGTGGTATATTTTCACATAAGGAGAATTTATACCTCATGAGAGAGGTTAGAGGGTGTGTTGCACCTATCGAATGCCTGTGGGTCTTCTTCTTTACATAGAAGGGTTGCGCGGAACCCTTCTGTATACTATGATTTGTTTCTTCGAAAATAAGAGCTTCTATCAAATAATGGAAGTGGCCTCTTCACAACTTGGGCTCCTCCTTTTAAAGGCAAGGAGCACATTCATAATCTGTGTATCAACCATGAATATTAGGCTTTTAATTCCTGATATCTACAACTTCAAAATTTGGAATGCGGGATTGAAGATATACTTAAATCTCAGTTGTTTCCTTTTCAACCGCTGATTTATTGATTGAAGCATGATCCTCATGTGTATGCATTTAAGAATGCATCAAGATTGTTTACCTGAAGGCTTTGATTATTCTAACATGGCATCACAACTCTGTCTGCTTCATCCATGTTAGAATTCTTCAACTCCATGCATGCATGAAACTTTTAATGCATTCATGTATTTAGTTCTTCCGAATGATCATCACGCACCCAATTTGGGCAACAATGGTGGTTGATAGCTCGATCTCAGTTGATTTGTAGTGGAAATGGTGAGAAGCTACATCGAGTGGCCCTCCATGTGATTCGAGGTTTAATATGATACCACATCCATTGGATTAACTTGAATTAATCACATATTGCGGTGATTAGATCGTGGGATGTGGGAATGATCATGCGGCTGTGATCAGGCGCGAGGTCAGATGAACGACCATGATTACTACTGCATTTTAAAAAATCCATCCCACATCGAAACAAGCCACAGTTTTCTCAGGGTTTAACAATAAACTCTTTCCTCCTTGATGCCAGATTACTCCTCTCCCCCCCTCTGGTGCTGCCCCACACCGGTTCTCCTGCGGGCACACTCTTAGAACCCACTCTGCTCCTCCGGGCGCACACCTAGCGCCCATATTGCATGGGTTCATCACCGTGTGACACCTGCAGGCTTACACACGACCCGCACACACATTCCTCATGTAGGCCTAGCCTCGAGGGCTTCCTTCGAGCATGGTTGACCCTCGGGGCCCATATGTTCTTGAGATGGGGACCTCAACTAGCCCTCCATGGGTGGCTCATTTTTTGGTAAAGGAACAGTCTAAGTACTTAGAATAAAAACTAAGCAACCAAGTATTAAATTATCCTTAAAATTCCAAATAATACTTATTCATTTAAATCTCATTATCCACTCTTCTTTATCTTCAAAAATCATCCATTCCTTTTTTAGATCATAAATCACAGACATCTTCAACACATTCTTTTAATCCAATCATGTATGATGCGTGAATCAAGTCTTCATTCCTCATGAATTAAAACATAATGCATGGCCTTCATCACTTCATCCACTTAGTGACTATTGATGGATGTCACTTATTTCCTTATGAAGTTGAGTATTTCTTGTTCTTCTTCAAATGTCGTAACATTTTATCACCTTGATAAAATTCTTGGATCATAAGACCAGTTTAACAATTATCAGAGTTTTCCTCTTAGAGAATTGACCAAGTGTGGAATTCAATGCTTTAAATAAACAACAATTCTCTAAGCCTTCACAAAATTCTTTCTCAATACCTTTCATTCACATATTGATTTATCTATGATAACAAAATAAACTCTTATGCACTTTAATCCATATTGAAAACAAATTAAACTATTATGCACTTTAATCTCCCCCTTTGTATTTTTTTCAATATCACTTAAGCACACTTTTTATGGGTCAATATGTGTTCCAAACTTTTTCCCCATTATTGGAAACCAAATGAAACGTTGTTAGTGGGGTCCCTTCAAAAACATTTCTTCCTCCCTTTGAATAACATCTTTTGTTATGTTACTGAGAGAGGGATGATGTCACATTGTTCTCATAGCAAAGAGCATTTAGTTAATCAACTCTAGGTCTACATGGGCTAACCCAGTGTATAAAACAAGAGAGATATGACCAAGGTTTTCAATGCACTCCATAAACAACCATATATGTGAAATCATTCTTATAATGTATCAAATCTTATATCAGGGGTTAAAAAATCTGATTTATTAATGAAATGCTAAATCGTTCACAAACTTCACCAAACATATTAAAACTTTCATGTGAAAATATAATGCTCCCCCTTTCATCCCATATTTTCATCAATCAAGTACTCCCCCTTAATTGATATGATAAATACAATTAATACCAATGGATTAAAGTGTTATTGGAATACCTCAGTTTCATCTTCCTTAGAAGATATGAATTTCAAAATTTGTCATGAAATAAAACTTGATATCATATTTTTCAGATTTTATGCCCCTCAATGGGTGAACTCCCTTTGAATTTCCTTGGTGGAGAATATCATGAAATAATATTGAAGATATGAATGTTGATACTAATCCACTGTGGATCACATCAAGTAATTACCAAATCATGAATAATGCGTTTAACTTGTAGTTCTCCACTTTGATCATTCAACTATCATATTTTGAATTACCTTCAACATCAATTCCTTTAAATGTAAGAACACATGTATAACAAAATTATAAGGTAATAAGATGGAACACTTGTGATATTCTTAATTGATGCACTGGGGCTGAGAATTTTCTCTCAACCCAAGAACTTTGTTCAATGAAGCTCTAATGTGTCTGGTACTCTTCATGCTGATGTATCCTCTCCATTTAGAATTTTTATTTTGCATTGTCTACATGAATTATTTACTTCCATTCACCTCCAACATGTGTGGATTGTTTTTATTCACTTCTATCAGTATTGAAGTAGCATTTGGTGCATGTTGTTAAATTTTCTCCATTTGGCCTGGTAAAACATTAAACATTTGTTTTCTTGATGTCTATCTTTCTTTCACATTCCACACAATAGTTATGAGACACGTGGTTTATCATGTGTTGGCAACCCCTCAGGAAATATGAATTCTATTTCATGTGGAATGTCTTGTTTTATATTTGCCTTAGCTTTATCTAGTATTTCATCATCAACTTTTTTCTGTTATCTAGCAATTTTCAAATGATTAGGCCAGATAACTGAACACTCCTTACCATTTTCTGATTTGGATATTCCACATGGATGCCTCATTGTCTTCAAGTTACCTTTAATAGGCAACATATTAATATTATCTTCATGAATGTCTTCTATCAGTCCCATTTTCTTCTTGATTGATTCAATTTTTATTTTAATCTTGTTTACATTCATTCCCTTTTCTTTTTTACAGTGATCCATGGTATGCCCTTTCATTACACAATAGAAACATCATTTCTTGGTTGAGATGACATTCTTGGAATTTTGTTTGAACTTCTTCATGGGAATAATTTCTTTCACTATTTTCTTGACTGCATTTTTTTTCATATTCCCAGTGGAAGACTTTTTAACTCCTTTGGTTTTCTTCTATAATTGGTTTGGTCTATACTTATTAGCAACATATGTTTGAGTCATGGTTAGACTAAACTAGCACTCATCATGACTATTAACACTTCTATTGCAATTACCATGGAAGTATTCAAGATATTCGAATCTGTTCTTAGTAGAAAAGTTCTTTATCATCTATGAATTCAGCTTTTTTATTTGCTAGTTGCTTCATTTATTCACATCTACTTTCCCTGAATGTAGGCCTTCCATAATTTTAATATGCTAACATATTATTCCAGAAATCATTGTCCTGATGCCAAAACATCCAACAACACTTAAAATAGCCCAAAAATATCCTTCTTTTACTTGTAGTATCAGTTAGCAAGATTTAGTGCATTTTTTTGGAGTTGTCTTTCTTTCATTGGAGCATCCTTTGGGGAGTTTCTATCCTTAATAATTCCAGTATCCACCATTGATGTTTTGATAGATGTTTCATCATTTTTATCAATCCACATCTTCCTAGATTTTTGTTTCGAACCTATACTTGCAAATGAAACTACATTAGTAGAAACAGAAATAATTGGGTTATGGGATACCTTCTTCTTGGAGGATATTCCCTTGGATTAAAGGATGATCTGATGTTCTTTTTGGAATCATATTCCTAAAAAAAACTTGAGTAGAAACATCTATTCTTTCATCTGATTGGGATGTTTCATCTTGGGGTGATTTCGGATTTTTCAATCTCACCTCCAATTCTAAACATTTCATGTTGAGAGAGTTTTTCTCATCCTCAACTGATCTCAGCTTACTTTCCCAATTCTCCTACAACATTGTTATTTCTTCTTCTTGCACATTTCATAATTGCTGTAAATAGATTTCAAGATCCTTTAGATTGTTGGATTTTAATTCTAGTTGAGAAACTTTGGGAACCATAGAAACATTGTGCAACTTTTCCAATGCATGGAATGATTCTAAGAATACAATCTCAAATAATTCATTCTCACAAATAATTCCCTACAATTTTCAGTAACTTGAACATGTCCTTCATTGCAAAGGGAAATTTTTTCTTCCATTTCAATCATGATTTTTGTGAGAGTGTTGGATACACCAACTATTTTATCCAATGCTTCTTCAATGGCATAAGATTCTTCTTCCAGCTGTAATTTTACATCTAGAAGAGCACTAATGATTGAAGAAATGTATCTTGCCACTTATCTAGGGACTTTCTTCAGATGATATTTGAGTGTAGTCTAAAGATCACTAACTGATCTATCATCATCACATCTTCAACATGATTAATTAGAACAATAATAAGTATTATCACATATTGTACCATTCTGATTACCTTCAGTAGAAGGTGTATCCCCAGTAGTAGTAATATTCTTCTTCAACTTCCTTGCATGTTTCTTCTTTTTGTTATTTTGAGTCTTAGCAGATATCTTTATTTGAGGATGTTCACTCATCTCCTCAAATCTTCACTTCATAAATACTCCCTTGTATCTTTTATAGGTAACCTCCCTCTAATACCAAAATAATTTCCCAGATCATTTTGAATTGCTGAGAGGGGGAGGGGTGAATCAGGGATCCCTTTAAATATTTTTACTAATTGATTCTCTTCAATTAAATCTCTATGACTGGTTAAATCCTTGATCCAATATTCTTATGTCTCTCAGCCTTACCTCTAAAGATAATATAAATGTAAAGACACTAATAACAAGGATTTGCGAGGTTCGGTTCAAAGACCTACTCCTTTCTCTATTGGTTATTCTCCCCAAGACATATTTTCCACTATAATTCAATTTTTAATTACAATGGTTGATACAGAGTAACACTGTATCTCTCTTGAGTCCCACATAAGGTTCTTTATACTTCTTCACAAAGTGATACCAGAGTCCCACTATCCTACTTTAGAGTCTCACTGAAGTCTTCCTTTATTTCCTAAATCTCACAAGGTTCTTCTAGCTCTCGAGTCACATGATCAGCTTCCTTCTTTAAGATATTCTTTGATTCACTGTAGATGATCTTATAATATCTTCATGCAGGCTTACTGAACCACACTTTCATGTGAATCTATTAATGTATCTTCAACAACCTTTAATAAGGTCCGTTTTCATTGATCAATATTTTTTATCACTTGAGTTGATCAGTTCTCAGTCTCAATAATGCTCAGGCAATTATTTCTTCTTCTAATGATGACCTAGCCACACTGAGATGTGTGCCAATGGTGCACACAACTTCTTTAAGAATATAATATTCTGGAATGTCCTTGCATAATATCAACACTAAATATCTTCATGGATTCACAATTACTGAACACTTATATAAAAGAGCTTCTTTAATTCAGTGTGGCTTCAGTCTCAGTTCTCATTCACGTCATGAATGGATTGCATGGTTATCTCAAATTCTTCCAGTTTAGTGCAATAACATAATGCGCTAAGACTTCCCCTTGTTTTCATTGCAAGAATCACATACACTTATGTGATTATTCAAATACTTAAGATCATATCACATTACATCATTTGAATTGATTCTGTTTAATGCATGAGTATCATTGCATTTCTTATTATTGTTTACACACGTGCACTCACAATATTTGATTATTCCTTTTAACTATCTTCACTTGTGCATTTTCATGCATTCATTAACAAATATTTTCTTCTTTCTTGTGTGAAAACCCCAATGGTTGTGGTAATTTAGAAACAGACACTTCCTCTTTCTTCTTTTCCCTTTCTATTCTTTTGGGTCTTAGCACACACACACTTGTTCTTTTTAAATTCTGTACAAAGGGTGTGTTTTATTTTTATTCCTCACTCCTTCTTCTCAAGTGTACCCACACTATCTATTCTTTATATTTTTATATTCCATTTCTTGGAATTCACTAGATTCGGGTTACTTTGGATTTTATATGTTCTTCAAACTCGAATGGGTGTGTGCCATTGGAAGTTTTCTCCTTTTTTCTTCTCCATTCTTCACATGTGCACACACTGTCTCAAGATCTCGTCAAGGCCTTTTCTTTTTGCATAAAAACAAAAGATATCTTCTTCTCCTTCACCATAATGTGAAAACACCCCAAGACTTTGGGTTCCCTCAAATCACACACCTACGTGCAAGTGTGTACTTCCCTTTACGTGAGATCCTCTTCGTTCATCGAAACAAGATCACCTGAAATCAAACACAACCACACACACACACACACACACAGATAGGTATATATATATATATATTCAGGAGCGACCCAGTAAATTCTGTTGCCCAAGACTGCCTGTGAAATTTTCCCCTAAAATGTATTAAGATCTACAGTGAAATTTGGATTTTTTTGCCCTTGCTTTTGTATTTTTTTCTTTGCTTGCCTGTTGCCCTAGCCCGGGGGCTCTTTTCTCTTGCCCAAGGGCCAGCCCTGTATATGTTGACAGTAAGTTGGGTGTTCTTGTATGCATGAAACCTAAGGGTGTTTCGGTTCTTCTTCTTCACGCAGAGGGTGCTTGTGAATCTTCTTCAAAGAACCAGAATTGTTCATTGGTTCTACCTTCACGAGATCACAGTAAGAATGCCTTTGTACGCGGGATCTTTTCAGAGAACAGGGGTGAGAATTTGAAGAACCTATTGTATGTTCATGGAATCTTCTTACATAGGGTGTTGTTATCCCTCGTAGGATAGTTCTGAGGGTGAATTGCACCTATCAAATGTTTTGTAGGTCTTCTTCTTTGCGTAGTAGGGGTGCGTGGAACCCTTCTGTATAATATGCTCTGTTTCTTAAACAACAAGAGATTCTCTCAAATAATGGCTACAACCTTTTCACGGCTTGAGATCCTCATTTAATAGTCAAAGAGCATGTTCAAAATCCACTTATCAATCTTGATGATATGGATTTGAATGCCCAAGATCTACGGCTTGAAAATTTGAAACACATGATTAATGATATTCTTAAATCTCAGTTGTTTCCTTTTCAACCGCTGATTTATTAATTAAAGAATGATCTTAAACTTTATACATTTAAAAACACATGCAGTTTATTTTCCTAAAGGATTCGATCATTCTGACATGGCCTCGCAACTCCGTTTTCTTTAGCCACGTTCGAACTCATCTACTCAATGCATGCATGAAACTTTAAATGCATGCATGTATTCAGTTCGTCTAAATGATCATCATGCACTCTATTTGATCTATATTGGTGGTCGGAATCTCGATCACGGTTGATTGGTAGTGGAAATGGCGATTAGCCATATCGGGTGGCCCTCCATGTGATCCAAGGTTGAAGACGGCACCATGTCCGTTGGATTAGCTCGAATTAATAATGGACGACGATGATTAGATCATGGATCACGGGAGGGATCATGCTGCTGTGATCGGGCGCTAGATCAGATTGAAGGCTAGAATTAGTTTCACAGTTTTAAAATGTCATCCCACATCAAAACGAACTTCAATTTTCTCAGAGTTTAACAATCAACTATCACTGCCTTGACGCTAGATTACTATTCTCCCTGCTTTGGTGTCGCGCTGCACCGGTTCTCCTATGGGTGCGCTCTTAGCGCCCAGTCTGATCCTCCAGTCATGCACCTAGTGCCCATACTATAGGGGTTCATCACTGTGTGGCACTTTCAGGCTTACAAATGGCCCATGCACACATGCGTCATGTAGGGCTGGCTTCGAGGGCTTCCTTCGAGTGCGGTTGACCCTCGGGTCCCGCAAGTGCTTGAAGTGAGGACCTCAACTAGACCTCCATGGTTGGCTCATTTTTTTGGTAAAGGAACAGTCTAAGTACATAGTAAAAAAACTAAGTAACCAAGAATTAAATTCTCCATAAAATTCCAAACCATACTTCTTCATTCAAATCCCATTCTCCATTCTTCTTCATCTTTAAACATCATCCATTCATTTCTTTTTAGATCATAAATCCCAAACGTCTTCAACAAATTCTTTTAATCCAATCATGGATGATGCATGGATCGTGTCTTCATTCCTCAGGCCTTAAAAAATAATGCACGGCCTTCATAATTTCATCCACATAGTGACTATTGGTGTATGTCACTTCGTTCCTTATGCAATTGAGTATTTCATGTGCTTGTTCAAGTGTTGTAACATTTTATCACCTTTATACATGTCCTGGAACTTAAGACCAGTTCAACAATTGTCAGACTTTCCCTCTTAGAGACTTAACCAAGTGTACCAATTGATGCATTGAATCAACAACAATTATCCAAGGCTTCACCAACTTCTTTCTCAATACATTTAATTCACATATTGACTTCTCATTGACAACAAATTCTACTCTTATACACTTCATTCCATATTGAAAACAAATGAAACTCTTATGAACTTCAATTACTAATGTGTTTCTATTAAAAACCACTATAATTATTATATAAAATTTATGTATTACTATTCAAATAATTTTTTTAACGATATGTTGTTACATCCACATTTAAATATATATATTAATAATATATCATATAAATTGTTAAGAAATAATGTTATGTGTAACACAAGAGAACCCACAATTATGTGTACTAAAAGCGTAACATTGTGTTTTGTGTAGTGCAAGAAAAACACAGTGATGTGTGTTATGAAAAATAAATTTGTTATTTTTTTAATTATAAATATATAACATATTAATTTTATTTGAAAAAAATTAAAAAATACTAGGGAGTTTACCCACCATAAATAAATTACGTCTTCACTATATGATACTGCAATCTTAAATATTAAGTTTCATTAATAGAAATTATTCTATTAAAGACTAATAATTTAAAAACTAATAAGAAAATATCATCTTAATTACGGATAACATGGATGTAAAATGGCCACAACTCGTAACACATAACATGGTTTCTAGGTAAGAGAAAATTCCTTCCATGTAAACATTTGGACATGGAAGAAATGAATAAATAATTATACCATATAATATAAGTAATTGAACATAATAAAAATTTTATAAATGTAATGTTAGTCACCTAAAAACAATAAATATATAATTTTGAAAATGATCTATTTGATTCATCTGAAATGAAGTTAATTAGATAAAATTTTTGTTTCATGATTATTTTCTGAAAGATGAATTATTTTACGTAATTATATTATTTGGAAATATACATACTGGATGTGTTTTTATTTTATAAGAGCAATTTCATAATTTTGTTATGATTCATTAAATTTATAACTAATTAATGACACTAAAAAATGAATATTTAAAAAATATGTTTACTATTCTTAAATGACAAAAAATAACATTTATCATATAATAATACCCCAAATAGAATTATATGGAAATCCTTCATTATCATTTTATTATTATGAATAAATGGTTATCACATGTAATCCAATATGAAAAAATATAAATATGTAGAGGTAATATAATACTCTCTAAAACCTCTTCTATGATTCAATTTACTAAATTTCATACAAAGAGTACAATTTTTCCCTTCCAAGAATTAGGATCCAAATCATTAGTAATAATTTAGCATAATTTCCATAACTAACATATAATTATTTCCTTGAATAACATGATGTGGCTATTAATCATCACATAAAATTACGAATACCATCATCATGTATTCTATTGAAATCTATTAATAAAATTAATTATAATAAATCAATATTGAAAACATGCATGACTCCCTATTCAATAAGTGAAAAATAATTATTCAACATATTACCTAAATCCAAAAATAATATACCCACCATCAATAATAGATTATCCACTTTATTTTATTTTCATCAAAAGATACTTTTTTAATATTAAGACAAACAAACCAAACAAACAAACAAACATACAAACATGTGAAACAAACAGTATAAGGAGGTCTAAAATAATGAAAACCAAGGGAATTCCCTCAGATGAAATTGATCTATTCGGGCTTCAAGGTGAAAAGATCATGCAAAAAAATCGGGCCAGGGCCAAGGACATCCATAGAAGTAAGGTGATCTTCCACTTGGTTACCCTCATGCCAGGAGTGACTCATTTTGGTTCTGTTATCAAGTATATCATTGCACTTTCTAATAATGTAGATAATGGACCAAGGAGGGGGGCATATATCATTCAAGACATCATGGAGAATTTTAGAATCTGTTTCAACCTCAAAAATATCAAGACCCTTCTAATTACAAAGGGTATCCCCTATGAGTGTGGCCTTAGCTTTGGCCTAGAGAGAGGATCCATTTCCTAACCGGGAGGAGAAGGCTAGAAGGACCGAACCCTACGAGTCTTGAACCACCCCACCCCAGCATAGGAAACCCATGGAATAGGACCCATCAGTGTTGAGTTTAAGGCCCTATAGGGAGAAAGACCAGCAAACCGAAATACCTTTGTTGGAATTCATACTCAGATGGGCTCCAAGAGGACTGAAAACCAAACATCTTAAAGAGGGTGCGCCCTTCTAATTGTTGTAAAGATGGACTAGATCGGTAAGGATAGTTTTTATCCCGATGATAATAGACTCACTCGAAGTGAGTGTCCCCTCAAATCTAGACTTATTTCTGGCTTGCAAAATCGTCCAAAACCCAGCATGGAGAATCAAAGAATGAGCCGTCCTCTCAGGACCTCTGACACCCGCTATGTGAAACCATTTGTCTAAGAATGAGAGGGCCTCTAGAGATTAAATGAGATACCCTGTAAAGTCACTGAAGAAACACCAGATGGAAAATGCCCAGTCGCCCGAGAAGAAGAGGTGATCAGTTTTTTCCTCCTTAGAGGCTGTGCAGCATGAGCACCGATAAGAAAACGGGATTATGAAGTGCTTAATATTATCGTCAGTAGGGATAGCTTTATTCCTTATCCTCCATAACATAAATTTGAATTTTGAGGGCACAAATTTGTTCCACAAAATGTCTTCCCAGTCATCTTGAGCTTCTGTGGTGCTTCTAATACATCGAATGTCACGAGTAGAAAAAACCCCTGAGGAGGAAAGAGTGAAGAGACACCAGTCAGGGTCCTGAGATAGGGCGATGAGATTTAAAAGGGCCTTCTGCTCTTCATCCGGCATCGTCTTTATAAGTCCTAGGTACAATCAGGCTTCCCGGAAGGAGATTGAAGGAGTAGGGAAACTAGGGAAACCCAATACTCTCCCCACCCAGTTATGATACCAGATGGAAATTTCACCCCTCCCAATGATCTATTGCGAGTGGAAGTGAAGCCAGGAGATGATTTGTGGAATATTAGGCCATCAAATAGAACCCCTTCGCTCCACTGAGGACTGGAAGTGAAACATATGATGCATATTTTTCCCCCACAGGGTACTCTGATCCATAATTTCCCTGGCCAGTTTTGCCTGCATACTACTGTGAGTGTCCTCCAAACTACGCACATTAATGCCACCTTCCCTAGAAATCCTAGCCACATTACTCCAAGAGGCTCAGCATTTTTTGCTTTCTGCAAGAGGATCCTAGACAAAACCAGCCAGAAGTTTTTCAATTCAAAAGATAACACCATTTGGATCGATAACTGCAGAAAGAGCAAGAAATGGAGTGGCCAAAAGCACACTGTTAATGAGACCTATACAACCTGCAAAGGATAAATTCCTATTTTTCTAGTTGTGAATGTGATCCTCAATCTTGTTGGTAAGGAATTCAAAGTCCCAAATCTGATGTCTAATATGGGAAATTAGAGCCCTGAGGTAGTGCATGGGAAAACATCTTCATTGCATGGCATGATTTATTTTAATATTAGAAAACCAACTTTGGGAGAATTTGTTTGATATAAAAAAGAAACTTTTATCTTTGTTGATAATTTGACCACTCTAGTAGTAGTACTCTTCTAGAAGACTGTTCAAACCACAAATAGATTTTTTCCAGCATTAATAAACACAAGAGTATCATCAGCGAACATAATATGGGAAATGGTTATATCCCTCATACTCCTTTGGTATGTAAGAATATCACCATTATTGATGCTTATTATAATGAGCCTAATTAGGTCCTCTTGGATGAGGATGAAGATGCTTGGAGACAAAGTATAATCTTGATGGATGCCTCGAATGGCCCCGAAGAAACCATAGGACTTTCTCATAAAGGAAACCACCATCCACATAGATCTGAAACATCTAATAATAAGGTCAATATTCCACGAAGAAAAGCCCAAACAATCCAACACCTTATTGATGAAGCGCCACTCCACACGATCATATGATTTCTTCATATCCAACATGAGAGTGAAATTTGATCCATGGGTTTTAAAGTAAATATCCCTAATAAGTTTATGAGCATGGGCAATGGCCCCTGGGATAGAACGACCCCTCACAAAAACATGTTGTTCCATGGAGATTCACCAAGGGAGATAAGTAGACATTCTAGCATTAATCACACCCACAAGGACATTGTACTGGAAATTTCATTATCAATTTACATAATTATCCATTTAAATAATCTATTTATTTCAATATAATTATCTCCACATCATGATTATATTAATGATAGTATATCACCTAATCTAGTGTTTCCCCTAAATTTCCACATTTCACGAAATCATTTTTCTTCTTAATCAACACTATTCAACATACTCTTTCAAATACATAACGATAAAGTGTAATAGTAAAATCCGTATTAATTTCAATTCTAAAAAAAACTAGGAAATAATTGAAAAAAAATTTAAATGATTTAATTATTGAATATAGAAAAAAGAACATTAATCATTCCACATCGTCTCATGTAAAATAATATTCCTCACCATGAACCATGAGATAAGTTTGTGTTATAGTCCATTGATGCTTGGGCTATATGTTTACATAGTTCACCATCTCCTTATAGTTAATGAATTTTACATTGTAATATTTTTCCATTCCCTTTCAATCATGTGAATGATGAAATTTCTCTATAAATTTTAAAAAAATATAATTACCTTTAATAAATTACTTTGTCGTTTCATTCAACAATTATCACGTGTTGGAAAACCCTAATTTCACGTATTTCACAAATATATATTTTTCAATACTACAGTATACTAATATATATTCTCCTCAAAACATTAATTCATTTATAATTCATAATATATATTTTTAAGACATGATAATATATCCTAACATTATTAGAATGTTTAGGATCATAGTTACCTTAAAAATATTATCTTGATCAAATCAAATAAAAGATAAATTTTACTAATTATAATATTTTCATTGATGTTGTTCACATACATTTTTCTATGTGCCATATCTAAATGATAAAATACACTATACTAGATAATATGACTATGAAACATAATTTATAATCCTAAAAATTATGAAAATCATAACATAAATAGAAAATTTAGGAATAACTAATATCAACATCATAAAAATTTGTATTTTGGGATATATCTATTTCTAATCCTTCATAATGGATTTTAAATAAAATTTGGAATATTATAGGCATATCCTCCTGAATTGAAAAAATCAGTATGATGTAAGGATCATTGATATGAAACATGTAAAAATGAGATCAAGGTCAATGGGACCTTTTGGATTTAATACCACTAGTTATATCTTTGAAAGAATTAAATTCACATGTAGTATACAAAAATAGGTTTATTTTTATGGGAAACCACAAAATGACTTACTAACCTAAACATTATTATGACCTCAAATGAAAATAAAAAAATTCTCTCATATGTTTATGTTCCACAATACATGTTTTCATAAATCTAGTAACCATGGTTTCTTGTAATCATTATATGACACAAATTGAAATGTTCTAGTCTAGAGTAACTCAAATCCACTTTATTACTTTATTACGTAGGAATAAGATTCAACGAATAATTTACCAAAGGTTAGAATAGTATACTGGTCTTGTTAAACTAGATACATAAATGATTCCAATAATAAATATTAAAAAAAATACAACCTAATTTTTTCATTAATATAATTATCCCCTCTAGGAAATCATTCCATATCATTCATAGAATACTTACGGATTTCTCGAGAGAGAAAAAATATGGATGATTAAAAACTCACACCAATGGTTTTTTACATTAAAATATATCATGAAATAATAAAATTAATAATCATAGAATTATAAATAAATGAACAATGAATCCATTTATATAAAATGACCATCATTGAGTGGTATGCCATTATAAATATGGCAAGTAAAATAACTAAGACAAAATAATATTCAATCAATTATATGATAATGAAATGAATCCACAAATGATATCATTATAAAAATATAATGTATAATGATAACTAATTTACTAATAGAAGGATATTCATAATTATTAGATTTCATGATCTAATCCATCATGATACCTATACCATGAATACCTTCTACAAGACAACATAAAACTATTTTTGGGAACCCATTTTATTATTTGTTAATTTTATTCCACGTGAGACCTACTAATAAATCATGGGGATATATAATTTTGGGACCTTCTGTTACTAAAGTTATACAGAATTCCTCATATGTAAAATGATCAATTTAATTCCTGATTCAATTTTCCTTATAAAAAATATACATATTGAGTAATGAATAATGATTTATCTTTATTTACTTGTAAATGAAAGAAAAATAAATGAAAACACCATATGTTGAAATGGTATACTATTTAGAAAATAATAATACCCCTTATACAATGAGTGTGAATATTTAAGATAGATTAATTGGGAAATTATCTCATGAGAGTAAATGCTTGAATAGAAAGATAATGACTACAATAATGAATCATGAATGTAAATTTCAGTATGTTCCTTTACCAAAATGATCATCAACCATCCAAAAAACAATCATGATTGTATAAATAAAAAATATACCCATTTGAGTAATTTTTTTCATTGATGAATATAAAAACCATAATAATATCTTTGAAATAATTACTGTGGAAAATATCCTTTTACTTTTGAAAAAAAAATAATTTTAAAAAATATTATGAAAATTTATTTAAATTAATATAACTGGTAAATATAATTATGATAGTAAAAAAATTGAGTTTCCATGATAGATTCATATTTTTGTTATTCCATACACGTTAAAATAATGATTCATTTCAATTTTTTAATGAATGAAAAAAAGTAATTGTTTTGAATATCACATAATGATACCACTAAAAAAAATTTAAATAAAATCTGGTTAAACAATAATTAATTAAATTTGAATGAAATGTTTTAATTTTTTTTTAAAACATATTAAGAATATAAATTATATTATGATATGGGATTTTTGACTAATGAGAGAAATAGGGCTGGATTTTCCACCGATTATTTTCTAAATTATTTTGGGTACCAATGAGTTGAAAATGGTACCATTATTTGTAAATTTCATTAATTTCCATTGGATAATATAATTAATTAGTATTATTAGGAAATTTTAAAATAATTTTATTTATCTCAAGTTTAATAATTTATTATCTTGATTGTTATGAAACATTGAAACAAACCCTTATAATGATCACAACGTTGAAGTCAGAATTAAACAATTAATATATTATTTTTTCCAAATATATATCCAAATAAAAAATAAAAAAAATATATATTTTATAATAAGAAATCATTTAAAACATAATCTTATAATATAATATCTGACGAAGAAAAACTATAATGTAGTGAAACAAAATTGAGTTATCTAATTATTTACCACTTAGTAACACTTATGTGAAATCCCCTTGATTGTGATAATTGAAATTAAAGAAAAAAAACATGAATTATTAATAAATGTTAATATTTAATGTTAGTTGGGAAATACATACACCATATAAAATATATTAGGCGCATAACAGTACAACATTCTTCAATGAATGGAAATTCAGATAAAGTCTCTTGCCTAAGCCTTTCATTATGTTGTGCATGCATTAACATCTTGTGTAGTTTAAAAAAATTATAATTATAAAAGAACAATATTTATATATATATAATATCATGTTTGATACATTTATGACAGCATATCACCCATTTATTAATAATCATCTACTATTTTCATTTTTTATGTTGTTATTTTCCTTGTTTTCTCAGTCCTGAATTGTCATGAATGTTCCAGTTTTGTTCATATTATGTATTCATGAGATATATAGAATAATAATAATGAAAAAAATTATCATATTTTTAAATCAATTACACTTTTTTCACAAATTATGAAAATATTTATTTAAAAAAATATCATTACGTTGATGGAGACCATTGGCCCTATATATACATATTCAACACATCCATTTTTTGATCATTATATAATTGAGGTAAGTTATATTTTATCATCAAATAATGATAATAATATAAGATATAATATATAATTTATTAAAATATAATTATATATATATTCCATGTCATGGGGTAATGCAAAGAGAGTCACATTGCTTTGTGAAGGCGGTAAACCACATGCACATGAATGACGATACCATCTATATGTGGATGAAATCTTAAGGAAGAAAATGATATATTGTAATTTTTGAATGATTAATATGTAATTAATATCATATATATTTAATTTATATCACATATATTCAATAAAATTATTCTTATTAACTTCCATGTAAACTATTACCGAAAAAGAAATCTTATCACATCTTGAGGATGTTGTCTATTGTACAAATGAATAATGTTACCTTCTCCACTAGAGAATAGAAATTAATATATATATATATATATGGGTGTGTGTGTGTAACATGTTTTATTTATATTTATAAATAATTTATTAATAATATATATATATATATATACATTAGATCGGTCAACACTCCCAACCGTGGGAATTAGTAATTGAAAAAATGATTGACATTAGTCCATGAAGTGATTGTCTTTCACACACATGAATAATTATTTCATAACCAATTTGATGGACGCCTAAATGGTTTTAGGTCATTTTATTACAAATAAATAATTTCATTACAAATAGAAAGATAGGTTCATTATGTCATTATATTTTAATATAAATTGATATGATGGAGGAAAAATTAAATAAAAAAGCTCTTTGAAGAATGTCGACACTTCTTCAGGAAGACATTCACCAAAATAATTCAATTATTAAAATTATTCAAAAAATAAGACTTATTTTGTGAGATTATGGATTTTGGAATGTTATTTTACCTATTATTGTCCAAAAATGGGTTTATGTTGTGAATTGGAAATGATATCACATGCATTTATAAGTGGGGTGAGTCGCAAACTTGTAAATTTTGTAAATAAAATTATATACCTACATTTATCACTTGTCCCAAGGGTAGAAAAAAAAATTTATTGAGAATTAATCATTATATGGTTTAAAATGTCTATAAAATAGATTTTATTCATGTTTTTAATTTCATTTAAAGAAAATCTATATTTATATTAACCTGCAGAAAATCCATTTTAACCTTAACTGTGATAAATAATTTAATTTTTTTCATCATTAATTATATTAAAAAAAATAATCTTACATTATTAGATAGTATAAATTATCCTATTTTATAGTATTGAATCCATTTTACAAAATTCCATTCATAAACCAAATTTTATTTAAAATTTTATTCTACTAGTACGACGAGAAGTGGGCTTTGATATAAAAAATGTTGAAACATGCACAATGTTTTTATATCAATTTTAAAAATTAAAATTGTATAAATGATCAAAATTGAATTAATTTATATATATTTATAAAAAAATAATCAATTAAAATTTTAACTTATTGTTTTAAATATTTTAAAATAAAAGTTAATTATTATTGAACATTTTGTATTGTTACATATTTATAAGGAAAAATATCTTTAGAAAATACCCAGAATCCACCCTACGATAAATTTTATAATCTAATTAAAAAATAAATATTATTTTATCAAATAATATTATGAAAAGTTTAGAAATTAATTTTTTTTTCAAAATGAGTAACTAACTGTAATTTAGGAAAAATATAATTTTCAGGAAAAATTTATTTTTTTATTAAATGATTCTAATTTTATTTATAAGAAATAGATAAACATTATTTTCATAATTTATTTAGTACTATTAATTTTGAAAAACAAAAAATGTATGTTATATTGATATTCTATATTAAATTTCCCTTATCCTTGGGGTTTCATATTAAGCAAGTTGTTAGAGTGTTTAAATTTAATTAAATATATTTTATGGTTTTGTTATGATCAATGTCTCTAATCATGTATGATATCAAATAAAATGTAATATTTGTAGAATTTTGGGGTGTTACACCAATTACCAGGACAAAATTACCATATTTATGTGACATTGTATCTATACAATATGTTTTTTACAATAAAGTGATCGAGTATCATTTTAATAAGCTTTATGTGGTCGACCTACCACACTATGAGCCCCAAAAACATTATAATGGAGAATAATTTTTTCAATTACTATGCGGCTGACCAGATGGTGTTATCTTGAATTCAAATGATTCTCCTCATGTTCAATCATATGAACCACACACTCACTAACTCTCATGGACATATGGGATCATATCCACCATTTTAATAACAATTTACTCTAGTTTTTCTATGAATATAACATATTCTCTACAAAAAAAAGGCAAAAACCATTGGAATATCATTGATCATAGAGATAGGTAGAGGAAAGGGTTATAATTTCTAATTTTAGATAATATACTCATACATATTATAGATAATGTAATGTAATATATCATATTCTACATGAATGATGTGTAAACATAGACCACTAGTCCAAGTCCATGTTGGTCGATATCAACAAAGTGATTTCAACAACACAAGGTCAAGATAACCTCACTAAATTGAATTCAACCATGTTTGTATGATTTGGAATCAGGTTAATAAGGATTACTATTGTAATTAGATATACACATATAAAACTGAGGCCAACCAGGTAGAACCTGAGATACTATGAGATAACCTATCTTCATGGTCTACATCATCAGACACGCATTGAATGGCCCTTACCTTTTTTTAATATTCAACTTATTTGGGAACCATGAATTCCATTTATATTCTATGCAAGGCCAATCAATACCCATGAATAAAGACCTCATATTAGTGTGAGAAATTAAAATTATACATTACCATGATAAATGAATTCCCAAATTTATGTTCTCCTGTTAGTAGAATCCTTAGTAAAATCACAATGGTTGATTCCATATATAATGAGGTTCCACATAAAAAAGATACATGATCTGTATCTCCACAATCATGGTTGATTTATTATTTATCTAATTTGTCAGACCAAATAGGGGATACCTTATAAATTAATCCAATAACCATTCTTATATGATGTCGTAAACCTAAACCCTCCATTTACCTCATTACCTATTAGTATAAATTTTTAGGTGAACGGGATCACTTATCGAGTATAATAAAAAAGGTTGTTAGTATAGTAAATTCAACCAATGGCCCATGGATACATGGAGAATCCTTAGTGTATATACACCATTCAATTTGAAACTTATACTCTTAGATAAATAGATTGATATTCTAAGATTTTTTTATTATTACATTGAATGTTACTCACAAAAGCATAGATTATTGGGATTTTCATAATTGTATATTAATTAAAATTGATATAGTTTGGTGATCCTACTTGGTGTAATACCAAAATATCAATATCATCACCCAAACACTTCCCTAGGTTTTTAAATTTATGGTAACCTCATATATGCAACCGTCATTAAATACATTAATTTCAAC
The DNA here is from genome assembly GCA_963277665.1 of Viscum album. NCBI lineage: Eukaryota > Viridiplantae > Streptophyta > Magnoliopsida > Santalales > Viscaceae > Viscum > Viscum album. Next base: position 1,352,983,375 of record OY728140.1, on the reverse strand, counting down.
CCCATAAAAATCAAACATCTGTTATAGTATAATGTTAAATATCATGGTATAAACTCAAATCATGGATATAAAATATGTTATTTGAAATATATCAGTTATAGTTACATTTTTAATTGGGTACATATTATAGATGGTACTTCCTAATAAAATAATAAATTCAATAAAGAATACCAAATTTATAATTCTATAAATTCAAATAAACGTGAATAACTTAAGTAAAACATATCTAGTATATTATTATATTGTTCCTGGGTTAATATGAAGAAGACATGTTAGAGAAAATAGTTAATCTAATAATAAACATGTGTCTTTAGAATTATTAAATTAAAAAAATATAAAAAACCCACCATGTGACTCAGATAGTTATGGGTAGAAAACAATTAGAAAAATATAATAACAATTTTATTTATGGATACATGTGTTAAATTTCATAAATTTTAAATAATTAATATTGATATTATTGAAATTAAGTCTATATTAGCCCCATATTTGGGTGATTACTGTCCCATCCCAATATTCCCCTTTTCTAATTGTCATATACATTATTTTATTTTTAAAATAGTAACTTGAAATTTTTTTTAATCATTGAATTAAACCAATCCAATTGTTATGGATAATTCTATCCTCCAAAAAATGTTTTATAGAAAACCCATTAATTAATATTAAGTGGTAAAGTGAATAGAATAAAATATATATAAAAGGATTATAATATTATATAAATATATATACTTGAATGAAAATTAAAACAACACTTAAAAAAATGAAATTCAATTTAAATATTTATCATGAAAATTACTAAAATGACCACATTTCATCACCATAAGAGTGTATTAAAAAAATGAAAATAATACACTAGAAAAATTAATGGGGATTACGAATTGAATAACTATTTAGTAGCATATAACATTTCTACAGACTCATGTATCCATCTTCTTCCAACATCATCCTACCCTATAATTAAAAGGTGAATATATCTTAAAGTTTGTATTTTTAACTTAATTAATTGAAATTAATTTTCATCTAAGTAAATCCATGTAATGCATGGTGGTCCTTAGGTCAACATATAAATTATTTATAAATGGTTTTTAAAAAGTTAAAAAAATAAAATTTTCCATCAACCAAGTTCAAAATGTGAATGTTTATTTCATTTTGTGAAATATTTTTCCTCGTGATACAACTTTCTTATTTATATTTTCACTTAACATTTTTTTTAAATACACCTTAATTTTTTGAATTTTAGTTTTATGGTCTGAAATATGTCTTCCATTTACCATTAAATGTTTTCTCTATTTTAGTATCCACATAAAGATGCCAATTAATTAATAGATCATACCTTAATAGACATGTTATTAAACTATTTTATATTATTTGGATTCAATATTTCAACACCACATCATCACACATTTTTTGTATTTCCCAACTTATCAAAATACATTACTTAATTCCAAAAAATGATTAAAAAATCAATATATTATCTAAAATATTTAATTAAATAACAAAAATGATTGATTTTATAATCATAAATATATACATTAAATGTTTCTATAAAATCACCACAAAAATTAAGACAATATTTTCGTCAATAAATTAATATAAACATATATCACAAAGAAACTTCATCTTACAAATATTACAATTTCATTATCAATTAACAAAACAAGTTTATAATGTAGAATGAAATTTTCAAGAATCGTATTAGAATGTATCAAAATGTCGTCATTCTCTATGAGTTTAATCAATGTGTATTTTACATATTCTATTACTAAATTACAATTATTCTCATCTCTTCCATTCATATTTATATTTTCATAATTAATACCCTTAAATTTTTTAATTTACGTTGTATAAAATTATATTAAATCATCACTAATGTTAATATTACCAATGGAGTTCTTATATTACCTTGAATCAGGTTTATACCAATGTATTTCACTTCATATACATTATCAAAAACATAGATATAAATCAAATATTGTTATTTGGGCATCCACATTAGGGTAAACTGACTTTGATATTTATGGGAAGGTTATTAGTAGTGTAAAAAATATACCATTTAAATAATATATCTCAAATATATGTTGAATGATAATCAATAAAATATTAGTCCAGAATTCACTCATTCAAAAATTTCATCTCTAATTCAACCAAAAAATTGAAAATCTATAAAATGATGAAACTAATCAAAATAATGAACCATCATCTAAGATATTATATTCTATTTTTTATCTTTACATTTTTTAATTTTTTTGCATAGTAAAAATATCATATCCAGTACTTAATCACAAAAAATATATCCAGAATACAAATTTTCATCGTAATATCAAGATATTTGATTATAGAATAATTATATATATATATATAAAGAAAACAATTCCATATTTAATATGGATGCATATTAAGGATTAATAAATGATGACATGTATCATTTTCACAAGTTTTTATAAAGAAATAACCAAAAAAATGTTTATATTGAACCTCTCATCCAACATGGAATATCTCTCTAAAAATAAATATTATATAATTTGAAAAAAAAACACCATGAATATAGCAGGAAAGGGTAGGATGGACATTTAATGTGGCTGCACCCAATCAAAGGAAATTCATAGACTTTATGGGCACAGTAGGATTAATGAAATGGTTATTCCAGGGGAAAATAGATTAATCATTAATAACACATCCTTCATATTATAACTCGATAAATTTATTTTTAAAATTTAGAAAATATAATGCATATACAAGATATAAAAATGAATGAGTCTACAAACAAATATACTGCAGAAAATAATTTGATATATTAGGCTAAGAAATGGTTTTAGTAATTTGAGTGTATTTTTGGGATATTTTATTAGGTAAATTAACATTTATAATATATCAATTGATACATATTTCAAAAAATTAAATCATTAAAAATTTCAGAAAAATATAATATATATAAATTAACCATTCACTCCAAATAATATATAATAAAATCGATTTCTCAATTAATATATACACATATTCCTTCCACCACATTTTCCCATTCAATGTTATTGAAAATGAATTCCAAAAAATGGTAGTATGAGTTTCATGTGTAGTTATTTATAAAATAATAATGATAAATTTTAAAATTAAATTTTGCAGCATGGATTGAAAATTTAAAAACACTATCGATGAAAGTTGTTGTGTGATAGAAACTAATAAAATTATAAAATGATACTCTCATGTTGTATTAATATTTTGAAGTTTTTATCTTCAAATTGTAATAATTAAACACCCATGTACAATTTTTTAATAGTTAATGACATGATCATGGGATTGAAAAACATAATTTCTTTGTGAAACACTTATATGATTTCTTCATAATACATTCTTGTTTTATTATTTTTTGATATTGAAAATAATTCCAAAGAATAAAATATAATGATATAATTAATAGAGTTAAAAAATTATGTCTAACTGAAGATAAATTAATAAAATAAAAATTGTTTTAAGGAATTAAATAAAACTATGTCTTGAGAAAGAAATAAAAAAAATGGTTTCCTCATAAATTTTTTAAATTTTCAATGTGTTTTTGTTTGAACATTACCTTCATTATCAAATTGGAATCTAATAAAAATTGATACATTTAGGGATTAAGAAAAATTGACTTTGAATCAATGAAATTGGTTATTTTTTCATTATTATACTAATCATATAACATTTTTTATAGACAGATCCAGGGGTTTAAGTTAATGTTAATATGTTATTTTCACATAATACCACTCCACTTTTTACTCGTATAGTATATTTACATGTTAGTAATTTTCAGTGAACTCTTTTTCTTTAACATAATGTTTCATCTTTTATCCTTTTAAAACATCTTATTGTTCCTCTATATAGTCATCTTAGATTGAATCATGTTATTCTTATGCTTCCAGAAGTCATAGATCATTATGAATTTCCATTATTACTATAGTGGTCATCATATCATATTATTGTTTTTGTACAATTTCAAGATTATATTTTTTTAGTTTTTTTACATCATTTGGGTTGGACATAACATAATTTTAAGTAAGAACCCTGTATATGCATTGACCCATGTATTATTGACAGTATTATCAAGTAATATATGGGTGAATAATCATATTTATTTTAGATTGTTGTTCAATATAATCAATGTCTATAGTTGTGAGGTGTATTCTAAATCTGAAAAATTATCTATGTGGATAAGTTTTATCTTAATATTGGATTCAAGCTCAAAATATTTATCAGAATTATCCTCAGTGTCTTCTTCATCATGGGATTTCTCAATTAGTTATACAAATTCATCATCAATCACACTTTTCATTCACAATAGATATATTCATGCCTCTGAAAAATAAATATACTCTATATTTTCATTTGTCATCATCTCACAGGTGTGATTTTAGAACATTCATTTGAAACCTATTTCATACATTCTCTTGATATTATTCTATATATTTAAATACATCAATAACATGTATGGAGAGTATATCATGGTTATTCAATATAAAATTTCAAAAAATTATTACTACAAAAAATATACAAGTGTGGAAAAATGAATTTCAAAAATGATTTTAATGAGAAACATAATCATAAATAAGTTAACAAAAAATATTATAGAAAATTTTGTCTAAAATATTAAAATAAAATAATCATTAATCATGAATTTAGTATTGAAATAAATTATTTTATACTAACCATTGGCATGATGAATTATTATTGTGATATCAAATTTTGAATATTATAATGTGAATGAAATAAAAATAAATAAATCTGCAAATATGTAAAATATGATTAATAGATCCCAAGTCCAATCCCATGATGAATTGTAAGTCAAAACTATTAATTAAATAAAGAATAACTAATGTGTGTACGATGTTAGGAATAAAATATAAACTACAAAGAATTTATATTTCATTGAAACATGCACAAGGGAATAAGAAAAACATTTCCAAGAATATGATATAATGTTACATATAAATCTTTTTGTAATTTTTATATAAATATACTTACTATATTTAGAATTGAGTTTATGTTATATACATTGTCCCATTGATTACCCTCTTTTCTAAATTGCACCATTTTATGTATAATTAATGATGATGGAACTTTTTCTAGAAATATTGATGTGAGAAGATGGAATATAGGGTTTAAACCTAATGTCAGTCTTTTATTTTTATTTGTTTAAGAGGTTCTATGGTGGAAATAATTTGTCATAAATTTAGAGTAATTATGGCCTATGATGTGGTCCAGAGGTCAGTACAGGTTTCGTGACATCCAGTGGATCAGGACTAGCTGATGTTGGAATCCATGGATGCCAGCTGGCTGGATTGATAGATACTGCCTGATTTTCACTTCTCATGGAGTCAAATGTCGACGGTGATCAATGATCCATGGTGTATGAATTATATGAAGAATCACAAGTTGTCGATGATGTTATATTCTATGGGTGTAATATGGATAAAATGACTGAGATCTCCATATCTGTGATGAAAAATGATGGTGTGTGTAGATGTACATTGGGGGATTCCATGACATGGATAGTTATAGTGATCTGAGAATTTTGAACATGTCATGTTGGGATGGGGTCGGAGAAAGATACTGGTGAACAAAAATCCTTATTGTTGAGGTAAGAGTTTAGGGTTCACGATGATTGTAGTGCTGCTCATGGAAAGGCAGTAGTACCAGCAACACATCCTTTGAGTACTAATGTGAATAATTCTGGTGTGGCATATGTTTTCATGGAATCTAGAAGAAGAAATTTTATATGTTTAAAGGATATTAATCTAGATCAGATTGTGTAGAGAGGTGATACAGCTCGTGTGATTTCCAATAATGAGGCATTAATTGATGTATTTAATATATGGAAATTCTATATTATTTCTAGTATTATACTTCATGCCTATGGAAAATAGTGTAATATTAATGAAAATATACAAAAATAGTTTATTTTTGGAATTCTTTGTACTGACAATGCATACCCATGGGTATGGGATTTTTCAACATCAATTTTCCATTATAGGAACTAAATAACATGGCATGGGGGATTAGATCAATTGCTTTAAATATAGTTAAAATATTCTATCAATAAAAAGATTTATGTTATAAAATATTATCTCTAAAAATTACCAAGGTCCACATTTGGATTAAAATTATTAGAATCAATTGGTTTTTATGGAATTCTATCATTATTTTTTATATTTCCTCTGGTAGTTGTATTCCAATAAAAATGTATAGAGATAATAAGGTAGATATGTTTGGACACATAGCTATGATCCTAGTCGAGGTTGACCTGGGCATGTGCTTAATTCACAATATAATGTTTTCATCTTTGTATAATGGAAATCCCCATAATGTAGAATTTTAATGAATTCCTCATTTTTCGCGGAATATTAAGAAATTGGTCATGTCAAAGACACATGCCATAAAAATATGGTTTGATCCTATTGAAATGTAAAATGAAATCATGAGTCAACTTGTTAAATGAAAATGAAGGTGCATAATAATTTTTATCATGTTGATATTGAATGTTAATTTGAGAAGGAAACTATAAATGAGGTTATGGATAATTCATTGATGGGGAAGACCACCCCCTTGATGAAAAATCATGGTCCCAAGTTCTTTGATGGAACATATACTCAAAAAATTAGAATGGATTAAAGTCTTGTGGGAAATTCACATAATGGGATGCTAGTACAGTAGGCAGGTTTTAGTCCAATATTGGATGATAATATTCAGGAGCTTTCACTTTCTTCCACATTTGGCGATAAAGGTATGATAAAGACATTGAATCTTTTGATAATGTTCAAACTCATTTGGATGCTTCATCAAACATCATTGCATAACCAGTTTTGGGGAAAACATGCATGCTTCTAGTGAATTTTAAAACTCCATCCTTGTAGGATGATGACTTCAATAAAAGTGATATACAACAATAGATTTAATTTCAACAAAAAATTCACATCACTAATAATGATGGGGTGAATACTAGTACACCACTGAAGGCATCAGGTAGTGGTTGTACGACCACTTTTAAAAAAGAACTTTTATAAGGAAAAGAAAATGTAATTAAAAATGAGAGATTCACACCTTCTCATTCAAAAAGAAATTCATGATGAGACTAGTATAGTCTTCCATGGATGGTGTCCACCAGATCTTCAAAGAGGTCCAATTTTGATATCCTTGTGATCTTCAACCAACATGAATCTCAATCTCAGTGGGAAAATTTTGATGATTCTGATTATTAGAATGATATGTATTATTATGATCATTAAAATTATGATGGATGAAGGTATGTTCCTTTGTTTGAACTCTCCAATATCTCTCTTATATTTTTCATTTTATTTTAATAAATATTCAAAACCTTTTATTCTGAATGGATTTTTTGGTTTGTATAATGTAATCCATTTTATAAATGAACAAGGTAACCAAATAATATTTTTTTAAAATAATTATTCCCACCCAATGGTCATGGAGAAGGAATTTTTATATTGATTTAATTATTTAAAACCCCCCTTAATTAACATGACACTCTAATGTGATTATAGTAAGGAATAATGTGATGGGATATTATTATAATGAATAATTCCAACATAAAACAAAATTAAAAAATACTTTCAGTAATCAAACGTACTAGTGAAATATAGTTTTTTATGTATGAAAATTGTCTCCTAATGATAGACATTAGAGGGTGAGATAACAATACAATAAGACCCTTTAAGAATTGAATGAGATGTGAAATTGTTGGAATATGAAAATGTGCATCACATTTACCAAAAATATTTTCTCCACCTATTTTTAATGAAGTATGTTGTGATTGTGTTTATAGGGGTCGATAACATAGAAGGTTGATTTAATTTTCAATAAAATGACATTAAATTTATTATGAGTCAACACAGTTCATTCATAGAGTACCTTAGGTAAATATATGTGTGATCTATCAAGTTTTTGGAAAAATTTAAAAAATTAACAGCCCACTCTCTAGTATTTTTACTACTATAATAGATTATACATTGCAATATATTGGTCATTCCCTTCATACAAGGTTATTCATGGATTTTCTACACATTTGGAAAAAATAATAATTCACATATTTAATATGTGTTTCACACCATGAAAATTTCCTTATAGATTCATTTGTATAATTTTTTTCATATCACATTTTAATTGATTGGGGAAGTATTATTTGAAATTCCCATTATGTGAATCATTATAAGAAATACTTATATTAGTTGGCATTAATCGTGTATTTTCACATCATAAAATTTTTCTTATTATTTCATCAGATAAAATCAAAATGTCTTCTTCTAAAAAATATTAAGATAATAAATATAATATGATGAATAATTATATTAATTAAAATGAATGTTTAAAATATTAGTATCCCTAAAAACAATATAGTATATTATATATCACTCAATGATGACATTTATTCAATTTGGGATATTGAATGTATAAAGTAATAATGTGTATAAAATTTTAATCGCTTAAAATAGAATTTAATTTTATGTTTTTTTCATGTCACATGGTTATTCCAATGATGAATGGGCATAGAAAATATTAATTTAACAATAAAAACATAAAATAAATATGATTTCAGTAATATCATAAAAAAAATCATAATGTGGATTTGAAAGAGACTAAGATAATGAAAAAAATAAATTCCAATCAAATGATATCTATATACATCCAATAATTCTTTTCAATTTTAAATAACTAATCATGAAAAAAATAGAAGTGATTCTAATTCAAACAAATTTCCCATGTTTATTTCTTTCAGAATCATAAAATACCAATTTCTAAGTATAATACATATTGATTTATTAGTGAAACAGGAAACCTAGAATAATTTTGAAAATATACATCAATACACCCAATATTCATGTAGATGATCCAATTCTAGAAATTTTATAATTGAAAACCCCTTTAACTATAATTAAATTTTTATGCATTTGAAAATATATAGAAAGTGGGAGTTGATAATTTAAATGGAAAAGACCAACATAAATTAATAAAAAATTACTTATATTAAATAAATTCAACTTAAAAATATAGACTATAATTAGAGAACGTGTGGAATAATTTATTCTATAAGAGTTTGAGAAAATAAAGAAAATATATCCCTAAGAAAATTGGTTGAGATGACAGTTTGAAGGACCCTGTAGCAGCAAAACACATTTCCATAAGAGTAGGGCTATATGTTTTTTTGACCTAACTTCATACCCTTGTATATTTTGGAGTAGATACCAAACTGGTTAGAAATGATTATACATAATGAAGTGCATTGTGTTGCATTTGTTGTCAATGAGGCATGATGTTGTCATAAGATGAATGGATGTCAAGGAATGTCAAGATGTGAATGACAAAGGATGTGATGGTGTTGGTGAAGAAAGGAGAATGGCCATGGTACTAAGATGCATGTCACTTAGGAGATTCACTAAGTGACATAGGATGTTGTGGTTGAAACATTCTCTATGTACATCTGACGATTGTTGAACTAGTCTTTAAGTTCAAAGAACTTGTATCAACTGGATACAATGTCACAAAAATGTTAGAATACCATGCATTGTTAAGATAATGCGTGAGGAGATGAAGATGATCCATCCATACCTCCTAAGTGGATGATGGGGATTAATGAAGTCCATGCACTATTACTTAGTGCATGGGAAATAGAATAAGAACCAATTTGATCTCTGATTAGATCAACGAAGCACATGGAAGAAATTATGTGATTAAGGATCTCGGTTGAAGATGAAGACCCTTCGTGAATTCCATTCCTAAGTGATGAATAAATGTTGAAGAGAAGAGGAAATAAAGTAGAAGAATTCCTTAAGTGGAAAAAGGAATTTACACTTGGTTACTTTGTTTAAAGACAAAGTACTTAGTGTTCCTAGAAGAAAAACATTAGCCACTGAGGGCCAGCCTTAAGGGTTCAACCCCAAGGCACATGTGGGACTCGAGGTCGCCACGCCCAAGGGGGATCCCATGGGGACAGCCCAGGAGGCCGCGGCCGTGTGTAAGCCGGGGCCACGCAGAGGGTCAAGCCTGCGCAGCCGGGGCACCAGAGCGCGTGCCCGTGTGTGCATAGTGGGCGCCAGTGGCGTGCCCGAGTGGCAGGGGTGGGCGCAAGAGCGCTCCCGCAGAGAGAACTTAGTGCGGGGCAGCACCGAGAGGGGAGAAGTTCAATTGCGGTGAAGGGGGGAGTGCGAGTTTGATAAACCGCGTGGAAACTGGCCGCTGATTCGATGTGGGACGCGCAAATTTCACCGGGAGAGAATCCTGGCCGCTCGATCGATCGCGCGCCAGATCTCGACCGCACGATCGATCCCACACGAGATCTTCTGATCGCGGCCGTCCAAAGATCTGATCCGACGGCTGCCACATCGTCTTCCTCGAGCTCAGCCGAGGCACCTCCCGCGAAGCCGCCGATGAACCAGAGGCTACCAGTGGCCGGATTTCGAGTTCCTGGCCACCTCTGAAGGAGCTAAGGTGTCCATCCGGTTCGTCTGGCCACACTGAACACGATCATGCCTAAAAATGGGTGTGCATGCAATGAGGGGAGCATTTCGAGTTCGGCCGAGGCAAAAGGACGTGCCGAGGCCAAGTGGTTCATGTTTTTCATAAAATAGAAGAGAAGAGGCCATGCATGCATTCGAAATCGTATGCATGTTAAGAAAGGAGAAGGAGAAGAAGTCCGCGTTGAACAGAGAGAAAGAAACGTGATTTTCGGATCGCGTTTAAATATTTTCAAAGAACCGAAAATATCGGTGGTTCAAGATTTATCCCACGCGGATGAACCGAGGCCCTCTGCCTATATAAAGAGAGGCCGAGACCTCGGTGCTGCTTGCTGATCCTTTTCTGAAATTTCGAAGTCCCGTGAGAGCTCCCAAAGTCTCGCGAAGAACAGCCTGCATGCATCACTTGCGTGGCAGCATCCCGGAGCTTTCTTAGCTCCGTTTGGTTTCTTTTGCGCACTCCTTGCGCGAAAGAAGAAAGGGAGGTCCCCTGCGCGCTACCCCTTTGCGCGATAGGAAGGAGAGGTTGGGCAGCGCGACCTTGCGCGCTCCCTCTGTGCACCGTGCCCCCTGCGCGGCAGTGGTGCCTTGTGCACCCAAGTGTGTCTTGCGTTTTAAAGAATAAGTGAAGGCCGCGGCTCAAACATCCCTTGCGCGCCTCCTTGATGATTGAGTTCGGGTGAAGAATATCTCACCCATGGGTTAAGTGTGTGCAAGGCAGTATACCACACTTTGTGTGTGTGTGGTAAGTGGATAAGAAGACCCGAAGCTTTAAGTGCACAAAGAATTAACAAGGCCGGGGCCTTATGTGTGTGCATTCTTGAAGAGTGAAGGCCATCACACTTTTGTGTGTGTGTGCAATTCAAGTGAAGGCCGAGACTTGCATGCCTTGTGTGCAAAGTGAAGGAGGGAGGCCTTAGGCATTTGTGTGTTCAAATTAGAGGAGGCCAAGGCTTAGTGCCTTATGTGAGCAACAAGTGAAGACCTAGCATCTTGGGTGTATTCTATGTAAAGAACAAGAACACCCTACGACCATTTAAGTGTGTGCCATGTGCTATGAAGACCACACTTTGTGTGTGAAGTGAAGAAGGTCAAGAGGAAGTGTTTGCAAGTGAAGGAGGCCAAGCCTTGTGTTTGCTAATTGATCAAAGGAAGTGTGTGTATGCAAACAAAACAAGTAGGTTGAACCTAGTGTGTGCACTAAAAGTGTAAACACCTAGAAGAAGAAGACATCCACACAAAGAAGAACACACATTTATGTGTGTAAGAAAATTGAATTAAGTGTGTGAAGTTAAAGGAAGGTGTGTGCTTGAAGTGATTACACCCTTTGTGGGTTTATTGCACCAAGAGAAGAAGAAGGGGAGTGCATGCTTTCACGCATGCACGTGCACACGTGAACAAGCTCAAATCTGGTTGTGTGCATCTGAGTTGACCAAGACCAGGAGTTCTTGAAGAGTTTTGAGAATCCATGCAATAAGTGCATGAAGATGCAGAGTTACCATGCACTTAGTGCATGAAGTTGTTCTGAAGTGAGACTGAAGCCAGACTGAATTTGAAGACATCAGTTGTATGAGTATTCAGTAGTTGGAGAGAAGCCAGGTCATCCTGAGAAGAAGGAGATAAATCCTGAGCAAGACGAGAAGACCTGATCTAGTGATCAGAAGTGAAGAGCAAGGCCAACAGTCTTTATCCCAGACTGCTGAAGATACTTGAAGAAACTTAAAGTGAAGAAGATCTACTCGTGTGACTCGAGGATCCAGGAGAAGTCCCATGTGAGACTCAGGGCGGAAGAAGTCTTCAGTGGGATTCTGGAGCAGGCCAGTGGGACTCTGGTAACACTGTGGGACGCAGTATAAAGACCCTCCTATGGGACTCAGGAGAGATACAGTGGGACTCTGTATCGACCATTGTAATACTAACAGATTATAATGGGAGAAACCATGTTGGGGCGTATAACCAACATGGCAAGGACATAGGCCTTTGGTGTCGAACCTTGTAAATCCTTCTGTCCTGTGCCTTTACATTTACTGCATCACTCGAGGAAAGGCTGAGAGATACAAGAAGAGTGGATCGAGGCCTTAACAAGCCATAGAGGTTTAATTGATAAAGAATAAATTAGTAAAAAGTTTTAAAGGATCACTGATTCACCCCTCCCCCTCTCAGTGATTCACACTAATCTGGGCACTTCACATAATATAGAATTATAATTTGTTGTGTCAATAACAAAACTTTTTAGACGTTTGTGAGTTAATAAATATTTTATATTGTAAATATTTGTGAAAATTATAAACAAAAAAATCTCATTACCATGGTTTATCATTTGAAAGATAGATTCATAGCTTGAAATTTACTTCACTCATCCAAAACCTAGTTTTTGAACGATTGTATATTTTTTTGTTAAAACCCATATTCAAACACGTAATATGAGTTTCACAATGATGAATATTGCTTCATTCTTAATTATTACTTGTATTTAGTAACCAAACACATAATATATGATCAAACTAATGTCTCAAACCATTCATGGAATTAATCATGAGTAGTTATCCTCTTATTTTCAATTTCAGTCGTTTTTGGTTTCATCAAAGAACTTTTTTCCTTTTTTTCTATAAAATTGTATTATAATGGATCCCTCTAGAATGTTAAGGAGAGAAAAATTATTGGATAATAAATAAATTATTACTAAAAAAGTATTAATTTTTTATGAAACATATTTTTATGAAATATTAATCTCAATTATTCTCTATTAATCTTACCATGTAATGTAAATCCATTGTTTATATACTCATGTGAAAATATTCTTCACATGGATTGTTATTTGCTTCCCCCATTTTAATATGTTATCACGAGTCTAAATAACCATTTAGTTGGAAAAAACCACATAAAAATAATTCCTTATTGAACAATATTAAATATAACATCATCATCACCATCATGGAAGACCACATACCATATATGAATTACTATTTCATTAATAGGAAAATATTCCCAATAAAATCTATGAATATGGTTATATCCCAAGTAAGAATACACACTTATCTAGATGAATATATTTCATCAAGATGTGAACATATATAATTAATTATGAAATATTCATGAAAAATCATATCTTCTCCAAGGATAACTATAAATGTATACCGATTTATAATCACCACATAAGCTATTACTAGGAATCATTCGCCTATATTTCATTATTAGAATTCATTAATCTATATATATATATGGATATATCTTTAACATGTTACCATAATAGTTATTTTTCTATTAATTTGTTGTTAATAAACAACTATTTTAATTTCTTTCACATGAATATATAGTTAATATATTTGGGGTGTGATTAATGGATAATAAATAAACATATAATCCTAGAGTAAATTGATTCATCAATGCACCAGTTTTATGGGTGATCAAGTGTCAATAATTATCTTTTTTGGAAGTGTTGAATGTTTCCACTCTCAACTATAAATGATGTTATTATGGTGATTAGTATGGGTATTTTTTATTGGGAAGACAATGTGATAGGTGATATACGACAAACCATTTGGTAGGAGGTGGTTTCTGAATTCATGGGTTTGGTTAAAGCATGATTTCATTTTGATTTTAGAATTCAGATGTAAGTTGGTGTTTTTTTTGAATGTTTAGTTACCACATAAGTTAAAAGTGGATTTCTTTAAAATAAAAAAAATGGTTTGAGGCATAAGGTCACCAAGTCCCATATTGTTAATTTGAAATGGATTAACAAAAATTACATAATTGAAAAAACTATTCCCAATATAAGTCATAATTCTCACTTGAAAAGTCATATGATCCCTATATCCAATATTTTAAACCAATTTTTGGTGTCACGATGATAAACTTTTATAAAACATAATGTATATAATGATATTTTTTATGGTTTCAAGATCCATTGAATGTTTTTGATTCCACAAATAGGCATCATTAGAATCCATAAATAATAGTATAAGGAAATGACATTAATATGTTTTAACCATACTCAACCAATCAAAATAGAGGATTGGGTCAAATCAATTTAGGTGAAAAAATTTGTCATATAATATTTTAGGAGAACAAACTATTTATCAGGGAAATCACATGTTTTATGTTTCAAGTTTTTATGGTATGAACTAAATTTTATATTTATCTGATGAATTGAGATCATTAAAAATTATTATCATTTTATTTTATATATTAATTAAATATGAAATAATTAAATTAATTTTTTTAAATGGTATCATACATTTGGTGTTCCATTGATTGTATATCATTAATTCAATTATAAATATATTTTTTGACATCTATATAGAGGGAGATATAAATTGAAAACCATTTTCAGGAATGGTTATAGAATTTTAAAATCCATGGACATAGCATAAAAGAATATTTCTTTGTGTAATGTTCATCAAATGAATAATTATCATATGTATGGATTGTGAGACATGTTTTTCTTCCAATATTTAGAGAATATGTAAGTTGGTGATTCCAAATTAAATTACATGCGTTGATTAGATATCGTTAGTGAAATTAATAATCCTAATCCACATATGTGAGAGTATATATTTTTAGATACCCCTATTAGTCTATATGTGTGATCCAAAACTATGAATGTAATTTCCAATAGAGTGAAACACAATTCTTATTCAAAATCATGAACTAATATAATGAATTGTGGTCTTAGGAAATAGTTTTCTCTATAGTCGTGGTAAGGTGATGTATAAGTTTGAGATATCATAGTATAAAATTTATATTATACTAGTTTGAAATTATAATCATTTATTTGATTTTCATATAGTATTAAAAGGCTATTTGGTGAATATGATAAATATATTTAATGAAAAAATATTTTTTTGGTTCCATAGAGAGTTCGTGAGGTATCATGTAACCAGATCTATAAACAATTTCACTAATAAAAAAAATGGTTCTTCTATAATCATGTAGTCATTTAAAAATAAAATTATTCTTCATTCATGTACCTGAATTTCAAACATGAATTAATAAGATTATATTAAAACATTTTATAGATTATATAGACGATTATTTTATGAATTCATTTGAAAACCATCAATTATTATCCGAGATATTTGTCTTCCGTTAAAATAAAATGATATATAATATCAATCTTATTTACATGGTTAATTAAATTACCATATGGATTATCACAATAGATGGATTTTCAACATCAATTTATAAGTAAATTCTGTTATTTAATCTATTTTTAGACTTTTGATAGAACTCGTTACCAAAACATATGCGCACGATTTGTGAGATATTTCCCTAAAAATATTTATTTTATCTTATTTCACTAATAGGAGAGATGTGATAAGTGATGTTATATAGTTTGGTAATTTTCATTGACTATTTTAGAAAATAATTGTTGAGAGAGTAATATTAAATGGTTCATTATCATCTATTATTTATAATAATTCAGGACTCACCCACTTTAAAAATATATATATACTGGAATAATAGAATAAAATGACACCCAATACTACACGCCAATACGTAATAGATTGGTGAATTTCATCGATTATATTTATCAAATGTGAAAGTGTAATAACCTGGAATAATTTATATGATAATTAAAATAATCATTTGATAAAAACCATATATATAGAAAAACTGTTATCATTTTTTCACGGCGACTATTATTACAAGATTAAATAATCAATAAAACAAAATATAATAATTTGCAGAATTCATAATGGCTAGACACACAACCCAAATAGAATAGTGAAACATTATTCTTATAACTTTCCTAAAATATTTCTTAGGAATCATTTTAGTTATGTGATTACCTTGGGGTACTCAACCTCATAATATTAGTAATCATAAAAATTGTCATGTGAATTACATATGAGATAATATATATTCTTGAGAACACTACTATATGATATTAGTTCTAAAAAAATATGTTTAGTAAAATGGTCATAAAAAATGTAGATATATTATATATCAACAGTGACCAAACCCCTAAAACTTGTATATTATGTCAGTATTCATATTGGTATGGCCTCAACCAAAGCTACCCTTTACTCCCAGAGGGTAAAATGTTATATTTCTTACATAAGTTAGTAAATTCATCTATTAATTCAATATTATTGTTTATATGGTCTTAGCCCTACCAAACCCATAATACCATAATTTCCAATATTATTTTGTTGGAATAAATTTATCACAACCACCCATAAATTAAACCCATGTCATAATCACATATTATACCCCTCAATTATTTTGTAAACCATTATATGAACAATCATATTTTCCCTTCCCAAATGTGTATCAATACAATTATAATATAAATACATATAAAGAATATCTATGAGATTAATAATATATTATCAAATACTAATAATCAAATATAGTGGTCAAATAACACTACTCACACCAATATACTAGTAGATAAGAATTTGAGTAAACATAATTTCCCCTCATGTGAAGACACAAGTCAGAAGAAATATTTTATCTTTTTGAAAAAAAGTTGTCCTTATATTATAAAAGTAATAAAAGTAAATAATTTGGCCTAAAATAAGGATCCTTCCCTTTTTTTTACAACTGTGATCCCATTTTTTGGGGTTGTCCCAAAATTAGTAACATTTGAAAAAAAATTGACCAAATTAAAAATCAAGTATTCTTTATGAAATGTAAATCCCTTTCGATGGGTGGTAGAATTTTCATTTTCCAATCCTCTATTGTTTAAAAACTGGTATACTATTTTATGGGTTATAAATGGGCTATTATACTGCAAAAAAAAATTAAATGTCTTCATCAAAAACATTTTTTTGCATTGGAAGCACACTCAAACAAAAAATTATTGATTGTTCTGTGGTATTCCTGTTATAAATTCATTGATAAGGATGGTCCCAAAATAAAAACCATAAATTATTTAATGATTCCTTTCATACTAGACAAAATTTGAATTTCCTTCACAATGACTCCGTATCTATTAATTTTATACAAACTAAGTTTCTTAACAATTTGAAGATAGGATATATGAATTATTTGCAATCCTCTATCAGGTCTTCCATTAAGCATGTTTTCTCCAAAAATATATATCTTAATATAGATGGATGGTTAATATATATTCTTATATTAATTTTTGGCATGAAAAATGGAATGGTGAACCTTTTATAAATATTTTCAAAACCAATCATTTAACTTACCACACTCATGCTTTTATTAAAGATGTTTAAAATTATCATTGTTTTGATATTCCTGGTAGAATTATTCTTGGAATTGATAATTATCCATTTTCTAATTCTGAATATTTTTTAATTTGGGATCCATCTCAGAAATAAATTCCCAACTCTAAAACATTTAAAATCCCCTTTATTAGAAATTATGATAGTTATTTTCAAGGATTAAAAATATAGATATGTCTTAGATAAAACCGTCAAGATTTACTCTTGTTTTTCTAATTGGTTAAAATTTTCTCCACATCGATATATTCTACCATTCCTTTTGGATCCAATATTGTTCTAAATGTCATCTATGTAATCATCATAAAGAATATAATAACCATATTTTTCACTCTTGTGAAATGGGTACGTCACAATGGAATTATGTATTTGATGTATTTGATTACACATGGTTGTTTCTTGAATCAATCATCACCCAACATCATAACCGCACAGCTATATACAACTCTAAGAAAGTGAGGAAACTTTTATGGAACATAATTTTGATCTTATACATGTGATTTTGTGTGATTTAATGTTATTTTACAATATAATATATCTTTAAAACGACATGATGGATGGGTGAGGATCCTTTCTTCCATCCATGAAGCATCATTCATCTAGGAATGATACTCTAAAAACCTTATATTTGATTTCAGTATCTTTTAGCACCTTCTATTTGATGGAATTTACTATCAACATTGACGCACCTTGGTGGTATTTTGGAAAGCACCCCTGTAGGTATGGGTCAAAATTATTGTTGATGGAGCCTCTAAGGGAAACATAGGGACCTTGGGTTGTGGTATGGTGTATATAAACCACATTCAGAAGCTTATAGGTTTCTTATATGGATCATGTGGAGTTGCATAATATTTGAATGCTGAAATGTTAACTGTTATCCATGAAACCACCTTCATAGGAAAATATGGATGGAACAATACAGGGATTGAAAGTGAATCAACCACTATAGTGCAAGCTCTTCATAATGGCATGGTACGTCATGTGTGGCCACTCACAACTCGATTGATATATTCACTCCACTCACTCATGGAGATTAGCCATATTATCAATCTTGTCATTCTATAAGAGAACATGATTTCAGATTGGATTTCCAACAAAGGGGTCAACCAAAATATTTTTAACACACTGAGAATCATTGATTTTTTTATTTCATATTTATTTAACTTTTTGATATTTTTCATTCACATAACACTAAAAATAGTTTATTTAATATTAAGTCACTATGTTTGGATTGTGTTATACACAAAACTAATTTAATATTTCACTACAAAAAACAAAAAAACATTCTGGCTGTAGACATAAGACTGATGATAGATTTCGTTGCCAAAAATAATGTCTTTAATTGAGGGACTAGTAACATGAATGATCGAGTTTTACCAAGAAATAATAAATTATTAAAATATTATTATTTAATAAAATAAGATATAAAACATTAGTTAAATTAATTGTTATGAATATTATTAAGAATTTATAAAAAAATATGGCTTACACAAATATAAGATTAATTTATTGGTTATCAATTATTTACAAATGAATATAGAAATGGATTTAATATAAAGTAAAATATTAATAACATTACGGTCACAACATATTTTACACTAAATAATTAATGTAAATATAATTATGGAATGATATTCATGTAATATGTGTTATATATTGAATATATTAATTTTTTAATTTATCCAATATATTTGATATAAATAATATTAGAACAAACCTAATTTTATGCATAAAAACCAATATTTTTTATAAATGTATGTTTAACATATTTTAATGGATACCCAATTTTAAATAACATTTTTTTTAAGTTTTTTAGATTTTATATTTGATAATAAACATAAAATGTGAATGAAAATAAAAAACATTTAGGCAATGATAATTTTTTGGTATTTTTCGGTAAGATTTCAATTTTGTAATGAATAGTTATAAACACTGGATTTTAATTCATAACTAATTTTTCATCTAATTAATTTATAATGTTAAATTAAATTATAAATTGGTTCCAATGTTAAATTATATAAAATATTTATCAACAAATAAAATGTAGTTTAATGGAACCAATTTTTGAAATTATATTGGATATAAAAATATTGAAAACATTTGACTATTTGTTTATAATAAAAACCTGTACAGTACTCCTATTTGCAGGATTGATTTTAAATTATTTTCTCACACTCTGATTATTTCAAATTAAAAAAAATGAGTACTTTTTTGGAATAAAAATGATTTATAATTTCTAATAAGTTGAATTTTTTTATCAAAATAATTTGTGAATTAAATTAAAATAATTACATCATTTATGGTTAAATAATGTTTAATAAAGGACTAAAACATATATTTAAGACCCAAAAATACATATACCCTAGTCCAAACTACATTTTCTGGCCATGATTCGGCCGTAAATCTTCCACTATTTTGTTTTATTGTAATTTTATGACTTTTTCAGTTAAAAATGTGGGAACACCTATCTTGTTTTAAAAAATACCATGTTTTTTATTTACTATCCCCAAAAGGCCACCAAATATCCCTCAATATCACACATCTCACAACACATAGGTTTGTACATTATTTGCCTAATACACTTCCCAATATCCCACCCATCCACCTTGAAGACTCCTTTTGGGATGAAAGTCTTCTAATGAAGCTTTTGGGCACAACCCAAAAAGAGTTACCTAATTAATTGGTACCACCTTCTCTCATTCTCCTCTTTCTATTTTCCTTCTCCACCCCTCCACTCATTTTGTTCACTGATTCTAGAATGACATAATTATCCACCAAATACTAATATTTTTTTATGATAAGGGCATAGCCTACACTTCCACACACCTCTATCTAATGGGTATGGAACATAATGTTTATATTTATGGTGAACATAGGCCTCACAAAATGATGATAATTCAATTTTCCTTGTTGTCTCTCATTGTGGGAATTATGGTGGTCGCAATAATTATATATATTATATTTTATTGTTATTATATATTAATTCTTCTATATTCCATTTACAGCACATATCTTTTTACATACCATTTGGTGTAAGTATGGTACGTTCATTGGAGGATGTACGGACTACCGCACACTCAAAGAGAAATGTTCTATTCACACACTACATGGAACGTATTAATGATAAGTATGGTGAGATTATTCTAAGAAATTTCATGGTCTGATCATGATTGGTCTTAAAAAAATCATTAACTAAAGTAAAATTGAAGACAAACAAATAATACAAGTTGAAAAAACCCATCGCCAAACACAATCATTCAAAGAATATCAAATAGATAGAAATCATAGAAAGAACACCATAATTCCAAATAAAAAAATTAAGGCTCACAGGTAAATGGTCACAACCATGTGGTCAATTCACATATTGAGGGAATCCAAAAAAGATGCCTGATGCACACCTGTTGTGCAGTGTGGACAAAAGAAATTATAATGTTTCCTAGTGAAGCATAGTGGATGACCAGGGTCATCACTTTTTAGGATCCTTTCAGTTTGGATCATTTACTTCTTCTATATCAACTAAAATATCTCATTTTTTTATTATTGACAACATTGACATTTAAAGAATTAATTCTAAATTTATATTAAGAATATAGTCAAAACATAATGAAGTTATAAAGAATGGACTTGGTTTTGGGGTTCATTATTAGGTTCAATCATTATTCTCTTTTATAAGTTTGATTCTAGTTTGATACTTTAGACATGAAATCTCATGTTTGAATCACTATTATTTTCCAGAATTGAAATATCGAGAGTCGTATTTCACTGGGGACCATCACCCAATCAGGTACATTCACCTTGTCTAATCACACTACTCAAGTCTATCACAAATTTAGAATAAACATTAATAAAACCTCATGAACTTCTTTACCTCCCCATGGTCCAAGCATCGGGGGTGGCCTCTCATTTTTGAGAGTCGGATACCACAATGGTGGATGTATTGGATGGAGTGAGAGAGAGAGGTGATAGGAGAGAAGGAAATTAAAATTATGAAATTAAAATTAAATAAACATAATTTCAGTTAAAACATATTTTCAAACTAATAAGGAAGCACTGTATATCATTTTTTTATGGATGGGAAACATTCAACAAGATTTAATGGGTAATACTGATTCAGATTAGGTGATTATCAATGTCTTTTCAATCTATATTGGTATATTTTTTTATTAATTTTATAACAAATAATAATATTTAATATCATTTCTCACTATAGAAAATGAATATATTTATTATATTCATTCTTGAACACAATCATAATGGGTAATGAAAAACTTTGAGGAAATAATATTTAATGTAATTTTTTCGATTTTAATCCTTTACTATAATTCTATTTCCATGAATTATATCAACAATAGATTCCATATCCCATGGGTGAATAAAATTATATTCATGTATCAATTTATAAAGGGGAATGTGTATTGTGGGGTGGTGAAGAAAGATTATATGCCAACTAAACTACATGTTCAATAAATAATGATAAAGGTCGTACCCAAAGAAATATATGAATAGAACAGATTGGATCATGGAGTTAAAATCACTCCATAGTAATAATAATGTTATTTTTTGGGAAACCAACTCTATATGGAGTGATATATTTTTCCCTATTATGTTGATATATGTTCTTTTACTATTTCCAAACCCCGAAGAGTGACTTTTTCATTCATTGAACACGCGAGATAATGATTCTTGACCATGATTTGGGTAGATACTGATAAGGGTTATATCTAATTAGGGGGAGTTTAAATTTTTATAGAATTGAAGTTGTTTATAGAATTAATCTAAATCATGAGAGATTTTATGATGCCATTAGTTTAGAAAAAGTGGGATAAAAATGTTATATTCTCATGTTCCAAGTAATTCGTCACAAATAGTATTAAGGAAGGGTGATAATGTGATATTGATAATGAAGTGATTCATTAATGATCCTTTAATGAAATTGTTGTTTCTCATATCACAAATGAATGTGTTTATTTTAGAGTGTGTGTTGGGTAAATTATTGATCAATATCTAGAGTTTCTAAAAATAAATTTTTGTATAATATGGATGAGTGAATTTTTTTTTATATCATTTAAAATAAAATCATTAATGTTTTATCAAAATTTATAAAGCTAATAACAATTATATAAAGGGATTCTAGTCAGAAAAAATCCCCCAAGGTTACATTGTAGTGTTTTCGGTTGATTTTCATTGTTGAAAAAGAAGGATTAAAAGATTAGTTTTGTTTAAATAGTTTAATTTATGACTAGGTATGCTGAAAAATAATCAATATTAAAATCTAGATGCTCTTGATGTTTTAAAATATATTTCATGAATGATGGATTTCTATTACTTCCTTTAGAGAATATGAAAAATTCATGGAATTCATGAATGTTTACTTTAATGAAGGTTGATACATTTTTAAATTAATGTTTCATGAAATACTAATGAGGTGAATTATAGAAAAGGTTATTATTTATGTGATTAAAAAAATCCTTTTTAAATGAATATCTTGATGATGTTTATTGAATAAATGTTGTTTTGTGAGCATGAATAAAGAGATCCAAAAAATGTGGAGGCATGATTGAATGTTTTTCAGTGGGGTTAAATGCCTATAAATATGTGGATACCACCATCATTTGAAAAATAATTCATTAATTATGATCGTACTGCTATGATGTTGTGAAATAGTTTCATTAATGGTTTTCTTGAATGATGAAATCACAATAATGTTAGATATATAAAGAATAAATTTGTATCTACCTGAAAAAAGATTCATTGAAAATGTTTTTAAATCATTGTGAAATATGTTTATTTTAACAATATTTTCTGTTTTCATTATATTGCAAAATTTCATGATTGGAATGTTTTATAAATGTTTTGAAAGGATCGTTTGAATTTTTATCATACAGGAACTCTAATTAAATGACAATTTTTTTTACTAATGTGATATTTATCAAGTTGTTGAATTTTTAGATTCACGAGGAATGAAATTATGTATAAGAAATATTTATTCAAATGATGAGTGAATGTATCGTCTGAAGGAGTTGTGTTAATACTTTAGTTGAGGGTGTATAGAGATTTAAAATTGTGAATGGTATTAAATAAGAGGGATAATTGCTCATATCTAAACATTGTAATAGAATTATTATTTAGATGATTTTGTACATCATAAAATTTCATTTGTATGATCCTTAGATGTATAATGATTCAAGGTAATAAAGTAAATTTTTTGTTTCATTTCCTTAAATCTATTCATTTCCATTTCATTTATATATAAGAGAGTTTTTGAACGTGTAAAAACATCCATAATGGGTAGTAGTTTAAATTTTTCATACCCTGAATCTCCCCCACCCAACTCATTGTAGTTTACCTAAGTGCTCTAACACATTTCATGGAGTATAATATGAAAATAAAATACTATTAAGTAATTAAAATTATTTCCCATGATATTTTAGTGGGAAATGAGTAATAAAAGGAACAATAATGAAAAAACAAATCTCCTCTAAATTTTATTATAGTTTTTTTAGTAATTTCAATTAATTTTAAATGTTATTGGAGAACCATATTCTAATATTATTGTATAATTCATAATGATTCAGAATATAATCTCAAAATATCATAATTATTACAATAACCCTAGACACCAAAAAATAATTTGTATCACTAAAAATTCACATGAAGTGACCTTCTAGTATACTCAAATAGAAAATATTCATGAATTAATATGTAGAGTGTTAGTGGATAAGTAAAAAATAAGTATTATGTAAAATACACCAATTAGAAAATTTCAACCTTATATGGGATAATGAAGAGTATATATAAAGGTATTTTCCCAGCAAAATATATAACTAGCCAGTGATATTTATTAGTCATGTACAAAACATTTTATAAAATAAAATTATTTGATAGAAAAAAATGACCTTCATTAAAGAAGAACCCATTATTCAAAAATATCAATAAAATGACTAATTTACAAAAAATTCAAAATAATAATTTGAACTTTTTAATTTGGGAAAAAATTTCATTATGTATAGTATTAATGAACATTGTCTTCAAAATAAATCATATATTATTAAATAAAAACATTATAGAACTAGAAATATAAATCCATTTCCTCAGTAATTTGAATCCTCATATATTAATATAATTAAATGTGCCAAAAATTATATAAGGAAATGAATATTGAATTTTTTTAAATATATCTTAAAACAAAAACAAATAAAACACAATTAAACCAACATGAAAAAGTATAGATTATTAGTAATGAATATCAAAATGGAATGAAAAAAATATTCCTAAAAAGAAGTGTAAACCCCCCCCCCCCCCCACCACATAGGATTTATTATGCCACCATTTGATTTCAAAAAAATAATTACAAGGGATTCCCATCCATTTTAAATGATATAAAAAACAATGATTTTTCTACCAAAGGGTTCTATATATTATTCTTATTTCTCTTTACACTATAGAATAAAATGAAATTAAGAAAACATATATAATATTTTTCAAAATAATAGTAATAATTAATATTAGGAATGATATATTGAAGTGTAGAAAAGGTGTTTTATATCATTTAATTCTATTTAAAGTGATGGGTTTTACAACCTGTAGTCAAAAATTTCCAACACATTATCATTAACAAAAAGGTGTGTGCTTATTGTGTGATTTAAAAAAGAATAATATTTTCATTCGATTACTCTTAAACCCAATTTTTTTATAAATGATCCTATGTAAAAATTATATTAAGTTAATACCAATGTATATATATTATTAATTTTAAATATAGTAGAATAAATAGTGGGTACCCGTTTTTATTTTTCCAAAATAGTGTTCACAACATCAACAACATCCATCAAATCCTCATTTATAATTATATTATATATTTTAGTATAGGTAGTGTATAAATAATATTATACATAAACATTATTAAAATATAATGAATGTATAATGAAATGGTCCCATTCCTATGTAGTATCATTATTCTCGTTCAAAATAGAAAATTTTATTAGTAATAATAATATGAAGGGATATATTCATCTTCATCAACGTTGAATATTATCCATGAGTTGGAAAACTCTAAAATAGAATATAGGGGGAATAAATACTCAATATATTTTATATTAAATCATAAAAAATGATCTCATTAAATTTTTTATTCTATGAAAGTATTTTTGACTTAAAATTAATATTATATTATAAATTGATCTGAATGTTTTCTTTTTAGTGTTAGAGGAAAGTTTTCAATTCGTTAAATTATTCTTAAAATTACTCAAGTTTTTAGATATCCATTGAAATATATGATATTGTTAGAGAAGTTCTTGTTTTTTATTTTCAATCATGGAAAAATCACATACGTTATTAGTTTTTCAAGAATATTCCCCATCATAATCATGTTTACCATTATCATCCACATGTAAATTATTTGAAATTGATTCAAATTTAGTTTCCTCTACAAATTATATAGATAAGATTGGGAATACTGACATCCTATTATAGACTTCACAAGTTTCATCAATTAAAAAAGTTAGAGACAAAATATTTTCTTCTATATTTTATTAATCCATATTTTGATCATTTAATTTAATAGAAAAAACAAAATAATTTATATTTTCTTCATATATTCAACACTAATTTTTTAATTATTTTTAAATTTAATAATCATTGAGGATACATAACTTGTTTAATATATACAATTTATATTTCATTAATTTTAAAAATTAATAAAATTTTCAACCATTAATCAATGAAATAAATATTTTCTGAATAAGTTTTTTTAATTAATTTTTTTTTTATAAATGAAACTAATATAAAATAATATCTTCCCTAAAAAAGAAAAAAAATCAATAAATATATATTTTTTGAATATCTAAAAAGAAAATTGTTATTCACCCAATAATGAAGTATATTTCAAATAATAAATTGATCTCTCAATGAGTCCACTCATACCAATCATTTTTCCAACTATAAGATTTGAATATATAAAATTAAAAAAAATAAAAACAATATCAATGATTTATTTGGAAAAGTATTATGTTATTTATATCTATATGATATAAAAATATTATAATTGTATCATTACACAACTAGTCATTTACGTTAGAAGAGGATGTGGGACTATTAGGACCTAGATTACATAACCAAGTCACTAATTGATGTAAATATATCCAAAGGGCCTCAAGAACATTTGAAATATTATTTTATTATTAAATAGTATAATTATAAAACTATATAAACAATAACAAGTTAAACCTCCTGATTAATATTGAGTGAAAAATATATCTCAAAACATTACCAAACCAGTAAAAAAGGATATTTGAAAAGTATAAAAATAATCTCATAATCAAAGGGAACCAAAATCCCATGAAACCCAAAACTCCCAATTAACATCAACCATTAACAAAAATCATACTCCATTCTCTAAATCTACATGTTATGTATACAATATCAAGGACTATCATAAAAAAATTATATACTTTTACATTACCTATATCTCAATAGTTGACATCTATAGACAAAAAGAAATGCCCAATCATAGTATGAGTATAACATCAGAAGGATTTCCCCAATTAGTTTCCAGCACATCCCACAAGAATAAATATTTTTTTAACAATTTATAAAAAAAATTAATTTAATTTTAAACATTTTACATATTAATAATATTAAATTTCCATTAAAAATATTCATACGTAAAATATTTATCATTTACTTGTCACAGCCATAAAAATGTCTCAAAAAAGACACCAAGAATTAAACTTATATATTTATGTACTTATGAATAATATCTCATAGATCCACCATGTCATCCTATCATGTCTAAATCCAGCTTCCCTAATATCTTATTCCCCTTCTAAAGGAACATGATTATGAATGCACTCACATATAACATGTATTCCAAATGCACATACCAAAAAACTCCACAGATAACCCTTTCATTCAATAAATCATTAGAAAAATAAAAACATAAATAATCAAAGAATTGTTTTAAATTATCTATTTTAAAATTATTAACAATGGGTGTTTTCTGGATAATTGATCATTCTTTCAATATTATAGTTCCATAAGAATAACTGTTTATCATCAAGAAACACATAAGGTTCATAAACCATTTTAATAAAATTATTTTATAAAAACTATTCCAATTATTTTTTTGTTATGTAGATATATGATAAAATCCACCTACCTCTCAACTATATGTAAAAAAAATTAATGAAACTTCAAATAATTATATTTTTATCTGAAACCGATTCTTATTCACTACAAAAAAATGATTTCCTAAATATTGACATAATAAATCACAGATTATTCCAAAATGGAATAGAACTATGGTCTAATCAAGAGAACA
The DNA here is from genome assembly GCA_963277665.1 of Viscum album. Lineage (NCBI taxonomy): Eukaryota > Viridiplantae > Streptophyta > Magnoliopsida > Santalales > Viscaceae > Viscum > Viscum album. The sequence continues at coordinate 1,352,955,368 of OY728140.1, read as the reverse complement.
TGAATGGATAAATAGAATAAAATTAGAATTTGTACATACTAATGAATCGATACCCCAACACACACATTAATTCACCTAAGAATAAATTTTGGATTGAAGGGTATCATTCATCAAGCCTAGTGATAAATTATTTATTAATCTTGAGTCAGTATGTGACTAATGATCCATTGGGTGGATAATTAATATTAGATCAAAAAAATTATGGCTGATAACTTTATGCCTCATGGTTAAAATGCAATGTTTGGTAGACCATGTGCCAACCAAGTGGTGTTATTTTTTCAAGCTAACCCCTTACATTTTTTGATAAAAATTAGAGAAACTTAGCTGCAACTGTGAATTTACAATTTTGAAATAATCAAAATACTCCATAGTATGTTACCTGGATTTTCCAAACCAAGTGCCAACTAAGTTTCTCCCTAGAGACCATTTTCCTTCCTTGCATGGGTTTTTGGAGATGGAGACAAGTTTCTATTAACTATGCATGAATCATCAACCACAATAAAATCACAAATATATACAAAAACATCTCCAAAAACCAAACACATAACCCAATAATTACAGAATCTAAAAATCCATGTATAATCGGTAATGTTACAGAAATTCGGGGTGCTTCATTCTCAACAAAATTAGTCATACCATCTCATGAATCTAAAAAAAACTATGGTTTCAATGTAATATGTTTTCCCACTACTCCAATTTTTCCTTATCATGCTCCCATGATTCATCCAGAATCTAACAATGATAGATAATGTATCATACTAGACTAATAAATTTTCCATAAAAGATCTTTTGTTACATATACATAATCCATAACGTCACAATATTTAAAATATAATCCAGCTCTACATCAATTTTAACCCATCAGATCACACTGTCATGATCGTGATGGTAATTCTTCAGCTGAGATACATGTGAAACATTTTATACTTAATTTATCTTTTTTGGAAAATAGTATAAATATAGAACCTCATATACTAATTCCAGTACCATAAAATGTCCTATATATCAATCTTAAAACATTCAAAAATTAAATAAATGATGATGAGAAAGACATAGAGAGGTTGTTTGGAACATATAATAAGTCACGTCAAACAAAAATGGTCTTCGATTATGAAATGCATCAAATTTATGATGAATTGGATCCACCCCATCCTATTTTTGATCAAAAAATCTTATATACTATATCATTTACGATTCATGGTCGATATAACAAATCTTGACTCATTATCACTGAATAATGTGGAAAACTACATGGTATTCGATACCATTATTAAAAATGGTCATTGTTTATTGAGGCCTGATAACTGTCATTGTTTGATAACTCCGCTAAAAGTACATTTTCTTCTATTTGGTAACCAAAATATATTTTAGAATCCCTAATAATGTCCTACAATATTTGAATCATCTGTTCACCTTCAAAATAGTTGACAATGAAATGCCATTATCAAGGTCAACTGGGTTCCGTGGGATTTATATATGGATTTAAAATAATGAGATATAAACATGCTGACCTAGATAGATACAATCAGTATTGGAACATCATGCGTCATTATAATGTCATCAATGCAAATTTTTTACTAAGTGTGCACCTCATTTGTTTCATCAATATAGACAATGTGATATGTTTTTGGGAAACCTTCCATAATTACCCATATGGAGTCATGTTTTCTAACTATCCTTAGTAGAACTATTAATATATACCTGTTTATATTCTCCCACATCCATCTATTAATTAGTAAAGACTACAACATACATGCTTGAAATTAATTCTCTTCCTTGACCTACTAACATGTGAGGCATATCATGACATAATCATCTCCATCTATTTTCTTGACAACCCAATGAACTATGCTTTCAATGATTTATACATAATCAATATTCATATATAATCATTTCATCATAAATGGTGGTAGGCACTAAGAAGTAGTTCCTGACAAGAAAATGTCACAAGCATCCAATCTCGAAACCATCACAATGAACTCAAATATAGATTCCACCTCTAAATGGTCTCAACAATATTATGTTTTGACCTCATGGTACCACATTCATGGATGGAGGTATGAGGGTTATAACATTCTAGACTAATTCATGAATAATATAAAATTGAAATAAATATTCCACACCACATGGGTTCAACAAATAAATATATATATCATCAATTATGGACAGTAATTTTCACTAGTATGGAGCCTCTATCAAACTAACCATGTCAATTTTTTATCAATTCATCCACTATAGAGTTCCAATTACTCAGAGTATGCATCATGTCTATGTCAAACATCTTCAAAAACATTATCCATTTTATTTTCATTAGTCGCAAATCAATTTGTGTGAAAATGTATTTGAAATTTTTTATATATATAATATGTTTGATTTTAATACAAAATCGGTAACAAACCACTTTATTTTCAACATAAACTGTAATATCAAATATCAAATTTTGTGTTGGGTTATTCTTAAAATGAAATAATATCATTAATGGTATATTAAAAAAAATGATTTCTCTTCATGATAAACCACCCCAAACCAAATATCTAGGCATCACAATATACTACATAGCCCTTTATCGATTTTGTCAATGTGAGAATAATTTCTAAAGAAATTATAACATTATTTTATTGAGAGTATTTTGTTCATTACATGGTCCATTGGAATGTAATTAATTTTCCCTTCAATGTTGTTATCAGTGATTCTAAATTTTAAAAACGATGCACATAACCTAAAGAGTATACCACTAATCCAAAGAAACTACATATTTCAAAGACACTTCTCAATGGTTTATAAGAGATAACAACTTCAATATTTTAAGGGAATATAAAAAACCAATTTTACATAAATGAAATGGCCAATAAATAGTACCTAGAAGATCTAGAAATAACTTTTTGATAATATTTAATTGAGTTGAACCCCCAACAAGATACCTAACACTATAAATAATAGTTATTCCTGATCATATATTTTCTGATAATATACAAAAATATCATCTATAAATACCACCAAAAAATGAATCCAATCACCCATGATTGGTTTGTATCATCACTTATATGAAAAAGGATGGTGAATATATAATACCAAATGGCATAACCACCAAATTATAATGGGAATATATACATATAACAAAAAAATTTAGAATACCCACCATCCAAAATTGACATGGACTCTCGTTCATTCGGTCAATGTTTAAAATTTATATTCATACTAACTATTTCATATGTGGAAAGTAGGTTCGAACCCACAGGGAATGTGATTTTAACCACTATTCTTCTAAAAACATTAAAAAATACCCCATTGTTGTTAGCAGTGGGATAGATTTTATGTTTTTTTTAACTTTAAATTTTTTTATACTGTGTATTATAAAGCACAAATGAAAGAATACAATATTTTTGAGTTTTTATTCTAAACTGTTATGAAATAAGAAATAGGATATAAACAGTTAGTAAATGAGATATAAAATGCTAATAAATGAAAAATAAAAAGAAAAACATCTAGGAAAAATCATCATTCTACTGGTTTTGAAAATATTCTTTCTCATGATAGTGACTAAAACTAGTTCTACTAGTGGTTTATTTCCCTCATCCGGAAATAAATCACTCAATATGACAAATATTGGAGTTCTCCACTCCGCGATTAATCAACTATGAAAATTAGGATTTAAAAAAGATGATAGAGAGAAATTTTCGTAAGTTTTGTAGTTATCATTTCAATTTAAATGTTTGGTAAAATTAATCCAAAATCAGACTAACCAAATGGTTATGGAGTTCCGATATTACGTGTTAGTGGTAAGTTTCAATTGAATGCGTTTAGAGACGATTATGTTGATCCATTATGATAACATTTAAAATAATATTGAGAAGGAAGAAGAAATATAACCAACAATCTCGATTTTAACCTCAAACTAAAAGAATAAGCCAAATATAATCTCTATTATGTAACAAAAATTCATTCGATTACAAGAAAGAAATTTTAATGAAAATAGAGGAAGAGATCTCCCTCTTCATGCCAGAATTGATGCTGCTCCTAGTCCTTGAATCTCCAGGGAATGGTTATCTGAGAAGCACTCCATGAATTACCACAAGTTGTCCCTCAGCCATGGACAGAAGTGGATCCTCGAATGTATCTAATGAATAATCCATTTCCTATTTCCTTCTACTCCGTTTTTAAAATTTACTGTCACAAACTGCACGTCACCCATTATTTTCCACCGACTTCAAATATACTTCATTAATGAACAACACACGGGTGTTTTTTCATGACTAATATGTCGTGATAGCTTTGACCTTATAACTAACTCCCCCTGAGTTAGTTAAAAGCACGTGGACATTTTTCAGGCATTGGTGCGAACCTACACGTGTTTCTAGCTCCTTTGTGAACCTACACAAGAAATAACAAACAACACAGTAAAAACACAATGAAAAAAATTTAATTGAAATCATTATAGTAATTAATTTATTAATCATTTTATTAAATAATTTTATTTATTAAGTTATTAATTAGATTGTCATTATTGATAATAAGTAAGTATAACATAATTAATATTATAAATTTGATTAATGTCAATTACATTATCAATTTAAATATTATTATTATTCTATTTAAGAAGTTACATTCTAATTAAAGTGTTAATTTTAATATATTTATTAACAATTAATTTTATTTATAAATTATTATTTTAGTTTTAATAAAACATAATATTTTATCTATTGTCCTGTTATATATGTTATTTAATTAAATTATTATATTTATAAATTATAATTAATATATATTATGTTTCTTATTTGTTTAATTTATTTATTATTCATTAATATAATCAATTTTTAATTAGATTGTTTATAAATTATTTAAATTAATTAGTTAATTTTATATTTTGTAATATTTTGTAATTTTTATTTAAATAGTTTTATTATTGTTATTAAATTTAGTTAAGTTTAAGTTTTTTTATCTTATCTTCTTCCTCCCCCAAATCATGCTACGCAGGGGGGATGAATCTTCTATTCCTTCTCCAGGAAGGAGAAGCACCACAACTCTGTAATTTTGCCGAAGAACATGTATCGGCAGCTCGTAGCTGGGGTTCAAAAACCTCTGCAAACACTGACAGTGGTCTCTTCTACACAAGTGCAGCTGGTCAACGATGTAGGCTCTTCACCCAACAAGTGATGATTTCAGATCTGTGATAGGTGGTGAGTGTCGGATATTGGTGGTGACTTCCCAGCTCAGCGACAGTTCTACATGGTCTAGATCTCTAGCTCGCAGGCCTCCTCCATGGCTCAGCCTCGGCTCGCAGTGGTCTATAGTGGCGACTCCTTGCGGTACGACTCCAACGGTGGTGAGGCATTTTGTGAGACCTCCTGGATTTCAGATCTGATGTCGAGTGAGATACGGGAAACGTCCTCATCACTCTCCGCAAACTCCTCCTTACGCGAAATTAATTAATCAAGAATAAATTGAATTTGAAGTATTAAAATTAAGAAAAGTGATTGAATTTAATTAATAAAGTTATTTATCATTAAAAATATATATTCACCTGATTAAAATTTGACGTAATGAATTAATTATTTAAATGCAATAATTTAGGTTAACTGATTATATAATTAGAATGTCAAATTTTAATAGATAATTTAAACTTCTAAAGTGAATGATAATTTATAAAACTTGTAAAATTAAAGTAATTAATTAATTTCTTTAATTACTAAAACACACAATTAAATATAAAAAATGATTAGTTAACAAAATTAGTTATAAAAATAGAAAAGTATGATTATTTAATAAAAAGTATAAAAATCATTAATTAAATCATTAAAAATTAAATTAAATGATGTGGGAAAACAATGTAAAAATAAGGCAATAAACATTTTATGTCATCAAACAATACCATTTTTTATTATCTTTGAAAGTAGAAGTATGTTATTCATTATACTGCTCAAAATGTAACATGATTGATTAGTTTGAATCAAATGACAAAAACTTGTCAATAGGCATTAGAAAATGAATTGTTCAAAATTAGTCTTTCATAAAATAAATACTCAAAGGGTAATCAAGATTGAAATGATTCATCAATCAAAGAATGTGTCCTGCCTAATATGTGGCATTACATAGTAACTGACTTGAATCCAAATTCATGTTCTAATTCCAAGAGAAAAAAAAGGTAAGATTTATGTGGAATTAAAAACATAACCAGAGAAATATTATTCTTTAAATCAATCCAAGATTCCTAAAATAAATAATTTTTTTTGAATCACCTTAGTAATACAACCTAAATGACTCCCATATAAACCATTTGACCCCTTCTTTATCTGATGTTCATCATTCTTCTTACCTTAATGAACTAATTTTTGACCCTAAACACTTTATATTTTTTTACCAAGCCATGTATCATGTGCTAAGAATTATGCATATGCACATGTTCAAATTGTACAGAGGGAATATAGTAAACAGAAATGCAACTAGCATATAGGGTCTCAGAGATTAATTGTGGGATCCCAGATGCCCAAATTTCTCCTGTTTCAAAATATTTTCATACAAACCATTTACATTGTCTCAGTAAGGTGATTACATTAATAAATAACTAAAATCTGTGTCCCTTAGGATAGATTCAAACATCTAGTTCTAAGGGATATGATCAACTCCACTAATAGAATACCGATATAACTCTCAAAAATAGTCTCTTAAACAATTTTACATTAAATCACTAAACAAGATCACACAAAAATCATCCACCCACATTAATTTTAGTTTCAAAACAACTCTAAACTAACAATCAGGCATCATTGAAAGGAAAGACCCTACTGAGTACAGTGTAAAGCCTAAAATTATAAAAGAATTTTGAATAGTTTTACCTATTATTTTTTACAAAAAGTTTTAAGTTGCAGTGGGAATTGATGGTCTCACAGTTAAGTAAAAATTAGAAATGTCAAAAATTGACCCCCTCCCCCACACTTAAAACAGAGCTTTTTCCTCAATGTTGACTTCTAATGTAGATAAGAACAATTAAACAATTAAGGTTCTCAATAGATTTTGAATTTAGTATATTTATGACATGTATGAAGGGTCTCTTTGAAGTTCTAAAATTATTGTTTTCCACAATGAATTACATAACATCAGGTTCATTAGAAAATACATGCATTAAAATTAAAGTCAAGTAACACTGATTTTCCATTATATTTCAATCATGGAATGTAACTTGTGGGTGAAGAGTGATTTGGGTGTAAGGAAATGTAGAAAATAAGATTGAATTGGATGTCCAATTAAGCATAATGAAATCATTCCTAACACCCCTTAGCAAAGCAAATTCAACAAAAACACAGGAATCAACCTACATGTATCCCCCCACACATAAGTTCATGAAGTGAATGGTTTTAATATATCAATGTAATTCAAATTTCAGTAAGAGAAACATGCAGAATTATTTTAAAACAAAGTGACATGCAGGAGAAACATTTTATTATGCAAGACATACAGATGATTTTTTAGCAAACGTGTAGCATAATTTCTTATACTAGTAGAATTTATCGGGCAATAAAGACACAAAACATGTTTTTTTACAGTAAAAATATAGATTTTTAATGGAAAACATGAGTATAAATAAGTGAAAATGTAAAATTTGAAGAACTTCAATGAGTATGTTTTTGAATTACTCTTCATTATGGGAATTCCACTCCATAAATGAAACAATAACAGCTTCTTGATAACTCTGAAACAAAACAACAAAACCAAGAACAATAAATAACTAGAATTTCAAAAAAAATTAGAGCATAGAATAAGAACATTATTCAAGGGTAAAAATTAAACAATGCAAAGACAGAAAAAACCATGGGTTTCCTCCCATGAAGCGCTATGTTTTAAAGTCTTCAACGAGACTTTATTCAAGATATGTTCTCAAGCATGGTGAAGGTAGCCAAGCCCATTGGTTGTCCCTCAAAAAAATGTTTCTTTATCTTCCCATTAACCAACATGGGGTTGTTTTCTTCACCTATAATTTCAATAGATCGATTCTTAAGTATTCTTAAAATAGTAAAGGTTCCAGAACACTTGGAAATCAGTTTTCCAGGAATGAGTTTGAGTATAGAGTTAAAGAAGAGGACCTTCTGTCCAGGTTTAAACACTTTGGTTTTTATGATAGATTCATGAAATATTTTCGTCCTATCTTTATAAATCCTTGAATTATCATACCAATCTCTCCTAATCTCATCCAGCTCAATCATCTCAAGTAATCTACTCTAACCAACACTCTTAAAGTCATAGTTCAGAGCCTTAACTGCCCAATATGACTTATGTTGAAACTCCGAGGTTAAATGAAATAATTTTATAAACAAAATACTGTATGAAGACAAACCAATTGGGTTCTTCAAAGTAGTTTAATATTCCATAAATCTTCATCCAATTTAAGAGTCTAGCCATTCCTAGAGGTTGACACAATTTTCACAAGTATTTTTTTTTCTGTACTCTGTTTTAAATTTACACAAGTCTAGTGGACTGTGGATGATAAGGAGTTCTAGTTTTGTGAACACAACCATGTTATCCATCAATGATTTAAATTTTTTTCTTAATGTTTGTTCAATTATCAGTGATAATGGGTTTGGGAACTCAAAATCTAGACTATATGTCTTTTTTGACAAATTTAACTACAAAAATGGCATGATTTTTGGGAAGTTCCACTACCACAACCCATTTTGACACATAATCAACAGGAAGAAGTATATACTCATTCCCATGCGATTATGGAAATTTACCCATGAAATATAAACCTCTGACATAAAAAATTTCAACTTCTAGAATCTCTTTTTGGGGTAACTCCTGCTTCTTACCAACATTGTCTAGCATCAGAAATCAATCGAAGCCAACAACATATCTCATAGAATCCTTAAAAAGGGTGGGCCTATAGAAACCTGATTGTAAGACTTTCTGAGCAGTCCTTTCACCACCATGGTTACCTCCCCAAGGTGAAGAGTGACAACTCTCTAAAACCGGTAGCATAACTTCCCCAGGAACACACCTCTTAAGAATACAATTAGCACATCTCCCAAATAGTAGGGGATCATACCAAATGTAGTATTTATGTTCGGAAATAATTTTCTTTATTTTTTATTTGAAATATTTTCGGGAAAGACACATGTAGCTCGGAAGTCGACAAAATATCCATACCAATTAGATTTACTGATTGACACAGTGAGCAATTTTTCATCAGGAAATGAAGAGTTTATTTGCCTATGATCATCATAATTAGAATGAGGAATCCTAGAAAGGTGGTCAACAACTGAATTTTCAGCTATTTACATATCCCTAATCTCTAAATAAAAATATCGTAGTAACAGAATCCATCTAATCATTGTAGGTTTTGTTTCTTTCTTAGACAGAAAGTACTTAAAGGCAGAATTATCAGTGAAAATTATAACCTTTGAGCATAACAAGTACTGCCTAAACTAATCTAGAGTGTAAAAAATAGTAAGCATTTTTTTTCAGTGGTGGTATAATTATTTGGGGCCTCATATAGAAATCTACTTGCATAATACACTACATGTAACGTCTTATCTATCCTCTATAAGATGACAACGCCTATAACCATGTCACTAGAATCATACATATGTTCAAAAGGCAGTTTCAAATCAGGTACTGTGATAATGGGTGATGTAGTGAGTTTTCATTTTAACAGATTAAATGATTTCAAAAAGTTTTCATCAAAGTTGAAATATGCATCCTTAAAAAGAAGAGAACACATTGGCTTAGTTATTTTGGTAAAAAAATTTATGAATCTCTGGTAGAAACTAGCATACCCTAGAAAACATCTAATACCATTAACATTTTCAGGAGGTGGGAGTTTCTGAATGACTTCATCTTTAGCAGTATCTACCTCCAGTCATCTCTTAGACACCTTATGACCAAGCACTATACCTTCTGTAACCATGAATTAACACTTTTACCTAATAACAATTTTGGATTCAATTAATATTTTTAAGACTAACTCATGATTTTCTAGACAATAATTGAAAGTACTTCCCACAAAAGAAAAGTCTCCCATGAAAACTTCAATGATTATCTCAATAATATCTGAAAAGATAGCCATCATGCACCATTAAAAGGTAGTTGACACTCCACAAGACACAAATGGCATCCACCTGAAGGAAAATGTCCCAAAGGGGCATGTGAAAGTGGTCTTTTCTTGAACCTCTAGAGAAACCAGAATCTGGTTGTAACCAGAATACCCATCCAAGAAACAGAAAAATTCATTTCTAGAAATCCTCTGAAGAATTTAATCCATGAAGGGCATTGGAAAATGATACTTCCTAGTGGCTGCATTGAGCTTCCTATAATCTATACAGACTCTCAAATTTTTTGGCTTTTCTAACTTAGACTTCTTCATTATTTTCATTTTTTACTATAGTAAAACCTCCATTCATGGGGACAACCTAGACAGGGCTGAACCAAGCACTATAAAAAATGGGATATATGGTTCTAGTGTCTAGCAGTTTGATCACTTCCTCTCCCACCACATCTTTCATGTTTTGATTCAATCTTCATTGACACTCTACCCTAGGATTATGGTTAGGCTCTATAGGTATTTTATGCATGTAGAATGAGGGACTAATACCCTTAATATCATCTATGGTCCAGCCTATGGAAGATTTAAACTTTTTCAACACACTCAATAGTCATTGTTCTTGATTTTCATTAAGCTCAGCAGAAATTATAATAGGAAAAGTGGAATTCTCACCCAAAAATGAATATTTTATGTGAGAATGGATTTGTTTCAGTTCAAGAGTGGGTGGTTATATAGTATAAAGAAGACTCTTAGGATTTGGAGGTATAAGATATTCAACATAACTATTGTACGGAGTTTGAAATGATGAAATATTTTCAACTTCATGCTCAGATTTTGAAATAATAGTGCTACTGTCCAAATTGGGTAGCACACTGTCCAAGTTTTCCAGATTATAATTAAACGTATAAATCAAAGAAAAATCCTCTAATTGTTTAAAATATTCTCCCTAAATATCATCAAAATTATAAGTGTGGTTGGTGTTAACAGAAACACCCTAAAACTCACTCAAAAATCTCCTATGTTCATAAACAGAGGACTCTTCTATTGCAGAAACTGAATAGTTGTCCATTTCTAGAAATGTTTCCAAATTAGGTGTTAGATCATAATTTTAAATTTCTATGAAAACTTATGTAGGATTTTTATCTTCTAAATTATTTTCATCAATAGTGGGTTGATTTTCAGATCCTTCAAAGTTTCCAATTGAGATCTCATCTTCTAAGGACTCTTCCATTGAACAATTATCAGAAAAATATGGCCCTTTAACATTTTTAATCACATTGAACTCTTCTTGTTATTCTAAAATATTAAAAATAAGTTGACCCTTCGAAACATCAAAAACATCACAAAATGTGGCCAAGAATGGCCTATACAAGATGATTTGAACATCTTGATCACACTCCATGTCTATGACTAAAAAGTCTGCAGACAGAAACAACTTCCCTACCCCAACTAGAAATTCATCTATACTACCAACATGATGAGCGAAATATCTATCGACTAACTGCAGTATGACTGTGGTGGGTTGATGGTCACCCATCCTCAACTGTCAAAACAGTGATTAAGGGAGAATATTAAAGCTAGAACCTAAATAACATAGATAGTTGAGATGATCATAATTTCATAAGGTGTAAGGAATAACAAAACTACCAGGGTCATTCAATTTATGTTTGATTTTATTTTGGAGTACAAAACTACAGTCTTTAGTGAGGCTTTAAGAAGAAAATTATTTCACTGTCTTTTTGTTAGAAAGAATATTCTTATGAGATTTCAAGTAAGATAGGATTTCTATCAAATAATGATTGAATTGAATGTTTACTTGAAGATTGGAAAGGAGACTAAGGAACTGAAGAAGTTTATCACTGGTGTTACATTGAGGTCTCAGCTTCATAGGGAAAGGGATGGGTGGGGAAAATATTTTAAGGATGGTAGGCCTATCCCTCACCTATTCCACAACTTTTTCTTTTCCGTTATTCTTTCTTTTAAATGAGTTATTATCTTGAGTTTCAAAATATAAATTCAGATTTTGATCATTTTCAAGACTTTTCTGTGAATTTCCAGCTATGAATTAAGCAGATTTTTGTTACCAGAATCAAGGAGATTTACATTTTGGGATTTTTTAAGGTCTTTTTCAGTAACAGTTTGAGTATTCAGCCCAATTTTAATTACAACAACCATGGAATTCTCTCTAATATTTGGTTCCATTGTATTAGGAAACCTACCTTTGTCCCTGGGTGAAATATCTCTAAAAGGTTGTCCTAACTATGATTCCATGTTTTTCATTCGCACATAAGTTTTCATTTTATCTGACTCATATTGAATTTGATGTTTGGTTATCTGAGTCAAGTATATTTCTTCTAGATAGTTAATTTTTTTCATGATTATATCAAGCTTAGAAGACATGTTATTATCATTGTTTCCTTGGGCATTTGAAGACTCACCCCTTTGTTGATTATGAATGTTTGGTCTTGGTTGATTAGAGTAATTAGGGGTAGTGGATTATTTATTAAGGCCATGATCTTTCTAGGAAAAGTTTGTATTGTTCCTATAGACTTGGTTTTAATTATTTGAAAATCGATATTCTTTAGGATGCATCCTAGGACCATAGTTAACAAAATTTGAATTCTCTGGTTGTTGGGATGGCATATCAATGTTGGGACAAAAGTATTCAGTATGCCCAAACATTCCACAATGTGCACATTGTTATCTTAAAGAATGATTAGTGTTTTGAAATCATATTTGATTTATAGTTTGTATTGAATTCTGGTTCATTAAGGATTGAAGTAGGTTGGTGATTTTTTCTAGTTGAGTTTGAGTTTTATTTGTTGAACCAGTGTTAAAATTTACATTTCAATTGACTCTTTTCCTTCTAGAATTTTTTTTATGTTGATTTTAGTGCATGATTATTAAAAATATGTCTTAGTTCATCATTTTTCTTGTCATTGTAATTACCCCAACAACATTATCAACTAGATTATGTTCAGAAGATGACAGCCCTTCATAGTAGGTGTCCATGAGAAGGTGAGATGGGAGTTGATGATGGGGACACATCCCATACAAGTCCATGAATCTATCCAATGCTTCACAAAAACCTTATCCATCCACTTGATAAAAACTATTAATTTTGGCACTAAGTTATTCTTTTAACCTTTAGGGATAAAATTTCGCGATAAATGAGTAATAAACTAGATCCCAATATTAAAAAATGTTATCAACTAGACACAAAAACCAATTTCTAGCATTTCCTTTAAGGAAAAAGGGAAATAATATCATTCTTAGCTCATTCTCTGTGAGTCCTAGAAGAGTTAGTCAACGTAAAATATTATATAAGTATTTAATAAATGTAAGAGTGTCCTCATTAGAGAGTCCATTAAAAGTAGGAAACAGTGAGATGCGTGACTATTTAAGCTCATAGTTTTGGGTTATAGGAGATAACCTAATGGATGAAGGATTTCTTGAAACATGAGGGAGTTGGAACTCCCTCATCCAAGGCCTTTCAAATTCATCTATGATTTCTAGTTGATTTTGAATGTTGTTATTTACAGGAACCCTATCATCTATGTTATCCAATTCAATTTTTGTATCTTTTTCCTATGAGCTGTAATATATTTGTGTAGTTTAAGGTTTTGGGGATCTAGACTACTATAAGTGGTTCTTGTGCTCATGAAAACAAAAACAGACAATATTCAGTAGCAAATAAAATAGTAACAATTTAGAAAAAAAATAAAGTTAAATTTTTTACAGTTTTCAAAATTTCCAATTTTATTGAGGTTTATTTTTATTTTTATTAGTTTATTAAAAGTAATGGCTCGTGCCTTCCCTAGAAATGGCACCAAAAACATGGAGTGATTGTCATTGAAGTCGGTCATTGTTTAATTTTTTCATCATACTAACCACTGTATATCTGTCAAGCCGGATTGAACCCATAGGGAAGGTGATTATAACCACTGTTCATCTAAAAAAACTTTCAAAAAGGCTTCACTATTGATAACGGTGGAATATATTTTCTATTTTTTAAAACTTTTAATATTTTTATTGTGTTTATTGTAAAGAACACATGAAACACCATAATATTTTGGATTTTTTGTTCTAAACTGTAATGTAACAAGAAACATGATAAAAATAGTAAGTAACAGAGATATAAAATACTGATAAATGAACAATTAAAAGAAATACATCTGGGAACAAATCTCCATTCTTCAGGTTTTTAAAATATTACTTCTCACGATAGTGACTACAACTAGTTCCACTAGTGGTTAATTTCCCTCACTAGAAATAAATCACTCAAGATGACAAATCTTGGAGTTCGCCCCTCTAAGATTAATCAACTGTGAAAATTCTGATTTGAAAAGGAGGACATAACTAACTAGCTGGAAGTTTTGTAGTTTTCATTTCAATTTAAATGTTTAAGAATATTAATCTAGAATAAGACTCACCAAATTTTTATGGAGTTCCGAGATTAAGTGCATGTGGTAAGTGCCAATTGAATGTGTTAAGAGCTGATCTCACTGATCAATTCCAATCACATTTAAAATGATAGTGAAACGGAAGAAGAAACATAACGAGCAGACTCGATTTTAACCTCGAATTGGAAGAATTTGCCTAACATCAACTCAATTACATTGGAAAAAATCATTCGACTACAAGAAATAAATTTTAATGAAAATAGATGATGATATCTCTCTCTTCAAGCCTGGATCGCTGCTGCTCCTGGTCCTCGAATCTCTAGGGAGTGGTTCTATGAGAAGCACTCCATGAATTGCCACATGTTGTCCCTCTGCCCTGGGCCGAAGTAGATCCTTGAAGGTATCTAATGAATAATCCCTTCCATAATCCCTACTGCTCTATTTTTTATAGTCACTGTCACCTACTTCGCATCACCCATTGTTCTCTACCGACTTCAAATATCATTCACTTATGCACCGCACACGTGCATTTTCTCATGACTAACACGTCGCGCTAGCTTTTCCCTTGTAACTAACTCCCGCTGACTTAGTTAAAAGCACCTGGACGTTTCTCAGGCATTGGTGTGAACCTGCACGTGTTTCCAGCTCTTGTGTGAACCTGCAGATGAATGAACAAACAACACAGTAAAAACGCAATGAAAAAAAATAATTGAATAGTTATCATTATAGTAATTAATTTATTAATCAATCTATTTAAATAATATTATTTATTAAGTTTCTAATTAGATTAAAATTATTGATAATAAGTATAACTTAATTAAATTCATAAATTAGATTAATATTAATTACATTATCAAATTAATTATTATAACTATTCTATTTAAGAAGTTACATTCTAATTAAAGTGTTAATTTAAATATATTTATTAATAATTAATTTTATTTATAAAATACTGTTATAGTTTTAATTAAACATAATAGATTATCTTATGTCTTATTTTATTACTTATTTAATTAAATTATAATTTTTATAAACATTAATTAATATATATTATATTTTTGCTCTTCATCCAGCAAGTGACGATTTCTGATATGTTGCACGTGGTGAGTGTCAGATAGCGGTGGCAACTTCCCGGCTCAGCGACTGTTCAACATTGTTCCAGATCTGCGGCTTGCAGGCCTCCTCCAAGGCCTAGCCTTAACTCACATTGGTCTACAGTGAGGACTCCTTAGGCGCGACTCGGATGGCGGTGAGGCATTCTATGAGACCTACTGGTTTTCAGATCTCAATTCGAGTGAGATACGGGCGGCGTCCTCATCCTTCCCGACGATCTCTTCCTCTGCGAATGGCGGTGTGGATTTGGAAGAGTGAAACTAGGTTATGGTGGCACTGTGAAGGAAAACATTTCCAGACGGACCTATCCTACATTTGGACATTGAAATTTAATTAAGGAAGATTAGAAACATAAATAAATTCGTTAAACACGTAAAACATAAATTAATTAATAAAAACAACAAATTATAAAACATAATTTAAAACTAAATAGGCACTTAAATTATGAATCATTAAAATTAAAACAAAAAAATGAATTTAAATTAAATAATAATATATCGAAATTAATTAATCAATAATAAATTAAATTAGAAGTATTAAAATTAAGTAATGTGATTGAATTTAATTAGTAATGTTATTAAATATTAAAAAGACAAAGATACAAGATTAAAAGTTGAAGTAATGAATTAATTATTTAAATTGTAAAATTTATGTTAATTCACTATGGGAAAAAAGGGCATTTGCGACGGGTTATTTGCGATGTGATTTATTCCCGTCGCAAATAGTCCTGTTAAAAACTTATTTGCGACGGGGTTATTTGCCCGTCGCAAATAAGTAGCCTTTTGCGACGGGACAGCTTTCCCCGTCGCAAAAGGACTGGCGCGGTTTGCGCGCCAAATCGCGGGAAACTTATTTGCGACGGGGGAATATTCCCGTCGCAAATAACCGGCGGCGGTAAAAGGTATTTGCGACGGGAATATTCCCCCGTCGCAAATAGTATGTATTTGCGACGGGTCCCGTCGCAAATAACTATTTACCCGTTGACCGTAATAAATGTTGGCTAAGGTATTTGCGACGGGTACCGTCGCAAATAATACTATTTGCGACGGGATACCCGTCGCAAATGGGCCCGTCGCAAATAATCTAACCTATAAATACCCCCATCCGTTTTTTACATTTCATTCTCATTCTCTATCTTCTCCTTCTCTCAAAATTATATTTCTAGAGTTCAGTTTTTTTCCAGTTTAATTTTTTTCTCCGGAGCTGATATTAAAGTTTTGAAGAATGATCAGAGCAGATCAATTTTCAAGGTATTTATGTTCATTTTAATTTAATATTTATTTTTAATTTTTTATTAGTTTCAATTATTCTTAATTAGTTGTAATTTAATTATGTTTACATTGTTTTATTACTTAATAAATTTAAATTATTAGTATTGTTCATAGTTAATGGTAATTAGGAATAATTAGTAATAATTTTTAATAATTAAGAATAAATATTAATAATTAGTAATAAATACCAATAATTAGGAATAATAACATTATTACATTATTAGTCTATTTTATTATTAATATTAAAATAATATAATTTTTTATATATATACAATTCTCTTTTCATCTGTGTGTTTGCTGTCTTCACATGTATTATTTGTATGTGGAGATAGAAAACGCACAGATGAAAGGAGAATTGTATATAAATTAGAAAATTATATTATTTTAATAATAATAATAAAATATATTAATAATGTTATTATTTGTAATTATTGGTAATTATTCCTAATTATTGATAATTATTCATTTAATTACTAATAATTAGGAACAATTATCAATAATTATCAATAATTAAGAATAATTAGTAATAATTAGTAATAATTACCAATAATTAGTAATAATTAGTAATAATTACCAATAATTAGTAATAATTAGTAATAATTATCAATAATTAGTAATAATTACCAATAATTAGTAATACTTACCAATAATTTGGAATAATTACCAATAATTAGTAATACTTACCGATAATTTGGAATAATTACCAATAATTAACAATAATTAGTAATAATTAGTAATAATTACCAATAATTACCAATAATTAGCAATAATTAGTAATAATTACCAATAATTACCAATAATTAGTAATAATTAGTAATAATTACCAATAATTATCAATAATTAGTAATAATTAGTAATAATTAGCAATAATTAGGAATAATTAGTAATAATTAGGAATAATTAGTAATAATTAGTAATAATTAGTAATAATTAGTAATAATTAGTAATAATTAGTAATAATTAGTAATAATTAGTAATAATTAGTAATAATTAGTAATAATTAGGAATAATTACCAATAATTACCAATAATTACCAACAATTACCAATAATTACCAATAATTACCAATAATTACCAATAATTACCAATAATTACCAATAATTACCAATAATTAGTAATAATTAGCAATAATTACCAAAAATTAGGAAAAATTAGGAAAAATTAGGAAAAATTAGGAAAAATTAGGAAAAATTACCAATAATTAGTAATAATTAGTAATAATTAGTATTAATTACCAATAATTAGTATTAATTACCAATAATTAGTATTAATTACCAATAATTAGTAATAATTACCTATAATTAGTATTAATTACCAATAATTAGTAATAATTACCAATAATTAGTAAGAATTAGGAGTAATTACCAATAATTAGTAATAATTAGTAATAATTACCAATAATTAGTAATAATTACCAATAATTACCAATAATTAGTAATAATTAACAATACTTACCAATAATTAACAATAATTGCCAATAATTACCAATAATTGCCAATAATTACCAATAATTAGTAATAATTAACAATAATTGCCAATAATTACCAATAATTGCCAATAATTAGTAATAATTGCCAATAATTAGTAATAATTGCCAATAATTACCAATAATTAGTAATAATTAGTATTAATTAAAAAATAATTAGTATTAATTACCAATAATTAGTATTAATTACCAATAATTAGTATTAATTACCAATAATTAGTAATAATTATCTATAATTAGTATTAATTATCAATAATTAGTAATAATTACCAATAATTAGTAAGAATTAGGATTAATTACCAATAATTAGTAATAATTACCAATAATTAGTAATAATTAGTAATAATTGCCAATAATTAGTAATAATTAGTAATAATTACCAATAATTAGTAATAATTACCAATAATTACCAATAATTAGTAATAATTAACAATACTTACCAATAATTAACAATAATTGCCAATAATTATCAATAATTGCCAATAATTACCAATAATTAGTAATAATTAACAATAATTGCCAATAATTACCAATAATTGCAAATAATTAGTAATAATTGCCAATAATTAGTAATAATTGCCAATAATTACCAATAATTGGTAATAATTACTAATAATTCCCTATAATTAGTAATAATTAATAATAAATACTAATAATTCCCTATAATTAGTAATAATTAATAATAAATATTAATAATTACCAATAATTAGTAATAATTAGTAATAATTAGTAATAATTTCTCATAATTAGTAATAATTACTAATAATTAGTAATAATTACTAATAATTAGTAATAATTACTAATAATTAGTAATAATTACTAATAATTAGTAATAATTACTAATAATTAGTAATAATTACTAATAATTAGTAATAATTAATAATAATTAGTAATAATTAGTAATAATTAACAATAATTAACAATAATTACTAATAATTAGTAATAATTAGTAATAATTACCAATAATTAGTAATAATTACCAATAATTAGTAATAATTACCAATAATTAGTAATAATTACCAATAATTAGTAATAATTACCAATAATTAGTAATAATTACCAATAATTAGTAATAATTACCAATAATTAGTAATAATTAACAATAATTAGTAACAATTACCAATAATTAGTATTAATTACCAATAATTAGTATTAATTACCAATAATTAGTATTAATTACCAATAATTAGTATTAATTACTCATAATTAGTAATAATTACTAATAATTAGTAATAATTACTAATAATTAGTAATAATTACTAATAATTAGTAATAATTACTAATAATTAGTAATAATTACTAATAATTAGTAATAATTAGTAATAATTAACAATAATTAACAATAATTACTAATAATTAGTAATAATTAGTAATAATTAGGAATAATTAGTATTAATTACCAATAATTAGTATTAATTAACAATAATTAGTAATAATTACCAATAATTAGTAATACTTACCAATAATTAGTAATAATTATTATTAATTACCAATAATTAGTATTAATTACCAATAATTAGTATTAATTACCAATAATTAGTATTAATTACCAATAATTAGTATTAATTACCAATAATTAGTAATAATTACCAATAATTAGTAATAATTAACAATATTTACCAATAATTACCAATAATTACCAATAATTACCAATAATTACCAATAATTAGTAATAATTACCAATAATTACCAATAATTGGTATTAATTACCAATAATTGGTATTAATTACCAATAATTCGTAATAATTAGTAATAATTACCAATAATTAGTAATAATTAGTAATAATTACCAATAATTAGTAATAATTACCAATAATTAGTAATAATTACCAATAATTAGTAATAATTACTAATAATTAGTAATAATTACCAATAATTAGTAATAATTACCAATAATTAGTAATAATTACCAATAATTAGTAATAATTACCAATAATTAGTATTAATTACCAATAATTAGTATTAATTACCAATAATTAGTATTAATTACCAATAATTAGTAATAATTACCAATAATTAGTAATAATTACCAATAATTAGTAATAATTAGTAATAATTACCAATAATTAGTAATAATTAGTAATAATTACCAATAATTACCAATAATTAACAATACTTACCAATAATTACCAATAATTACCAATAATTAGTAATAATTACCAATAATTAGTAATAATTACCAATAATTAGTAATAATTACCAATAATTAGTAATAATTACCAATAACTAGTAATAATTACCAATAATTAGTAATAATTACCAATAATTAGTAATAATTACCAATAATTAGTAATAATTACCAATAATTACCAATAGTTACCAATAATTACCAATAATTAGAAATAATTACCAATAATTAGAAATAATTACCAATAATTTGGAATAATTATCAATATTTACGAATAATAACATTAGTACATTATTTTTATATTTTATTATTAATATTAAAATAATATAATTTTCTATATTATATACAATTCTCTTTTCATCTGTGTGTTTTCTGTCTCCACATGTAATATTCGCATTCTTTTTCAAAATTATCAACATACTCGCCAATGGAGAGGTGAAAGTGAATGCAAATATTACATGTGGAGACAGAATGTTAAACACACAGATGAAAGGAGAATTGTATATAATATAAAAAATTATGTTATTTTAATATTAATAATAAAATATACTAATAATGTAATAATGTTATTATTATATAATTAATGTTTATGAAAAAATTATATTAGTATTATTAAAATAATAAAAAATCAATATAATATTAAAATTATCAATATTTGTAACATGTTTTGCTTTATTCTCAATATATTCAATCTTTACTTGAGTGTTTTTTCTAACAAATTATTCAAAACCAGTAATGCTTTTATATTTTATAGAGAAATATGGAACAACGAGGTCGTCAACAATCATTATTAGGTGACCGCATATGGATAAATCAACGTAGAAATCCAAACGGTTCTGGTCGTCAACAATCATTATTAGGTGACCGCATATTGATGTGGACAATAAGTGACTTCCCGGCTTATGGGATGTTATCTGGCTGGAGTACACATGGTCAGAAATCATGTCCTTACTGTATGGGAGAGAACAAAGCATTTATGCTCATTCATGGAAAGAAACCTTGTCATTTTGACTGTCATCGCAGATTTCTTCCAGCTGATCATCCTTTTCGCAGAAACAGATCTCATTTCAGAAAAGGAACAGTTGAAAGGGATGGACCTCCAAAAATGCTATCAGGTTCGGAGTTAAAATCAGTTGTATTTTCATTACCTCCCATCACTTTTGGTCCCACAATAAACCAACAGAAAATTTCTGGTTTTGGGAAAGAACACAATTGGATTAAACGTAGCATATTTTGGGATTTGCCATATTGGTCTGATCTGTTGGTCCGACACATGTTAGATGTCATGCATATTGAGAAGAACTGTTTTGATAATTTGTTTCATATAGTTTTGGATACGCCAGGAAAGAGCAAAGACAATGTAAATGCACGTTTAGGTCTTGCCCAAATTTACAGGCGTCCAGAATTGGAACTATTTGAGAATGTCAGAACAGAAAGGTTACTGAAACCAAAAGCAGCTTATACACTGTCTAAAGAAAACCGTTTATTATTTTGTCAGTGGATTGCAGATTTGAGACTTCCAGATGGCTGTGCTTCTAATTTGGGTAGATGTGTAAAGAATGGTCATATTACTGGATTAAAAAGTCATGATTGTCATGTTATAATGGAGCTCGTGCATCTTCTTTTACTACACAGTATGAGGATCAGTTGCGATCTCAGACTGCACAAATAGAGAGTCTCCGACAGGAGCAGGAGCAGATACGTCAGCAGCATGAGGAGGAGCGTCGACGCCAGCAGCAGTTGTACGAGGAGCAGACGAGTCGGTGGCAGCAGCAGCATCAGGAGCAGATGGAGTACATGCGCCGACTCACTCATGCTTTAGGGATGAAGTTTCCTCCACCACCATCTGCAGATCCCCCACCTCCCCCCTTCAGATTAGAGTTTGTATTTATGTTATAAAATTTGGGAAATCAATTTTTTTTTTCTATTCTTAGTTTTTGTCTCATTATAAAATATTAATAATATTATATTTTTAAATAACAATATTAATATGAATAATAATATTATTTATATTTTATAATATTAAAATATATATATATATTAAAATTTTATAATATTATAATTTAATTATATTTTTTGTAATACTTGAATTATTTTAATATTTGAATGTAAAATAATTCTATTATTTTTATATTAATTAAAATAACTTATTAATATTTTTTTTATTTATCATTTATAATTCTAATATTATTATATTAATTAAATCATTTATTAATATTCTATTATTTTTTATTTTTGAATTATAATTCTATTATTATTATATTAATTAAAATAATTAATTATTTTTATTTGTGAATTATAATTCTATTATTATATTAATTAAAATAATTTATTAATAATTTATTTTTTTATTTTTTTTATAGTATTTGCGACGGTATACTATGCCCGTCGCAAATACTAGTATTATTAATATTTTTTTATTTTTTTTAAAAAATAGTTTTTGCGACGGGACCCATCGCAAAAACTATTTATAGTATTTGCGACGGGATACGATGCCCATCGCAAATACTAGTATTATTAATAGTTTTTTACAAAAATACGGAATACTATTTGCGACGGGGAGAATGACCGTCGCAAAAAAAGGCTTTAGCGACGGGCCCGTCGCAAATAAGTGTTGTTGCGACGCCGTTTTCAGCAACGAGCTATTTGCGACGGGCCCCCGTCGCAAAAAGCCATTTGCGACGAGATCCCGTCGCAAATGCCCCGTCGCAAATACCTGTTTTTCTAGTAGTGATTGAATAAATAATAAGAATGTCAAATTTTAATAGGGGAGTTATACTTATAAACTAAATGATAATATATAAAACATATAAATTCAAAGGAAGTCATTAATTAATTACTTTAATTACTAAAAACAAACAATTAATTATAAAAAAATTGATTAGTTAAACAAATTAGTTATAAAAATACCAAAGCATGATTATTTAATAAAAAGTGTTAAAATAGTTAATTAAATAATAAAAATTTAAATAAAATGATTTGTAAAAACTATGTAAAAATAAGTCCACATCGAAACTCAATGTTGTTGATATCTTGTAAGTCCTTCAATCATAAATAACCACCAGGCTCCCCTCAAATTGATCAAATAGTTCAATTATTATATGAATTGGATAAAAATTCATTATTTTAATTCAGTTATGTTTAGGAGGGGCCACATGATGCGTAATAGTTTCATCATCCATTTTTATAAAAAGAAACATTGACTCTCGTAGAGATGATTAAAGTAAAATGAAAAAAATGAAACTTCAATAAATCAAAAAAAAAACATTCAAAATATTCAATTCTATTGATTACATCCTATAAAATGGAAGGAAAATAAAACTAGTCCCCAATAAGAGTTCATACACAATCCTCACTTCCCTCTAGGTATAAATCATGGGAATTGGATAGAAAAAACATTAGGATTTCAGTCAACAGTGTATGGAAAACCAATATTCCCAATACTATCCATTGATTATAAAATAATCACTGTCATTTGATAAGATATGGATCTAACCATTGTTGTTATCTATCCTATTCTACAAGCCATTACATCAAAATTTCAACTAAATATATGCATCATGCATATATATTTATGATAATAATTGAACGATACTAACTAATGATTGTATAAATGAATGATGTTAAGTAATCCATATCCAAAATGACATTAAATACATCAATTTTGAGATCATATCATTCTAAAAGAAACTCATCCCCATCAACAATAATAGAAAAATATTGACAGATAAAGGAACAAAATGCTAGTTTGGGAAGACTAGTTTACTGTCTCAAAATAGGTCTCATATCAATATGAAATCCCATATAATCGGCAAGATGAGAAGAAACAAATGTTTGGTATGTGCTTGTAAATCTAAGAATGCATAACTGTAGAATTCCAAAAAATCATACATCTCCCCAGTGAAGGTCCTGATTGATCATCCATTTCCCCTTCCTTTTCTTCTTATAGGTTTGGATTCATTTTACTTTTCAATTTGTATCCTTATTGATATTTCAATGGTCGATGAGTCATGGATATCCTAAGATCACATGTATTTCTATACTATGATGATAAGAATTTTTCATCTTTACTCGTCCAATTGAATCATTAGATGAAAGAAATACTGATATATGTATCTATCACATCTCTTTGGAGGACATCGATATTATCTTTCAATATGTCCCATCTAGTTTAAAATGTTGTTTTCCCTAAGTTATTATACACAATCACTATTCCTTTTTTCAATATAACTACATTGAAAACCTCCCAAAATTATATTTGGTCAAGGAGAAATGTTATCTAATCCCATGGTCTGATTCTGAGGTGGCCCCCTACTATAGAAATAAAATTGACAGTTCCCCTTATTATTAGTAATGGATTTCCTACATCTTCCTAAAGTAGTAAAAAATCCTCCCATAATCATTATATTCAAATATTCATTTCTTTAACCATCACTTAGTTCACCATTTATATATAATCCATTAAACAGAAAATTACAATATTTGAGAGAATATCCATCCATAACCTTAACTAAAAAATTCATAGCATCAACAATACACATGTAGTTAAATTTAGGGAAAAATGGAATAATTTAATGAATTTAGCCTCATAATTTGTCATTATGAGTTATTCTTATTCATTCTGAAGAATTTTTTTTCTTTTTTAAATCATATAGGAATGATGATAGAATTTCATATTAAAAAATTAATCAAAATCCTCCCATGCCATGACTTCGTATAATTAACTATGATATAATAATTTCAACCATTTCCATATAAAATCCACCCAAATATATGTTTCCAAATTTACATTCAACTCTACGGATGTCTCAATGAAATCTAAAATTTCATTCCTATGATTAAATGGTACATAATATTTTCACTATTTATAACCCTCCAATAAGATAATTTTATTCTTATTTTGTAATAGAACTGTATGGTCCACGAACCATGGTTTATAGTTCTAATTACCCTTATCCACTAACTGATAGGCTTGGAAAATATATTGGAATAGATATTCATTCATATGTTGTTCACGTGAAACCATTTTCTTAGTAGCTTCATCCTATTGATTTCTATGATGCCAACAAGGTTCACTTCACTATAATGAGAATAAAACTCTATTTTCTCTCACTCATTAGAAATATAATGCATCAAAATTACAATATAACTTCCCAAAACATATAATAATCAAGGATATCAAAAATTAATAAATTGTCAATATTTTAAAATTATTTGATAATTATAAAACAATTCTGTTCATAATCACCCATTTTTACTATCTTAAAAAATAATTATTGCCCATTTAATAAAACATTAAAATCAAAATGAATAATGAAGACTAATTAGGATGTCTGACTATCTATTCATGGCATGAAACTATCATTTGATTAAACCAAAATGATATTAAGACAATACACCTAGAAGTGTCTCCAAAGACATACGTATCCAAAAAACCATGGTAACATGAAATTCAAAAAAAGACATATAAATATTTTTATAATATAAATTGCAAGTTACAAAGATCATACCTCCTTACTACCATTCAAAATATTTATTGAAACATTTTCCATTATAATTTGAAAAAAATATAATTCCATTTATCCAAAAAATAAATAAGTCCCAACAATAACTAATACTAATTGTTACATCATGCCCCTCGACTTTGGTTTTCGGAATTTTGGTGGAGAAACATGTCATTAGGTGACATCCAAAATACATCAAAGGATGGGAATTAATGAAACTAAACTCAATAACATTAGGTCGTTGATTTCCCACTTAAATTATGAAATTTATAATCTAAATAAAATTATTCACTCAAACATATTTATCAAACATGAGTAAAAAAGTCATAATGTAATAGAACCAAAAATCACTATAAGTGTAAAATTTGAAATCAAAATACGAAATAAAAGAGATCCAAAAGAGAAAAAAAATCAAAACTATTGTGTGGAAACAACCAGTAACATCTATGATCATCCACGGATTAAATCCATAAGTCATGGAAATGGTATCAAGAAGAACCACTATAGAAGTGAGATACCATTCCATTAACTGTGCCTGGATAAATTACATCTGCAAACACACAATTGTTTCCAATAAGTAGGTGACTATAAACCATTTAGGATTTTCCCAATTACTTCATAACTCATATAACTAGAAAAAAAATATGTTATAATTGTTTATATAAAACTTTTTAAAAGAAAATTCAATAATATATATCCAAATAAATAAAATCCATGGAAAACATTTGAAATAAAAAATCTTGTCACATTTTTTTGGTATACATAAAACCATGTCTTGAAGCACATATATGATAAATACCCAGGTGATAGTTCCATATTCAAGAGCAGTCACTTGTCTATCAGCCAAATCATTAAATGGTGAGTAATACATAAGTCCTTAATGACAAATTCCCATTCTACAAGGTCATTTATATGAATTCAATCACACAAACCATGTATGAAAAATAACCATTAAAAACCATTACATGTAAATACTTTTCATTTTAAGTCATTTAATAAATTAATTATATTCACTAAAAATAAATAAAAATTATAAAATAATCATTTTAAAAATATAAAAAATGGTGTTTCCCATAATATATACATTTTTCTGTGATTTTTAATCCATAACATAGTGGAGATTCCATTAGAAATTACAAAAGGATTTCTTGACCATTTGATGAATATAATTTCAATCAAAGGAAACCATAATTCTCTAATTATCATGGATTTATTTAAGATTCCCCTATCCTCTTAGCGGTAGGTGGATATAGGAATGACACTATGAAACCCTATGAATCAATGAAACAAGACATTACCAAATGTAGATCCTGAAATATACCATAAAGATGGAAATCAATATAAATTTATCTATCTCCAACAAAATGTATATATGTTTACAATATGGAGAAGAGGAAATGATATATGGATCAAATGTAAGAATGGGTACTTACTTATTAATCTAGACCTCCAATGCACATTTATTCGACTATGAATCACTTCTAGGTTGTTGTGGATCATATATCAACTCTGTGATAAAATGGAATTCAAAAAAATGAATTATTTGGATATTATACATGATTTGGGAGTTAATTAAAATTATATAAACAATTTTAGGGGTTCCAACTATACCTCATATGTTGTGAAAATCTATGGAAAACCCATATAGTACTACAATATCAATCCCACCCTTAAAATGATAGTGTCACACAATTAGAAAATCCATGTACCAAGTGTTCTTTTCCATATGTTTTAAAAATTATGTCTTACACTTGAATTTCTCTTTATTTTTCCATATCTTTCGTTGATTATGTGCCTAACCAGTGGAAATTTTCGTCTTAAAGATGTTTTCCCCGTGATGGTTCAAAGTTCCTTCTAACCATGAACAAACTATGAATCTCATTAAATTCATCCTGAAAATGAAAAAACACTTCATAACAGCCCAATACATTACTATATCATTATATAGACTGAAAATAAATGAATAATGGTTCATGTTCCAAAAATTGGTGTTCTATAGTGACAATGAAAAATAATTATCAATTTGGTTAGTGAGAGAATATTGTTTTTCCTAGAAGTTCATGGGGATATTATCATTGTGATATAAAATAATTTCATTATTATATCCCATTTTTGAGACTAAACTTATCACTCAAAAACCCCATGTTTCTATTTTATTTCCCCACACCGACCCTTACCATATATTATAATATCTCTCCCATCATAAATAAGACACTCCTACATATTGTTTTAGCATTATGATGAGGATACAATTAAATATTTATAAAATTGAATGAAAAAAATAACAATGAAAAAGACCACTAAACATAACAAATTTATCAACTATTGGAATTTTTTGGATATCATAAAGTGAAAATTGAAATTTAGTAAACTAAAAACATCACCACTCCCCTCGAATAAGAGATTTTGTAGTTCTGTATTTTCATGATTTTTTGAACGAATGGTGTTGGAGAAACAAAAAATAGAAAAAAAGGTAATATGAAAAGGGTAATATAATAATAGGCCAATATATACTGAAAATTTAGATGTCTAATGATGGGTTATAACTCTACATAACAACTCAAATGTGTAATCTTATTTTATTGTTTCTGGAAATATTCATTTATATAATTTATTTGTGAAATATATTTTTATTGAAATAACTTTTTCAAAATTTACCCCATTTAAAAACATTAAATGGTTCAATAATTATATGCTCTTCATATACCCCTTAGAGGTTAACTCATAATATATAGTCATCCTTTTCTATCTGTAGCATTGAAAAAGAAATTTTTTATTAGGGGTTTATTTCTATGTTGGAGATTTCTTAAATTCCAATATTCTAGATTCCCATTCCATTATGGTGATCAATGAACATAAATCTCGATTATCAATTATTTCCAAAAAATTTACTCATCATGATTTCCATAATCAATTATAATTTCCTCTAATTTAGAATCGACATGTTTGAGATGAGGTCCATTCATCATAATTTTTCAACATGTGTATTGTGTTCTAAGGACCAAATTATAATATTGATATAGTCTTTTAATTGATATATAGAGGTTAATTACCAATTAAATAAAATACATCCCATAATATTTTGAAACATAAATATATTTTCTTAAAAAATATTTATTTTATATAGTGGTATGGCCAAAATATTATGTGAGTATAAAAATGATTAAAAATCAAAAGTATTTAATTTTCATAATTGAGGCCAAAAAAATCCTGACACCTAATAATATGAAAATTTATATAAAAATATAAAACTTTTGGGCCTTGATAAAATTATTGTGAAATAATATATAATAAATTTTTTTTAATCCACCGTTACTAATAAATTATGATAAAATTTATGGGTAATTGATCTGATTCTAAAGAGGGATTTAGGAAAACCATAAAACAAATTATTCCAATGGTTTAATCAACCTATCATCTTATATAACATCAAAATATATATAAATACCAGTATAATATACCTAAATCATTATTCATATCTGCCAATAATAATTATATATTTTCTTTTGTTCAAACACATTGTATAAAGGTTGTTCAAAATCCATTAATTTAATTCCTTATTTAAATGTTCACACAAAACTCTATATTTAACATATACTTACGAATTTAAAAAAATATAATTTAATTATTATATAAAAATTAATTTATAATTATTATAATTAATGGAAAAAATAGAATCTATCTAACATAATGACTTTTCAAAGTGTAAAATTATATGCTTGATTGAGTATATTTTCAATAAATTTCCATAAAATTTTTATATTATAACATAAGCATTAAAAATAATACAGAAAATTAAATATTTTATGAAATAAATCACAATAATTAAAGGCATTGTTAATGAAATGAAATGATATATAATAAATATAACATAACTCATTACCTATAATAAAAACTCAAAACCATGATAATGAGAGAATGAATTATTACAAGGGACCAAAAAACATAAAATAACTCCTTCTAGATGATAAAACAATTACAAGGTAAATTTTTATTACAAATAAATAGAACTAAATATTAACGCTTTCCCCAAAAAACCATCTTTGTTGAGTCTTATAGGATAGTGATTAGATACTGTATTTCAACTCTGTTATTTTATGAGTTTATTATGAAAATAATATTTGGAAGAAATAGTAATTCATAATTGGAATCATTCTGGTGTTTCAATATAGGGAATGTGAAAGGCCCCTTGAAATAAAATGAATGAGTTAACAATAAAAAATCAATGACAATCATTCCATAAATTTTATTCAATATTGAAAATGAACAAAGGGTCATGGGTTCGATAAGGATAACACAAATGATTTTATATTATATCAAGGATAAATAATATCATATGATGACTTGAATCCAAAAAATCCATACATCCACAAATCCTAGTAATTTTACATTATGATAATATAATACCTAAACTAATGAATCTAAATAAACAATCTATGAACCTATATCATCAAAATCATCATCATTACAATAAACATATTATTCTAAAATCCTAAACAAATCGGATTGCACAATTTCCCAATTGACATACGGGGAGATAACCAATGGATGGAAAATGAACTCACATTGAATGGATGTTTCAATTACTCATTTTTACATGAAACTAATATTTTAAAAATATGATTTAATTAATTCAAAACAATTAATCTGATTTGTATATGTTTTGATGGAATCAATGGTCAATAAATGGGATTTGTAAGTGCTAAATCATCTACAAAGGATAAGAAGTACACTACCATTGTGTAATGGTGAAAATTTTGATTGGTCAATAATATTGTTATAGAAAACCTGGTTCAGTAAATTCTTCCAATAAATTATGTATTTTAGATAATACACCCCTGGGAAATCACAGTGGAAAAAATCAAATATCTCATGTTGAAATTACCACCCATTACAAGGAATTAACAAACTATGTTCTATGAAACGATGATGTCTCATCTAATGAATTTTCTGTTTAATTTTACAGAAAATATATATTTTAGTAAATAAAATACATCACATAAAATAAATACCTAAAATGACTAGTCATATAATATAATCCAATTAATTGATAGTTCTAATTTTAATTTACAAATTAGAAAATATATATAGTATAGATAATCAATGGAATCATGTAGTAAAATATTTATTATAATAATATTAATCATATAATTGATATTAATTATTATGAAAAAATATTTAACTAGAGTATACAAAATTTTAACATCATCTAGTATATGTTGAGTGAAATGGTTTATCAGAAAGGTTTAAAATCATAGAAATAACATCGAAACGTGTTATTGAATAACTATAATTCGAAACTTCCACCATTACTCATCATAACAATAGATCATATTAATATGATATAAAGTGATTTGAATATAATAAAAATGTTCTTTTGAAATGTAGATTATTTTATTAATGACATGTTTCTCACTCCATTAATATACATCGAGTAGATGAAATTGATTTCATATTTGAACAACAAACTAAAAAATAATGTAATTGTGAAATTACGTATATTTGGTAATATAGAATACAAATTTTTTGGAATAATAGTAAAATAATATATGAAAAATTTAGAATATAAAAGTATTAAATACGATAAAATAAATTCATAATAAAAGTAAAATATATTTTGATTTATTTAAAAAACATTATGTTTTACTAAAATCAGAAAAATAATTATGTTAAATATAAAAATATGAAATATAATTTATTTTTATAAAATAGCTTTATAAAATAATATATATATATATAAGTATATACATATGATAATATAATTTTATTG
Organism: Viscum album; assembly: GCA_963277665.1. Lineage (NCBI taxonomy): Eukaryota > Viridiplantae > Streptophyta > Magnoliopsida > Santalales > Viscaceae > Viscum > Viscum album. Next base: position 1,352,923,661 of record OY728140.1, on the reverse strand, counting down.
AATTCTATGTAATTATATTAAGAGTAATAAATATGAATGTATCCAAATATTACATTGTTTTTAGAAAATAATCATGGTAATTTAAAAATGAATTCATCACATTAGGGAATTATGACATGTTATTCGTTTTTTGTATATATTTTGTTAAAATTATACAATTTTTATTTGTAAATATTTTTCATAATATTTTTAACTTCTAGGTGAATGTTAAAACAACATATAAGATTCCTATAATTAATATATTTTATAATAGTAAATATATATATATATATATATATATATATATTATTTTTTTCACATTATTCATGTTTATGGTATATTTAAATTGTTTAATTATTTTTCAATCACTATCCAACTAATATTGAGACACATGATGTGTCACTTTTAAATTTTATAATATTTTACAAAAATATTTTATTTAAAAACACCATGTCACATCATCTTTAAATATGACCCTTCAGCACCCCATTTCTCACTTTATTCTAAACCATGGATACCCAAATCCTACACTATTCTATCCTTATGTCTCATCCCACATCCCAATATACATTCCTTCACCAAAAGACTAATGTAATATTCTTTAAGTTGAAGATTAATAGGTGAATTCCAATGGAAGAGGCAATTCTATCATCCTAACTCTCCTAAATACTTCTCTTCTTTATCCTCCAAACATCTATTCAATCCATTATTATTAAAATAGATTATTATGATTAATATAATAAAATGATACAATATAATGTTATATATATTATCTAACCCCCAATAATTTAATCCAAAAATTGACATGTTATTAATACCATGGTTAGACCATTGCCTATATAAACAACATTTTATATATTTTTACCATAATATTTCTTATTTGATAAAATTGATATATTATGGATAAAATAGATACTGAAATAAATATTCTATATTATTTTATATTATAGATTTGAAAATAGAAATAATATTAAATAAAAAATCATATCATCATCGTAAGGAAAAAACTTCCAAAATGATGTAACAGTATAAAAATATAATTTTAACAAAGGAACCATATATATATCTGAACTGATATGACTATTTATGATCATTTAAAATTTTATAATGGCAATATAATCATTTCATTTCACTAATGGTTTTATGGTCTCCTTTAACATTATCGTCTATAATTATCCACAAACCTAAATGGACTTGGAACAATAAAATAGACACCATTGAGATTGTATATAAAACCCAATGTTATAAATAAATGATTATAAATACAAAATGAAATTAAATAATCAAATACTCATGAAATATTTTATGAATTCATTACATTATAATAATAATATGAATTTTCATATGTATAATACCATCCACGAAGGATGTATGGACATTAGGTAAGGTTTTATGAAATAAAATATTTTTCTTTGGGATATGAAAATATGTTATTCACTATAAAATTTTATACAATTTATATTTAAAAAATGCATAATTATATCATATTTTCTTATTTATTCTCAAAAATTTGAAGTTTGAAATCATAATATTCTTCATTTTTGAAATAATTATTCATAAAAAAATTACATTATTAAGAATTTTTACCATACATGGTATTTTTTCCATCCATGTAGTTATAAATTTGAAAAACAAAAATTAGTTTTCTTATTTAATTTCATAAAAATTTATTATATCCTAATGAAAAATACATAAAAATGCATATTTAAATATATATTATTTTTTTCTTTTAAATTTTTGGGTTTTGATAATGATATTCTGAAATATTGAAAAGTTTCTCTAGTTACCCTTTCCTTTCATACATTATCATTACATTAATTTTACAGAATACCAAAAACATTATATACAATTATGCCCAAATACTATTTTTTACTACCATTGTAATCATGGAGTCATAAACAATGGTACATAAGTGAACTACATTATCCCCATCTGATTCCTCTTGACTAGAACTGTTCTTAGAAACATAAAAAATAATACATACCTCCATAACATGGGGAATAAAACAAGAAAAATATGTTGCATTGCATTCTTAGAATGGGTAAAAAGGGTATATATGTAAGAATAATAATGATAATAAGAGTTTTAGAACATGATCATAAAAATAGAATATAATACCATCTATTTTAATCATAACAATCATGAATCAAAGAATAAATATTGGAGGTTTAAAATAATTGAATCATGAGGAAATAATGAAAAAAATTCATAAATGAATAACATAGTAATAATACATGGAATTGTGGATGACACAAAATTATATATAATTAATTAATTATTATTCAATTAATGTATTCCATGGCTATCACAGTATTGCACGATCACTCCCCATAACATCTTGGTAATCATTGTTCACTCCCATTTCCATATTAATCATATATGTTCACTCTTAATACCATTTTGGTTTTCACGGTTTACTTCAATGGCCATCTTATTAGTCATGGATTACTCCAAAGATCATATGAGTCTATTTCAGGAGATATAAATCATTATAAAATTCATTGAAGGGAGATATAGGACTCACTCATCTCTAAATGAAATCACACATAATTATTCCCCAAAATCATAAATAATTATATCATAAAACATGAAAAACATGGAAGTAATAATAATTTATTAATATATTAACATTGGGAAAAAGATAAAGGATTTATAATAATTTCATCAAACCAATGACCCATGAAAAGAACTGTGTTTAAAAACATAAAATCAGTGAAAGAGTAAGGGGTTTCAAAAAAATCCTCACATCCAAAAATAAAAAATTCATTGAAAGAATGTAAACAGAAACATCAAATCATTTCCCAAAAAAAGGAATGATTATCAACAATGGATGTCATATTAATATGGGAAATAATATTTAGATAACCTTAAAAAATTGAAGAAAATATCTTCTCTATCTTAAAAATAAATTTTTTAAACATATAACATTTGTGAAGACATTTTTCTTATAAAATATAATGAAACTATATAAAAGTTGATTTCAGAAAATATTTTTTTAAAATCATATCTCAGTGATTAATATCATCAAGAATTAATAGAAATCATTTTTTCAAACATTATTTAAAACATGTATTTTTAAGTATAAGAAAATTCGAAGCATACATAATTACTATTTTTAATTATTTTATAGAACCAAAAAGTGAAAAAATGGTACTAATACTTGGATATAACAACAATAAAAATTGGAGAAGGAAACTAATGATTTTTATTGATATATGGATCATAATAATACATAAATAGAAAAATAATTGTAAACAATCATGATAAATGATGAGATTCTTTTCACTCAAATCATACAACATGGTAACATGGTATTATACCCTCCATAGAAGTAAGAGAATTTAAATAAAGCATAAATTATCCTAAAAAATATTTATAATAATGATAAAACATATAATATGTAATTATATACACCTTGAAAAATATGTTCACTATATAACAAAATATGAGTCTCAAAGAAGGAATACTGAGACAAAAATATCTTACTAATTTGGTAATTTTTGAAACAAAAACCCCATTCAAGAATGAACATTTAATGGATCAATAAATGATAATAAATTTATGTATATGATACATATATTAAATTCTTTTGATGTATATACACCACAAAAAATGTTTCAGGGGCGAATATGGTATGTATCACATGAAAATAAAAAGTGAGTTGAAATTCATTTACCATGCGACTTAACTCTCATCGTAATCATACAAAAATAAAATATTATTAAAATAATTTAATAATAAATACTTAAAAAACCATTTTCTTATATCTAATACCATATATTGTTTTATTAGTACTTTATATTATATTATGGATAAAGATTATATCTTAAGGAATCACATTGAGTAATATCCTCTTTGTTTTTCGCATGTGTATTAATTTGTAATATATTTGGTCCGTATACATATATAATAATTTAAAGAATATAAAATAATAATAATATCATTTATATTCATTATATGTGTATTATTATAATCTATTTAATACATATGTACGAAATGGAATTCACCGTTCATTGAGATGGTAGGTTGTACGTACGCATGAATGCTGTTTCTGTTTTATTATTTTATTGAATGACTGAAAGTAAATAAAATATATTTATATATATATATATATATATTTATATTCACCATTTATATAGTATCATTTAATATCATATATATCTTATAAGTTCACTAAAACCATCCTTAATACATTCCATATAGGGAGTAAACTAATTACATAACATTGAGGAGGTGGTAGTCCCCAAATGATGTTATCTTATTTACCCATGATAGAATGAATAAAATAATGATTTAAAATAATTAATGAATTGTAAAAAATAATTAATATCAACTATATTATATATAAATATATTTTTCATCATTATTCTCCCATGAGAGGTTGTAATGGATTAACGAAAAATCATTGTTTCATGAAGGAGTAGTTATCCATACAAAAAAATGGTAGCTTCATTATTCATTGGATGGAAGTGTGTGTAAATGTATTTACAATAACTCATTGAAAAATATATTAGTATATGGAGGTTGCATTTTTAAAATAAAATAATGGAATAAGGATAGATTAAATAGCGGGAAAATAAATAATACAAAAGAATTTGAGGGACAATGTTACCTTCTATTTTGGTAAATCCTTTCATTTTTCACCAAAGGGATTCCTTGGGTGGCATTTTTTCCATGGGGAGACTTCATAGAATGATGGTGGATTTTTCTGAATTGAACTGGTTATATATTCTTCAAACATAATAGCATTGATAGGTGTGAATAATAGGGGAGTTTTTGTCTTTTTGTAAGTAATAGAGGGGACACACTTGTAATTATTGAAAACATGTTAGGTATAGGCACATTTTTACCTAAATATTGTTATAAAAAACCAAAAAAATAATGGAAGGTTTATAGATGAAATATCTATATAAAATGATTTATAGAAAATATTACAGGTAATTTGGGTGTTTAATATTTTGGTTCCTTCCCTTATCAAGCTTAATTGTACATTAGTCAATATAATTTGTTTTAACCACTTTCACTATTATTTTTTGTAATTTTTTTTGAAATTATTGGACATTATAAAATATGATCATTAAAAAATGGAATATATTTTTCTAAATTTAAAACATAGAAGTGGAAGATATTAATTTAAAAATTAATCCCACATATAGGACAACAATTCAAGTTTTTAATGTAAAAACATCCAAAAGACTACCAATTTCAAAATGAAATTGATTCTAATTAACTAAATTGAATTAATTGATATAAATTTGATCAAATTATAACCCTAATCCAATTTTATATATAATTTACCCTTATAAATAAATTAGACGAATATTATGTTTTGAATTTAAATTATCTATTTTTTACTATTCAGCCAAAAATGAATTTTCTCATAAAGATCCAAAAAATTCTCCTAAAAAAATTTAAAAATTATAAATTCAAAAGTGAATTATATTCTATCAATTAAAATTTATAATGTTGATATATTTAAATTTATTGGTTTTCATATATGGTAATGAAAAAGAGTTTATTTGTGAAAATATATTTTTTAAATATATAAAGACGTTACATTTAAATAAAATATGGATATCAACATCATGGAGTAACTGGAATCATAATAGGGATCCTCGACCAGTGATTCCCTAACCGTTGATTGAGGAGGATGAAATCCCCCCTTTCTTGATGTGGGAAGGGTGATGATGGTCTCATCCCTCCCTCTTAGGCTTCACATAAGAACCAATTTCTTTCATTACCTAACCTTGATATTCACTCTAATTCAACAACTACTTCAATAATACCAAAGGTTACAGACCTCCACATTGGTGCTCCTCAACTTTGGATTTCTATATAAAATTTCATTAAATCCTTAAGTTTCTTAAACCTGAACATGGTGGATTATTTCAGACATTCAAATAAATCGGTGGATGATTTTGATAGGTCCATTTTTTGTTTATGTGCTTTATAGTATCATACAATTATGTTTCTCATAAAAAACACCATTTTAGGAATTTTTCTCCTTAGAAGAAGATCAAATATTTTCATGGTCCAAGGCTCCCCATAAATGTAATGGTTTCATTTTCTGTCTATGTAGGGCCTGGAAAATTCTTCCAAGAAGAGAAAATCCCCCGAAAATCTCTTTGCAGAAGGAAGAAAGTACCTCAACAAGTCTATCAAGGTGAAGGGACAAAAATTGAGTTTCAATTAATTGAAGGAACTTTAAAGAATTCCTGTTTTCAATGATTTTATGGGGCTTGCGTACCATCATTGGGAAAAGAAGGTGGAGCCGATGGATCGCGAACTGCCAAGTATGTGAGGCGGTCCAGAAAACACTGGCCTGCGAGGTGATGGCCAACGAGCAAGAAAAATCGCGAACTGTATCAACTGAAGGTGTTGTGCCCATAAGGATAGTCCATGTACTGTACCAACAAACCATCAATTCTCAGACGAAGCAAACATGTAGGGTTCCAAGAACCATTATTGGTGACCAAAGCATCCACAAACCCTGGTTGACCAAGTCTTCTGTGAGTTAGGGTTTTGCTTCAATGGGCCTCTGAAAATGGTGTTGCGTGCCCAATAGATATGATCGATCTGATGATCTATAAGTGGATCACAGTAGAAGTATGAACATAAAGAGGGAGGGAGACGAACGGAGAGAAGGACAGATGACAAAAGCTTCAGGGAGACTTAGAGGTCGCTCTCTGTATTTTTTCTTGTTTCATCGATGAAGCACGAACAATGAACCACTCCTCTGTAGGTACATCTGGTAGAGAACCATAAAAAGGGGGAATTTAATAATAATAACGGAACTTTGAACCTAACTGGTGAACTACAAACAGATTTCTTGTCTGGGATAAACTCCCCATGAAAGATGATCCCCCATAACCACTTCAAAATATTGCTTCGCGGAGCGTACTGCTATGCGAACTAAACCCGGCACCACGTACTGCATCAGTACACCGCTTGAACCCAAAGTGGTGTGATGGGTTGTGTACCACTATGGTACATTGTTTCCTATACCCATGTACGTGTACCATATTAGTAAACAAATGGACCATATTCCCACATGCCACAATTGTATGCAGATCCTCCCCCATTCCATTTAAAAAATCAGTATGAGGAATGGGGGGTTTTCAAGTATTGTTCCCACTTGTTCCAAACTCAACCCTCCACTACCTTATATTCCTCCATGATCCCTCCACAAACCAGTCCATCGGGATTAGGACAAATCCTCTTACAAATCCACCGGAACCATACGATTAGACCATTGGGTGCATTAGCGTGCCCCATTGAGTCTACATACCCACGGTAAGCAGATTTGCAAAGTCCCTCCCCACAAAGGTTCAGGCGTCAGGAATTCCTGTGAGGCTTCATTCTCACTGTAACCCAAAGCCCAACCTAGGGATGCTATTTTGAACCACCTTGTTCTCGGGACTGAGGGTGATCACTTTCTTTTCCATTAAATGAGGAATAGTGATCAGTTTATGGAGTTATGTTCTCTCCCCCCTTTAGAGAGGAAGAAACTCCTCCCCTTCCCAGAATGTGCTCTGGGGCCCTCCCACTTAGGTAAGTCCCTTATCTACTGAGGCCATGCCTCATGACCTTTAATGCCATATCACATAGAAAGGTTCATTGCTTCGCGCCCTCTCCTACTATCTCCCCAGCCTACTCCACTTCGGGCTCTCCCACCCCCACCAATAGGGGATGATACATGTGCATTGTTAAATCTTTCAAATCCCCTTGTTTCTCACACAGATCATGACTTACGTGGGATTATATTTTTGTGAATATTACAACATCCACACCATCTAATGTACGAGAAATCTGATTTCTGATTAAATCAGGATACATAGGACACCTACTAGAAGGGTCGATCTCAAATGGGTGCATATCCATAAAGGGTCCACCCAACTATACCCCCTCAAACGGGAAGCTCCCATGCTTAATACCCATACAATCTAAACTATGAGAACTCAGATTATTTATTAAATTAGCCTATGTTGGATGCCTACCAAAATGCAATAACTCAAATGGGTGCCCATCCATAAGGGGCCACCCAACCATACCCCCTCAAATTGGCAGCTCTCATGCTTAATCCCCACACCATCTGAACTATGAGAACTCTAATTCCCAATAAAAACTAGATACATATGACACCTACTAGAAGGCACAAGCTCAATAGGGTTCCCATCAAAAAGGTTCAGCCCAATCATGTCTCATCAAATGGGAAACTTTGATGTGTAAGCCCCACATATTCTGAACTATGTGGGTTCAGATTTCTCCCTTAAGGATACATAGGATTCCCTCCTTGTGGGCCTGATCCAAAAATCAAGTCACCTCCCATTCCATGTGGATGATGATTAAAGCTAGAGTGCCTTATACATTGTATCATGTCAGTATCACCTCCATAACATCAAATATATCCATGTTTACGACAATTTTAAAAACCAAGGGTAGCCCATGGAAACACACTTTAGGAATGAACCAAGGATTCATGAACATATAAGCATGACTTAAATATATAAGAGAGTCCAGTAATAGGAAACAATCCTCCCCTAGAAGGGTGCGGTGAGTCTGATCCTCAATCCTCTCGACCAATGGAGTCCTTAAGTGTCGTTGGCTAAATCGCCCGCTGATGAGATCCAATCTTTGGAAAGAAGGTCCATGAATCATGGATAATAGGGACATTGGTCATTCTTGGCTCTATGAATAAACCCGTTAGAGGCCATCTTACGATGTTACATCCAAAATGGACTGGTTTCATGTGTGCATGACCCCCACATAAATGCCCACTAGGACCAAAAGTTCCTATTGGGTTAATTCAACCTTTATTAATGGATAATGATGCTTAAAGGGTAAATAAAGAAATGATAAAGTTGAATAGAACCCAACTCTGTAGAAAAAGAGGTATGAGTGACAATCCTCATCGACCATTTCTAGACCGCTTGTAAATGCGCTACATCGGTGGCTGAACAAAAATGGTGAAACCGTCATGAATCTTTAACCAAGGTGAATGTTCTACTCACATGATAAAAGATAAAATGATATTGAATGTTATACCATTTTGTTCTACTCGTTATATGCAAAACGCGCCACCTTAGAGGCGGAATAAAAATGGGGAACCAGATGTGAATCCTTAACCAAGGTGGTAGTCTCACCCTGCTTTGCCCCCTTTTCCCCACAGAAAAAGAAAAGGGGAAGGGAACCAGGCTGAATTTCCAAATATTCATATGTTTAAAGGAATGATACATTGACAAGGTTTTGTGGTATTTATATCATATATTTATATTGTAGGTTTCGTATAGTGACCTTCAATCCAAATGACATCCTCACAATCAATGAAGATGCATGCAACATCGATCCTGCAGGCTGTCAAGGCCTCAACAAAGAGTAAAACCCCCTCACCTACCCATCGTCTTCAACGCTGGGTATCGAATATGAAGATCATAGAGTACCACAAAAAATTTACTATCCCCATGCTAGAGGCCTCAAGACAATCCCTCTATTCTAAAAAGGTCCACTAGTCGCCTCTTCAACCATTGATGGTACCCCAGTGTCAGGCATCCCCGATGGTCATCACAAACCATTTTTGGAGCTTGTCCCCAGAACGTGACAATTAAAACCTCCCTTACCTTATAGAGGAAGATGATTTAAATACTGAAAACATCATCTCAAATTTACTGGTTTCCTACTCATTGGACCCCGCTAGAGAGCTTCACCACTGAAACCAGAAAACCAGTCCTCCTCATGTCGAGTAAGACCTTATGCTGAGGGCACCTTCTAAATTTCATGAGACCTAGGCCCCTCAGACTGCCCATAAATGGTGGTGAATATATAATCAAGAAAATGAAATCACCCTAGTTCCTTAGGAGTAGCTTCACCGTACTAACATGGCGGCGTTCAACGGACAAATACACAACTTTTCCCTCTCCACTCAAACCCACTAAAAAAATAGAGGTGGCACAATATGAGAAGATTCACATTTCTGCTAATTCCCACCAGTCCCAACGTGCATACATAGCCGAAATATACAGGTAGATGCATATATCTTCTGACGCACAATAATCCCACCATCAAAATAGGGTAGTGCTTAGCTACACACAAGAAAAAAAATATTGATTCATTTCAAGCCTTCCATCTAAATAGGGAAACAACTGGCTATACAACACAAATACCTACTGATGCATATCCATCCTACCATCTAAATAGGGAGACAACCAAATACAAGAAGAGTCAAATTCATGCGGATGCATACAAATCTCGGGAGTCAAATACAGTGTCAAGAGAGCATATGAGAATCCCTTCTCATGAATATGAAGACCACCAGTCAGATACAGTGGCAAATAGGGAAGGAAACTGGTGACAGACTCATTCCTCTATCTCGGCATAGGATAACTACCAGTATCTAATTGAAACTCATGGAGGACCAGAGCAGGCACAAAATCCTACCCCGATGTCAGAATGAGACCTCATACCCGTTCCAACCAAATATGTCTCCCCACACATCCACGAAATGATGGAAGATCAGACGTTGATTCAGAATATATCTACCAAACAATCCAATATATCATTGCATCATCGACAATGTAGAGATATCGGGGCCACGACCCAGTTCCCTCGAACTGAAGGACTCACTCGTAAAAAGATTTATTCGCTCTAGAGAAGTAATGCATCCATACTTTAGTCCCGGAGGGTTGACGGTAATATCCCAGGACATATGGAAAACCATATCAGGATCAAATACTTGTTCCATCTAGGGCATGCCGGTCCAACATGATGGCCTCTCTAGGCCAGGCTTATATCCCTGAAAAAACTCAAGATGATCATCGGTATATCTTGAAGACATCACATGACCCAACAAGACAGGGAACCATATATGAATGCATTTACCAATATCATATGGCCCTAGTTACCCACAAGAGTTCACCCAAAAACAATAGGCACCAAAGGAAAACTAAAAATGAAGATCACATACATGACATTGCTCTGCTTAAAGATGGGGTTCTTGACACCCTCAAAAAAATATCAAAAAAATATCAAAAAAATATCAAGAACCTATCATTTCATTACCAAATTATGGAAGTGGTAGTGGTATTTGTGAAGGTCCTCCCCACAATGTCGCTACCAGCATCTCTAAAGGTCCTCCATAGAGCACCCACTAGGGCACACTCCTTGAGTAAAAAATGATTGATCACGAGAGCCTATATCCTGAATCATTTTGGGGTGGCCCTCCCATCGACATGTTGATTTGATAGAAAGAAGGTCATACACTGGTTTTCATCCACCTTGATGGTCCTCACCCTGGTATACACTGAAAATATACCTCTACTTATAGTCGGACGCCAAATCATGATGGTAGTCCACGCCATGATGACCGTTATTGTAAAGGACCTCCCTGCAAAGACAGTTGTTTGAAAGGTCCTCCCTATAGTAAGATCAAGTAACGAGAAGGTCCTCCCCTTGTTGTAGTACATCATGAAGGACCTCCCCAGGATGTGCACTAGAAAAATTTTCCCATCAACCAGGTATAAAGTCTTGATAGTAATCCTCTCTATGATGATGATTATTGTAAAGGCCCTCCCCACAATGATAGTTGTTGTGAGGGTCCTCCCCTCAGTAACATCATGCAGAAAGATGGTCCTCCCCTTGAAACATCCCACCCTGTAGGTCCTCCCTATGGTATACGACACAAATATATTTCCTATGGTCAGGAATCAAGTTGAAATAGTAGTCATCCCCATTATAGAACCAATGGAGAAGGACCTCCCTACAATCAATCATTATATTGGCAAGAAGGTCCTCCCCTTGATGGAACAAATATGAGAAATAACTCCTAGGATGATGTGCTTGGAAAGGTGTCAGACACATCAGGCACTCCGTCTATAATGAGAGATATTCATTCTAAACCAGAGGACAGAATGGGGCCACACTCATCTTCCAATCCACCCCTATGGTGTCCGCAAATCAATAAGGCTCCCAACTACCCAGTTTTATAGAAAGAAATTATTAAGAAGAAGTCGAGTTGGTCATACCAAGTAGAGGATCCTCCAGAAGAACAACAACATGATGGGTTGGTTTTGAGGAGGAAACTACCTAGGGAAAATATAACAGTGATGTATTGGCCTACGACCACTTCACACTTTGAAATATCAGGAGAGCTGTTAGAGGAATGCATAAATGACATTCAGCTCAACATATGGACGACTCTTCAAAATCTGAAAGAATAATCCCTACCCTATGGAGGGTATGCAAAACATGTCCACCCAATAGGGGAGATTTGCGGTCTACTTGACCTGGAAGCCATCTTGTCTGCAATGCAGCCATAACCAGAAAGGTGAAAGAAAAACCTTTAACAGGATTTCCTCCATGCATAACATAAATTGTGTCACCTCATTGTAAACTCTTCGGATGGAGTTCACATTCGGTAGGGGGGAGAACATGGATCTCTACACATCACCCCATGTCCCATCCACTAGGTCCCATTAGAAATTACATCCTATAATTTCATCACCTAGATGAAACAATCAAGTGAAACCCGTGCCCATAGAATATGGTATTCCAACAAAAACCTGCCCGGGATAAATCTAAAAAATGTCAGGGTCTATGGGATCAAGCCATCGAAAAGATTCTAGGTCAGGCGACGAGGAACATCCAGATGGTTTCCCACCTCAAGAAATCCGACCATCAAGTGGTGAACATGTCTTCAAAAGGCTATAGACTCAGAGTAGGACCAATTCAATACATGGCTCACACTCATGCAAAAGTATGTGAAATTGAAAAGGTGGTAATTGTAGCGGCCTCTACCATGATACAGGAACAAACCTAGACCCAATGGATGGGGGCATTTTTAAATCCAAATTCCCCAAGAAGACCATCAAATCCTGGACATTGCCCAAAAAATGAGGATTGGAACAACACCATCCCGCAGGGCTGGAAGAATTTTTACCTCAAACCCCCCTTTCCATGATAATTCCTTCTTATCCCTTGAGGAATGGTCCACCAAGAAGGAGGAAGAAATGAAAGAGCTTAGGCGAGTTAATGTCGAGCTACGTCGAGGGAGTTACCTCACCAGATGTCTTCCCCCCAAAGAACTTCAGAAAGTGCTCCTAGAAGTGGTGCCCATGACATAGAAACTTATTCTGCTGAATGAAGCCATGCTCGAGGGACTTTTAAACCCGGTCCTAGAAGGGCGTCAATACATCACCCTACTGGGATGGGAACTAGAATATATCTAGGTAAACCAAAACTGATACCTCTAGTTGGGTATCAAACCCAAATTATAGTAGCACCAACACACCCAGTCTTGGCCACAACAACACTAGCTCAAGCTAAATTCTGACAAGACATGTTTCAAGGGATCTTAAACACCGTTGAGAAGCTACCAGGTCATCTAGAGGCCATAGAAGGGTGACACGCGTCGATAAAACCAGAGCGCAAACCCTACCCCGAGTGGGTGAGCAATGTTCCGCCACTATCAAACTTCAGGAACCCCGTATTCCCAATATCTAATGGATCTGGGGAAATAGAATAGCATTTTATGCACTATGCCTCTTACTGTGATCCCATGATGAGCACTCCAATGTATAAAGAAGCCATAAAACTAATGTGTTTTGTACGAACCCTGCAGTGCTCAGCTTTTTTATGGTATACTAGCCTTCTAGGAGACTCAATTACCGGATGGGAGGACCTCCAGTGATAGTTTCTCTTCCAGTTCAGTTAAACACTGCCTAAGACAATGATCAGTGACCTCATGAACTGCAAACAGTGAGAGAATAAAAGAGTATTAGACTTCATCTCCAGATGGAAGGGCCTGACATATTCCATGAACCAGCAACTCCCCCAGGATGAGATTCTCTCCATGTAAATCGACAAAATTCAGGATGAATTGTGAACATCGCCTATCTTGGTAAAGTACTCCAGTGGATTTAGAGACTTCTCTTCCATTTCCCAAATGATATATGACTCTTTAATACTGACCAACCTCATGTCCTGAATGGCCCCATCATCCCCAGGGAAAAGAACTGGAAAAGAAGAAGTGGCTTCTGTCACGCATAAGCAACCCTCGGCACCAGCTCCAATTGTGAGTACCCCAACGAATCATGCAGGACCCATAGGACATCAACAACCTCCCCCTCCCTATAAAGATGATCGATTAGTTTCTAAAAGAAATCATTTAGAATAACTAATAAATAATCCTTATTTTTTCTAAGACAACCTGGTCTGTGGCTATTTCATAGCCTCCATGAATTGAAATTTTCTCTGGATTCCATAGAAAAAGAGAGATGATGAATTAGGTCTCAACCACCATCCATATTATTTAACGTATCACCAAATACTAGGACATACCATCCAAGAGTTCTTTTTTCCAAGGATCTCTTGCAAAATATGGTGGATTCCATGCAAGTTAAGATGGTCCCACAACTAGCACAATTGATATGTGTTTCCACCTCAGACTCAATAGAGGAAGAGGAATGACAGACAATCACCAGTAATATGGAGAAAAACTATGACTATTGGATGACCTGGAAGACCATCAATGGAGTCCATGGAATCCTCCAGGCATAGTTGAAACAACCAAATGGCCCCCCAAAAGCTTCTAATACAGCACTACCGTCCTCCTTAGCCGTGCGGTCATCTATAGGACAAAAGGGAAGAAAGAATGAGCAAGAAGATGAGATGATATGATATCCAAATTCAGTATCGACACATTCAGACTTCATGCCAACAGTCTTTTCACAATGGGAACCACCCTGCAAAATGGTACAATAGGCACCACCCCACCACACGACACCATCAGAAGGAGACAATCAAACAGAAATAGCATCAGATCAGGATCTGGTCATTGGATCCATTATTTTCATTCACTTGATAGAACCCATATCTAATGAATAAAATGTCCATGAACCCAAATTCCCTACACCAAACTGGAGAGTAGGAGGACGAGGTCACATAGGTCAGAGGCTTTCAGGAACGCATGATCATGGCAGGACTAAAATTCTCGGCCATGCCACAAGTCAAACCATTAACATTTCAAAACATGCGAAAGGACCCTCTGACAAACACAACAAGAACTGAAATTCTCCTTAGCCCCAGTAGAAATAAATGAAAGCCCAGTTAGATTGGAATATCCATCTGGGGAAGAACAAATACTGAATCTACAAAGGTATAAAGGTGGACCAGTTTAGCCAAACGTGGAAAGGACTACAGAACTGCCATCCCCTCTAACAGTGGCCGAACTATCTACGTCCAAAGCACACACCCATAACGTGTTTGTAAAATATCAAACCCAATAACGGAAGCACTGAACATTAGTGAATAAATATGATATTTTGATGCAGTGGAATTGAGTACCAGAAAATTTATCAATCCTAGATGCGTTGAGCCTGTCTGCTGATCCTAGGGAGGCACTCATCAAAGCCTTACTATGTCCCCAGGAGTTCAAGGTAGAAGTAGCAGTGGCCAAAGTCTACTGGTTGGATACTAGCCCCGATGAATATCTCACTGTCATATTCTTCACAAATAGAGATGAAGACACCATCATGCAATGGAAAATAAAATTCTTATATGAGTCTGGAAAGATAAATGTAATTGATGTTCGAAGAATATTCATCGAAAACATCTTCGGAGTTAACCTCCTCCCACTGAGAATTATTTTTCAGCTGGGATATGATGAAACCATCTTTACACCATACACTACAACTCTACTGGGATATGAAAAAAGCTAGAAAAAATCATTAGGATGAATCAAGATGGAAAACTAGCTCGAAGATCTCATATCAGAGTCTGAGTTCCTGGTGGTGCGACAAAGTAAAACCTTCAACATCATGTTAGGGTGGCCTTGGCTGCATTAGCATACTGTAATTCCATCCCTGAACCATCAGTGCATAAAATATTTCACTAATGGTAAAAACTCGATCTTTCACGCCGATAAATCCCTATTTGAATTTTGTGAGTCACATCATATCAACTCATGGATCTATGAGTCAAAAGAAAACCATCATTTGGTTGATGATGTTAATTAGATCAATGGCCTGATTGGATTGGATATGGCACCTGTTGATCCCCTCCAGCAACTTGGGGAAGAGTATATACTACAAATCAACCATGTTGAATGCATAAATGCATGCCCGGGTGTAGAATCAGTTGTTGCATGATCACTATTACAACCACCATGTTTAAAGACACAAAAAAGCGGGATGACTCCCATTTTTTCAAGAAAATTCCTATCAAAGATGCTCCTAGACCATCCTTGGGACATCAAATTGCCCTTTCCTAATACATTAATGGAAAAGATGATTTCTGTTCCAACATCAGAAAGTTTGTCTCAAAATTCATTTCTTCATCACAAGAGGAAGATGATGAATTTGATGAAGAAGATGATGAAGTGGAAGAAGACCTCAAAGTTTCCCCTCCAGCATTACAAGAAGGAGTCTCCACCACAATCAATGAACTTAAAGAGATAAATCTGGGTACTAAGGATGACCTACAACCCACTTTGATTAGTGAGGCCATGGTAATCGAGGAACAGAATACATACACCTCCTTCCTAAAGAATAATCGAGATGTGTTTGCTTAGAATTACATGGAAATACTAGGCCTTGATCCTAAGGTTTTTACTCATCATTTGGGCTTACCAAAAAATCATTAGGGATATAAGCATGGATTTGGAAGGACCCACCCGACACATGCTGCCAAAATAGAGGTAGAAGTTGACTAGCATATAAAATCCATCCTCATACAGGAGGTCCAATATCTGGTCTAGCTGGTGAACATAGTCCCTGTAAGAAAAAGAATGAATATATTAGAATCTGCATTGACATTAGAGACCTTAATCTGGATTTCCCAAAAGATGAATTCCCAATCCCGACAATAGAATTGTTGATCGATGAAACAACTGAATACGAAGACCACTACTTCATGGATGGATATTCTAGAAAAAATCAAATCTATATGGACTATGGAGATAAAGAAGCTATAGATTTTAGGACCCCTCAATATGTTTTCTATTCTAAAGTGATTCCATTTGGTGTAAAGAATGTTGGAAACACAAATCAGCCCTCCATGCACCGTATCTTCAATCTCTTATTGGGAAAATTCGTCGATTTCTATTTCGATTACCTGGTGGTATAATCATAACAACACTCGAACCGCCAAGCTGATCTTGAAATTTTCTTCAAAAAATGGTGATAGTACAATTTATAGATGAATCCCCTATTGTGCACCTTTGTCATTACCTCATGAAAATTCCTCAGCTTTATCGTATGCCATCATGACAAAGAAGTCTACCCTGAGAAGACAAAATCAAAACATAGTGGGTCCCCACCTCATAACCTTGCTGAGTGGAGAGGTCTCCATGGGAACCCCACCTATTTTCTGCACTTCATAGGCAACCAAGTAGGTAAATGATTACCTTTCACCAGGCTCATGAAGAAAGGATTTACATATGAGTGGGATAATAATTCCCAAGAAGCATTCGTCAATATTAAAAGACACCTCAAAAGAATGCTGGTGCTCACGCTATCAGATAATTGGATACTGCTGATATTGTATGTAACTTCCCTAGAATGGTCATTAGGCACCTACCTCGCACAAAAGAATGATTCTAGAAGCGATAAAAACCTCTACTGCGTCATCCAGACAATTATCGATGCTCAAACTCAATATTTCAATATTTAAAAGAACTACCTAGCTCTAATATTTGCAGTTTAGAAGCTTAGGAATTACCTGCAACACCATGAGGTCCACCTACTTTCCCACTTCAACCCGCTCAAATATATCATCAGGCGTCCCAAGCTGAATGGGAGCCTATCATGATGGGAAGTCATCCTACAACTGTTAGACTTATAGTAGGTGCCTAAAAGTCCATCAAAGGCCAGGCATTGGAAACTTTCTGGCTGATCACCCCACCAAAGAAACAACACCGTTGGATTCCAAACATCCGGATGAAGTGGTGTTTTCCATCTGGTTGGACCCACAGGCATGGGAAATGTACTTCGATGGTTCTTCCTGAAGTCTAAGATGGATAATGATAGAGGATCCCAATCTCAAAAAAGTGGGGTAGGGCATCATACTTGTTTCCCCTAAAAAGGCCATATTGACTTAATATTTCTTTCTTTCATATGGTTTCATAAATAGTGATGTAGAGTATCATGCCCTCATTTTAGGCATGTAATTGGCACTCCGGGTGAATGTAGAACACCTAAAAATAATGTGTTATTCATAGATGGTCATAAAACAGGTCAATGGTGGATATGATATCAATAAATAAGTGTTGGTTTCCTTGACGAACCATGTTTGATCACGGATGTCAGAATTCTCATCAAAACCAACGTTGACTTATGACCCCCAATCAGAAAATTCTCAAGCCGATGCTTTGGAAAATAAAGACAAAGCCTTTGCTAAACCTAATCATGATTAAAAAATCATTAGCATTACTCTCCCCCAGATGGTCTTTCCATTCATCCAGATGAATATAGAGAAAATCAATGAAATTAGTCACGTTCATAAGCTTTATGGACATTCCACTGGTTGGATGTCACCCATTAAAAATTACCTTTGGCATGGGGAGCTCCCACCAGATAGGGCTGGATGGGAGTAGGTCCGAAGATGGGTAGTCAACTTTGTCCAATACAATGGTGTAAAATAATAAAATTTTCTCTAAAAATGAGGTCTTGATCAAGTATTTCTTAGGTTTATTGATGATAAGAAATAGTTGACGTCATGAACGAAGTGTATGTTGGAGAATTTAGAGCACACCGGTCAGCAAACACACTTTCTAACCAAATATAAGGGTTATGGTATTATTGTCCCACCATGATACATGATTATGAGAGATTAACTATGAAGTTCCATTCATTCTATGTTTGTGAAAATTTCATTCACCCCCTCCCCCGAAATTACTTTGTACAGCTATGTACTCATTGCCATTCATCGATTGGGGGATGGATTTTGTGTGACTATATCCTCCTTCCACAACAAGATAATTCATGTTTATACTCATAGAGACTGACTTATTTTTTAAATGGTCCAAAGACATACCCCTTAAGGATGTCATGGTGAAAAACATCTTCAGCTTTGTGAAGTCCAACATTATCAATAGATTTGGTGTCCCTCATACAATACTGACGGACAATGACACCAACATCTTCTCTAATGAGTTGGAAAAGCTATACAAAGATTATGAAATCAATGTGAACCATTCTTCCTGTTACCATGTGACTGCTAATGGTCATAGAGAGGTTTTAAAAGAGACTCTGTCCAACATACATCAAAATATGGTTGACAAGGATAAGAAATTGTGGCCAGAGAAGATCTTTCATGCTCTATGGGCTTACCTGACCCCTACCTACATTGCCACCTAGGAATCCCCATACACACTTGTATATGGGGTAGAGACGATGTTACCTATCGAGATCCAATTTCTATCACATCATGTTTCCATTTATGATCATAATTCCATGGATGAGCTATCCCATAGACGGTTTGATGAATTAAAGCAGCTAGACCAGAAAATGATGCATACTCTACACCATTTGGTAATCTACCATAATCAGATTGCATGATCCTTCAACAAAATGGTTCACCTTCGATCTTTCCCTGAAGAAGAAATGGTGTTAGTCTTCAGATCCCCAATGATACTTGTGACGAAGCCCCCAAAGATTGAACCAAAGTGGGAAGGACCATATGTCATACATAGAGTCTATTCAAATGGAGCACACGCCCTGATATCAACAAATATAGAGCTCATCACATCCCTTTCAAATGAAATTTTCTTGAAGAAATACATTGCGTAACAGCCATGATATGCTCCAAAATCTATGACGATAAACTATGAGCTAAAAATGTGCCCCTCTTATGGTCTAAACTCTACGACCATAAACTAAGAGCCATGAAAATTTCCTCTCATGTTATTATCCAAACTCTAAGACCCTAAAATATGATTAATACAAATTCCCTCTCATGTTATGGTTGAAACTCTACGAACCTGAACTATGAGTCATAAAAACGACCTCTCATGTTATGGTCCCAACACTACGACCCTAAAATATGAGTAATTAAAATGTCCTCTCATTTTATTTTCGAAACAATATGATCCTAAAATATGAGTCATAAACATTTTCTCTCATGTTATAGTCCATTCTCTATGACCCTAAACTATGAGTCATAAAAATGCCCCTTCATGTTGTGGTACAAACTCTAAGACCTTAAAATATGAGACAAAAAGGACCTCATGTTATGATCTAAACACTACAACCCTAAACTATGAGTAATAAAATTCCCTATCATGTTATGGTCCAAACTATACGACCCTAAAATACGAGTCATAAAAATTTTCTATCATGTTATTGTCCAAACTCTATGACCCTAAATGATGAGTCATAAAAATTCCCTCCCATATTAAGGTCCAAACTCTACGACCCTAAACTATGAGTCAAAAATATTCCCTCCCATATTATGGTCTAACTCTATGACCCTAAACTACGAGTCATAAAAATTCCATCTCATGTTATGGTCCAAACTCTACGACCCTAAACTAGGAGTCATAATAGTGCCCTATCTTGTTATGCTCCAAAATATAAGACCATAAACTATGAGTTAATAATGCACCAATGTTATGGTCCAAACTCTAGGACCTTAAAGTATGAGTTAAAAATGCTCACATGTTATAGTCCAAACTCTAAGACCTTAAACTATGAGTTAAAAAATCTCCCATGATACGGTCCAAACTATATAACCCTAAACAATGAGTGATAAAAATACCCATAATTTATGGACCAAACCCTACAACCCTAAACATTGATTCATAATAATTCCCCCATGTTATTGTCCAAACTCTACGACTCTAAACTATGAGTGAAAACAACCTCCAATGCCAAGGTCCAACCTCTAAGACCTTAAAATATGAGTACAATAAAATCAACATGGTTCCATGGTCCAAGACCTATTACACTAAACTATGAGAAAAAATTCCCCAAATGAAAGTTCCAAACTCTCTTAACTTAAACTATGAGTAAAAAATTATCCCATATCATGGTACAAAACTCTAAGACCATAAACTATGAGTCATCATCCTTTACATAGGGTGTTAAACTATAAGGAATTCGTCCTTGAAGCCTATCGTTAAACTGTGACTCATTTTCTCATTGTAAGATGTTAAACTATGTAGCATAAAACATCCTAATCATATGACAATAAAATTCATGATATTGTACAGAACTACGTGCATCTTGATTCCTTCTCTCACAGGATACGTTGTGATGCCTCGATATTCAATCTTAGCTCATCCCCCATATAAAAATTAGTCCATCACGCCCCATATCTAACCATATTTTTAGAGGAAACCATTATCACCCTTTGTTTATCACATCGAGTATCAGTCACGAGATATTAAGATTGGTGGTAGATATTCTCTTACGAAAATCAACTACATGGTAACATGGTAGACCTGGCAACCCTGATGGGTAGAATAAAAGTGACCCTACATTTGGACTGAGCCAAATCGGTACAGGGTACATAGAGAACTATGTGGGGATTGATTTCTGCCCTTACGGGATACATAGAGATGCCCCAATCCTCAATCGTGGCCAAACCCCACTACGGATGAAAAATAAAATGCCCCCATCATATTCTCTACCTCCCCATACTTGAGAAGGAGACTCTGCAATCACTCCTTGTTTCTCACACCAAGTATAACTCATCTGGGCATATGATCAGTTGTGAGGATTATCTTACAAAAAATAAATCATAGGTGAATATGATAGGGCCAACTCCCATGTCACGTTAAACCAAAATACCCCAAGTGTCCCCAACACATCAAGAAAACACTTGTAGGGAACATTAAAAAACATGTGTGGCTTGATTCCCACCTTCGAAGTATTCATAGTGACGATCGTATTCAACATCATGGCCCAACCACCAGCATAAAAATCCCATTTTTTCCTCATACCTATGTCAGACTTGTATGGGGAGTCTATGAAATATCCCATCACATGACAATAAACTAAAAAATTCTTTGAGAGTTACGTGTGGCCCAGTCCTTGGTATTTTGAGTTTTTCCACATGCCTCTCATCCATGAGAAGTCACAAGATCCTTCTTCCTATTATAAATACGGGTCAGAACTATGTGGATGCTCCATGTACTTCGCAGTTAACCACGGTCAAGGTATTATCACGTTTTCAGGCACATCTCTCTCGTTTGTCACACCCCATAACTCTGAAAAACAAGGGTCCCCATAATCATCCATGGCCATCTGGGATGGAATACCAGTGTCTTGCACACACCATTACTTGACTATTCAAAACATTCCGTGGTTTCTTTTCATATGTTTCCCACAAAAATGGCCATCAATCAATGGAAAATTTGTCCCTAGGATAATCCTCTCCTATCCAAATACCCTAAATTTCATTCAAGCCCCATGTCATCCCTCCTGATTCATGTTACCCATGGGGCTATGGTTTAAACCTTCTATCATTACTCATGTCTAAGGAACCCCGGAACATACTGATTTTGATTAACCTAAAAATATTGAAGATCGTTATGATAGTAAAATCATCAACACTGCACGACGTTAAACTGCAAGGCCAAAATCATCTTCACTACATGATGTTAAACTACAAGACCAAAATCATCCTCACCATATAATGTTAAAATTCAAGTCCAAAATATTCCTCACCTCATGACGTTAAATTTCATGTCCAAAATATTCCTCACCGCATGATGTTAAGCTGCGTGGCCAAAATCATCTTTGATGTATGATGTCAAAACTGCATAATAGTGGTTTAAGCCTAAAAGTTCCCTCTAATACTGATTTTTCTATTCCTAAGAAATGACATCGAATCCTCTTAATCTCTTGTTTCTCACACCGAGCATGGCTCACTTAAGCTTAGGGATTTCAGTGAGAGATCCATTGTGGTATTATAGGAAAACAATCATGAAATTTGTTCCTAGTAGCATGTCCCTAAAAGGAATGTCATGATTCCCTCCCTTAGGGGGAACTGTATGTCCTAACCATGTGAAGTTAAATAACCAGGTGCCCCAAAGATAGAACCATTCTTTTACCCTTCCTGTGAGTCAGATATATTTAAGGGACACCGAATTCCTTGAGTAAATCACAGTCCAAATAACCCCAATATGTTCAGATACACTTTTTCCAGACATCAAACTCTATGATCTGAGTGATCTTGAATGTAAATATCCCTCCAAGACCATCTGAGATGGAAGGCTTGTGTCATGTGAACACCTTTTTTTTACCATTCATATCATGCTCTAGAGGCTCTGCATACGTTTCCCACAAAAATGGCCTTCAATCAAAGGAAAATTCATCCCCATGATAGTCCTATCCTATCTTCGAATTCCCAATGTATTCCAAGCCTCATCCCATCCCTCCTGATTCAAGGGCCCTTAATTTCATGGTTTATGATTTCTTTCAAACATATATCCAAGATATATTGTAACACATGGGCCTGATTCATCTCTGGTCTATTTAGAGGATTCTAAATATATTCCATCCATATGGTTGAAATTGAACCGCATACAAAAGAAGAGTTCCTCCACTAGTTTCTAGGTTTCCCCAGAGAAGCTCAGTTAAAATGCCCCTTTTTTGTGCTCTGGGGCACCCCTCATTGAAGGTCGTATAGTGCATTCAAAATTATCCCAATCTATACAATCTTCAATAGCCATTGGAAATGGAAGGATAGTGTCATGAATACACCTTTTCTTGACTATGTATATCATTCCCCAGTGGCTATGAATATGTCACCAACAAAAATGGTTTTCAATCAAAGGAAAATTCATCCCTAGGAGAGTCCTTCACATCATCCATACACTCAGATGACATTAATGTCTTGTCATACCCTCAGATTCAGAAAACTCCTAGATAACAGCTTATGTACGTCCTTCTTCTCAAGTACCCCTGATCTAGAAAAAGATTCTTAATTAACTTGATCATTCACCAGCTCTCCTTCACGCAATAGATAAATTCACAGTAACAGTTTCCCACACAAGCCTGATATGAATATCTCTAATGTCTTCAGAAACCACTACTCAGGCCAGACTACCACTGTGGATCCCAGTTTTAAAATAAAGTCAATTTTTTTTCAAATCCTCAATAGCCAATGGAGATGGAAGGACAATGTTCTGTGGACACCTTTTCTTGACTATACATATCATTCCCCTATGGCTCTACATATATCACCCCGAAAAATAGTCGTCAATCAATGTAAAATTCGTTTCTAGGAGAGTCCTTTCCAACCACTCTTTGCCTAAAGAGGCTCCTGTATCTCATGCATGTCCAGAATCCACAAAATAAAGGTCAAGAAAACTCCTCAATCCGTGACTGAAGGATATTAGAACATTCCCGGATGATGGGCCCGAGTCAGGGCCCTACCCCATTAAGTCCTGTAAAATTTGTTCAACCGAAAACACCACTAATAAGTTTTGTTCGTAGGATAGTGAATTTACAGTGAAAAAGACAACATGCTTTCCATAGGAAAAGTCTGCGAAAGGGAAACTATGGGTAAAAAAAGACAAGTATCAGTCCATTAAAAAAAGAAAAAACATAGAGCCATCAGAAAATTCTTAAATCTTGTTAGGTCAACAACCTGCAAAGGGAGGCCTAAGAAAAAAGTCATGTAATAACCGCTGACAACACGTCAATAAGGCTTAGGAAAATATTAGGTTTATAATGAAAAAGGCATAAAAATTAATGAGATGTTCCATAAAACCTCAGCAAAAGTCTAACTACTCTCACTGAGTCATGCAGATCTGGAAAACAATTAGAGCTCGATTCGATTATTTCAGTTTACTAATTTCAAGTCATGTTTTAAAATTAATCACTGATTGGAATGATTTTGACAGAACAGGAAATGTTAATAAAGGAATATAATTTATGGGAATATCATTTCCATATATTTTAATAAACTTTTATGGTGGGCATCCATATCCTGGAGCCTCTCCTTGTGAGCAAGACATGACCTTTACGGGAGACATTCGACAGAGTCGTAGAGTTGCATCAACAATTGGCGAGACTTCTCAAAAGTTTGTGAAGCATCAATAAATTCACAGTATTGGCTTCTTCACTCACCACACTGCCTCTACTTCCCACATGGCTTGGAGGATAGTTCTCTCTCCCACTTACATTTTTCATCGCCCCTCTCAACGAAGGTGGCAGCCCATGCCCCCTCATGTTTGAGCCGTTCCAGTTTCTAGCTTTGCCTCTCCTCATCTTGGTCAAGCTTTTCCATCAACAACTCCTGATCTGGGTGTTCATTTTTCAATTTCAAAACTATTCTAGTATTAGTGGCAGCTTTTTCAATAAGGATTTTTCATGTAGAAGCCAGATGAGCTATCGACTCTACCACAGAGATTCCAGATTCATGTGGACCCATTGCTTCCCGAGCAGCAACCACTTTCCACACTAAATCATAAATTCCATAAAAGTTAAACCCACCAATGCCCAAAATTACAAACTTTTGGTTTAACTTGGGTAATTTCAAAGGCATCTCATCCAATGGAGTTTGGGTTATTAATCTCCAGATATGTTTCCATGCCTTTTTTTGAGTGGAATTAAAATCATCCAAGGCTTCTCGATTGGCCTCAGAATCACTCCCTAACAATGAAATGTAGTCAAGAATTAACTTTACTATAGGCTGACATGAATTGGAAGTGTAGCACCCTAAACATTTTGTGGTATGTTTCTCTTAAATACATTCTATTCATTACGGTGTTCCTTTGAAACAAAACTATACTATTTAGGATATAGTTAAAAACTATCCATTAAATATAAATTTTCAAATTCTATGTTTTTAATTTTGAAAAATGGTCATCTAGAGTTGTGATCAGTAAGTCATTTGGAGTCTGATAAAACAAACTTGGGTTTTGATGAACAGTAACATACCCTTATGAATAGTAATATGAATAGTAATGTGACCCTTATGAATAGTAAATAATAATAATATTTTATTTTCTTAGGTCAATATTATATTGAGATCTTAATTAGTTTTTCAATATGAAATAAAACTAATTGCACCTTTAAGATTGTTATTTTTCCAATTAACTATGAATTTATTTAAACATTATATTAATAATATTTAAAAAATAAATTTTAAAAAATGGAGTTCATTATTGAATTCTACATTTCAAAAAATGGTTAGGGTAAATTTTTGAGATTTTTCTAAAATTCTAGAATTTTTGATGAATAGTGAAATACGATAAAATACCGTATATACAAATTATCAGATAAATACACTATTTATGACATCATAAGTGATATAAGGCCACTTTTTTAGAACTTAAATGCACTTATACTATTATGGGTCACATGAAACAACACTATTGGATGTTTTGAGGGAAATAATAAAATAATGAATTAAATATTCAAAATTTACCCCTCTCCTCCACTATAAACACCCCTCACCACTCCCTCTTCTCTTCACTCCTTTAAGCCTTTAAGATCCTCAATGTTCGGCCCAAATACCCTTCTCTAGTCACTCCCCACGACCAGGAAGATCTTGGTTTTTCCAAAAGACCAAAATCCCTTCCCTTAAGGAGGTTCTTGAGGAAGTCATTTCAAGAGGTAAAACACCTTTCTTTTTCTTTTTAGTTTCATTTGAATTTATCTTCATTTGTTATCCTCTCCTCACCTCATCTGTACAAATTATCATGATAACTCCAGTATCATCTATATACTAGATTTATATCATGTGAATGTAATAACCATCATCAATATTCTTACTACCTCCCTTTTACTTTTATAAATGAAATCAACGTCCATGAGGTTCCAATTTATAACCTTTGTGGACGACAAAGTTTCGTTCTTCAATAGTTCCTTCATTACTGGTCATGAAACCATATTTATGGTTGAACCATGTCATAATATATGTATTTTATCTTGATTAATTTTATGTAATATTTACACGTACATAATATGGAATAATAATACAAAACACATTTATTGAGCACAAAACTTCCAAGCCAAATTCAAGCGTTTATTTTTAAATCATCGAATGAGTCATCGTTATGGTATATAACCATAATAATTATAAAATCATTTATATATTTTTAATGTCACTAATAATGTATATTAACAATTCTGTATGTTTAACCATATTTCAAACCAACTTCCATTCATGAATACAAGTAAACAAATCATGCAACATGTATGAAAATGCTTCCAAAACAATAAAATTGAATATCTTAAACCCATAAAAGGCCATTAATTAGCTTAATAAGGTTATACCAAATCAATTAAATGTTGATTAGGTTCTTAAATTATTAATTAATGAATCTAAATTTAATTATTCAGGTCGTTAAGAATAATCAAGAACACCATTGAGCACAAGGTAAGGGATCCTCTCTCTCACTTTTGTTCAAGAATCTCCCCTATGTTGTGCTCTTTTTATTGTAAATGAGGGTGTATGTTTTTACACCTCCCCCATACTGCCCTTGTGAAATATAAATAACGGAATACCCCATTAACTATCATTAAGCCCTCGCAATAACACTCGTCACCATGCTAAAATGTTTGTAAGGGGTTTCTCATCTCACTTTCATTTCTATGAGATTTTCATTGTTCGCCACTTATTTCTTGTATGTGGTATATGTGTACTACCATTTTATATATAATTACAAGATTCTATTTATATTCATGTTATTAAATTATTCATTTGATGTTTATTAAGTTCTGGTCATATGATTCGGCTGATTACATTGTGGTAAGAGTCTTTGTATCAACTATTATTTTGTTGTGACCAACTTAGTATTGTGCACCTAATAATCCTTATGTGGTGTACCTACTTCCCATTTGATATCACCTTTCTTTTGAAAATTATATTTATATTAAATATCCATAATCCCATATCATGTGTATGTTTTTTTTCTAAACCATATACCGTTTTTACATACGGTGTTTATTTGGAATGTTATTTTAATATTGATGAATCTGTATAATGTACTCTATGAAGATGTTGAAAAGGCATATTTATTGTAAAGACCCGAAACATGATGTACATTGACATTACATTACATTTTCTGAATACTTAGTACATAAAAAAAACACACACACAAGGATCGTAATAGTTTAGTGTCTTTGGAAACTCGGAATATAATCTTCTAATCCTGGTGAAAGATCTTCAACATCTCCTATAAAGATCTTCTTTTTTTATACCTAAACCTTTCTTTATATCCTGGGGAAAAGTAAACATAAAAGGGTGATCTAAAATGCTCAGTAAGGGTAAACAAAATAAATATCAATCACATCATATTCATAAGAACATAACATTTTGGAAATCTTAACCTGCAAAAGAGAGCATAATTTCATAACATGGGATAAATCATAGTAGTGAAATGAAATCCCAATAATCATAACTTAAAACATGAAACATTGTGTCATACCCACATAATCATAGGGAATCATATATTATTAGTCAAGACTCATTGACAAGACTATCTTAGTGGACAAAGTCCCTTTCTGAACCGAGTCACCCTCATTTCAGCCCTGTTTCACTAAACCGGGATAACCTACCATTCCAGCCATGTCTATCTCATGAGATATAAAATCATTACCCAATGTATTGGAGGGAGATATAGGTCCCACCCATCTTATAATGATACCGTTCTTATGTGTGCCACAAAATCATAAATCATACATCATTTCATAACCCATGTAATAAAAATGGGAATCTTAAACATCGTGACATCATAAAACAATTCATATAAGATAAAGGAATTCATAAAAATATAATTCCATCACAACATAATCAAATCAATGTAATAATTGTGATAAAAATATAACCCTTTATTATCTTAGATGGAAAATAATTTTGATAAAACACTTGAACTCCATTCTTGAGGAAAATATCCTTTCTGCTTCAAAAACACTTTTCCTTTCTTAACATGTCGTACAATTATAAACTAAAAGAAGTTGATTAAAAATAAACTTGAAAACCTGTAAAGGAAGATTATTGGAAATAATGTTTTAATAATCCATTCATGCTGTATAAGTTAAAAAAAACATTCATCTCGTACTTTTGTCGGAAAAGTCAAAAAGTACCTCGTACGAAAAACGACAAAACATTCCATTCATATCTTTTACTAAAAACTCACCGAAGGGTAAAATTGTATTTAAACAGTTGTAGGTGTATGTAAACAATATTACATATTTATGAAACATGTATTTGGATAATAAAATACACCCCAGTAAATACCAAAGTATAAACAATCTCGGATAAAAATGAGATAGTGATATTTCCCTTACCTTAGGTCCGATTTTCTTTGTAAGTGTACGAACCTACTGTATAATGATTTAAATAATGTCATTGACTTATTCCAGAATCATAATCATTATTATGATATCATATATGGTTCACTTATGACTTTATTTTAACCGTTCTTTTGTAAATTCCATGTTAAAGAGTGTGTTGGGTAAAATTGTTTCATTTTTCGTCCGTGTTTTGACTTGTAATTATTCATATGATTACTTAGATCATGATTACTAAATTCCAGAATATAAAACATGATTTATATATAATATATATTCAGAATATAAATATATATAATAGATTAGTAAATGGAAATAAATACACCGTTCATGGAGACGGTAGGCCGTATGTACGCATGAACGCTGTTTTCGTTTCCTTATTGAGTTGAACGGAATTAAGTAGATGACATTCATATATATAAAAATAAATCCAGTATCATTATTATGTCATATATTTCATGATTACTTATTATATATACTTTATAATCATTCATGAATGGTTTAAAGTGGATAATGAATCTCATCGCGTCTTGGAGACGGTAGTCCGTACGTACGCACGAGCGATGATATCGTTCTCATGATCGTGGGAATGTATTAAAGTGTATGTATACTATTTCAGAATCAATATCACTTTAAAATAATAATATATAGTTATTATTTACACCATTATACCCATCCAAGTAAGGTGGTGGTGGAAAATAGATTTCACCACGGCGTGGAGACAGTATTCCGTACGTACGCACGCGCGGTGATTTCGTTTTCCGTAGGATGGATAGATGGTGAAATAGGATTGTTTCATACTTATAATAAAATATCTACATATGAGTGATACTGATGTTATTACTTCATAATGAAACAACCTAAGAAGAAGAAGTGGAAGAAGAAATAAAGGTGAAAGAATTGGTAACGGAAATTACCTCTTCTTTGAAGCGCCTCTTTGAGACCTCCTCTTAGGACACTAAAATTGGTCTTTGAGGAATACCAGAACCTCTAGGATGTTTCTAGGGAAGTGGAGAAGAGAATTTTTCAGGGGTTTGACGAGCTTGAAGGCTCAAAGTTGTGTGAGGAAGAGAGGGAGGAGGTGCCCTTTTATAAGGGAGGAGAGGGGCACCTTTGGAATAACTAAAAATATTATTTTATTATAAAGTCAATTTCGGTTTTAAATAACTTTAAATTGATTTATTTCGAGGCTAAGGTGGGGATGGGTAGAAATACTCTAATCCAATATAATTTAGACAAGTTTAGGTTCCTATTTTAACCTTATCATTTAGATTTAACATTAAGTTAAATAATTTTACTTTTACCATGTCTTCTTGTGTTCTTATACTATAAGGTTAATAAACTTACTATAAGCAGCCAAACGAATCCCAAGTTGTTTATTATTAATATATATAACCTTATATAATTTATTTTTCTGAACCTTATATTTTTAGGAATAAAATAACAATTACCAATATAATATTTGTTTTAAAAACAATTTTATGTCAATTTTGACACTATTTAGTAATTGATTTTTATGAAAATCATAACAGAATTATTAGTTCTAACCAAGTTAATTAAATCAATAATAACATGTCATATTAACCTAGAAAATTAGTGGGATTCATAAAAAGTCTTAAATTACATTTATTTTGGTATTTATAACATCAATTATGTCAATATTTCATTAATAAGATAATTACTACATGATCTTTGTGTCATAAATAAATTAAATTATATGATGTATAAAAATTACAAATAAAATACCATTATGTAGGAAATATTTTTAGCTTTCTAATGAATATTTACAATAGAATTTATCTTATGTATAATCCTATATTAAAAATGTTTTAGCAAATAAACATTGATTTTAACTCTTTTAACTCTTCTTTGAATTAAATAATAATAAATGTCCTAATCTAATCCAAGTGGGCCTAAATGGTCATATTTTATTTCTAAGCTTGTTTTTGGTCTAATTACACTTATCCAATAAAATTTGGACATGTTTTAGGGTAATAATAATATCATTTTTACCCTTAATTACCCTATTTACTTTTAACCGTGGTAAATAAAAGTAAAAAGTTACTATTCACCAAAAATTATTTTCATCTCATTGAACCAAATTTTACTTACTGACATCAACCGTGTCTCTTGGATTTTTGAAATTCCACTCACAGAAGCGTTAAAATTAAGTTTTATGAAAAATTCAGTTTTTTTTAACTACCACTTAGTGGTTTCACTATTCATCAAAAATTGAAAGTTTTCAGAAAAATACCAAAAATTAGGCCTAAGCTATATTTGATATTATGAACTCAAAAATTATTTCTATTTTACCAAATTCAAAACATATCAGTTTCATTAATTAATTTAAAAAATTAATTCCCGTCATCAAAACAAAAGGCGTGTTTTTAACAGATAATAACTATCAAAAGATTGACACTTGTTTATAACTGGTTTAAATGTGAAATTACATCCAATGACCAACATTGTATTAAATTTTAAAAATATCTTCTAAATATACTTTAAAACCACTCAAATTAATAATTTATCACTATTAATTATTTTTATTGAATAAGTTGTTTTTAATTAAAATTTAGTAATTTTCACTATTCATCAAAATATGAAAGTTATCCGAAAATCACCAAAATTTCACCCTAAGCTAATTTCGATATTCCGAATCCAAAAATGAAGTCCATTTTGAAAAATAGAATTTACAAAATTTTAAAAAGTGGTTATTACTATTCATAACGTCTAGTTTTAATAATATTTTAATAGCATATCGTTGTTTAGCGAAACTTGGTGTTGCGTACAACACACGCTATCGTGGAAGGTCGCGATTGCGTGTAATTCAAGCCAGGTCAGAGATGTGTGTTGTGAAATCTCCTTTTGGTGTAGCATATAAAACAAGACATTAATGAAATTAAAAAAAATATTTTTCATAAAATCACGGGGTGTTACATTTATATTTTATTGAATCAATTTATAAAGAATTATTTGGACATATAGAGGTGGGTGGGGCCCGCTACAGCTCCTCGGTGCATCATTAGGTCTCATGAGACAAATCAGTTTGGCGACAAACCCTTCGAGTTTTTTTCTAAAAATCAGACGGGTTTCTACCCATAGAACTAAACTGTTTTTACGGTATTATGGTTCATGTGCCAAATACATGACGTCCAATTAATATGCATTCTATTTATTCATTATGAGTTATTACTATCCATGAGGTTTTCACAATGAAAAAATCTAGGGATGTAGTTTCATTCTCAGTTTATTAATTGCGTGAGTTTTTCATTTATTCACCATGCTATATAGAATATGTTAGATTGATTATGATTCAATTGTTATTGTATTCATGATTCCACTATTGTAACCCTTACTAAGCATTTGAGGACACCCCTTTCATTGTTTACTTTCAACAGGTGACAAAGAGGAGATCATTTATTGTGTACTTGTAAATGCAGCTTTTAGTTTCGTTATGTAATGTATTTTGTAAACATTTCAATGTAATTTGAGTAAAATCTATGTATCTAGTTTCTTCAAGACTTCTAAACTGATCGTTCCTTCAGTATTTTTATTACTTCTATCCATTTAAATATCACACGTAAAGGACCATCTCCAACCTATAGGGGTCGGTGTGTTATAGTTAATATCAAAGAAAGTTTAGTAGAAAACTTGGAAACTAGAGTAGGGAATGTATAGTAGGGAACAAAGCCCTAAGGTAGTATTTGAGGGTTAACATACAAGAACGTCTTGGTATTTTGGTAAGGAATAGATTATTTGGATATTTTAAGCAATACGTCCCTGTCTGGATACGAGAAGGTAGAGGCAGCTCTGGAACAGATGTATCTAGGGGTAAAAACTGAAAACACCGCTTTAAGATAGACTTAAATGGGAACAGGTGCATGAAAACGGGCCTTGCTTCACTCTTGGTTATGACACTCATGGGGGATATGCTTAGGAATAATTCACATTTTCTTTACAATCCATTATGAAGGAGTTTAATGTAAATTTTTCCTCAGACAAATCATGTTTATACAATTATCTATGCATAGAATTTCAATCGATGTTGAGTTCTTTTCTATTTGAGATTCATAAACTAATCTGGTGTGTCCCATTATTTATAAATGGAATCTAACAGAAGAAGGGGAATCAATACTCGTAGGCAAGGTAGGGATCTCCCTACTAATCAAGTCAACACAGTCAATGTTGGAGCAGATCAGATCATGACCATATTGGGACAACTTACTCAGGTTGTAAGGAATAACCATTCCAAACCAATGTTGGATCGTTTTATGTAGCATAAATACCCCATCTTTTAGTGGGACTACTAACTCAGTGGTTACTGAGCAATGGATCAAGTCCCTTGAAAAAAATATTCATGGCGTTAAGATGCAATGAAAATGAAAAGGTAGTACTGGTGGTATATGTCTCAAGGGTGACACTAATCAATGGTGGTCCCTGATTCAAAATACCATGAAGGAAGAAGAAATAAAAGATATGGAATGGAGAAATTTTATGGAAATATTCTTCGAAAAATATTTCCCTCGTGAGCAACGAAACTAAATGAAGAGGATGTTCCTTGGATTAAAATAAAGGGATGTAGACAGTGTTGCAGAGTATGAGGCTACCTTCACAAAGCTGGCCAGGTATGCCACAGATTACGTATGTGACTCGACAGACAAGATTGATCATTTATTTGAAGGTCTTAAGACAAGTCCTCGAAGGGAACTAGCTTCTCAATAATTTTCGTCATATCATGAAATTGTATCAAGTTCCATCAAAACAGAGGGGGAATTTTCTAGATCAAATCTTTTCAAAGGAAACCAAGATAAGAAGCGGTACTCTGATAACAAAGGAAAAGGAGAAGAACCAAAGAAGAGACACTACTGGAAAAAAGACCTATACCCACGGTTCAAAACCGTGGGTATAGCCCCCAAAACCGTGGGTATAGGCTATACCCACGGTTTTGGGAACCATGGGATGGAATGGCGTCAGTATAGGGGTCTCAGCCTATACCCACGGTTTTGGAGAACCGTGGGTATAGAGGGGTCAAAGTGTGTCACACCCTTGTTCCAGCGTGGCACACAACAGACCCCACGGTTTTTCAAACCGTGGGGTAATTGAATTCCAAAAACTGTGCTGGAAGGGAATCGATCCCGCAACCGCACAGCACCCAAATCCCGCGCCGCACTGAGTGACCAACTGATCTAACGCCGATATTGATATATAATGATAATTTTATTTTAATATGCTAATATAACAGTTATAATCGAAAATAAAAGACCAGCGGGTTTCGATCCCGCGCCTCCCGTTCGCTGCCCAATCACAGCGACCAACCGAGGCAACAATCCAATTGTTATATAATTATACTTTTTTATTCTTATATTAATATATCTGCAATAATCAAAATATATAACCCGCCGTTTTTCGAACCCGCGACCTATGCTGAGACATGTGAGGGACTGACCAACTAACCTAAACATATTATATGATTTAATATTTCGTATCTATAAATTTATATTATTTAAGATCGTCTTTTCATAAATAAAAAATTCCGTCCCGCGGAATTTTTTGTTCCCGCCATAACACGGGAACTCTATACCCACGGTTTTTCAAAACCGTGGGTATAGGTCTTTGAAAAATATACCACCTATACCCATGGTTTTCAAAAACCGTGGGTATAGGTCTTCCAAACAACACCTATACCCACGGTTTTTCCAAAACCGTGGGTATAGGTCTTCAAAAAATGCCTATACCCACGGTTTTACCATGAACCGTGGGTATAGGGGACCTATACCCACGGTTCTCCAAAACCGTGGGTATAGGTCTCGATACTATCCCTATACCTACGGTTTCCCAAACCGTGGGTATAGGGGGGGCCTATACCCACGGTTTTACACAAAACCGTGGGTATAGACCCATTTTCCAGTAGTGAGAAAGGGAACAAAACTATTCCCATTATGTGTGAACTGTGGAAAGAATCATATCGGGAAATGCTTGAAAGGTATGAGAGTCTTCTATAACTATAGAGAAAAGTGTCATAGATATGATGAAAGCAATGGGAAGAAACAATTCAATGATATTCATTGCTAAAATTATAGAGAGATGGGACACTATACAAATGAGTGTCCTATGTGCCAAGGAAAGTCGACTCAGAAAAGGCCAAGAGAGCAAGGGATAGCCTTTGCGATTATAACCGTGAAGGTTGAAGTTCCTAATGACATTGTGGCAGGTACTTTAATTGTTTCCTCAAACTTATCCAACACTTCATTTGATTCTGGATCATTGCATTCATTTATATCTTCCCAGTTTTCCAGGAAAATTAGATATGTCCAATTTTATTTAATAAAGGAGTTGTCAATCAAAAATCCTAGGGGATGTATCATTGCAACCAAGGCATGTCGACTAGTCCCCCTCTAGACACCAAAATTTGCTCTAGTTTCTAACCTTATCATCATACCAATGACTGAATTTGATATAATTCTTGGTATGGATTGGCTGTCAAATTCGGATGCAAAGATTTATTGTAAGAAGAAGGAAGTTACAATTTTCGAAAATGGTGTAGAATCTCTTGTCTTTAGGGCAGAAACTTAGCCACCTGATTCTTATCTAGAACCACCCCCAATAGCTCTACTGAATGCAATAATTGGAGAGGAAGATAAACCAATATCTATGGGCGCAGAAAGAAATTTTCAAATTGAAGATGTGCACATAGTGAAAGAGTACATTGATATATTTCCAGAGGATTTACCTGGACATCATCCAGAGTGGGAAGTTGAGTTATCTATTGATTTAATTTCTGATGCAAGACCTATATCAAAGACTCCCTATAGAATGTACACTGTGTAATTTTTAGAGCTAAAGAAACAACTAGAGGATTTGAGTGAAAAAGCATTTATTCGACTTTGTGTTTCTCCATGGGGAGCCCCTTTCCTCTTTGTCTAGAATAAAGATGGATCCATGGGGCTTTGCATTGATTATAGGGAAATCAATGCTATTACAATAAAGAATACGTATCCTCTTCCCTGAATTGATGATTTAATTGACCAGCTTCATGGAGCTCAATAATTTTCGAAGATTGAACTTCATTCCAGATATCATCAGTTGCATGTGAGGAAGGAAGATATTCTTAAGACAGCATTTCGGACCAGGTATAGGCATTACGAGTTTACAGTAATGCCTTTTTGACTGAGAAATGCACCATCTATTTTCATGGATTTAATGAATAGAGTTTTCATGGAATAACTTGATTACTTTTTTTGTGGTATTCATAGATGATATCCTCATATACTCAAAAAGCTATCAAGACCATTAGAATCACTTATGGGTCATTTTGAAAACTCATAGAAGAAATAAATTATATGGGATGTTTAGAAAATGTGAATTTTGGCTTCAATCAGTTTTTTTAGAGGCCATATTGTCTCTAAGGATGGAATAATAGTTGATCCTGCGAAGTTAAAGGCAATAAAAGATTGTCCCACACCAACAAATATAACTGAGGTACGTAGTTTTATTGGCTTAGCAGGTTATTATCGACATTTTGTTCAGAATTTTTCCCGAATAGATAACATTCTAACCAAGCTCACTCATAAAGGAGTTATGTTTGTGTGGACACAAGAATGTATGGAATTCGTCGATGAATTGAAAATAGGATTGGTCAACGCTCCACTTTTGACTCT
This sequence comes from Viscum album, assembly GCA_963277665.1. Taxonomy (NCBI): domain Eukaryota; kingdom Viridiplantae; phylum Streptophyta; class Magnoliopsida; order Santalales; family Viscaceae; genus Viscum; species Viscum album. The sequence continues at coordinate 1,352,886,784 of OY728140.1, read as the reverse complement.
TCCATCTAGAAGTGATGGATTTTTAATATACAGTGATGCATCAAAGAATGGATTGGGTTGTGTCCTTATGCAAAATGATAAAGTTATTTCTTATGCATCACGACAAGTGAAGACTCATGAGAAAAATTATCCAACTCATGATCTTGAGTTAGCAGCTGTAATCTTTGCACTGAAAATATGGAGGCATTATCTCTACAGAGAGAGATGTGAGATTTATACGAACCAAAGGAGTTTGAAATATATTTTCACACAAAAAGAACTCAACATGAGGCAAAAAATATGGCACAAGATACTCAAAGATTACAATTCCTCAACACACTACCACCCAAGAAAGGTTAATAAGGTGGCATATGCATTAACCAGGAATAATCATGGACTTATGACTAAAATGAGAATTGAAAGAGATCCTATGTTCATGGATCTACTGAAGATGGACATGGGAATTTTTAAGGAAGAAGAAACATCACCCCTCTTCCAAATGATTGATAAACCATATTTACTAGAGAAGATAAAAAGTTCTCAATCTGATGATGAGAATCTGCACAAGAAAATTAATGCAGTCAAGGATGGGAGAATGATTGACTTTATGTATGAAGAAGGAGTTCTGAAATTTGGGAAGTGGTTATGTGTTCCATTAGTACCTGAGTTAAAAAGGGAACTATTAGATGATGCTCATAGCTCAAATTTCTCTATACACCCAGATTGCACCAAGATGTATTGAGATCTGAAGGAATATTTTTGGTTGGATAATATGAAGCAAGAAATTGCTGACTACGTGTCAAGGTGTCTAGTTTGTCAACAAGTGAAGGCGGAGAGAAAAAATCCCAAAGGAGTGATGCAATTTCTACCTATTTTTATGTGGAAGTGGGATAACATTACGTTGTATTTTGTCACTGGACTACCGATGACACCTAGAAGGAATGATGTAATATGGGTAATTGTTGATCATCTCACTAAATCAGCACATTTCCTTCCAATAAGAGAGTATTTACCACATGATTTCCTGGAAGGACTTTATATTAATGAAGTTGTGAGACTTCATGGTGCACCTATATCGATTGTCTCCGATCGAGATCCCCGATTTACATCAAAATTCTGGAAAAATCTCCAGAAGGCTTTGAATACTGAGCTTTTTATGAATATTACATATCACCCTCAAACTGACAGACAATCTGAAAGGAAAATTCAAACTCTGGAAGACATGTTGAGATCATGCTCTCTTGACTTCCAAGGTATGTGTGATCAATACTTTCCTTTGGTGGAATTTTCCTACAACAATAGTTTCCATCCTAGTATTCAAATGGCTCCATATGAAGAATTATATGGAAAGATATGTCGAACTCCATCTTGTTGGGATGAAGTTGGTGAAAGGAAACTTATAGGCCCAGAAATTATTGAAGACACCATGACAAAGCTGAAGAAAATACAGGCCCATATTAAAGTAGCCCAAAGTAAGGAGAGGAGTTATGCTGACAACCAAAGAAAGGAATTGGAATTTCAAGTGGGAGATCATGAATTTATGAACGTATCTCTATGGAAGGGTGTCTTAAGGTTCAGTAAGAAAGGGAAACTGAACCCTAGGTACATCGGACCATTTGAAATTCTGGAACGAATCAGAGTTGTAGCTTACCATTTAGCGATGCCGCCAAATCTCTCCAGAGTTCATGATGTGTTCCACGTATCATTGTTAAAGAAGTACATGCCAGACCCAATGCATGTACTAACATATGAAGAAGTAGAACTGGAACCTGATTTTTCATACTGAGAAAATCCTATCCGGATTCATGACACAAGGGAGAAGGTATTGAGAAATCAGACAACTCGTCAAGTAAAGGTTCTTTGGAGAAACCAGAATATGGAGGAAGCAACATGGGAACCTGAGGATGTTATTAAATATAATCACCCACATCTTTTTGGTGGGATATATACATAAAATTTTGAGAACGAAATTTCAAAAGGAGGGAATAAGGTAGCACCCCAAACATTTTATGGTATGTTTCTCTTAAATACATTCGATTCATCATTGTGTTCCATTGAAACAAAACTAGGCTATTTAGGATATAATCAATACCTAGCCATTAAATATAAATTTTCCACTTCTATGTTTTGAATTTTGAAAAACGGTCATCTAGAGTTGTGATTAGTAAGCCATTTGGAGTCTGATAGAACAAATTTAATTTTTGGTGAATAGTAACATACCCTTATGAATAGTAATATGAATAGTAATATGACCCTTATGAATAGTAAATAATAATATTATTTTATTTTCTTAAGGCAATAAGATAATGAGATCTCAATTAGTTTTTCAATGAGAAATAAAACTAATTGCACCTTTATGATTGTTTTTTTTCAAATTAACTATGACTTTATTTAAAAATTAAATTAATAATATTTAGAAAATTATTTTTGAAAAATGGAGTTCATTTTTGAATTCGTCATGTCGAAAAATTGTTAGGGTAAATTTTTGGGATTTTTCTGAAATTTTAGAATTTTTGATGAATTGTGAAATACGATAAAATATTGTATATACAAATTATCAGTTAAATACACTATTTATGATATCATAAGTGATGTAAGGACACTTCATTCAAACTTAAAAGCACTTATTACTATTAGGGGTCTCGTGAAACATCACTATTGGTTGTCTTGAGGGAAATAATAAAATAATGAATTAAATATTCAAAATTTACCCCTCTCCTCCACTATAAAAACCCCTCACCACTCCCTCTTCTCTTCACTTCTCTAAGCCTTGAATCTCCACAAAGTTCTTCCCAAATAACCTTACCTAGTAACTCCCCATGACCAGGATTCTCATGGTCTTTCCAAAAGACCAAAATCCTTTCCCTTAAGGAGGTTCTCGAGGAAGTCATTTCAAGAGGTAAAACACCTTTCTTTTTCTTTTAGTTTCATTTGAATTTATCTTCATTTGTGATCATATCATCAGCTCCTCTTTCTAAATGATCTTGATAACTCTAGTATCATCTACATACTGGATTTATATCTTGTGAATGTAAGACCCATCATTAATGTTCTTACTCCCTCCCTTTTATTCTTATAAACAAAATCAACATCCATGAGGTTCCAATTTATATCCTTTGTGGACGACGAAGTTTTGTTCTTAAGTCATTCCTTCATTACTGGTCATGAAACCATATTAGTGGTTGATCCAGGACATAATATATGTATTTTTTATTGATTAATGTTTAGTAATCTTTACACGTACATAATATGGAATAATAATAAAAAATAAGTTTATTGAGCACAAAACTGCCAAGCCAAATTCAAGTGTTTATTTTTAACTCATTGAATGACTAATCCTCATGTTATATTACCAGAATCATTATAAGATCATTTATATATCATTAATTTCACTAATAATGTATATTAAAAATTCTGTATGTTTAACCATATTTCAAACCAACTTCCATTCATGAATACAAGTAAACAAATCATGAAAAGTAAGAAAATGCTTCCAAAACAATAAAATTGAATCTCTTAAACCCATCAAAAAGGCCATTAATGAATTTAATAAGGTTATACATATCAATTAAATGTTGATTAGGTTCTGGAATTATAAATTAATGAATCTAAATTTGATTATTCAGGTCGTTAAGAAAAAACAAGAACACCTTCGAGCATAAGGTAAGGGATCCTCTCTCTCACTTTTGTTGAAGAATCTCCCCTATGTTGTGCCCTTTTTATTTTAAATTATGGGGTATGTTTTTGCACCTAACCCATACATCCCTTGGGATATATTAATAATGGAATACCCCTTTACCTCTCATTAAGCCCTCGCAATGACACTCACCACCAGGCCGAAATGTTTTTAAGGGGTTTCTCATCTCACTTTCATTTCTGTGATATTTTCATTGATCACCACTTATTTATTGTATGTGGTATATTTGTACTACCATTTGATATATAATAACATGATTATATTTATATTCATGTTATTCAATGATTAATTTTATGTTTATTAAGTTCTGGTCATATGATTCGGCCGATTACATTGGGGTAAGAGTCTTTGTATCAACTACTATTTTGTTGTGACTATCTTTGTGTTGTGCACCTAATAAACCTTATGTGGTGTACCTACTGCCCATTTGAGATCATATTTCATTTGAAAATTATATTTATATTAAATATCCATAATCCCATATCATGGGTATGTTTTTTGTCTAAACCGTATACCATTTTTTCATTTGATGTTTATTTGGAAAGTTATTTTAATATTGATGAATCTTTATACTCTAAATTATACAGATGTTGAAAATGAATATTTCTATTGTATTGAATCAATGTATAAAGAATTATTTGGACATGTAGAGGTGGGTGGGGACCTCTACATCTCCTTGATTCATCGTTAGGTCTCATGAGACAAATCATTTTGGTGACAAACCCTTCGAGTTTGTTTCCAAAAATCAAACGGGTTTCTACCCATAGAACTAAACCGTTTTTACGGTATTAGGGTTCATGTTTCAGATACATGACATCAAATTAATAAGAATTATATTTATTCATTATCAGTTATTACTATCCACGAGGTTTTCAATATGAAAAAATATATGGATGGAGTTTCATTCTCAACTTATTAATGGCATGAGTTTTTCATTTATTCACCACACCATATTGATTATGTCAGATTGATTATGATTCATTTATTATTGTATTCATGCTTCCACTATTGTAACCCTTACTAATCATTTGACCTCACCCCTTTCATTGTTTACTTTCAATAGGTGACAAAGAGGATATCATTTATTGAGTACTTGTGGATGCAGTTTTTAGTTTCGTTATGTATTGTATTTTGTAATCTTTTCCAATGTAATTTGAGTAACATCTATGTATCTAGTTTTTTTTCAAGACTAATAAACTAATCGTTCCTTCTGGATTTTCATTCCTTCTAACCATTCCAATATGAAATGTAATGCACTGGCTCTAGCCTAGAGGGGTCAGGGTGTTACAGGAAGCTACATCATGACTCATCTTAGAGGGAAGCCTTCTCTCTGGTAATTGTAATGGATGGAAAATAAGGGGAGTACCACACTATTTCCTAGGCCAATGTGTGTAATTAAGAGGAAAATTATTATACATCAATACCTCACACTTCTAAAGTAGTATCATTGCCCAAAACATGTGGCACTACGTCTTCAACCATCAGCTTCGATCCATGGATATGCGAGAGTACTAAGGACCTGTGGCCATGATCGATTGAAAGATTAGTTCTCAAGATGGGCCTTAAAAGGTTCCTCATTAATATAAAAAATCTGGTAAGAGTCAATACGTATAAGGATATAGGTCTCAGAGTACTGGGGGTAGAAAACATAACTCCTCATTGAATTGGTAAAAATGGAATGATAACACGCTCCAGATTTTTAGGGGACAGAACATAAGCCGCCCCTACCGTGACTTCCCCAGAGCCACCATGAGCAGGAAGAAAATTAGCTTTTGAAAAAATTACCTCTATAAAAAAAGTCACTGTTTCAATTTTTATTGGCTCAATGATATTCAAAGCACCTCCAAGATCCAGCAAAACCCGGTGCTCGTCACTGGACTCGGCCCCCACTACGAGGACCACCCTGTCCCCCTCCATGAGAGTTGTCTCAACATGATCAAGTAATCCTTGAACCTCTGGATGACCTTCCATTGATGGGGTAGAAATTGTTTCAGCATGAGAAAGAAAACTTGAAAGGTCAATAGAACCCATTTCCCCTTTAGATGCACCTATTTTCCTACCATGTTCAACCACATTAGATGTCGACCCTTCATCTATGCTTAGAGGGACATAAGCTATAGATTCCTGAGTGGTCGACATTTGGTTACCGATAGGCCCTACATCAAAACAAATTTATGTACCACTGAGTAAACAAGGTAAGTAAATTTGGTTCAATCAATAGGTGAGCATACACTTACTTGTGATCCCCCTTTGAATACTCTTCAATAACTCAGAGGCATTCTAGCATTTTGTTGACTGTTTGGCAGATGGCTTCTGAATAATACCCCCAAGACAAGATGGAGGAGAAAACTCCCTGGAAGGGTCTACAATAACTACCTTCATATGATTTTGGGCTCTAGGAGATCCTTATGTAGTACCCTCTCTTGGTTAGGGGGTGTACTCTCCAGCTACAACACCACCAGGAGAATAAATCGGGGAAAAGCCATCTCCCGAGACCTAGCAGGCCCCCTGAAAAATAAGAAGGAAAGGAGGAATCTTTCATCATCCTTGAAATAAATGAATTTCAAGACAAGGGTTGCATATAATACCTATCCCATCAGCAGTGGAAATACTTCCATAAATGCCACACAGTCTGACCAGTAACGCCTATCTACAAGAGAAAGAAGACACATATCCATTTCAGTCAAGTAAGATTCCACCTCATTAGGTTCTAAATTATCTGAAATACAAGTAGGATCAATGGGTACCCCAAAACCCAGAATATCGAAGCTTTCCCTCTGAATAAGCCTCCATATATCTTCATTTTAGGCGCTCACTGTCAATTCCTCCTAGACTCTCCATGCTTCATAAAATGAAGTTGTAATTGGGATGACCATTGCTTGAAGGTTAATATGAGAAAGAAGGGTAGGCTTCAGTAACCTCAAATGTTTCTCGGGGCATCCATACAAACTCATGACCTCAGGAAGAGGAGTGTTTATGAGACGATTGATGAAAATTAGAAGCCTTTTTCATGGTGTTCATAGTAGGGAATCCAACGATGTCATCATCATATTTTATGGTTTAATTTCATAACATGGAATTTACCCAATGAGAGTACTTGTGGAAACCACTTGGGGACTAGATACATGTCTTTAGGTCCTTAAGGTAGTAGCCCACATCATTTGGATCCTCATCAAAAGAAATTTCCATTAACGCTGACACGAAACCAATACCAGTAAGGGAAAGATCCATAGTCTGGAGGAGTTTCAATAAATTACATAGAGGAATGGACATGTGATGTTGGATGACCATTAAAAAGGTCCCATTTCCACCAAGCCACTAGAAAATTGGTCTCAAAATGAATGGATGATGGACACTCGGCAGCAGCTCCAGTAGCTTGTTCAGTTGCCTATGAGGTCATAACCTCATCTTGGTGGACTTTATAGGGGAGGGAGCGAAGTGACCTTTGAAGAACTTCTACATTCCATGGGTGTTCATAAACATAATTTTTCTTACCCTTTACCTTCACCTTGGATGCACTAGAAGGCGCCTCAATGGGCACCAAGTTAGCTAATTGGCCATTATGGTATAGTTTAACCCATATCTCAGTATAGTTCTTGGTAAGGAAGGGAATGAAATCTCTATGATTAGTAATCCTGGAATGGATTTTGGTGTATTCCCTGGTTAAAATCTGGAAAAATTGATGGGATATCATTAGATGTTTCTCCAAGAGAGAATTGTTCAGAGCAGGAGGGAGAAACTTCTGAATGGAGTTGAATTTCTGACTAAACCTGCTGGGTGCATATCCCTTGTAGATATGTTCCCCTTTAATATGAGAAACTGAGACTCCTTCTCTCAAATAAAAGAAGTAACCATTGTTGATGAAGTATTCAGATGCATTTTTTGTAATGGTACTAGTGGTATAATCATAAGGGTGGTAAGAAAAAGGTTCATAAACATCGAGGAAAGTCATTATATTATGCTAATTCCTTTTGGTATGATCCTCTTGCTTATCCTATGACACCCAAGAAGCTGGAATGACCCCATTGGTTCTCTAAATATATGGTCATAGGGTCGAATGTGGGATAGGTAATGAATTGATCATAGAATAACCCCCTATGTGGGCTCCCATCCATCCACAAAAAAAAAACAGAAAGGGCCAACCATTTGGTAGTGGGACCCCCTTCACTAATTCATCACAAAATGAGGTATATCTTGTCCTAAACAGGGATAGCCAAATTGATGAATTTGATTGTGGCCAATGGAGCATCTATGATAAAGTTTGAAGCTCTTGCACCACCAGATTCCCACACTGGTAAAAGCCACCTACTCAAGAACATTGCCAAGAAATCCACCAGTCAAAATAACCGATCAACATTAGGGATAATCCCCCATACCCATTTCTGAAAATCCACCCCTTATAAGGTGGGACATTAAGTAATCACTCTTCTTTGGATGGATTTGGTGGGAAAATCCCTAGGCCTCCATGAATTAGGCTCAAGAATAGTTTTCTTAGAAAAATTACCAAACCAATCGTCAAACGGAATGTCCTACTTCAAACAAGGATCATATTCATTCATAAGTATCTTCGCTTGGGTAATGTGTTTCCTGGAGAATGGGGCGTTCATCCCTCATCATCCCAAACAATGGAGGGAGGAATAAATTCATCATACATGTCCCCTATGATAGGGACCCCTGAAATCAGCTGGTTGTCCCAAAGGATGATTTCAACCTCCCCACGGTTCAAATGGAAATTGTTGGTATCTAGACTCCACCTGCTTAAGAGCTGTAAAATAAGGGTAGTGGGGTGGTGGTTGTATGTCTGGGAAACCCATGCTACTTTTTATAGTCCCCCAACCTGTATCACAGCTTATAATTCTTGACAAATATGGTGGAACCAAAATGGCCACCCCCTGACCAATCCAAAATAGCCTCCAAGACGATGGTTTCGTCGAGATTACCAACCATACTACTCATTCTCTATAGCCTTCCTCGCGATTCTCTAGTAACATAGGGCCATATGATCAGGTTTCCGCTGCGATCCCTCTATGGTTCGAGGTGTGTAATGAAAAAAGGCTCGGATGTGGTATCTCATTGAAGGTACATACCCTTGTAACAAATCAAGTCCATTGGAATAGAAGTATTAATTATCCATGGAGTGTGCTCATCAATCAGCTTTGGCATCGAGATTGCTGTGTTAGAAAAAAGGAAAAACCCATAAGAAAGAATCTTGTCTGAGACTGGGTACTCCCATTAACTCATTGTGAGTAGATTCACAAGGTACTGGTGAGATGGAATGACAAGAGTTTTGTCATCAACCAAAGCCACAATATCCTTTGATATATCCCCATCATCAGAAAGAGGTCCAGTAATAATATCCATAGAAGAAGCGGAGGCGTCAGCGGTAGACTGTGAATCAGCCATTGGAGCCAGAACAAAAAAAATATAGAAGCCGATGAGAATTAATTCCATTAATAAAGTATTGGGAAAGGCCAAGAAAAAATGGCTAATGGAATTAATGCATGCCTGCAAAAGGCACAGTTTATTGTTCCTAGAAATGATATGAGGAAGGAGCATTCCACATACAACGTGACATGCAGAAGATACTCTAACTAAAACTATTGTAATCAGATAAATTTCACACCGTACATCCATGGTACGTAAAAGAACCGTGAGGCGTAGGCCCGAGAACCGTTGGTCGGCATAAAGAATGGTTCATGTAATGAAGAAACCATGAACCTCGACCTCTGTTATGTCTATGTTCAGATGTTGTGGATTAAAATTTATGTCCATATTAATAGTTTTTGAAGTTAGGTTTATTGATCTATGGTCAGTATGAGAACAAGCCATATGTGTAGCATTCTTCCACGCTGAATCCAGATTTCAATTCATTAAATTCCAAAATCCTGTTTGCGAAATTGAAAACTATGTGCACAGATGAAGAAACGACAATGAAATCGATTCACGGAATGTATAGAGATATTCACGAACATGCTTTTTTCAAGGACCACAGTACGTAAGAAAAAAGGAGTCTAGGAAAATTGAGAGTGCTTTTCACCATGAGAAACAGTAAAAGGAAAATGGTATGGGCCCTTATATAAAGTTGTGGTCCCTCCTATCGATCCTACCTATTCTACTATGAACCATTTTAGTTCATCATTCTTTTAAATCAAAATTGTCCCCTTTTCATTCTGAATGGTCACCATTCTGATCGGGGGAATTTGTAGGGTCCTAAAAATTACTCCAAGAGAAGAAAATACCCCCACAATCGCTCTGCAGAAGGAAGCAAGTGCTTTTACAAGTCTATCAAGGAGAACAGACTCAAATTGAGTTTCAATTCATTGAAGCAACTTGAAATAATTCATGTTTCCAAGGTTTTTAAGTGGCACACAGACCATCACCGGGAATGGAACATAGATCATATGTATCGTGAACCACTAGGTATGTGAGACTATCCACGAACTGCTGCCCTGCGAGGCGATGGCAAGTGAGCCTAACCAAACCGTAAATAGCGTCAACCGAAGGCATTCTGCACATAAGGCCAGTCCACGTACCGTAACGTGAACCCATCAATTCATGGACAAAGAGAATAGGTAGGGTTCCATGAACCATTATTGTGGACCAAAGCCTTCGCAAACCATGTTTGACCATGTATTTCATGGATCAAGATATTACTTCAATGGGCCTCCACAAATGGTGTCACGTGCCCAATATATATGATTGCTCTGATGCTCTATAAAAGGAGCACTATAGAAGTATGAACTGATAAAGAGAGAGAGAGAGACAGACTGAGAGAAGGATGAATGATGAAATCTTGTGGATGAATTAGAGATTGCACTCTGGATTCCATCTTTTTTCCTCGACGAAACATGAACTACAAACCACTCCTCTGCAGGTACATCCAGCTGCCAACCCTAAAACGGTGAAATTGAATAATAATAATGGAACCACGAAACTAACTGGGGAATAATGAACCACATGATTCTCGTGGATGAACATCCCACAAATGATGATCCCCCTGAACCCCCTTCAATATGGTGCTCCGTGTAGCATACCACAATGCAGACTAAACACGGCACCACGTACTACATCAATATGCTAATGGAACCCAATGTGGCGTGATGGGCTGTGTACCACTATGGAACATGATTCCCTATACCCATGCCTATGTACTGAATTGGTATGCATATATCCCCTCTTTCTACATACCACTATGGTATATAGATCCTCCCCCAATCTGTATAATATGTTAGTATGCCGAATGGGGTGTTTTCAGGAACTATTCTCACCGGTTCTAACCCCACCCATCAAAAACCATCCAATCTAGCATGGTCCCTATGCTAACCATTCCTCCAACATTAGGCCAAAATATCCTTCAAATCCAAAAGACCAATATGATCAAACAATTAGGTGCATCAGTGCGCCCCGTTGAGTCTACATACCAAGCTATGTTGAGTCACGAAGGCCCTCCCCACAAAGGGGAAGTCTTTGGGAAATCCTTTGAGGATATATTCCCAAGTTACTTGGATCTCCACCATGGTATGCCAATGTGAACCTCCTTGTACATAGGAATAAGGGTGATCACTTTATTTTTCATTCAATTAGTAATAGTGACCAGTCGAAGGGGTTATGTTTGGTCCCCCTTTAGTGAGGACAAACCTCATCCCCTTCCCAGGACTTCCTCTATGGACCTCCCAATGAGGAAAGTCACCAATATTCTAAGGTCAGGCCACATAAACTTTAATCCCATCTCTAATGGAAAGGTTAATTGCCCCGCGCCTTCACCCACCATCACCCCGAACTCTTTCGCTGCGGGCTCTCCCTCTCCCACCAATAGGGGAGGAGGCATGTGAATTGTTAAATATTTCAAATCCCCATGTTTCTCACACCAATCATGACTCATGTTGGATTAGATGATTGGGAAGATTACAACATACACCCTATCTGAAATATGAGAACTATGATTACTGATTAAATTAAGATACGTAGGACGCCTACCAGAAGGCTCAATATCAAATGGGTACCCATCCATAAAGGGTCCACCCATCTATGCGCCGTCAAATGGGAAGCTCCCATGTGTAATCCCCACACCATCTGAAATACAAAAACCTTGATTCCCAAGAAAATCATGATACATAGGGCACCTACCATAAGGATTGAGCTCAAATGGGTTCCCATCCATAAAGTAGCCACCCAACCATGCCCTCTCAATTGGGAAGCTCCCATGCATAATCCCTACACAATTTTAACTACGATAACACTGATTCATGATCAAAACAAAAAATGTATGATGCCTACTAGAAGGCCTAAGCAAAAAAGGGTGACCATACAAAAGGGTCCACAAAAACATGTCCCGACAAATGGGTAGCTACGATGCGTAAGCCCCACACAATCTGAATAACACGGGTTCTGATTCCTCTCATGAGGATACGTAGGACACCCTCCTTGTGGTCCCGATCCCAACATCAAGTAACCTTCCACCCCTGGATGACGATAAAATCTAGAGCACCTTATAATATTGATCATGTATGCATCACATCCATAGCAACAAATATATGCATTCTTATGACGAATTTTCAAACCAAGGGTAGACCGTGGAAATAGTCTTCAGGAATGAACCAAGGATTAATGAATATATGAACCTGAAATTACAGGAGAGTAATGAAACATGAAACAATCTGCCCCCAGAAGGGTGTGGTTAGTCTGACCTCCCATCCTCTCGACCAATGGAGTCATTAAGTGTCATTGGCTAAATCGTTAGCCGACGAGCGCCTGCGTTAGGAAAGCAGGTCCATTAATCATGGATACTAGGGTCATTGGATATTCTTAGCACAAAAAATATACCTATTAGAGACCATCTGTGGAAGTTACGTCCAATAAGGGTCGGTTACATGAGTGCTGGAACCGCACATAATCACACGCTGGGAACAACAATTCCAGAGGGGTTAATTCAACCTTCTTTAAAGGATAATGATGTTGAACATGTCGAAACAAAGGAATCATAAATTTGATGAGAATGAATATATTTAGTAAAATGGATGGGTGATGATCCTCATCGACCATTTCCACACCACCTGTAAATGTGCCATGTCAGAGGTGGAACAATCTATTTTGATGGTTGTGTGATCTTTACACGAGTTGGGATACACCCGTTGTCGGGACCTATATATGTTTCCATGAGCTTAATTTTCCATTTAATATATATAAATCCATTTTAAAAAATATTTGAAAATTACTTATTAATATTGATATTAATATGTTTAATATATGGGTTATAAGTATCTCATTTAAAAGATAATATAAATAGTTTTTAGAAACACGTTGTTGCGTGTAACGTATAACAACTCATTATTGCATATAACTTATTTTTATCTAGTTTTTTGTGTAACATACACTAATTCAGGGTTTAATGTAATGTATGCCAATTTAGAGTTTCTTATAACATGCACTGAGTTAGTGTTGTGTGAATGGAATGTTTGAATTATGTTAATGCAATACACCAATTAATTTTAATTAATTTGAAAAAAAGGTCAATAAAAACTCATGTTGTTACATTATACCCCCTTAAAATGAATATCACATTTGAAATTATTCATTAAGTTAAAAATGGAGATTTTTATGCATTATACTATCCTAGATATCTCATGTAGCTTCTTCTAAACGGTGATATATCAAAAAAAAAATTTACCTATAGAATGGCCTTCTTTTTTAGAACTATATGTGTACAATTAAGAATTTCATATGGTTGATCCTCACAAGAATGATCAGGCTCTAGTGGTATGACCTATGAGTTCATTACATGTTATGGTTTTGAAATTTACTTCATCACGATATATACATGGAACAAATTATGGACTTTAGAGAGATTTGGAGAATGTTCCAAGTGATATTCTATAGTCTTGATTCCATCAAGAATCTCAAATGGAATGATATACCTTGGGATTAGTTTCCCACTCTCCAAAAATCTCATAACCATTTTCGAGGGATAGATTCATAGAAAAGGCTCCTCAAAAAATTCATATTCTACATCATGAAATTAGTTATCAACACAACCTTTACAGAGAAATTGAGCTTCCTTGATATGTAGTTAAATTTTGTTAACCTTCTTTTCCATGTCTTCAGTGATATTAGGTCCCAATTTCTTTCATTCTCCAACATTATTTTAGAATGTTGGAGCTATACATTTGTTCCCACAGAAGACTTCATAATGTTACATATATAATATTTATTGAATGATATTGTTATATAAAATTCAACTTGATTAAGGTGTTTATCCCATCATCAATTGAAATATAGAGAAATAGATCTCAACATATACTATATGGTTTGAATTGTTTATTCAGATTGACCATCTATATATGTATTATATGAAGTTCTAAAACTCAATCCCATATCATGTTCATGATAAATACTTCACCAGAACATAGATGTAATCCTCTAATTCTGATGCAATAAAATGCAATGAGGTACAACATGAAACTTTACAACATCCATAATGAATATCATTGATATCTGGTCCAAGGAGAGGTTTCTAATAATAGTGATGCAGTGTTCTAACTTAGTAAAGATATATTAGAAAACTCATATATCATTAAACATAATATATGTTTTTATTAGTATAATGATAAAATCCATAGTTACATTTTCCTATTTCCATTCTAATATGAATAATTGATAAAACACCGCATTAGATTTTTGTATTTCCTCCTTAACAAGTAGGTAAATAATGCAACGAGATAAAATCTCTAGGATATATCTCTTCATTCCATACCACCATAAATATTATATCAATTCACTATACATATACGTACATCCAGGATGAACATAGAATGAAGAGATATGAGATTACTCTAATAACTCCTTCTTTAAATTTTTTTTGTAAGGAACACATACATGATTCCCGACCCTTATCATTCCATTGTGACAATGGTTAAACATAAGAACATTTCTAACATTCCTTTATAGCTCTACATTTTCTCTCTGTAGTTCTGTATTCTATAATTGGATAATGGGTTGTACATTTCTTTGAAAAAGATAATATTTTTCCCATTTCATCAAGATTTCAATGTCCATCATTTGAAATTATAGATATATTGAATTTTTTTGATCCTAATCATGAATAAGATAGAACGATTCAATCAAATCAAAGCATTAGACACCTTGTTCTCCTTCACATGGTGGTAATGTATTGAGATGTCATAATCCTTTATGATATTTAACAATCTTCTCAGGTGAATGTTAGTCTATTTATTTTAGAATATATATTTTAGAAAGCTATTATTTTAATATATGTCATACTTTTCATCAGAATGATAAGGCCTCCATATCTCTATTAAAAAAATCACTACTACTGAATCCAAATCATGAGTTGGGAACTTTATCTCATGAATCTTCATCTCTCATAGGGAATAAAAAAAATGTTATTCGGTAAAATAAAAAATCCCAATTCCTTGTTTGACGCGTCACTATATATTAAATAAGCTTATTCACTACACGGTAATGTATGCAATGGTGTGATGAATTAACATTATCTTCCATCCATTTAAGTTCTCCTCACAGTCATATGTCAAAAGGAACATGGAACCCTTCCGAGTGAACATTGAAATATGATTATAAAGTCATGAGAAATTTTCCACAGACTGTTCAAAATGTCCAGCTAAACCATGAAATAATTGGATCTCAATTTCCATGATTTTTATTGGAAAGCATTCAGTAGCCTCCATCATTGATGGATCATCTTTTATACCATATCTTGATATTATGGTACCCAAATAGAAAATATGTTATCACCAAAAGTAAGACTTTTTATATTTTCCACAATGTGTCACATTCCTTAGTGACTTTAGTAAAATTATCATGTAATATTCATGATCATCCTTTCTCATAAAATATATTAGAATATCTGATATAAAGACTACAAAAAACCCATAAAGTTAATATCTTTAGACTCTAATCATTAAATCCAATATGATATCAAGGGGATTAGTAAGACGAAAAAGAATCACTATATATTCAATATGTCTATATATTGTATGGAAATCCATCATGGGTATATCATCATTCTAGACCCTTAATTAATGAAATGTGAAAAAAATAAGGTAAACCATGGAAATGTATTGATCTCTATTTAGTTGGTCAAATAACCATCAATATGGTGATGAGGGTACGTGTTCCTGTTTGTGATATTGTTAAACTCCCGATAATCAATTCATTGTCATATTTATCTTTCTTTTTTAAAAAAATAATATGTGCACTCCAAGGTTACTCACATGGCTGAATTTATCCCTTATCTATTTTTTCTTATAGTTTCATCATCAATTTATATAACTAAGGTGGTTTCGTTCTAGAAATAGTTTTGGAAATTTATTTGGAACCATGTATGAGTTCTATTGAGAACTCAACATCACATATTGGTGGAGGTCTCGGAAAATATTCAGAAAATGCATCCAAAAAATCTTGGACTATATTCATATACTCAAAATCAATTTTCCCTAACCATTTGAAATGAATATCCCTTATTGATGGGAATTAAAACCCATACACTTGATGTAATCTCCACAGGACATTCATACCAGCATCACATTGTAAGAGATCATGAGAGTGTATGAAATATATAATGTATCTTCCCTTCCTAGATAATTAATTTTTTATTTATGAATATATATCCAATCCATTCCTAATATGACATCAAATTGAACTAATGGTAGAATGTCAATATTTACTAGGAGCACAGTCCCGCGGTATTCAATCAGATAGGGATCATAGACTTGACATGAAATAATCATAGCATTATGGGGTTTCACTCCTAATTACACATATGATAGTTTTTTAGGAATATTAACATGCTAAAAAATTCATTATATATAAATGAGTGGATAGATCTATACTCAAATAAGACATTAAATGTTCTTTAGAGGATGGTATATGTACCTTTCACCACATAGTTATCACACCACTCATCAAAAATTGAAATTTCCTAAGATCTACACTTATCCCTTGGGTTAAGATGTTTTTGGCGTCTAAAATCATCACTAGCCCTTATGTCGGGGAAATTATTTTCAAAATTCCCATTCTACATACACATGTAGCACTAAAATGGGGGATGTGAATTTTTTCTAGTACATTATCCATTCCCACCATTTTCAAACTTCATTACATCTCTTATAAAATATAATGATCTATTTACTTCATTTACCAACAATAATAATTTATTAGAACTCATTACAAAATTCCAGCAATTCTTCTTCCAACACATTGATCACAAATGAGTTCTCATCTTCTTCTATTCATTTTTTTATATATTATTTTATATTACATTTCCATTTTCTTGTAATAAGCATGTGATTGATATATGAATAAAACATGAATTTCAATATTTATTTCAAATTGCACAATATATTCTTATATACTAATTTCTCTTATGTCCAACGCCCTTCTAATCTATGGATTTAAGACACTAATGAAACTAGCAACTTTATTTTCGAATGAATGATAATTATTGAATCATGACTCGCATGAATTGTGAAATTATTCTCATAGGTATCAAGGCAATAATCATCAATTTCCTTCAACTAATGGAATTTTTTCTCTAGCCGGGTATGAATAATTTTAGGAATGTACTTATTTTAAAATAAGTTCTTTAACTCATTCCAATCTGTGGATAAAATATCATCTTTTTGCCTCATTTTCACTATTATATTCCACCACTCGTAAAAATATTCTTCATATAGATAAACATCCCAAATGAATTTATCATCCTCCAAACACTTGAAAATGCATAATATATTTTCAATATTACAAGATTTTTTTTGAAGAAATGGATCGAAATAACCATGGAACGATGGTGGAAATTACCTCATGAAAGACTCAATGGAATACAGTTCCCTCTTTTTCTTATTTAGAAGTATTATGTGATTCATATCTTGAGAAATCTAGTTGAGAAAAGATAAAGGGTTTTTAATTCCATCTCTTGTAGAATTAGGTTTCTTAGTAGGATAGTCATTTCAATTTCCATCATAATCACCATTAACAAGGTTCCATCAGGTCATATCCATTGACTAAACCTATTAACATATAGTAATAAATAGTTATCATAATAATGAAGCACATAATCCGGAAAATTCACTTGTATGATGTCTATTTTGTGAATCACTCCTTAATATATGACTCCTTAGTCTTATCCTAGGTTATTCACCACTAAAATCTCTTTGAATCCTTTATGATTATTCATAGATTGTTTTTGAATTCCCAAAGCATATCTACTAGTAGTGTCAAACTAGAAGTGTAGAAAGGCCTTTGGTCAGGTACCAGGTTATGAAGAGTAGAGATCAAAAAACCTTTTTGTATTTTTTACTCCCATATAAATATATTAAAGAAAAACATAAAAATTTATTATCTAGATGGAGATTTATTATTGTAAAACCAATCACTATATCCTTAACCCAAATTCTAAGATGTTTTCTTAAAATTATCATTATCAATAGAATTATCCTTAGATATTTCCTTTGGATTCTCACTGTGTTTTTTTATTCCTAACATCCAATGGTTTACTAAACCATTAATCTGATATAAAATATATCAACCCTACATTTTCATACATTATCATTTCATTAATTTATCAGAATACATACAAAAATTATAAATACCCATTCCCAATGACTATATTTGCTATGTACCTTAGGGAAAAAGGAAACATAAAAACTTGTACATAAGTTTACTACATTATTTCCAAGTAGTATCTTAATTACATGAACCAATCATAAAAAATAAAAATAATACATATCATCATAAAATCGGGATGAAAACAAAAAAATATGGTGAGCTCAGATTCTCAGTATTGCTAAACAAGGGACATGTGTAAGTATAATCATGAGCATAATGGTATTAGAACATGATCATTGAAGTATAACATCATACCCTACATATCCAATATAATATATTTGAATCAAGTAATAAATACTGTCATTTCATAAGTCCCGAATCATAATGAAACAATGAACAAAATCTGGGAAAATATAACATATGAATAAGACATTGAATTGTGGAAGACACATAATAATATAAAATTGTTTCCATATTAGTCAAGTAATAAATTCCAAATCCATCGTAGTTGTATTTATTAACACCCCATAGTATTTGGGTAGTCATGGTTCACTCACATAACGATCTTAGTTTTCTAATTTCACTCCTCATACCATCTTGGTAGTCATTGTTCAACACTGCTTGAATCATAGTAGTCATGGTTCACTCCCAACACCACCATAGACTATCTCCTAAGATAACTCTTTGAACAATGTATTTGACGGAGATATAGGTACCATCTATATCATTATGAAATCTTACATAAATATACCACAAAATAAAAAATAATCATATCAAACCCCATGAAATGATATGGCTATCATCAACATGTTCACATATAATACCCATTGGGAAAAGATATCTGTTTCTTAATCATGTCATCAAAATAAAATCATGTCAAAATAAGATGGTTTCAAAATAATATTACCCATGAAAGAGAAAAATGTTTCATAAAAATCATGCCATTAAAACACAACACATTAATTGAAATTATATGAAAATGAAAGTTAAATCATTTCCACATAAATGAATGAGTAACACCGATGGATGTTATCATGGATTTGAATAAAATTTATATATCATTTAGAAACAATTATTGAAGATAATATACATTCTGTATTTGTTTTTTAATCTAAAATAATATTTTAAAAACTTTTTCATTAAAGAAATATTTGAAAACATATAATGGATGATTTGAAAAAAAAATATCTTTTAAAAAAATGCATAAATTTTATCTTCAATAATAATTTTAAAAAATTACTGGAATCATTTTTTAAAACATAGTGATTTAAATTAAACATTTTTTCAACCAAAGAGATTAATAGAGTTTGATTTTTATTAAATTAATTTTGTATATTATTTTCTGTACCAAAAATTGAAAAATAGTACTAATACATAGAGATAACCTGAATAAAGAGTTGATAAAGAAAAACCTAAGTGTTATTAATATATGGATCATAATATTTCATCAATCGATTCATAATAATAAAGGTAGATGCTGATTTTTTTTCACCAAAATATTACCACATGCTAACATGGGAACAAACTCTACATGTAAGAAGTTGAATTTATATAAAGCATAAAATTTCATGAAAATAAAGAGATTCATTTTATAACATTTAAAATGGAATAATGTATACATCGAAAAAACATTAGGTGTATAACAAAACTTTAGTCACAAATATGGAAAATTGATACAAAATTGTCATACCAATTTTATAACTTTCGAAAAATAATCCACATGAAAGTATTAAAATATATTTCATATCATTTCATCCATAAAATTAAGTATAATAGATATATAAAACATTCATAGGATGTATATACTCCACACAAAAGGAGTGAGTTGTTAATACAACATGTATCTCACTAAAATAGAATGTGATATAACATTCCCTATCTTTATCTCTTGACTCTCTTCATACTCTTAAAGACATCTAATATAATAAATAAAGTTTTATTATAAATATAAAAAATTATCCTAATCCTATATGTAATACCATATATGGTTTTATTATGGATTTTTATTTCCCACTTGTTAACAATTCTATGTTATGTTTTTACATCATGTAATATCCACTTTGTTGTTCATATGTGTTTTAATTTGTTATATATTGGGTCCTTATACTTATATCAAGATTTACATAATGTAATAAATGATGTAAATAGCATTTATAATAAGAATATTTTGTATTTTAATAGTCCATATAATATATAAGTATGAAATGGATTACACAGTTCTTGGTGATGGAGACCGTATGTATGCATGAACATTGATTCTGTTTTATATCCACATTGAATGAAATAATTAAATTGATATATATATATATATCTATGTGTGTGTGTATATGAAATTATTAAAATAGAATTATTTAATATATATATATATCATATTGATACACTAAACCATTTTATACTACATTTCATGTACAATGTTACTGAATGGTATCTCTTTGATGTTGTGGTAGTCCACTCATCCAAAAATGAAGTTATCATATTTACCAATGATGGAAGGTATAATGGAAGGTGTTAAAAAATTTAAAGATGTATAAATTAATAAAAAATAACATATATATTACATATAAATATAGTTTCCATAATAAATAAAACAAGAGTGGCTGTAAATAAATAAAGAATTGTCTTTGTTTTGTGAGGTGGTAGTTCATTGTACAAATAAATGTAAGTTTATTACCCATTAGATGGAAATGTTTCTAAATTTAAATATAAAAATTAACATAAAAACAAATCAACTTATTTATGGTACATTTTTTATTATATAATAATTGAATAAGGATAATCTATTGAGTGGATAATGAAATAAATATGAAGTGTTTGAAGAAGATTATTACCTCTTGTTAGGTTAAGTCCTTTTGGTCTGAAATAATGAGATTCCATGGAGGTATTTATGTCAAATCCAGGACATCAAGGTGTACGAGAGGGTTTTTGGAAGATAATTAGTCATAAAATCGATGAAAATAAGTTGTTTTAGTGGTTTGATGGAGGGGGGGATGTGGTGGACTTTTATAGGAATGGGAGGGGAGACATATGGGAATTTTTAAAACCATTTTTCCCTAACAATTGTCATATAAAAACAACAAAACACAATAATGGAAGGTTTATGTCTCACATATGGCCATTGAATCAGTTTTGGAAATGTTTATAAGTCATTTGTCCCATTGAATTTATGATTTATTCCATTGTAATGCTTAATTTTACCTTAGTATCTATAATTAATTTTAACCAAATTTGCTAAAATATTTGTTAAAAATGTATTTTATATAATATAAAATATTAATTATAATAATTATAAATATAAAATACATTTTTCTAAATTCCAAAAAATGAATTTTTGGATATTAATCTAAAAATTAAACCCACATATGGGACGATAATGCATGTTTCTTATGTATAATTCTCTAAAGGAATGCTATGTTTTTATACCCAATTTCAAGTTGAAATTGATTGTAATGAATTAAATTGGATTAATTGATAAAAATATGATCTAAATAAACGTTTAAAAAATATTTAAAATACAATTTAATCTTTTAAATAAATGAGATTAATAAAAAGTTTTGAATTAAAATTATGTTTTTTACTATTCATCTAGAAATGATGTTTCTAAAAAAATTCCCAAAAAATTCACCCTAAACTA
The DNA here is from genome assembly GCA_963277665.1 of Viscum album. Classification (NCBI taxonomy): domain Eukaryota; kingdom Viridiplantae; phylum Streptophyta; class Magnoliopsida; order Santalales; family Viscaceae; genus Viscum; species Viscum album. Next base: position 1,352,864,897 of record OY728140.1, on the reverse strand, counting down.
ATTTAAAAATTCTTATTTCAAAAGTGAAGCTTATATTATCAAATTAAATTTATAAATGTGTATATAATTAATTTTATATATTTTTAGAATAATATGAAGAGTAGTGAATTTTAGAAAATAGTATTTATTAACATAGAAAGATATTACAAAATATTATATTCATATTTAACAATATGTTATAATTATAAAAAAATTAAAAATAATATTTTAAAATTATTTATTACTATTCATATTACTATGCTAAATGGATAAGTTATAACTATCTCATTTAAATAATTATAACATTTAAAAATATGTTTGTTAGGAACTCAGTGGTGCATGTAACGTACGCCAAGTCACGGTTGTGTGAATCATACACAAAGTTGGTGTTGTGTATAACATACATTAGATATGTGTTTTATGTATTGTTTTGTGAGTCAGTGTTTCATGTAACGTATGCAGAGTCGATTTTGTGTGAATAGAGTATTTGACTTCGTGCAATTCAAGACATCAATGGAAAAGAATTCATTATAGAAGGTCCATCAAAACTCATGGTGTTACAAGTTCTTATTTTTCATTACTAAATTTTCATCCAAGTTTATTAAAATAATGTAAATCTAATAATAGATAAATTATTGTGGAAATTTTTATGTTATTTTCTTAAACTTCTTCAATTTATCATTTGAAAAAATAATTATATGTGACTAGTAACATTGGATTTTTGGTAATGATATATTAACACATTTATTTTTAATTTTCATAAATTTATTTAGAGTATATTGATATTTTTTCCAATTAAATATTAATATGTATGTTTATAATAAAACATATTTTATGATGCAATTATTTTGGGACACTAGATATTTATTTCTATTATTGATAATGTCATATAGGAATCTAAATATGAGTCATGTTTTTTATGGGATTGATATCATGATATGACAAATGGTTGATTTTATATAGATTATACATATATCTTATATCATTATGAGAACTATAGGATAATATATAGCTCTCAAATTCATTAATTAATGTTATAAACCTCCTTATATACTGATTTTTCTTATTGAAATGGATTCTATTTTGATTTGTTTATAAATTTTTGTGTGGTATCTATGGTATTTATTGTTTTTCATATTTATATTCAAGCCCATGATTGGTGATATATTTTTCTAACAGTTTCTAATTTCATATTTCTATATTTATTTTTTTGTGTGAAGAAATTTTTTCATGAAATGGAATTTATTTTATGACACTATGATTTCCATTATATGATCATATAATTTCAATTCTAGGATGATTATATTTTAATATTTAATGTCCTTTTTTTCATTAAATGATTCTCATATAATTTTGTTATCTAAAATAAATAATATTAAAATTGTTTATAACTCTTTGATATTATTAACACCGAAATTGAATGAAGATAAATATTTCATCATATTTGATGAACATTAATTATATAACATTATGATCCATTAAAGATCCGAGTACTCTACTATCTTGTAAGAAATTGATACAAAAACAAATGCTACAAAAATGGTGTAAATAATATTCCACATAGTTAGTCATAAATTGTTCCCTTATTAAAAATAAAATATATAAAACAATTCTTCATATCCATGGAATGAAAACATATGAAATAGTGATATCAGATTCAAGGTCAGACTAATCATCAAAGATATCAATCAATGATAACAAGAAGTCACATATATATAATTAGGTTTTGGGAACATGATCATTACATAAAATAATAATACCCAAAACATCAATGATCCATATTAATGAATCATGATCTTTTTTTTCTCAAAAAAATTACATAAGACATTAGTGTGTCAAATCTCAAATAATCAATCATGAGAAAAGAGAACATATCATAAGAATAATTAATATAATTTTTGGTATATAGATAATAATATAAAATAATTTCATCATTAATGGATCTCTATTAAGATTATCAGAGTGGATTTGGTTCTCTCCCCTATTCCTTCATGTCCTATGGGATGGATCACTCCCAATATTATCATAGGGGACGCATTCCTTTAATGAGCTAGTTTTCATTTTCATCCATGGACTTGTTATCACATGAGATATCATCATATAATAAATACATTGTATGACTATATAATTGTAGACCTATATATAAATACATTAAAATATATAAATGTATTCTAAAAGATCCTAAAATTTTCAAAATATCATAATATAATAACCCGTAGAACAAAAATAGGTTTCACAAACATTTCATCATTGCATCATAACATAACCCTTGCAAAAGGAATGAGTTTCAAAAGAATTATATCAACATAATCATAATCCATTTAGATAAAAATATAGATTGTATGATTAGATATTACAACCAATAAATCATAGTTAACATTTAAGGATGTTATATTATATTAATAATGGATTTAAAATTTCACAATTATATTTTATGTTCAGAATAATATTACCATTTTCAAAATTAAAAATCTAAAATAATAAAATTTAAAATACAATGGAAAACATTTTTTTTTGAAAAAATATGGATTCTTGTAAAATATTTTTCAATGAATTTAGGGGTCATCATATCTACAAATAGAGCTAATTATAATATTGATATCATACACATTTTGACATCTTTGGTAAAAGTTACTTTATTTGAAAAAAACCTTTATGATTTTATTCAATTTCATAAAAAATTCAATATTGATAAAAAGTAATTACTATGTTGTTCTATATTATTAAAAAAACATGAATTTTTTTAAACATAGCTATAGAAGAAAATGAATCTTTGTTTAAAAGGGTAAATAATGTATAATTTACATAAAAATATTTTCTGAAATATTTTCAGAAAAAATGTGAATAAAATTATACTGAAAAATAAAAATTATAGAGACCAAAAAATTTAATGTAATATTTTTACTTGATATGTATCATATAATTTCATTAATGAAAATTAATGCATAAAATATCATAATTTAAAAGACGATGAATCGAAAATCACATACATGACTGTTCATCCTTTATTCTATGCATTTGAACATCCTCATTAATACATATTAGTTTATTAAACTAATATTATAAATATATATTAATCCTTAAATTAAAATTTTAATTTTATTTATTATTTTATTATATAAATTTATTAATAATAATTTAAGAGCAATGTTTTTTGGTTAAAAAATGGTCTGTTTTCTATGCATGTTTTTAGTGGGTTACAATAGTGAAAAAATATTTATGTCACTTTGTGGAGATAGTAGTCCGTACAAATAAAAATGAGATTTTTTAACCTTTTATCGTTGCAAAGAAGTAATGGTATATAATAATTCTCCATTCCAAAACAAATACTATATATTATATTAATATATATTTATTGTAATGCTCCGACCCCAGTTACCCAGAGTCGGTGCATTATTTCATAACATTGGCATGATCACAAGAAAGATCAAGTCTCGAAAGACCGATTAGTTTAGTAGCCTTGGAAACACTAGATACATTCATAATGTTTTACATTACATAAAAAAAACATCTTGTATTCATATCCCCTCATACTATCCCTGCAGGTCTTTCATAAATTACTTCTTCATAATCCTGGGAAAAATAAAAAAAATTGAAAGGGGTGAGCTCAGATGCTCAGTAAGGATAACATTATAGCAGAAGCATTCATAGATAAGCATAAACACTTAAAGAAATTTATAACTAAAACAAAATCCTTTTAAACATGAACTTCAGCATAAAATGGAAAAGATAAAATGAAATAATGCCATTTACTTATTCACATGGATATTCTACTAGTCTAATGATCACATGCAATATCAATAACTACTTTCATAATGATGGAATGCATAATGCCAGACTATCATAACCACATAGCCAAGGCCTCATGCCAAGACTACAAATAAGATTTTGCCAAGGCCTTGTGCCAAGACACTAGTTTGTCTCATGAGACCTACCGATGCATCGAGGAGCTATAACGGGCTCCACCCGTCACTTATTAAGTCCAATGCATTCTTCATATGAACAGGTTTAAACATAACATAAACATTCATATTAACACTAGCATACGAAATGTAAATACTTTAACCCACAAACCATGAATGGTATAAAAATAGCACATCCATAGTCAAACATAACTCATTTGATACAATATGGAAGATTGTATTGTATCACATTATCCTCAATCAATAATAATTAAGGATGTTGACATAGATGAAAATAATTATCAAAACTATTTGAGAGAAATATCCCCCTTTTTCTTGAAATCATTTAAAAGTCACTCTATTTGTCAAGAAGCCATTTAAAAATAGATTTTTGAAATAAAAGTGTCTCATACCGCTTTGAAACTTTTTAAAATGAGTTTTAATTTTAAAACTTTAATGTCCATATATATAAATCCATAAAACCATTTTTAAAACATGGACATTAATGGGAAAGATTTAGATGAATAAGTCTTTAAAACATTTAAACATGGTATTTTAGTTAGAGATTCTAAACAAAATAGAGACACTTGAATACAAATAATTGAGGTAATCAAAACTTTTTAATATCATGAGAATAAAGGGATTCATGATATACTATGTCAAAGTACATTATATACACCACATAAAAGTGATTTGGTGTATAAAAACAAAGAAGTCTCAATGGAATTTAAGTTGAGATGAAATCTCTCATAAAGGCCGTATCCGTAGGTTAAGGATAAATAAACAACATAGTTATGTGTGACAAATATAAATACACTAAATATGATTGGATATTTAGTGTAAAAAAATCAAAGGAAATTCACACATAATCTTGTAAAAACAACACCAATGAATTGGATGTTTAACTCAACAAATGTAGAATGAGTTAAAATTACTCTTATCAAATTCATATCGATGACTTGAGAAATTATCAATGGAGTGATTATGTGTATCAGAAGTATATCCACAGGAAGGGGAGTGGAAATTATGACATAATAAAATTAATAGTGATTCCATACATAATCTTGGAGTAATATAATCAATGAAATATGCATAAAGCCGAATGAGTGGAAATTGAAATATCAAATTCCCTTATCGATTTGGTAACTTATGAAACTTGCACCCATGAAAGAAAGATCATAAAATGATGATTTAAATACCCATAAATTAAAGTGTATTACACAATGAATACAATCATGGGCAGTACACATACACCACATGTAATAAATAAGCGGTGAACAATGGAATTCTCACGAAATTAAGAGTGAGATAAGAAACCCCTTACTTTGTACTTTTTCCTTGGTCGATGCTAGATTAAACTCCTGTATAATATTGAAATAAGTTTTATTGAATTATACAAGAATCATTTACATTAATATGATATCATATATGCTCTTTTAACATTGATTTGTTAATAATATCTTAGTATTATCGTCATTTTGGGTGTTAACTTACTCATTTTCCTTTATATGTTTTGTTACGTAAGACATGTTTTTCATGGATAGGTTGTATCTTATTCATATCCAGATTGATATCAAGTCCTTAAACATTATTTTTAAATCATAAAATGATAATTATACTTGAGTGGATATGATAGAGAATGAATCTCATCGTGTTCGTGGAGACGGTAGTCCGTACGTATGCACGAGCGACAATATCATTATTTTGATATTAAAATAATATATAATTGGATGGTATATCATATATACAGAATCATTATCATGTTATATTTATTATTTTCATGAGTTACACATCATTATTATACCCACCCAAATAATAATATATTGAATAACAATTACACCACGACGTGGAGACGGTAAGCCGTACGTACGCACGTATGTTGACATGTTATTCAAAGGGTGGTTAGAATACTGAATATGGTTGTACCATATTTATAATAGAATCACAGTATATATAAGATACTGGAGTTATTATTTTATAATGTTAATAACAAATAAAGAAGAAGTTGAAGAAGAAATGAACTTGAAAAGGGGTGGTGAAAACATTACCTCTTCTTCGGGTTCTTCCTTTTGATTTGATCAAAAGGGCTCCATAGGTTTTCTTTCTGATCAAACTAAGGCCTCTAGGTTGTATTTAAGTAATTTTAGAGAGTATTTGGGCAGGGTTTGTCCAAACCAAAAGGCTTTGAAGGTGTGAAGAAATGAGAAGGAGGAGTGCCCTTTTATAAGAGGGGTGAGGGGCACCTTTGGAAAAGCTAAAACTATTAATTTATAATAAATTTATATTCGGTTTATAATGACTCGAAAGTTGATTATTCAAAGTTTAAGGTGATTATAGGTCGAAAACCATTCATCCAATAGAATTTAGACAGGTTTGGGTCACTATATTTACCTTATCTATTAGTTTTAACTCTTAGTTAATTAGTTTGACATTTACCATGTCACTTTGTATTTTTATATTATATAGTTAATAAACTTACTATATACATCCAAGAGACCCCCAGTAGGTCCATTAATGATATACCTATCTTTATATAAGTCTCTTTGCCGAACCTTAGATTTTTATGAATTTAATATCAATTAATAATATAATATTTGTTTTAAAAACTCTTTTATGTCAATTTTGACACTATTCAATAGTTGATTTTTGTGAAACTCATAACAGAATGATTACTTCAAAAAAAGTCAATTAAATAAATACTAATATGCCATATTATCCTTTAAAATTATTTTAATTCATAAAAAGTCTCAAATTATATTTATTTGGGTATTTATAATATCAATTATTCTAATTTTTCACTATTATGGTAATTACTGCATCATCATTGTGTCATAAATAAATTAAATTATTTAATGTCTAAAAATTATAAATAAAATATAATTATGTAGGAAATCTTATTAGATTTCTAATGAATATTTACAATCGAATTTATCTTATTGATAACCTTATATTAAAAAACTTATAGTAAATAAACTTTGATTTTAACTCTTTTAACTCTTCTTTGAATTAAATAATAATAAATGTGCTAATCTAATCCAAGTGGATCTAAATGATAATATTTTATTCCTAAGGTTGTTTTTGGTTGAGATAAACTTGTCCAATAGAATTAGGACACGTGTTAGGGTAATATTAATATCATATTTACCCTTAATTACCCTATTTACTTTTAACCGTGGTAAATAAAAGTAAAAAGTTACTATTCACCAAAAATTATTTTCATCTCATTGAACCACATTTTACTTCTTGATATTAACCATGTCTCTCGGATTTTCGAAACTCCATTCACAGAAGCGATAAAATTAAGTTTTATGAAAAATTTAGGTTTTTTAACTACCACTTAGTAGTTTCACTATTCATCAAAAATTGAAGTTTTTCATAACAATGCCAAAATTTCACCCTAAGCTATAAATGATATTCTGAATTCAAAAATGATGTATATTTTATAAAATTCTAAACATATATGTTGCATTAATTAATTTTATAATTAATTCCCGCTGTCACAACAAATAGCGTGTTTTTAAGAAACAATATATATCAAAAGATTGGCAATTGTTTAGGTCCAATTTCAAAGTGAAATTAATTATAATGAACACCATTGGATAAAATGGTAAAAATATATTCTAATTATACTTTAAAACCACTCAATAATATAATTTATCACTATAAATTATTTTGATTTAAAAAGTTTTTTTAATTAAAAATTAGTAATTTTCACTATTCATCAAAATATAAGTGTTATCCAAAAAGTTCCAAAATTTCACCCTAGGATAAATTCGATATTCCGAATCCAAAAATGAAGTCCATTTTGAGAGATAGAATTTATAAAATTTCAAAAAGTAGGTATTACTATTCATAACGGCTAGTTTGATTGGTTGTGGTGTGTTAGAATCTCGAAGTTGCGTACAATGCACGCCATTGCATTATTCGAAGGGAAACGTACCATGAAAGCATGGGGTGTTACATTCTCTCCTCCTTCAATAAATTGCGTCCTCACAATTTTTAAAATTGTTCTTGGGAATACAATGGAAAGTCCCACATCGGAAAAAGAGTCAATAAAGCTATCACTTTAAAAGAAAGAAAGAGAGGTATAAAGGTCAACCAAGATAACCCATACTCGGATTCCAAGTAGGAAAACATGGATATGGATGATAAACTAAGTGTCAAGTTTTGATGGAGAGGGATAGAAATCATGATCAGGAGAAAGTTAACAATAAAAAAACCACAAACTTGTGTTGGGACAAACGACCATTAGTCTCGTAGTAGGAAAGTAAACAGACAACATTTTTTTGTTTTAAGTTACATTAATTTATGATATTGACTAAGAATATAAAGATATATACTTACATTTTAGGTAGAGTTTCATTCTTTAATAAATCTCCACCACTAACTCAATTTTTTTAAACGATGAGTATTCAAGAAGACTTGGTCACACTGGAAGAGCTAGAATAAACTTCTATAGAATCACATGATCCATGAAGGATGAACTATATATTTACATTGTCTTTAGAGATTAATCAAAACCAAAATGGTTAGTACAAGATCTAATGATCCCCCAAAAGGATATTCCTTGAGAGAAATAAACACTAATCTTAATTTCCAAAATTAAACCAACAATACCCCAAAGTTAAATAAATACCATTCAATAATCAATTTTCCTTAAAATCCGTCAATATAATCAAAACTAATATTGAAAACAAAAACTAATTAAGAATGTAGTCTTCCACATTAAATTGTATCTCCAAATGACATTAATTACTCATAAAGTCACATACTTAAAAGTAATTAACCTAACCATTTCAGTAAATATCCCAAATCATTATAAATACACAATAAAAACATAGATAAAAATCCACCATTACTCCTCAAATGAAATCCCATACTATTCTATTTTCCTTGGGCATATAGTGTTCACACCAAAGTGAACAAATTCCAAAATAACATTGATCACTTAATCACCAAATCATTTTCCTATACTAAGGTTATTCATTTTATAAGACATATGATCCCAAATCAAATTATTATTGATCAATAAAATCATTTAACTAAAAATAATTGTCACACTAACCAGGGACTTCACATAGTCCAGTGGTGGGCGATAAATCCCAATCGCCCTTTGGTTGTGGGTTCGATTCCCACAGCTTTGTCTGACGCGACGGGTTGTCACACGGTCTACGTGTTGTCCTTTTTCAAAAACTATATTTTATAATATTACCAAAATGAAATAAATTCCTCAAAGTAACCATAACATAATTTAACCACAAATCTTATCTCATACCTTGCATTTTCATCCCAAATTATGATGACTTATAATTTCCTCAAACCCAACGATCATATAAAACCAAATGATTATTTATAACTATATCCACAAGAGAAGAGATAATTCTTCCTCAAATATCATTCTCACATGGCAAACTACGGGGTTACAAATACAAGAGAAAATTATTCCAAAGTAAACCCATCAACAAGGAGAACTAATACTTTTTAAACATTTCTCTAACCATCTATTTCCACATAGCTTCTTCTTTGACCAAGAAAATATCCTATAGAATAGGGTATTCACTCGAGTAATGTCTATGACCCCTAAATTTACGGCAAATGACTGTAAATGGACTCTTGGGACCATTTTTATCTTCTTCCATAGTTTTCTTCATTTTTCTTCGGCAATTCTTCACTTTATGTCCTTCCTTCCTGCATGTAAAGCATTTCTTTGTCCCATTGAGACACTTTCTTGGGTGTCTCCTTCCACATTTCCTGCATGATGGAAATTGAGGATTTCTTTCTCAATGGTCTCCACTACTGGAGCTCTTATCATTCATCACCTTTCTCTTTTTTGTTGAGTCTGGTAATCAGTTAATATATATATTGTTGATCATATTTTTGGAAAATTGATTTGGCATAAAGACGATATCTTTTACGCCTATCAACATTCCATTTTGTTGCTCATTGCCACCACCGTTCCCACCTTTTACATCATTCTCAAAGTCACTATAACTTCCTTGGAATCCAACCATTGACTAAAACCAGAAAGCATTGTGTGAGTAATAGTAGTCATACAATCATTTAGAGATTAACATGTCACCATATTCTCAATTTGAAACACATTATGATTAACCAAGGTCATTTACTATCATCTTATATATATAATACTTTAAATCGGTTTGTAAATAAAATGTAAATCATCCTAAGCATATCCCCCAGGAGTGTCGTAACCAAGAGTGCAGCAAGGCCTGTTGTCGTGCACCAGTTCCTGTTCGAGTCTAGCTCAAAGCGGTGTTTTCGGGTTTTACCCCTAGGTACATTTGTGCCAGAGCTGCCTCTACCTGCTCGTATCCAAACAGGGATGTATTTCTCGGAAAACTCACAAAATCTCTAGAATACCAAATTCTAGGAAGTTCTTCTATATTAATCCTCAATGTTCATCTTAGGTCTACATGCTCTAATCAGAGTTTATCTAAATCTAGCTTCCAAGGTTTGTACTAAACTTCATCTGATACCAACTGTAACGCCCCGACCCCAGTTACCCAGAGTCGGTGCATTATTACATAACATTGGCATGATCACAATAAAGATCAAGTCTTGAAAGGACGATTAGTTTAGTAGCCTTGTAAACACTAGATACATTCATAAATTTTTACATTACATAAAAAACATCTTGTCTTCATATCAGCTCATACTATCCCTGCAGGTCATTCATAAATTACTTCTTCATAATCCTGGGAAAAATAAAAAAAAATTGAAAGGTGTGAGCTCAGATTCTCAGTAAGAATAACATTATAGCAGAAGATTTCATAGATAAGCATAAAAACTTAAGGCAATTTATAACTAAAAAAAAAGCCTTTTAAACTTGAACTTCAGCATAAAATGGAAAAGATAAAATGAAATAATGCCATTTACTTATTCAAATGGATATTCTACTAGTCGAATGATCACATGCAATATCAATAACCACTTTCATAATGATGGAATGCATAATGCCAGACTATCATAACCAGATAGCCAAGGCCTCTTGCCAAGACTACAAATAAGATTTTTCCAAGGCCTTGTTCCAAGACAGTAGTTTGTCTCATGAGACCTATCGATTCATCGAGGAGCTATAGCGGGCTCCACCCGTCACTTATTAAGTCCAATGAATTCCTCATATGAACAGTTTTAAACATAAAATAAACATTCGTATTAAAACTAGCATACGAAATTTCAATACTTTAACCACAAACCATGAATGGTATAAAAATAGCACATCCATAGTCAAACATAACTAATTTGATACAATATGGAAGATTGTATTGTATCACATTATCCTCAATCAAGAAAAATTAAGGATGTTGACATAGATGAAAATAATTATCAAAACTATTTGAGAGAAATATCCCCCTTTTTCTTGAAATCATTTAAAAGTCACACTATTTTTCAAGAAGCCATTTAAAAATAGATTTTAGAAATCAAAGTTTCCCATACCACTTTGAAACTTTTTAAAAGGAGTTTAAATTTTAAAACATTAATGTCCATATAAATAAATCCTCAAAACCATTTTTAAAACATGGAAATTAATGAGAAAGATTTAGATGAATAAGTCTTTAAAACATTTAAAAATGGTATTTTAGTTAGAGATTATAACCAAAAGAGAGACACTTGAATAAAAATAATTGAGGTAATAAAAACTTTGTAATATCATGAGAATAAAGGGATTCGTGATATACTATGTCAAAGTACATTATATACACCACATAAAAGTGATTTGGTGTATAACAACAAAGAAGTCTCAATAGAATTTAAGTTGAGATGAAATCTCTCATAAAGGCCGTATCCTTAGGTTACGGATAAATCAATGACATAGTTATGTGTGAAAAATATAAATACACTAAATACAATTGGATATTTAGTGTAAAACAATCAAAGTAAATTAACACATAATCTTGTAAAAACAACACCAATGAATGGGATGTTTAACTCAACAAATGGAGAATGAGCTAAAATTACTCTTATCAAATTCATATCGATGACTTGAAAAATTATCAATGGAGTGATTATGTGTATCAAAAGTATATCCACAGGAAGGAGAGTGGAAATTATGACATAATCAAATGAATAGTCATTCAACACATAATCTTGGAGTAATATAATCAATGAAATATGCGTAAAGCCGAATGAGTGGAAATTGAAATCTCAAATTCCCTTATCGATTTGGTAACTTATGAAACATGATCCCATGAAAGAAGTATCATAAAATGATGATGTAAATACCCATAAATTAATTTATATTACACAATGAATACAATCAGGGGCAGTACACATACACCACATGCAATAAATAAGTGGTGAATAATGGAATTCTCACGAAATTAAGAGTGAGATAAAAACCCCTTTGTAATTTTTCCTTGGTAAATGGTAAGTTAACCTCCTGTATAATGGTAAAATAATTGTTATTGAATTATACAAGAATCATTTACATTAATATGATATCATATATGATCTTTTAACATTGATTTGTTAATAATATCTTAGTATTATCGTCATTTTGGGTGTTAACTTACTCATTTTCCATTATATGTTTTGTTACGTAAGCCATGTTTGTCATGGATAGGTTGTATCTTATTCATATCCAAAATGATATCATGTCCTTAAACATTATTTTTAAATCATCAAATGATAATTATAATTGAGTGGATACGATAGAAAATGAATCTCATCACGTTCGTGGAGACGGTAGTCCGTACGTACGCACGAGCGACAATTTCATTCTTTTGATATTAAAATAATATATAATTGGATGGTATATCATATATATAGAATAATTATCATGTTATATTTATTATTTTCATGAGGTACACATCATTATTATACCCACCCAAATAATAATATATTGAATAACAATTACACTACGACGTGGAGACGGTAAGCCGTACGTACGCACGTATGGTGACATGTTATTCAAAGGGTGGATAGAATACTGAATATGGTTGTACCATATTTATGATAACATCATAGTATATATAAGATACTGGAGTTATTATTTTAGAATGGTAATAACAATTAAAGAAGAAGTGGAAGAAGAAATGAACTTGAAAAGGGGTGGTGAAAACATTACCTCTTCTTCGGGTTCTTCCTTTTGATTTGATCAAAAGGGCTCCATAGATTGGATTTCTGATCAAAATAAGGACTCTAGGTTGTAGTGAGGGACTTTTATAGAGTATTTGGGCAGGGGTTGTCCGAACCAAAAGGCTTTTAAGGTGTGAAGAAATCAGAAGGAGGAGTTCCCTTTTATAAGAGGGGTGAGGGGCACCTTTGGAAAAGCAAAAAATATTAATTTATAATAAATTCATATTCGGTTTCTAATGGCTCAAAAGTTGATTATTAAAAGGTTAAGGTGGTTATAGGTCGAAAAAAATTCATCCAATAGAATTTATACAGGTTTGGGTCACTATATCAACCTTATCTTTTAGTTTTAACTCTTAGGTAATTAGTTTGACATTTACCATGTCACTTTGAATTTTTATATTATATAGTTAATAAACTTACTATATACATCCAAGAAACCCCCAAGTGGTCCATTAATGATATACCTATCATTATATAAGTCTCTTGGTCGGACCTTAGATTTTTAGGAATTTAATATCAATTAATAATATAATATTTGTTTTAAAAACTCTTATGTCAATTTGACACTATTCAATAGTTGTTTGTGTAGAAACTCATAACAGAATGATTACTTAGAACAAAGTCAATTAAATCAATCCTAATATGTCCTATTATCCTAGAAAATTAGTTTCATTCATAAAAAGTCTCAAATTATATTTATTTGGGTATTTATAATATCAATTATTCTAATTTTTCACTATTATGGTAATTACTGCATCATCATTGTGTCATAAATAAATTAAATTATTTAATGTCTAAAAATTATAAATAAAATATAATTATGTAGGAAATATTATTATATTTCTAATGAATATTTAAAATAGAATTTATCTTATGGATAATCCTATATTAAAAATGTTTTCGTAAATAAACTTTGATTTTAACTCTTTTAACTCTTCTTTGAATTAAATAATAATAAATGTCCTAATCTAATCCAAGTGGACCTAAATGATAATATTTTATTCCTAAGGTTGTTTTTGGTCGAGATACACTTGTCCAATACAATTAGGACATGTCTTAGGGTAATATTAATATCATTTTTACCCTTAATTACCCAATTTTTTTTTTAACCGTGGTAAATAAAAGTAAAAAGTTACTATTCACCAAAAATTATTTTCATCTCATTGAACCAAATTTTACTTCTTGATATTAACCGTGTATCTCTGATTTTCAAAATTACATTAACAGAAGCGGTAAAATTAAGTTTTATGAAAAATTCAGTTTTTTAACTACCACTTTGTAGTTTCACTATTCATCAAAAATTGAAGTTTTTCAGAACAATGCCAAAATTTCACCCTAAGCTATAATTGATATTCCGAATTCAAAAATGATGTCTATTTTACAAAATTCTAAACATATAAGTTGCATTAATTAATTTTATAATTAATTCCTGCTGTCACAACAAATAGCGTGTTTTTAAGAAACAATATATATCAAAAGATTGACAATTGTTTAGGTCCAATTTCAAAGTGAAATTAATTCTAATGAAAACCATTGAATAAAATAGTAAAGCTATATTCTAATTATACTTTAAAACCACCCAATATTATAATTTATCATTATAAATTATTTTGATTTAAAAGTTTGTTTTTAATTAAAATTTAGTAATTTTCACTATTCATCAAAATATAAGCGTTATCCGAAATGTTCCAAAATTTCTCCCTAGGATAAATTCGATATTCCGAATCCAAAATTGAAGTCCATTTTGAGAGATAGAATTTATAAAATTTCAAAAAGTTGGTATTACTATTCATAACGGCTAGTTTGATTGGTTGTGGTGTGTTAGAATCTCGAAGTTGCGTACAATGCACGCCATTGCATTATTCGAAGGGAAACGTACCATGGAAGCTTGGGGTATTACATTTATATTCTGTATCTTAATTAAAATCCATGAATAATAGAAATGAAAATTGAATCACAACATATTGGTGATGTGGTAGTCTACAAGCACACACAAATGATGTTATCCTTTTCTAATTGAAGAAAATGTAAAAAGGTAAATAAAAATGTGTATTTAAAATGAATAAATATATCATAAATATAATAAATAAAATTATTTCCATTATAATAACCAAAAAAAGATGATAATAGAGCAAATATGAACTATACCACTATATGGAGGCAATACTCTACACATATGAAAAGGGGATACATTCATTTTCCAAAAGTCAGAAAAGATGGTGGATAATTATAGGACTATATTGATAAGGAATTTTTTATTGTGCCTTATTATATTATTATTCTATTAGGAATATGAAAAAAATTGAGGTGTTGGAAGAAGAAATAAATCTCAATAGGTCGGTTAAGATGATTACCTATTTTTCGGGTGACCTCATTTATATTACATTCATAAGAACAAATGAAATAGTGTTTTAAGAAAAAAAAAACACTAATTCATATTGGTGTAGGTATATTAGAGAAATGATATAGTACTGGAAAAACTACTTGAAAAATGTGTTTTAATATATTAATAAGAATAAAAATTCCATTTATTTAGATTTATATTTTTTTTAAATTGATTACCCTTCAATAGAGAAAAAATGTACATTTACATTTTTAAATAATACTAATAAAGATGATACCAAATATTTTAATCAATTAAACACATTCAATTTCTATACATAAAGGTAATTTGTTTATACATAAAACTAAAAATTGAAAAAAAATAGTTTTCAAAAAAAATTCGTCATTATATATATATATATTATATCATTTTTTTTGTAATTTTAAATGGTAATGAAATTAGTGGGATTATGTTTAATAAAAATTAAATTTCATGATTTTCATACCAATTTAAAAAGTTGGACAATAAAAATTATTGAAAATAAAATTTACTTTTCTTTAAAATCTGTAATTCTTTTTATATTGAAATAAAAAAGTTATATTTTTATGCAATATCACATAAATTTACCATCATATAATTATGTTATGATGGTTAAAAAGTGATAAATTTTTTATCATATTAATTTTATAAAAGTGGAAAATATTATTTCTAATATATATTAAAAAATGTAATATTTTTTTGCTGAAAACTTATTTTTAAACATAAATTGAATTTACAAGACTTCATGTATTTATTATGAATTGTTTACTAAATTTTAATTACATAAATATTTTCAATATAATATTCATAATTTGATTATTCATATTCTTGGATAGTAACACAACAGCTAGGTTATTAATGTAATTTATATTATAATGTATTCATACACGAGGATTAATATAAATAAATATATTTAATATATATAAATTATTTCAAAAAATAAATATAATATTTTTGGGTGTTACATTTTACACAAACATAAAATGAATTTATAAATCAAATAATTTAACACGGATTTAAAAGGATGATGTTAATTATATTTCAACACAACAGTGTGTTCCCCTTTAGCTTCATCGAAATAGATAATCATCTAATAAACTATAAATAAATTGGTATTTTTGTTATGTATCACGTTATTTATATAAATAAAAATTTCTACAATCTATTGTTTTTAGGATTGGTCAATATCTTGTGGTAGAATATTTCAGTTTAGTATATATAAAGAATCATTTATGTACATCATCGATAGAGATATATTTAACCAGTTTTGAATTTGAGAGTTCTTCAGTGGAATTTCTAATGGATTAGATTGAGTTCTTATAAGATCTATATATTCAAAGGGACTATTATACAAAAGTATTTGGATTATATTCATTTTAAAACTCATAACCATATTCTATGGAGAAATTCATAGTTATTCATTCTGAAAAATTTTGAATTCTATTTTTGAATAGTGATTTTCAATATATATTTTATGTTCATTATGATCTACCATGAAGGGATTTAAAATAGAAATATTATTATCTTCCATTTCATTAGCATTCTCCAGTCCTAATATCATTAATTCCCAACCTAAATCCTAGAAAATTGGAGTTCTTCAGTTACATCCCATAGGGATTTATATTGATATATCTGAATGATCAAATGAAATCAATTATTATATGAGAATTTGATAATAGTAAGGTTTTTATACCAATAACCATATAAATATATAAAACACGATCCCAACAAATCCTATAATGTTTGAATGGTCCACTAATACCATCTATTTAACTACATATGAGGATCATTACTAAAGCACAAAACTATATTCATATCATATAGAATAATTTTATAAACCATCAAGGAAATCCTTGGATCTAGATCAATTATATTGGATTTATTTTCCCTATGAAATTGTAACACTTCCCTAATGAGTTTCTATTCGGTTGATAAATATTGAAATATTATCTAGAGTAATAATGTGTCATCTATTCATAATAATATATACTACAACCGAAATATCATATGGGATGTAAATGTTTTGAGGATCCTTAGGATTAAATACATGTTGATGTTTTCCCATTACCATCCTTGAATATATAATTTTTATAAAAAACATTATAAATTTTCAATCATAGATTAATCATAATACCCACAAATCACTTAGATCAAGAATCTACAATATAATTTTTTATGTTTCCCACCATACATACTATTTTAAATTATTATTAATCATCATAAATTCAAGATAAAAAAGGATGAGGTATAGGATTCTTCTACTTCCACTATGTTCATGTCTGAAATTTAAAGGTCACATACTCTATTCATGAACCATATCATTCTAATAAAATTTAGTTTTATGTTATGAAAATTTCTCCACAACCATTGTAACTATATATCATCGTCTTCTGCCTCTTCAACAATTACATTGATAGATATTTTAATAGTAATTTGAAATAATTATGATTTATATATTTATATTAACATTTAGAAATCTATCATCCTCAACTATAAATTTACTAGATATTTTTTTTCATCATCAGATATAAAGCATCATAACCCTTTCGACTAAGAGCATTTTCCACCATATTCACTTTCCCAGGTTTTAATTGTAATGGCCAATTGTAATCATTAATATACTATGAATATAATCACACGGACATATTTAACTTGTTATGGGTTATTATATAATTTAATCATATATAATCATTATATATTTTACACTTTTACCTATTATGATAAATCATTTGTATCATAAATTGAAAATATAAATGCATAAGACTCTCATTCATGTGTTGATTAATTTTTCTAAAAAAAATTTAATTAAGACAATGAATATTACATCAAAATATCATACTATATATGAATGTATTCCATTAATTTCTACAATTCCTCATTATAAATCATAAACACTTATCAATTGTAGGATAGTGTGAGAACACATGAAATGAACAACATTATTTTGATCACCTTGTAATTTCCCTCACATTAAATTATAAAAAGGATACTGAATCCCTTATGAATTATCTTTTATTTTATTATATAGTACTAATAAATTCAATAAAAAAACTAATAATCTCTAGAAAAATGATGAAAACTGTAGATATTAGTCATAGTGGTATATCTTGGAAAATTTATTATAACATATATCCTTGTTGCATCCATTGATATAACCATGCTTATGATTGTATTAAAAATTGAATAATAATATTTCCAGTAATCACAGTTGGTAATTTTTTCATATAAAAAATAATTAATTAGGGTATTTGGTACATTCCTCAAGTTTTCTTAATACTGTTATTTTCTATTAAAATATTAAAATATATTATATATAAATACTACTAAAATCAAATTATGGTAATCTATAGAACCCTTGGATGGAGGTAATTAACCTTTTATATAATTATTTTATGTATATAATGTTATTGGGTTATTTATTAGGATGTTTTGTAGACTTCTATACTTTTTGGTCCTTTACTGTAGGTTTAAAATTTGAGAAATATTTTTAGATATTGTGCAACACCATCTTAAATCCCATGCAATTGAAATAGGGAGAAGTGGTTGGGCCCAACGGTAATAAATGTGAATTCTCCAAGTAGTGCATCAACCTCTGAGTAAATGTGTGATGTTGGATATAGAGGCATAAAATTCATGGAACAAGGAATGTGTAGCCATGTGAGGAAACCATGGAAGGGGTGTTTTTATGTAGTGGATTGGACACCACTAGTTAATGGTTTTCCAAACTGTGTACCATTCCCATAAACCATTAAAAATAAGATCTAGATTGTTTTGGGTCTAACTCATTTTAACCCCATAATGGTTATTTTTTCCATAATACTACACTAACCCAAATTAAAATCAATCAAATATCTAGAGATTCTTTTCCAATCTATTTTGGAGAGATCTATTCGAGAGCCTAAGTGTGTTCAATGCCTGTATTACATTTCAAGTGCTTGTTTTTTCTATATTTTCGTTAGGATTTATAATTTTTACATCCCTATAAATCATGGATATAATTATTTAGGTATATATCCATGGAATTTGATTCCCATCATGATTGAAAATTTTAGTTTTTTGAAATGGGAATTAGATCAAAGAATGATTCTTGGAATTTCATGCGTAATTGTTGAAATATTTTGATTTATATTCCTTTTCTCATATTTTAGAGAGGTAGTTGGCTTTAATATAAACTCCTATTATTATAATTTGAATTATTTCTTTCAAAATTAATTAATTTCAGGAATTTAATTGTGAAAATTATTTAAAAATAATGAATGAAACCCTCTTTAGTGGTGGTCTGTGATTGTGTGATAAATTGATATTTTGTAGAATGTGTTTTTGTTTTTGAATTTAAAATGACTATTTTGAATTAGTGGTTTTGTCTTAGATCATATTAATGGTTTGGGGAATTTTTCCCATAAAATAATTGTTTAATTAAAAGTTCAATTAATTGATTTTGGAATATATATATATATATATATAAATATAATTTTTTCATGTGCCTTTGGGATGGATAATGGAATGAATTTTCCACCATCAGAAGATTGAGACATATAAGGGTATTATTTTCCCACATGAAAATGGTTCACCGAGCGATGGTTTTATAAAGGGATGACTCACGACATGTGATTATATGGTTCTCTGTGGTAAATATTCATTTGTGGATGTGTTTGGATCTAAATATTTTTGGAAATTTCTAGGAATTCCATAATGGGATTTTTAAATTGTATAGCGGTATTTTTTTTTCATTCCAAATATTACTTAATGGGTTGGAAAACTATTTTTAGTTGATATAAATTGATTTAAACTATTTTAAAATATTTAATATAAATGACCTAACATGTTCTATTCTAGTAGAGTGTGTTGGGAAGTCATTGTGGTAAATCATCTTTGTTTTATAGTCACCCTATGCTTTGGATCATTAGAGATATTGGATATGTTATATATCAATACATATAAAAAATAAATATATCCCATTTGTTTAATGATTCCTGATCCTGAAAGTTAAATTTTTATTCCAAAGAACTTTTGAAGAAAAGGGGGAAAACCCACACAAGTCCAAAGTAAAGGTTTTAACCACAAAATGAGCCCACAAATGTTGTTAAAAAAAGACTAAGGATATTATAGTCAACAAATATATAAATCTTCCCATTCATAGTGGATACCTTCATGTTAGGATCATTAATGAGAAGATCTTCAAAATAATCTGCCATCTTGTCCCAGGCTAGGATTAATTCTTTCACGATGATCTTCCTTTCATTGAAACCCCGCGCTAGGATGCAGTCCTGTTTGGTGATCCACTCACTTTGTTCTTCATTAGTTTCAACACATAGAGACCTCTCATAAATTCTATGGATAACCTCCTTTGAGGCATTGATATGAAAGGTTCATTATAACATTTACTCCCCAGAGTGTAAGACAGTCTCCAGACACTCCCCATTCCCTGCTTCAACATTGTCTACCAATTTTCTTTAGGTGCTATCCGGTATTATTTCAATGTTTGGTACATTGATTTCGCCACCAGGGGCCTTGATTTCATTACATAAAACTTGCTCGCCCAACTCTCTAGACATGTACCTGTCACTTTCAGCAATTGTTGGGACCCCCAGTCCTTCCACTATCACATTATGTCTAAACTGCCCTGAAGATCTAGTAACGATTTTCATTGGGGTATTCGAGTAGTCTTTGCGGGGCTTTACCTTTTTCCCTCCCTTGTGGACTGGTAAATTCCTAGAGACAGCATTCCCTTGTTTTTCATTTCATGAGTCAGGCCCAACCATCATGTGGCCTTGAGGGTCTTACTCATAATCTGTCGACGCCATGGAGTTTACTTCATTGTCCCTTGGTTCAGAATCCTCAGAAGGCCTTGTCAAGCCCTGTTTGCGTTTCCACCTTGGCATGTGTGTTTTCCATCCTTTCGGGTTGGCATTT
The DNA here is from genome assembly GCA_963277665.1 of Viscum album. Lineage (NCBI taxonomy): Eukaryota > Viridiplantae > Streptophyta > Magnoliopsida > Santalales > Viscaceae > Viscum > Viscum album. The sequence goes on along the minus strand of OY728140.1, from coordinate 1,352,843,645 downwards.
TTGTTCCCCTTAGAACTCAAACATGTGAACCGATTGTGGGTATGAATAGCACATGGAGGATCATGTTGATCAAGAAGTCGCAAACTCGGAGATGGAACTATGTTCGGACCTGGGACAATATGCAACTCAGACACAATAGAATTTGGACCAGAGGAAACATGCACCTCGGACAGCCCCCGTGCATCTGCATGAGCATCATCAGCATTGATGTCAGCAGAGGGTACGACCTCTTGTCCATATTCCATTCCACCAGACTTCCCCTTGTCATCATAAGAAGGTCCAGCCCACAGGACTTTCTCTTCCTTCTTAACATCAACCAAATCACTCCTCGGTTTGGAAAAAATATCCACGACTCATGGGTCAGGGATCCTATTGCACGATTTTACGATATGGTCATCAAGATTGAGATCAACCTCATGAGCCTGGGGATCTGTGGAGGTGTCCTCAATAGTTGGACCGATTGGAAGGTGAGTTGATTTCATACTATTAAGGTTTCTGCTCCCACTCCAGCATGAAGTAATAGAGTGGCCCAACTGCCTAAAAGAAGGGAAAAACTCTGTCCAACTCTCAATGAACTCCCTCCACTTGCACCGAAATTCTTCGCCAATAATAATCTATAGACAATCAATCGCTGGTTTGGACACATTAACCTTGACACAAATACGGGGAGAAATAGTGTAACAGACCTTGTTTGTTCTACTGTCCGAACATAAGAAACGACCAACCAGGTACCCCAACATACGGATAATTGATGGATTTTGAAATGGAAGCGGGAGTTCTGGAAGGCTTACCCATAAAAATGTAGTTGGAGTGTCCCGTTTCATATGGCTATCGTAAAACCACCCGAAGAGAAAGAAATGGGAGCCATTGCAAGATTGGGGGGATTTGGACCAAGGTGAAATCAGATCATCCTTAGAGAAGAACCAAATCATAATATGTCACCTGTCAAGAATCCCTATAGTTGCTGAGTTCTGAAAACCCCAGGTTTGAGAAAAAAATTATCAAAATACTCGATCGACGGATGATATCTACAACAACGAGCCACCAGTGTCAAGTTGAGAAGCACCAAAGCCTCTGAAAATTCTGAAGTTGAAATCACGAGCTAAGAAAAGCCATCATATAGGTCTGGAACTTAGGGGATAAGCTCAATTTTTGGGAAAGTATGAAGAGAAGAAAGGTTTGGGATGGAAAGAGGTTGCTCCCGAGTCGGAGGCAGAGGATCCCCTCCCCCTCAGCTGGGGGAGGGGCCGTAGTGGCAGTCATCGCCCTAGGGCATCGCTGAGCAGGGAGATGAGATGGGAGCTTTTCCGAGATTCTATCTCCTCCCTTTATCGTCAAAATCGCTCACTGTCGAAAGCATTGAAAAGCCCATTTGTTTAATGATTCATTTTAATATTTTGAAAATGGATTGGTGAGTGTAGATTATATCATGATGCATTTTATGGAGTTTTTATTTGTGTCTTTGATTTTTTGGGTATTGTGTTTTGTTTATCATGTTATATTTTTGTTGGTTTGGTAACTCTTTATGTTTTATAATATTGTAATCATGACCTATATAGTGTTTTTATGGTTACTATGGTTGTGTTTGTTTATTTTCAAATAAAAATCATCCCACAACTATTTATTAAGACCTTAGATTTTTTTTGTTTTCTTGGGGATGATACATATGGCCTCGTAACATTGACCTCCTCATACCAAACCAATAGTTGAGGGGAGGGATATTAAAAATTATATCTATCTTGGTCTGTCTGAATATCTAATTGGGACAAATGGGATCAGTTTGTTTAATCATGGAGTTGAAAATAATTCTAGTTTGGTCCTTGAGTTTGTTTAGTGGTATGGAGTTGGATTGTTGGAACATGAAATTTAGTTCATAATGTTATGTATATAACCTATTCACTTTGAACATGAAGTTACCAAAGATTTTGGGTACATGAGTGTCTTGAGATAGTTCAAGGAGTTGTATTCCCATCACCATGAGTATAGCTAATGAGACAATCATGACATGCATTTATAAAAATGATTTACCACTAGTACTATGGATTCCATTTTGTGTAATAATTTATAATTGTGATAAATATAATTTTATTTTTGAAAATGGTTAAATATGTTTTGAATTTTAAGGATCATAGTGAAATATTAAAAATTGTTTTGAAATTGGAAAATGGTCAACATTAGAAATATTTGTTACGTTATGTGAGATAAAGTATATTTGAAATTTCTAATTATTAATTCGATCAAGGTTGAGTATAAATGTTGGTTTCTTATGGTTAATTAAAATGGAACCGATTTGGCATAGAAAAAATTCACTCGAAGAGGTTGCTGAAAATGTGGTTGCAGATGAGCCAAATGTGAGACAAAAATTAATTCAAAGTATTTTCCTAGATTTTCATTCCATGGATAGTGGGAATTTTAATTATTAACAAAATAATGTGGATTCTTCCATTCAATTCAAAATTAGAATCTAACCATCTTTCGATGTGATTTGGAACCATAAAAAAGAAAATGTGTTGTTGAATAAGGGGAATTCAATATTTTATTTCCAAGGCACATCAGATGAGATGAATTATAAGTTGTAAAAACACATGATGCATGATCTGGCATGCCAGTTGTAGGATTAATATGTTCATGAAAACATGGAATAATGCATTTCATGAAAGGATATTGAAAAACTTTTCTACAAAAAAATATATCCTCGCACATTCACAATTTATAAAACATTAAAAATTCATCATAAATAATGATAAATTTCTTATGACAAATGAAATAGATAAGATCAAGAATATTGTATACTTTCACCAGATTTCACTGAAATTACATCATTGAATGCATACATTTTTGAATCGGTGTTAAGACCAAAAATTATATAATTAATTTAATTAATTTTATATAATATGATAATGAAATAAAAAACCCAAAAATTATGGAAGAATGAGATGTATAAGTAATTTATAGAGGAATAATAATATTGATACATATCAATAATGGTGGGAACTAAAATGATCGGAATATGTAGAATAATGATACCTATTTACATTATAGTTGTATGACCCATAATCTGAAAATGGGATCAGTGAATCTTATTCCTAAAACAAAGAGTATCAAATGTGGTTTTAGATTTGGTTCCTTCCATCAAATGATATGTGATTTTACAACACCACCTTTAGAATATTCCAACAGAAAATATATTTTAAATCATCATAATTATTATCACAAAACTGTTTGTTTAAGTACGATTGACACATATCAGGTATCACAGATGCCTTTTACTTGTACATGTTGAGTGAAGATGATTAGATATTATCAATAGAATGGAGGAATCCATTGTGATTATAAGAATACCATTAATACTCATCTATTGTAATGTCATCATCATAACAAATAGAAATTTTGAATAATTAAGTAGTTTTATGGAGCTGAAAAAATGATTGAGGATGACTAACTAGGACTATTTATTGTAAGAGGTATGATTCATTTGAAATTTTATATTATACAATATTTTTTTATAAAATTTCATTACATCCATTAATTTCTTATCATCATATTGATCCTATATGTTTTCAAGTTGATATCATGTATTTTAGTTTGAATCATGAAGCTCCTCTTGGAAAAAGTGAATATTTAAATTTTATATGAAAACCATGTTCTATAACCATGGATAATGAAGAATTGATTTTTGGATTTCTCTGTTATTGAGACTGATTAACGTGACATAATATTAGGTTTAGATCAGTTTAAAATTGTTGATGAACTTGTTGATTTTTATAAATAAGGGTGCAATTTTAAAAATAATGATGAAATTGAGAATCACATTATAGGAGATGATATTGTTATTGTAGTTGCAATGGGATATTTTGTAGTAGAAGTTTGAAATTTCACTTACCAGTGGGATGTTTTCCACATGGATTCCATTGATGATATGGATAATTGTTGTTTTCAAATAGTAGTTGATCTTTTTATGAAATTTTATTCAATAATTTCTCAATGATTGAACCCTACAAAGAATTAGTGTCTATGATTGATATATTACTAGTGAGCGGTCCTATATCAGTTCCACATTGTCATATGGAACAAGAATAATTAAAATAATTTAATGTCCCATTAGATGTGTTTGAAGGAAAAAAATTGATTCAGTTAAGAATATTTTCAAGGGTATCACTTGTTTTTCTTAAAGGAAGATATATTTATTCAGATATGAATTGATTATTTTATGATTAACCATTCAAGGATAAATAATCAGTACCGTCTTAAATTTATTTATGATCTATTCGATCATTTTATGGGATCCTAGTGGTTCTATAATATTTACATGCTTTTAAGATATCACCAATAGTTGGTTCGGAAGGATTTGATTCCCAAAAAAATACTCAATAGTTGATATGTCCCTTATGAATATGAATTTATGCATTTTAGTGTTACATATTCTCCATCATTATTTATGGAATAGATGAATCAGATTTTTCAAATAAATATAGTTTCATTTTTATGTCGTTTTGAATGAAAAATTGGTGTATTCATAGAAAACATATGAACATGAAAAAACACATAGGAATATTGTTTTGTATATTTAGGGATCACCTTCTATATTGAAAGAATTTCAATGCCTGATTTTCATGCCAAATAGGAACATTTCTATACCCATGTAATCCCATAAAAATGTGTTTCTATTTATCTACATATGATAAAGGATTTAATCTATTAGAAAAATAAAAATAATATATTTGTGATACATAGTTTCCTTGGCCTCGATTTTAATTACCAACATTTTTTCAGGTATTTTCATGATAGGATTCATAAATAACAGCTTATAAAATGAAATGTTTTCTATTCATATTAAGTAAATAATGTTATAAGTATTTAAAATAGAATAATGTTCTTCTAATATTGGCAACACACATGATATTCCCATAATCAGGACAAGGATATTTGGTGTATTTTGATGATTCAATATAAGCATTTTCTTGTGTTCTAATGTTGGGTGAACATATTGTTTCTTATGGTTTATGATAGTTACAACTTTATGAGTAGAATATACCAACACATGATTTAGATTTAGCTTCTCTATTCCATTATTTTAATACTTTTCATTATTATAATTTTGTTATGAAATTCATTGATTTTATATATCATAACAGATTGGAACACTTATTCTCATAGAGAGATTTAAACATATGAAAAAAGAAGAATGATAGACTACCATCAAATGTTCGACATTGACATGATGTACACACCATGTAAAGACATTTTGGTAATGGATGAATACAGAATAAATTGATATAGTCAGCTATATAAATATTCTTTGAATCAATGGTAGTTGATGTCAGTGATATCTGACATTCACATGGACTATGAAAACTAAGGTAGTGTTGTGGTTTTCATCAAATAATATTGTGTTTCGTATTTGGTTGATAAGGATAAATATTGAGGGACAAATTATTGTTAATATATTTATATTAGATAAAAACTAAATGGTTAGGATACAACTGAGGGATTGAAGCTTTATTGAAAATCAATGTTTTGTTTTTGATATCAGAAGATCATACCTTTTTCTTATCAGGAACAACTCCTTCATTATTACCAGCCTTCAGAATGGGTTTTTCATCAGAGTATAAAAAGGATTTAATTGGTGTTGAAAGAATTTTTTTGGGTCTAAAAATTAATGTATCTTAATTTTTTATAAGATTACTTATCTTTTAGTAGGTTATGGAAGAGTACCATAGGATAATAGGTATGTTGCGGCATTTACAAATTCCCATGTGGAAAGGGGATTAGATAGATATGTATTTTGCAACAAGTATACCAAAGACTATTCAAAAACATGAATCCACATGGTTGATAGTGGATCGACTCATTTAGAGTGCCCATTTCACCCAAATTCATGATTCTCGTTTGGTGGAAGACTTTTCAAAAGTGTATATCTAAGAAGTGGTAATGAGTAATGGTGTACTACTTTCAATATAATTTGATCTTGATCAAAGGATTATACCTTTTTTTAATACTTATAGAAATCCATTATAATTTGGTTGACTATCAGTACATAATATCACAATTAAGTGGATAGACAATATAAATGGATGATAAATATTGTGGAAGACATTCATCGAGTTAATGTAATGGAATTTGGTGGATCTTGGGATAATTTCATACCTTAATTAGAGTTGTCATATAATAATAGTTATCATTATTCAACAGACATGGATCCTATAGAAGAATTGTGTGGGAGCCCTTTTCATTCTACAAATTGTTTGGTGGAAACTGTTGAGGCTTAACGGGTTGGACTGAGCCTTATGAAAGAGAAAACAAAGACGATTATGCTGGTGAGTAGAAGAGTGGAGAGGGATCATAGCCATCAGAAATAATATATTGATCATTGTATAAGAAATTTTTTATGTTAGGTATATTGTGTTCTTCAGAATATATCAATGGATTAGGAATCATTGTTTTACGATATATGGAATCTTATCTCCTTGAATCATAATTCACTCTTAGATACATGAATGATTTGGTCCTGTGTCATATTGGTTTTATTTCCTATCGAGATTCTATTTAGGTAATTAAGTGTTTCATTTATCTCAAACGAAGATGTAATAGCCTAATATGGAACATGTGATTCGATGGGAACTTTTTCACCTATATGCAGATGCTACATTGGTTCATGTATTAGGGAATATTGTGGATTACAAATAGATGTTATTCCATAGTTAATGAATCAATCTAGTGAATGTTTTATGGAAACATGGCCAGATTCGGGATGTAACATGGGAGAGAGAAAAAGAAATGGTTGATAAATGGATTGAAATCATTCAGGACAATGGTGGTTTTCAAATTTCCTATGATGTGAAAACCTCTGGGGGAGAATTTAGTACCATAGTCTCAGATAATTTACAATTAATTTATGTATTTAAAATATTTAAATTTACTGTGTTATGTGTTTTGTTGTTTGGAGTTATTTTGAAATGTTTTTCTGTAGTTATTATTTTTTTTCACGATTTGAGAATGGTTAGTATAGCCCATCCAAAACCTTCTAAGAAACACTTCAACTGAAAAACTATGCACTAGGTAGAAAGATGATATTAAATGTGGTTTAGCTAAACTGTCCAGCACCCAAAAGTATGTGGGTGTTGTTTTTTATAGGGTTTTAACATGTCTATATTGAGGTTTTTCGAGCTGTCTGATACAACCATGTGGGGTGTGTTTTGAGGCAGCACCTAGTGCATGTTCACTACATATGTTTATTGATAGTTCACCATAAATGTTCACCGTTAAAAAATATATTTTCTTTGAGGATGAAAATTTCCTAAATACATTAATGATTACCCTCCCCCCAATATAACCCTATCATGAATTCTTATCCTCCAAATGGGTGGAGATATATTTCTTCTGTATCTAGGAGTGACCTGTTGGAGAATCTATGTGCGTTTCAGGCCAAGATTCCTTTTAAAGTTACCATTTTTTGTTGTTTTCATTATATTTTTACATTTTTCACTCATAGAATCATGGATAAAATCATTTGGGATAGATAAATGGAGTTTGATTGTAATAATGAATATATGTGGTTTTTGATTGAATGGAACAATATATATGAACATTCCCTAGAGTATCATGCATGTTTTTTTAATATTTTTTTTTACCATTATTGGTTTTCTACTATGTTTTAGAGGTAGGTGACTTCAATCTTGACACCTCTTATTTGAAATTTAAGGAATTATTTGAATTTTATTTAATTGATTTAATGGAATTTGTACTTTTTTTCCTAAAGTGATGTAATCCTTACTTATTAATCATTTATGAAATTTTAGAAATTGGTTGTTTTTTCAAAAGTGATTTTTATGATTTTAAAAATGGGATTAATTTTTTTTTCTTCTTTGATTCATTGAAACGTTTTGTGGAGATGTTTTAACCAATATAATTTTTTTAAAATTTCATGTCATGGGTTTTGACATATATGGATGGAATGTGTTCATGTGAATTTGGGATGCATAAGGGCTTGAACATTCCGATGTCAAATGAATGGGATGGATAGGGGAGATGTTTCCCCCATCAAAATGGTTCACCTACTAATTTCATGGGTGAAAGGATGAGTCACCACATGCGATTATGGTTCACAACGATATACATCCACATGTGGATGTGTGTGGTTGAGTTTATTTGTAGAAATTAATGGGTATTACAAAATGAAATTTGGTAAATGGGTTGAACAGTTGTTTTGTTACTTTACTTATATCACTTTTTGGTTTGAACAAACTGTGTTGGCTAGATATAAACACAATTATAATTTTCTAAAATATTTTATATAAATGTGATAAAATTTTATTCCTACTGCCTTGAGTTGGGAAGTAATTGGGAATATATATGTTGAGTTTTATACTCACCCCTTGAATGAGTACTTTTTTGTGCTTATAATTTTAATATATCAAGACATGAGTAAAGTAAAAAGTATCCATGCTCTTTTGTGATGAATCACAATAAATTTATAGTGTCTTGTTGAGTAAAGCATTGAACATGTTGGGAGTTCTTGAGTTTTTGTATTTGGTAACTAAGATTTGTTTTGTTTTGGTCCCAAAATTTTATTCTGATATTTTTGTTTGATTAGTTAATCATTGAATTATATTACATTGTACACATACATCATGTAATTTTTTTCTATGGTTTTTAAGGATGGGTTGTTTTTAATGGTAATATCATCACCAATTTTTTATGAATCCCTTGGAATTTATTTCCCTCCATTGGTGTCTTGGGGATTCCACCTAAGGCCTAGTAACAACCACGACCTCTTCACATTCTAATGTGGGAGGGGGCATGACATTACATAATCTCTAAATATAGTCTTCACTAAATCCTTGATGAATAAGATTTCATTAGAATGAAAAAATGATATCTCTATAAATCCATTGTTTACATCACTCATACAGAATGTTTCCATTAGAATTTTTTGATCAATTATAATAAATATATATTTTCTAGATCAAAGATCACTATTTAAAAAATATGGAGGTATGTGTAATTGATCTGACATATCATCAATACCATGTATATGATATTTTATTACGTTTATGAACATTATAATTTCATAAAAATCCATCATGTGTCCCATTAATCAAAATTTATTCTCCACAAATAGATAAAGTGTGAAACATGATGACACACATCGTTAAATGAACCCATATTAAGATACACATGTAATTACTTCTTTAATTCCATGAAAATCAACTACGGACGTTATATATTATGTCTTTGAAATATGTGTAGGAACATTTATGAGATCTATTTTAAACTAAACATCATGATTGTATGGAAGACATGAAAATAATTATAGAAATACATTACAAATTTCCAAAATAATAGTTATATCATTGATGCTTAGTTACATCCCAAAAATCATAACTAAAAACAGCTTTAGAATATAAATAAATTCCCATTAAATGGATACAATATTATTTTTTTACATATTTACCATCTCATAAATAGATGATGATAGTTTGGATCATAATATATAATGGATCATCCCATCTTTAAAAAGTTTTATGGGGTTTACATAAAGAAATCTAATTCATAGCCAAAATAAAAAAATATTTTTATAGAGGTAAATCTAAAATATTTTTAAGAAGAAAATTCCCCCAAAATCCAATAAGATAATAATCCTTATCTTTAGATGAAATTGTTGTACCATTAATTGTTTTAAACTTTAATTGATTGTATCATATTTTTCATTGTATTGTTATAAAATTAACAAATTAGTTATTTATATAAGATTGGGTACAAAAAAAATCAAATAATACCATAATAGTTCTAGAGTTGATTTAAATTGTACCTTTAACCACATCATTATCATACCCCCATCTACACTAGTAATAATGTTAGATATTCCATTTTTCAGGGAAAATAGTTTTATGATGAATTTCACCATAAATGACAATCATATTAGAGAAATACATAGATTAATGCTAATACATATTGATTTCGAATCAATAGAGTGTTGTTCATTCCATTTATGGGTATTTATGTACATGTACATCATTTTTCATCTTCTTCCTACAACAATATAAATTCATTACATGAAGATATTACATTCCACCATTGAATATTTTAAAAATTCTATTTTGTCTCTTTTGCCCATCTTTTTATCCACACACCCAGAAGAATGATCATCTTATTCACTCATTTTATTAATATTTTAATTTCATTTGAATTTGAGAATTAACTTCCTATAAAAAACATCAAGTTAAAAGAAACATCAATCTATATTTCTACAATGATAGCACATCGAATGATCTGTAATTAATGTGATATTCTATACGAAAAATTTCCTATGGAGTCTTTCTTTCACGACTGTAATGAATAAGAAAATCATAGATTCATGTTGGATGATAATACCTTATTAATATCTTATATTATAAATAAAATAATTTTCATAGGTTCCGAAAGATTAAATCATAATTCGTATTTATATTAATGGATTCCCTTTCTGTTTTCATATGAATATTATTATGAGATTAAATACTGGAAAATATACTTCAAATATTATACCAGTTCATAGAGTCATTGAATTATCATTTCAATATGTTATTGATAAGAGTCCACCTTTTATATTATTTATCATCCAAATGGTAAAAAACTAAAATATATGTTTCATGTTTTGAATAATTGAAAATGGAATATATAATTTTAATTTTACTAAGACATTACTCAACAACTATTGGAAAATTAGACCTAATAAATAAAGGAGGATGTTTTCACTAAGAGGACTAAAGGGAAAAATGATGCCTCATATTATTTTTTGAATATATTTCATGATAAATGTATTAATGATGTTTTGTAAGAAAACAAATTTTGTTTTTTCTTTTAGATTCCATATTAGAATATTTTTTAGAGGCTATTCATTAATTTTATATCACATCTATCATTAACATGGATACATCAGGTTGAAATAATTTACTAAAACTATATTTTTTTGAAATAATAATCACTTTGATAAAACATATTATCATGAAAATAATTTATTCTAATCCTAAATTTGTTCTCCTTATTTCAAATCAATGATACCTTATATATTATATAAGTATTGGAATGGAATTATATATAAAAATACATAATAATGTTACCTAATGAAAATGTGAATTATTCCAACATATCCCAAAAGTGTGTTTAAAAAGATGTGTAGTAATGGCCTACTAACAAGGCACACAAATATTTCTTGAGGTATTACTGAAAAATATTTTTTTGTAAATAACCCAAGATGAATATATGATGAAACAAAAAACACATTTACTAATTCGCATATGATATATTTTCTAATAATGACATAATACTTTATTTACTAAATCATATGATTTTTCCCCTTACATTGGCTTTTTCAAAGGGATTGCAAAAATCATTTTTCAATGATGTCTCCTAAAATAAATATAAAATTCTATAATACCAAATATAATTACCGAAACAATTCATATATAAATTTCACATCTTGTTAAATTAATTTTTATTACAAAACATTTAAATATACACTAGAACCATAATGGGTTAGTATCAATTGAAATTAGTTCCCAAAAAACTATTATATAAATGACCAACATCACCTAAATAATAGTTCTTCACAACTAAAACCCATCATATATATATCATAAATAAATAATTTCATCATATCTTATGAAAACATAACATAAAAATAGTGGGACTAGATGATTAATAAGGGTATACCTTTGACATATGAATCAATGGAAATGAATAAGCATAAGTGAAGAATAATGAAATGAATATATGATCATAACGTACACTAATTATTTCAAATTATTAAAAGATATTTAATCACTAATCATAAAAGAAAGGTTTTGAAATCAAAATAAATATCACAAAAAATTGTTGAATCAAAAAACAATAAATCATTGTCCATGAGAACATATCATAAGGATAAGAAAAATGGTTTTGGAATACATATAATAATAGAAAATAATTTCTTTATTAAAGGGTCAAAAACATGCCTATAATTGTATATTATGACCAATCCTCAATTGATTATCTACATACTCACAGTTCACTCCAAATACTATCATAGTGGTTAAAATACTTTATTATCCATGTTCATTTTCCATTACAGTCTTTTTTATCTCTAAATATATACATCATTACCCAATTAATTAGAGGGAACTAAAATTTTGGTCCCGCTATTAATATAATCTAAATGATTCATATTTTTCCCAAAATTTAATTAATAATTCATAATATCATCATATCATGACTCATGTAAAAAAACAAGAGTCATAAACACTTCATCATTTCATCATTATAGAACCCTTGGATAATAAATTAGTTTAATAACAATATCATCATAATCATCATAATCTGTACATATAATTAATATGAAATTATTTATCATACCATATCCCTAGAAAAAACAACCTAAAATATGTTTATCATTTATGAAAAATGCAATTAGAATATCACATGAAAATTTCATTAGAAAAAAACCCATATATATATTTATAATTATTAATTTAAACAAAAAAATATCAAAATATTAACAAAAAATATCCTAAAAACAACTATGTGAATATTTAAGTAATTATTTATGAAATTTTATATCATTATTTTAGTAAATAATATAAATTAAATATTCTTTTAAGAAAAAAATAGTTCAAAACTTCCTTAAGATGTACCGTGTTTAGGAAGAAATAGATTATTTTTAATTTTATTGTAAAAAATATAAAATAAGTTAAAATTATACAAAAAAATGACGTAATTATTCATAAAAATTGTTTTCAAATGATTTTTGAAATCAAGGATTTGGAAGAAAATAATTCTCAGGCTGAAATCGCCATCTAGGTATGATTATTTATAATATCATTTTCTGAACCATTTTATTTATCAAAAATATAAAAATGTTACTAAATAATAAAAATTATTCAAATAACTATAGGGTAATAAGAAGTAATTGGGTTTACTAAAAATTTATTAAATAATTTCCTCATTATAAATTTACTTTAAAACAATACTAATTATATTGGGATTGAATCATAATCCCCTTACCACATGTCTCAACATGATTCGTGATAGTTCCAAACGTTTATTAAAGAAATATATATTTATTATAAATATATTCTAAAGATATATTTATTATTAATTTAATAAATACTATTATGTGAAAATTTAAAATTATGTATTTGTTGTGTAACCTTCCATAAAATGTTAATTTTGGTGGAAATCGGTCCATTTTCCATGCATTTATCATTTTGATCATTATGGTTCGGGTTTCTGATGACAATTACATCATATACATAATATAAATAATGGAATATGTGTCTTATTTATTTATTATATATTCAATTAAAATTATTATTATATATCAGTTATGATGATTTATTTATATCAATTCTTGGAGATGATAATAACATATGCATGACGAATGCTTCCATTTTTTACGGTTGAAAAAATAAAAAGGAAAATAATAATTCATAATTCCAAATTAATTATTATATAATATTTATCATATATAATATTTTAATATATAATTATTAATATCAAGTTAAATCATAAATTAAAGAAAAATAAAATATCTTCCAAGAGGTGGTAATCCACATGTATGCATTAGTGATGTTTCTATTATACTACATATGGAATGACTTTTAGGTAGATATGTTATTACAATTACCAATTAATAATTATATAATAAATTTAATATATAAATATTAAATCTATATTAATAAAAAAACCATATATTATCGGGATGGAAAATGAATTATATATTAGTGTGGAGGTGGTAGTACACTAGCACACATGAGTGATAATTTCATTTCCTACTAGTTAGAAATGTGGGTGGATAATCATGGGAACATACTACTAGAAATAAAAATTATATATGTTTATAATATTAAAGTGTCTATTAGTATAAATAAAATATATTTGGAGGAGTATTAATAATAAATTAATGGAAATGTTTTGGGTAACTTGATTATATCTTCTTCAGTAAAATTCCAATTGTTTCCATCATAACGTTTCCAAGAATAAAATATTCATGTGAAAAGAAACTAATTCATCTATAGGGGTTATTAAATATAAATACCAATGATATTTTTCATAAATATTTATAGTGAACCAGGCTTATCCTACAAGCATATTACACCATTTTAGGTAAATATTCATTACATTATAATAATATAAGCCAAAGAAACATTATAATTTAGTGTATTTGGAGTCATAAAAATAAAATATTCTGTCTTGGTGAAAGATATTTAACATATACTGTCACGACCCGTCCCCGTTCTCATGAAGCGACTACCCCAAGCCCGCCTTCCATAGGCCAAGGGCTGGAAACTATCACCAAAGAAGTAAATCCCTAAGCTGGGAATGCATTTCCTTTATAAAAAGTAAACACACACAATCAGAGTACACAACTAGAAGCAAAACACTAAGTAGAAACTGTATAAAAAAGATATGCTAGAAATTAAAAGGGGTCGGAAATACAAGCACAATAGTTAAGTACAAGGAAAATACAAATAGGTACAACTAAAAAGACAAACAACTGAAAGGTGTCTAGCATCTCCTGGATCGTCCACCACGAATCCTACCTGAAGGGTAGGTACATATAGCCTCATCAGCGCTCCACATCTGACCATCTCCTCCAGGTACCAAATCGTCGTGAGGTCCACCTATAAGTACCGTCTTTTCCTCATACACTCTGCCTCGGTCATCACTATCCATATTCTGCATCCAACATAATGAGGTGCTGGAAAAGTCCGCGCAAGGGTGAGTATAAAGATACTCAGTAAGGACCCAAAGACCCTCATGGTCTCACAATATCCTACAAGGATAAACCACAAAGTAAAGGAAACAACAGATAACCATTACTTAGGTATATGACCATACATTTACCTATGTTATTTAGTAACCCATATCAATCATGAGGAAAACAGAAAGGTTATTGACTCACCTCAAACCAGGATTTTCAATATCGAAACCACGGCTGCGGGAGAACTCCTCTACTATCTAGAACAGTGGGCCTGTCGCGACACCAAGGCGCTTCTCACTAACCTTGGACTGCTGAGGTACTCCTCCTGTTGAGTAATGTGGGTCTTCCACCAAATACCAGTCGCTCCACTATTGTAGGTCAGCTGCCAAATACTAGGTTCTCCACCTAATGGCCTACAGAGGTACTCCTCCTGTCGAGTACTGTGAGTATGCCACCAAATACCCGGCGCTCCTCCACCATGGGTATTTCACCATGTACCAGGTTCTCCCCACTGGGCTTGTTGAATCACTCCGAGTCAAATCACTCAAGCAGTCGTTAGGTCTGTCAGCTACTAGGTCTCTGCACTATGTCTGCTCGTAACTGGAAGGATCCACTCCACGAGATACAGGGAAAAACTCCAACTGTCGCAAAGTGCCATGGAGAAGTATCTCAAAGGTATACCACATCATAGGGGTGTCAACGAAATAGGTGGCGCGTCAATCAGACGCCTGGTCTGTGAGTTATTAGCCTTTTAGACCCGAGGCCCGATTGGTTTCGTGTACGAACCAACCTGACCGTATCTCATCTATACCCCAAACTCTAGGGGGTATTATCAAAGGGACCATCTCTCATAGAGATTACCAGCGCCGCTAAAGGTTTGTCAAACGGACATCTGGTGCCAAAGATATGGCCAAAGTAAGCAAAGGGTCGGTAGTGGGCTCGGGTCCGGTCCGACCCAGCCGGACCGACTCGGCCCAACCTAGTCTGAGCTGACCCAGTCTGGGTCAACTCGGAAAGACCCAATGGGTCTGACCCAGCCTGTTGGGTGGGTTAGACCGCTAAGTTATGCCCGGTCCACTCGGCCCGACCTAACGTACTACGAGGGCGGTTCAGCTCGGATGCCACCATGTAGGTGGCTCAGCCCGAAGGCCGGGGCTAGTTCAGCTAACACCGCGAGGGGTGAGGCTTAGGAGGTCGGCTGCCGGGAGGTCAGCGGTAGGCCGCACGGGGAACGGGCAAGCCTACTAGACATCAGGCAGGTCGCGGGTGCACCGGGTAGGGCACCGAGTAGGGCGTCGGGCAGCGCGCTGGGGCACGGGCAGCGCGCCAGGGCACTGGGCAGACCATGACAGGGGGCCACGAGGGCGCCGTGCTGACCGTCGATAGGGCGCGGGGCAGGCCATTGAGGGTGCCGGGTAGCACTCCAGGGCACGTGGGCACTGCGCCGGGGTTGTGCGCCAGGGCGCGGGTAGCGCACTGGGGTTCTGCGGGGGTGGCGCGGTTCGTGGAGGCCACAGGTAGCACGACCTTTGTTCGTCGTCTTCGTCATCGTCGCCGCGTGTACCACCTCCATCATCATCAAACAAGAACAAGCAAAGGGGAGGGTCGGACCGTGTTCGTGCGGTCCGAGCCCTCCTCTTCACGGAGATAGCATCTGGCAACAAAGTGCTCAATAAACGACGAAGAACAGAGGTTTATACTCATATATAAAAATAACTCAAATTCCCTCAACTTTATTTGTCGTTCGGTGATCGTTGATGGATTCGTGGTAGGACAGACGTCATCGTTGGTGACGTTTATCGTGGGCGGCGTCTTCTCCTTTGACACAGATGAAGTTCATTGGAGATGTCGTGGGAATTCTTCATGGCCATCGCTTCCCTTTCTTGCCCCGGTTGAAGAAGGAAGAAGATGGCATTCTTCGCGTTCTTCACATTCTTCGCTGGAGGGGGTGAAGTTCTCCTAATTCTCCCAAGGCTTCGCCAAAATGAAATTTTCCAACAAAAAATAATAGTCTCTCTATTATTTTAATGGTTGGAAAGAATTAAAATGGATTAAAAAAAGAGCTAATTAAATAAATGGATTGGAACATTAAATTAATTGGGGGAAGGTGGAGAGGCTCTCCAATTAATTGGGAGAGTTGTCACCAAAAATTAATAGAGAGAGGGTTGGCTTTATTAACTCAATGGAAGTTTGGGGGGTTAGGGGGTTTGTAGCTTGTGTGGGTCCCACCTAATAATATCCTTCCAAGGGAGGTTATACTCAGGTGGGACCCACCAGTATAACCTCCCATGGGAGGTTAGGGTGTGGTGGCCCCCACCTCCAACCTCCCCTTGGAGGTTTTAACCACCCTAATAAAATAAAGTTAATAGTTTATTTTATTCAATTTAATTAAAACCCCCCAAAACTATCTTCCAAACTTGTCAAAATGCAACTTCGGTGAAGGTAACACTAAGAAATCACTGATGTTGCGAGTTCAACGGTGCCTTAAAATTTCAATTCCAAGCCCTGGTTCAAAAGATATAAAATCCCGCTCGTACTTTTACTGAACATACCCGAACAAAACTTTAGAAATTGATTCCAGACACACAGGGCCCCGGAATCAAGTGTCGTCAGAAACTGTGGAGTCATAAAATTCCCAAGTATTTACGAAAAGAAATTTCCACAGAAATTCTGGGTCATTACATTCTCCCCACCTCAGGGATTTACGTCCCCATAGGCTACAACTCGAACTAAGGGAACAAATGGGGGCTACTGAGCACACATCTGTGCCTCCCGCTCCCATGTGCTCTCCTGGAGGTTCCCATGCTGCCAACGAACGCGCACCAGAGGTATCGACCATCCATGTAGGAACCACTATTGTCAATCCACAATCTCCACTGGAACCTCTGTGAAAGTCTCCCCATCATCGATGTCCATCTCCCCGTGATCGATGATGTGGGATGGGTCGTGCACATATCTCCTCACCTAAGATACGTGGAAGACGGCGTGCTCCCGATGCAACTGTGGTGGAAGATATAAGCAGTAAGACACCTCTCCTACTCTGCTGAGGACCTAGAAAGGACCTTTGAACCACGGAGATAACTTGTCTCATCAGCCAAATCTACACAAACCTCGTCGAGGTGAGACCCGTAGAAAGACGTGGTCACCATCCTCGAACTCCATAGGTCTCTGTATCCTGTCAGCATACAACTTCTGTCTGCTCTGTGTAGTCTTCATCTGCTCTTGGATGATCTGCACCTTCTCCGTGGTAGCCCATACCATCTTTGGTCCCACTAGTGCTGACTCCCCTGGGTCTATCTAGCACAGTGGCAATCTACAAGGCCAACCATACAGGGCCTCAAAAGGTGCCATACCTATGGTGGAATGATAGTTATTGTTGTAGGTGAACTCTATCAAAGGCAAGTGATCCTCCCAGCTATGTCTAAAGTCGAGGACACATGCACAGAGCATGTCCTCGAGGATCTGAATGGTCCTCTCAGTCTGACCATCTATATGAGGATGGAAGGTGGTGCTCAGATGTAGTTGCATCCCGAAAGCCTCCTACAACCCCTACCATAGTTGGGAATTAAACCGTGCATCTCGGTCAGAGGAAATCAAGGAAGGTAATCCATGTAAACGTACTATATCCTACACATAGAGGAATCCCAAGCTCTCAACTGATCCATGATCTCTAATCAGTAGGATGTGGGCCGACTTGGTGAGTCGGTCAATGATCACCCATATCGATTCGTGACTCCTGGATGTACATGGAATACCCATCACGAAGTCCATGGATATCCCATCCCACTTCCACTCTGGGACCTCTAAATGCTGAACTAAGCCTATTGTTACCTAGTGCTCCTTAACATGCTGACAAGTGAGGCACCGTGAGACAAACTCTGTTACTGCATTCTTCATACCTGGCACCAATGCTGTTGTCAAAGGTCTTGGAACATCTTCGCCACTCATGGATGTACCGCTAGAGGGGAAGTGTGGAACTCCCTCAACACTTCCTACCAAAGTTCAAATGGTACCAGGGTATGTCTTATGTAGAGGATGACGTGCTTCCCACCTTCATAAAATCCATCAGGTGCTTTCTCTGTGGATATTTGAGCACATCACGTCTCACAGTCAGCGTCTCCACTTTGCACCTCCCTTACTCGTTGAATAAGTAGAGGTGTGACTATAAGAGATTGAAGATAGGCTTCTCCATCCCTATCCACAAAGGGTATCTATAAGTTAGCTAGTTGATCTTTCATTCCTCCTAGAAGATGAATGCCTGATCTCATGTTGAGAGCATCCGCAAAAACGTTCCCTTACCCAGGAGTACAGACTATCTCAAATTCATAGTCCTGGAGGAACTCAAGCCAACGCTCCTGTCTCAGGATCAGGTCCTTATGAGATAAGATATACCTGAGACTCTTGTGATCAGAGTACATGGTAAAATGTTTGCCCATCAGATAGTGCTACCACATCTTCAAGGTGAATACCACTACTGCTGACTCCATGTTATGGGTAGCGTAGTTCTGCTCATGTTATCTCAATTACCGAGAACCATAAGCGATCACCACTTTCTCCTGCATCAGGACACACCCAAGTCCAGTCCCTGATGTGTCACAGTAAACTAAGTACCCTACACCCTCCTCTAGAATCCTCAATATGGGGGAACTATTCAGCCTCTGCCTCATCTCCTAAAACCTCTGATGGAATCTCTCCGACCACACGAAGGGTTTCCCCTTCTTCGTCAAGTCTGATAGTGGTGCTGCAACTCTGGAGAAGTTTGGGACGAATCTCTGATAGTATCCAGCCTATCCTATGAAACTCCATACCTCTGTCACACTATTGGGTGGTTCCCAAGCAAGTACCGCCTCAATATTCATTGGATCGACAGCCACTCCAGCCTCCGAGTTTACGTGTCCCAAGATGTGAACCTCTCGAATCCAAAACTGGCACTTCGTGAGCTTACAATAATGCAGGTTCTCTTGGAGTGTGTCCAGTACTACCTGCAAATGGTAGGCATGCTTCTCCTCAGTAGTCGAGTAGATCAAAATGCTATCGATGAAGACCATGACAAAGAGATCGAGGTAAGGCTGGATGATCCTGTTCATGAGACTCATGAAAACTGAGGGTGCGTTGGTTACACCAAAGGGAATAAACAAGAACTCGTAGTGGCCGTAACGACACCTGAAAGTCATCTACTGCACATCCTCTTCTCTAAATCAGAGCTGGTGATAGCCTGATCTATGGTATATCTTTGAGAACCATCATTCTCCCTTGATCTGATCAAAAAGGTCGTCAATCCTTAGGAGTGGGTACTTTTTCTTCACATTCACTTGGTTCAGGCGACGGTAGTCGACACAGAGCCTCAAGATCCTGTCCACCTTCTTGGAAAATAGAATTGGGGATGCCTAGGGAGAAACACTGGGAAATATGAATCCCTTCCCCTACAAGTCCTCTAGCTATACCCTCATCTCGCGAAGCTCAGTGGGAGCCGTCCAGTATGCTGTTGTAGATATCAGTGCCGTCTTGGGGTACATTTCAATGTAGAATTCCACCTCTATGTGAGAAGGTAGTCCTGGAACGTCGTCAAAGAAAACATTTTCGCATTGTTCCACCACTACAGGATAAGTCAGACTCTCCACATCTACTGCTACGAGGGAAAGGCAAGCTAACTGGTGAGTGATCGGCTGCACCCTCCTCCGAGTATGTTCGTGTTGTGATTAAAAGGTTCCCTTCTCGCTGGTGAAGGTGAACGTGGTCCGATCCTCATGGACACATCACACTTTGCACTTAATACAGTCGATCTGAGAATGGACTGCAGATAACCAACCCATACCCAATATGACGACATAAGGCCTCGACACCCCTATGAGGAGATCCCAGTCGAAACTCTAGCCTCCTAGAGTAATCTCGCACTGCCGGCACCAGTGCGTAATCATCGAGTCTGCTCTCATAGGAGTCTCTAGATGTAAGGATCAAGCCAATAACTCCGTCTGAATCTTCAAGCTCTGAACGAGGGATGTGGAAATAAAAGAGTGATTATCACCTGTGTCTATAAGAACTGCAGCTAAAGTGAAGTAGACACAGATCATACCTCGAATCATCTCCGAAGAGCCATGGTCGTATGCTTTAGTTGCCTGAAGCTGAGCTCTCCCCTGTCCTCTAGGTCCCTAAGGTCGAGGTGGTCCTCCTGGTGGGGTTGGAGGTAGAACCTCATAACGTCGACAGCCGCCAGCTGCTCTAACATGAACTGAACCAAAGGGAATCGAGCCGCGACTCTCCAAGCCCACCTCTAATAGGCCAGGGGCTGGCGACCAGCGCCGAGTAGGATATCACACACATGGGAGGCATTAGCCTAAGGTACCTGTACACACGCACCCACATACACCTCTATGAAACAGTGAAAAGATATATAAAACTGAAAAGAAAATGCATGCATACATCTATCCCAAACCAGAGTAAAACAATAGTATATAAGGGAAAAACAATGCCCAGGAGACGAAAATTGAAAAGCATCAAACCTGCTCGGAAGAAGGGGGTACGCTTCCAAAGAACCACCGAGAAGCTCCTCGACACAGCTCCGGTAAGACTCCACAGTCAGTACCGCTCACTCATCTCTGCCTGCTCCGGGTCCTCCTGGGACTCCGTCGAAAGGCCTGTGGTCTGCACAAGACACAAACATGTGCGGGCAATGCCTGTGCAGGGGTGAGTATAACAATACTCAGTAGGCACCCTAAAAACCCAAAACAAAAGAGAAAAAATGAAAGGCAATAGTCTGCTCATCCCATCCATAGGGAGCCTAGATGAGAGAGAAAATCCATCTCAGGGCCATCCTCCTCTAAACACAACTAGTCATCTCAATCCTGCTGAATGCCTATACATACACCATGAACATCCAGATATTCTTAGCTCATGCACCAAGCCACATGATGTACCGACCTCATCACCTCCAATGGTTCACAACTAGGAGACCACACTCCATGATCATTATCATCCCAGATGAAACTCATCTGAGAGACACACTCCATCGGGTCCCACACAAACATCTCAGACACTCACCCGCGAGATCACGCTCGTCGGGTACCGTCACTAAGGAAACCCTGCTAAAACAACATAACCACCAAACTCCTTGGATAGGAGAGCGATCCTAGGGTTCTCTAGGGGATAACAGAATCCACAACTGTATACAAAGATCTCACAGATATGAGATCACTCCCTGGATCTTCTGGGGGATACCACAACCTGATCTGGCACTCGTAGATCTCACAGATAGGGGATCACTCCCAAGATCTGCTGGTGGATACCACAACCCGATCTGACGCTCGACAGAAACACATCACTCAAATAGAGGACCATCACCTGCGTAAAGGTGCTCTAGAAAATACCAGAACTCTATCCGGTACATCTCACGTTGTAGGGGATCGAACTGATGATGCCGCAACCCTACTGAAACCACGTTCTATGTAGGGGATCGTATAACCAATGATACTGCAACCCAACTATACACCTCATGCTGAGTAGGGGATCGCATACCCAACAATTCCACAACCCTACTGAGTACGGCCCACCTTTTAGGGGATCATAATCTCGATGATTCTACAACCTTACGGGGTTAACCAGCTAGATAGGGGATCGCCACCTGTGGATAAGCAGTCATAACGATACCAAGAACTCGATATAAGGAAAAGATGCTAGAGAAACCCGCTCCAGGCCCACTGAAGGGATGCCACAACTCTAACAGATTAAACATCCCATCAAGAGGATCACAAACCTATACGAAGGTTGTGATGTCTTAAGAACCCTCGTAGGAACGAACCAACGCAGTACCCTCAACCACTGCTGGTGCAAATGTCGCTAACCCAAGTGACCTGCCACAATGCCACACTGCACACCTCCTAGGCCACTACCGAGGCCACCATCAAGATCCACATAGAAAAACACGCAGGATTGTCTGATTACTCACCCAAAACAGACAACCGGTAAAAAAGGAACTATTCACCGTAGCTAGCCCGCATGGGGCTCACACAACGATCCCGAAACTCATCAAACGGATCATACCACTCTGATCCCCTCAAAAAAACACCAAGGATCCACTACTCATTCGTCCCAAATGGACAACCAGTGAAAAAGTTACTATTCACTGAAGCCAGCTTGGTTAGGGCCCATGCCTTGATCCCAAAACACATCAAACGGATTACACCATTACGATCCTCTGAAAAAAAAAACACAGGATTGACTATTCATCTGCCAACATTGGACTCCTGGTGAGAAAGTTGCGTTTCTCCGCAAACACTCAAACTGACCCTCGTGGGGCGCACACCCCAAACGTGGTCCCAAAACCCAGAAACCCTCAAGAAAATTCTGCCCTACCATCTGGGTCTCAACGCCATTGACGACACATCAATCAGACGCTCCGGGTAGAAGATACAATGACCCAAAGTCGAATAATAATAAAACATCATTTTATTCTACATTTCAAGCTCCCGGCCCACGATCCCGAAACATAAAATTCTCAAAGTGTGATAAAAATATCCGTCTCGACGCAAGTAACACATCTCCACAAACGGCTCGCAAATCGGAGTTACGGTTTGCGAGTTACGAGGATTTAAAGAACCCCGGAAAAACCTGGACCGACCACCGCCTGCCTCACCGGAAACCACCTCGCTGCTGCCGGAAACCACCGTGACGGTGCCGAACTCCGCCGCACCAGAGCCGGAAACCACCGCGCCACCACCGCTCCACCACAGGTTTCACTGGATTCTGCCATGGCCACCGCCGGAATCTAGGTTTTCCATCGGAAAGCTTCCGGGATCCACCGAGAGAACCCCAGTGCTCCAAAATCATATCTGAAACATGTTTCCGAAACCTCGAGACCTGAAATATTCAACCCTTATGATGATTTGAATAAACACAAAACATAAACGAGGTCCAAGATTTTAAAACACAAACTGCCTACCTTTTGGTGGAACACCGAAGCTTCGCACACCCCGTAGCTACCGCTGAACGATCCAGGAACGCCCACCGTCATGTTCTGAGTCCAATGAAACCTTGATCGCACGATTCAGTCACCGATCCACCATTGACGGAAGGAGGAAGATGAGTGAGGTGGAAACTCCTCCTCCACGCACATCCAAGAGGAAGAAGGGGGGTAGAGATATATGTTTCCAACAAATATCCGCTTAACTCCTCAGCCCGACACGCCCCCGACCCCGCACCCGACGCGGACAAGGATATGGTCGCATTTAGGGTAAACACGATGTTCTGAACTCAACCGCAGTATCGGAATTGCAGTCTGAGACTCCATTCAGAATTTATTTGAGCCAACACTCATAAATAAACGTTTTCTATTTATTTACGAAAACACCCCTGGTCACTTTTATCACTGCAGGCCCGCGCCCACAACGTTTACACCCCACCAAGGGTAAACGACATGTTTTGGACGCATCCATGCCCTCAGATTCTAGTTCTGAGCTACCTTTTAGGAGATAACACACCCCCTCCATGTGCATAGTATAAAAATACTTAATATTTTATAAAATTAATTCCTGGCACCCCAG
This sequence comes from Viscum album, assembly GCA_963277665.1. Lineage (NCBI taxonomy): Eukaryota > Viridiplantae > Streptophyta > Magnoliopsida > Santalales > Viscaceae > Viscum > Viscum album. The sequence goes on along the minus strand of OY728140.1, from coordinate 1,352,819,390 downwards.
GCCTCGGAATCGCACGCCTTCTTCGCGCCTAGCTCTGGAATTATTTGTAGGAATATTCCAAAGTCTGACAGGGCCAAAACCAGAGTCGCTTCATCGTTCCCACCTTATTAATTTTTGTCCCCAAAAATCTATAAGCAGAAAAAAAGCAACTGGACTCTCAACTTGGTCTCCCATGCCAGTGAGTCCACCAACAAACACCCATGCTCAAACACATAAGTCAGAGGGACCCATCCACCACACCTCAACACTATCCGCTTTGGGTGGCACTGTCTCGCCCACACGATTTTGACCGCATCACAAAAATGCGTCTCGGTGGGGGGAGGATACCTTTTCCTCACACATTCGAAGCATGATAAAAAACACCCACACGGGGTCTTACCAACGCCCTGAAAAAAACTCGAGCAAGCAATGGAAAGGGAGGAGTATGGCTAAACTGTGTCTATAAAACTACTGAAAAAAGTAGAAAGGACAAAAGACATACCTCTATCCATCCATGGAGCCTCTGGTTCAATAGCCTCTAGGAAATGTAGAGGTCCTCTCCCTCATTCCCCAGCTCCCTGGTCTTGGCGTGGACCACCTGGGGGAGGGGTGGTGACAACTGATACCGCTTACCACCTCATGCTGATGCACCATCTCTATCCCCACATCCGCCGCCCTACAGATCTCTTTTCTCGAGATGTTGCCTCTACCAAGGCAGTCTGTCGACTGACTCCCTCTCAGCAGCATTGTGGGTTGGACAATCTCTATCAATATTTACTCGATCATCGCAAGCATAACACCGAACCTCTTGCGGCTGACCAAAACTGGCTTGCGAGCCCTGTGAGCCCGGAGTATCAGATCCTGCATCCTGGGGTCACCTCCTGAATCTTCAGCCATGTCCAGGCCCTTGAGTCTGTCATCGGCTACCAGATGCCGATCTGACTGATGAAGTCTCAGCTCTCGCGCCCCCAGCACTAATAGAAGGGATCTTCTCAGCCAGAAATCTCTCCACCACCAACACTTTCTCTAGCACTCCAGCATAGGTGGGCAGACACAAAGAAACCACACCTTCTCGGATGTCTCTGCGTAGACCCTGATCGATGGTCCTAGCCGAAAATAATAAGTCTTGAACCATATCTAGAAAATAGTGAGACATTTTTGTAATCATCACTGAGTACTCTGACATGGTCATACCCCCTGTTGAAGCTGCCGAAGCTCCTGGATCTTCACTGACTTCAATGTCATCGGATATAACTCTTCCCTAAAGAGCCACTCAAACTCGGCCCACGTGAGCCTCTCCTCGTCATGGGAATGCATCACCAAACTCCACCATCGCCTGACCGAACCATGTAGAAGGCTCGCATTAGGACCACCATCTGATCTAGGGGTTTCCTCACCAGGCAGAAAACTCGGGTGACTGCTTCGAGCCAGTCATCAGCTGCTTGAAGATCTGGATCCCCCAGGAACCTCAAAGGTCCATGCCTTTGGAACTCGTTCAACACATTCAGCCTGCGTGCAACCTCATCCTGCACTGCCGGCACACCCAGCTACTCAAAAAGTGGTGGCTCAACTAGCGGACCACCTGGAGGTCCAACCTCAGATCCTGCACCCTCGTCCAGATCCTCTACACATGGCGGATCGTCACCACAATCCCGTTGCAGAACCCTCGTTGGCTGTTGTCATGGAGGAATCTTGAAATAAAATTTAGAAGATCTATGGTCAAAGAGTATATCTGGAGGGATGAATCAAGAAGAACAAGGGAAAAATCTAAAACCCAGTCGTATATGATGCATGTACCGTTTTCCCCTACGACCAGTGTACGAATGTCCCGTGTTTAAAAGCAGGTTATCAGAGTCCTAGTGAATGGATACGTCTGCCGCCGCACCCACACTAGAGACCCTGGCTGGAAATCTGAACTCAAAACATCTTGACACTGCCTCTATGCAACCCAAACCAAACTCACAGCTAGACCAGCTATGCACTGAGATCCCAAAGGTGGAACCTTCTCTGATACCACTCTGACACGACCCGATCCAAAGTGGCTCGAGCCGCAACACCCCAAACCCACCTCCAATAGGCCAGAGGTTGAGGACCAGCACCGAGTAGGCTATCACACACATGAGAGGAATTAGCCTAAAGAACCTGTACACACACACCCACATACACCTATATGAAACAGTGCAGAGATATATAAAACTGAAAAAAATGCATGCATACATCTATCCAAAACCAGAGTATAGCAAAGTAAAAAAGGGAAAAACAAGGCCCACCAAACTTAAACTGCAAAGCGTCCAACCTGCTCGGAAGAAGGGGGTACACTGCCAAAGCACCAATGGGAAACTCCTCGACACAACTCCGGTAAGACTCCACGATCAGTCCCGCTCACTCAGTTCCACCTGCTTCGAGTCCTCCTGGGACTCTGTCGAATGGCTTGTGGTTTGCACAAGACACAAACATGTGCAGGAAAAGCCCGTGCAAGGGTGAGTATAACAATACTCAGTAGGCACTCCAAAAACCCAAAACAAAAGAGAGGAACTAAAAGGCAAAAGTCCGCTCATCCCAGCCAGAGGGAACCCAGACAAGAGAGAAACTCCATCTCGTGGCCATCCTCGGCTAAACACCACTAGTCATCTCAATCCTGGTGAATTCCCATACATACACCTTGAACATCCAGATATACTCAGCTCACACACCAAGCCACATGAGGTACCAACCTCATCACCAGAAACGATTCACAACCAGGATAGCACACTCCATGATCACTATCATCCCAGATGACACTCGTCCGAGAGACACACTCTATCAGGTCCCACACAAATATCTCAGATCCTCACCCGCGAGATCATGCTAGTCAGGTAATGTCAGAGAGGAAACCCTGCTAAAGAAACATAATCACTAAACTCCCCAGATAGGGGATCACTCCTAGGGTCTTCTAGGGGATACCAGAACCCACACTAGTATACGAAGATCTCACAGATTGGGGATCACTCCCAGGATACGCTGGGGGATACCACTACATGATCTGGCGCTCGATAGAAACACGCCACTTAGATAGAGGATCATCGCCCACCTAAAGGTGGTCATGACGATACCAGAACCCTATCTGGTACATCTCACGATGTAGGGGATTGAACTGATGATGCCACCACCCTACTGAAACCACATGCTAATTAGGGGATTATATAACCAACGATACCGCAACCCTACTATACACCTCATGATGAGTAGAGGATCATATAACCAATGATGCCACAACCCCAATGAGTATGGACCACCGCATAACGGATCATAATCTCGATGATGACACAACTCTACGGGGTTAACCATCTAGATAGGGGATCGTCGCCTGTGGATAAGCGGTCACTACAATACCAAGAACCCGATCTAGGGAAAAGATGCTAGAGGATCCCGCTCCAGGCCCACCAGAGGGATGCCACAACTCTAACAGATTAAAAATCCCATTGAGAGGATCACAAATCTATACAAAGGTTGTGATGCTGTGTGAACCCTTGTAGGAATGAACCAAGGGAGTACCCTCAACCACTGTTGGTCCAAATGTCGCTAACCCGAGCGACCTGCCACAATGACACACTGTGCACCTCCTAGGCCGATAACGAGTCCACCATCGCTATCCACACGGAAAAACATGCAGGATAGGCTGATTACTCACCCGAAATGGAAAAACGGTGAAAAAGGCAATATTCACCATAGCTAGCCTACGCGAGGCCCACAAAATGATCCCAAAACTCATCAAGCTGATCATACTACTGCGATCCCCTCAGAGAAACACCCAGGATCCACTACTCATTCATCCCAAAAGGACACCCGTTGAAAAAGTTACTATTCACCGAAGCGAACTCGTGTGGGGCCCACACCTCGATCACAGAACACATCGAACAGATTACACCATTGCGATCCTCTTGGAAAAACACAAATGATCGACTATTCATCTGTCAATATCGGACTCCTAGTGAGAAAGTTAGGTTTTTCCGTAAATGCCCAAAATGACCCTCGTGGGGCCCACACCCCAAACTCGGTACCAACACTCAAAAACCCTCATGAAAAGTCTTTTGTCCCATCAGGGTTTCAATGCCACTGACGGCATGTCAATCAGACGCTCCGTGTAGAAGATCCAACGGCCCGAAGTTGAATAATAATAAAACATCATTATTTTATTAGACGTTTCAAGATCCCGGTCCATGATCCCAAAACATAGAATTCTAAAAGTGAGATCCAAATATCCATCTCGACACAAGGAACACATCGCCGCAAACGACTCGCAAATCGGAGTTACAGTTTGTGTGTTATGAGGGTTTAAAAAACCTCTGGAAAAACCTGGCCGGGCCACCGCCTGCCTCACCGGAAACCACCACGCCGCGGCCTCAAAACTTCATGCCAGTGATGGACTCGGCCTCTCCAGAGCTAGAAACCACTGCACCGCCACGGGTCTCACCGGATTCTGCCATGGCTACCGCCGGAATCTGGATTTTCCGTCGGAAAACTTCTGGGAACCACCCGGAGCACCCCGGTGCTCTAAAATCTGATCCGAAACATTTTTTGAAAACCTTCAGATCTGAACTATACAACCTTTATGAATATTTGAAGAAAAAAAACACATAAACTGGGTATGAGATTTTAAAACTCAAACCGCCTACCTTTGGGCAGAACGCCGAATCTTCGTACGCCCCGTTGCTGCCACTGAACGATCCAGGAACGCCCACCGTCAAGATCTGGGTCCAACGACACCTTGATCGCGAAATTCTGTCGCCGATTTGCCATTGATAGAAGGAGGAAAGGTCGGAGAAAAATCCTCCACTGTGCACTTCCAAGATAATGAAGATGGGGGGGGGGGAAGAGAGATTTGTTTCCAACAAATATTCGCTTAACTCCCCGGCCCGACAGGCCCTCGACCCCGAGCCCGATGCGGACAAGGATAAGGTCGCCCTTAGGGTAAACACCATGTTCTAAACTCAACCGTGGTATTAGAATTGCAATATGAGACTCTGTTAAGATGTTATTAGAGCCGACGCTCATAAATAAACTTTTAGATTTATTAACGAAAATTCCCCTGGTGGCTTTTCTCACAGCAGGCCCACACCCACAACGTTTACACCCTGCCTAGGGTAAACAATATGTTCTGGACGCAACCGTGCCCTCAGATTCCCGCTTCGAGTTATCGTTTACGAGATAACACACCCCCTCCATGTGCATAGTATAAAAATACTTAATATTTATATAAAATTAATACTAGGCACACCAGGCCTCAAAATCTCACACCGTCTTCGCGCCTAGATCTGGATTATTAATAGGAATATTCAAAAGTCTGACAAGGCCAAAACCCTAGTCGCCACTACTGGAAAAACGGCCTATACCCACGGTTCAAAACCGTGGGTATAGCCCCCAAAACCGTGGGTATAGCCTATACCCACGGTTTTGGGAACCGTGGGCTGGAATGCCGTCGGTATAGGTCCCCAGCCTATACCCACGGTTTTGGAAAACCGTGGGTATAGGTGTCCTGCCACCGTGTCACCGAAACTTAGACAATTTCCACAGTTTCAACGACCTATACCCACGGTTTCAAAACCGTGGGTATAGGTCCTAAAAAAAATGCAGGCGCCGAGTTTCGATCCCGCAACCTCTTCGCTGTAAACACCGCGTCTAACCACTACCCTAACTTCACATATATGTATATATATATATATTTAGTTAAATATAGTTATAAAAACCGTGGGTATAGAGGGAAGAACCGTGGGTATAGGGTTCCCGCCAAAAAAAAATTCCTTCCCGCGGAAAAAAAAATTTCCCGCGCACACAAAATTGACCTATACCCACGGTTTTTCATAACCGTGGGTATAGGTATTTTATCCCAGACCTATCCCCACGGTTTTCACCAAAACCGTGGGGATAGACCCCCCCTATACCCACGGTTTTGGAAAACCGTGGGTATAGGTGAATTTTCATGACCTATCCCCACGGTTTCCCAAAACCGTGGGGATAGAGCCCCCTAAACCCATGGTTTTGGCAAACCGTGGGTATAGGTCATGAAAATTCACCTATACCCACGGGTTTCCAAAACCCTGGGTATAGGGGGGGTCTATCCCCACGGTTTTGGTGAAAACCGTGGGGATAGGTACATTTTCCAGTAGTGCGCTACATGCTCAACCAGCTCATCTTCCACGTCCGCCTGTGCATTGCGGACCGCCTCGATCGGACCTCTGCCTCCGCCTGAGAGGTCCCTCAACTATATGCTGATCGTCTGAACAGTGGGTTAGATAGTCAAGAGACATGTGACCAAGCCCACTGCATATGTAACATTTCCTGCTCTTGGAATGACTGGCTCTATCTCCACTCTGGGTACCCTGCACAACCGATCTTGAGTCATGCGATTGTCCACCTGTAGGTCTGGTCCCCTTGGACCTCTGTGACATATGTCTACTGCCAGCTGTAGAAGACTCCGCTACGTGTCGGCTAGTGGTGGGTATCACTATTGGAGACTGCTCAGCAAGGAAACTCTCTACTAGGAGGGATCTCTCTAGCACCCCCGCCTGCGCCGGGATGCTGAGTGAGATCATCAGAGCTCTGATCTCTCGTCTAAGCCCCTGCTCGAAGGTCCGGGCCCTGAAGAATGTGTCTCATACCATATCTATGGAGTAACACGAGAGGTTAATGAACCTCTCTATGTATTGCACTACTGTCATGCTGCCCGGCTACAGATGAAGTAGCTCTTATATCCGCACCGCTCGCAGGGTCGCTGGAACAAACTCCACTCGGAATAGGCTCTTGAAGTCTATCCATAGTAGTGCTGCCTCATCGTGGACATGAAGCATCATGCTCCACCATCTACCTACTGCTTCTTGAAGGATGATGGCAGTATGGATCTCCATGTAGTCTGCTAGTGTCCCTATTAGCCTAAAGACTCTCACCATAGCCTCCAGCCAATCCTCATCCGCCTGTGGGTCCATCTCTCCCCGAAACCTGGGTGGCCTCTGGTGCTGGAACTCATGCAGCGCACTCAAGCGGTGGGCATCGTATATTGCTAGGGCTGGTGGCATCGGTGACCCAACGGGTGGTGGTACCGCTGGTGCCTCAACTGGAAAGAGGCCCTGCACTGAGGGATCATCGCTCGACAGGCTGTCAGTGCGTACAACTCTTGGGGCTCTAACTGGTCGTCCGTGGGGAGGAATCCTGAAAGAAACAGATGTGACTCGGTCAAACAATTATACCTGTTGAGATGACCAGGTTGAGTTGACTTAAAGAAATTATTTTGAAATACACACGCAATCAGTGTTTTCGTGCACTATGTCGTAAATCAGTAGTTAGGGTCCTGGTGTATGGATATGTCAGCCGCCACACCAACACTGGACTCCTTGAACTGAAAACCACACTTCATACCGTTGAAACTATTTTTCTTCAAAGAAAATAAATATTAGAGTCCTATGATCTATGGTAGAACCGACTCCTCGAATACCAATTTGTCACGACCCATCCTCTGTAACGTCCCGGTTTTGGAAGCCACCCAGAGGCACCCCATACCCGGTTGGTTACATGGCCTCAAGCGCATTTCCTCAAATTCTAGAGGCTTCCAACTAGAAGCGAGGGGCTTGGGTGTGATAGTGGGGAAACTATTCCCTCATTCGCAAAGTACACATCAAAAGGAAAAAAAATAGACAACAACAGAAACTGTAACCATCCATACAAGAGTAAACGATAAACAGCAGAAGATTAACAGTAAACAACTGGAGCAAACACATATATATACAAAATTATGCATGATACATATTTCTAGGAAAGCAACCAAACAAGTCACAATGCTGAATACAATAATAAACCAAAGTGCAAAAGAAAACAGGTAAACTCATCAGCATCGCAAGCCATAGCTTGGTCCCATGCTCTCCAGCTCCACAGCAAGTCAAGTACCTGAAGTTGAAGGGCGCTTGCCCTTATCTATACCTGCAACAATATAGTCTATTTGGGCCCAAAATCATGGCCCAAATACGGTGTGAGACAAGGTCCCAGTAGGCGACCACCCAAAGATCTGTTTCTAACAGTCAGTGAATACATGGCAAGTAAAAGTACAGGAAGCAGTAAACCAGAAAGCACACAACAGCTACAATCCACAGTGTCTAGAATATAAAGTACACAAGTAACAACCAATCAACAAGTAGAACAAAAGGTAACCCCCTGGCCAGTTCTCACAGCCTAACCCTTATGGTTCAACCTAAAAGTACTAGCAACCCTCTGGGAGACACACATAGTCTCACCCCTCTGGTTCAGCTGAAGAATAGACTCTCTGAGGAATCATTCACCGTCAATTCCCCCTATAGTCTCATATCATATTAAAGGCTCTATGGGGAAGCACTCAATGTCTCATTCCCCCTGTGTCCCGTGTTGAGGAACTTCAGACTCTCTGAGGAATCACTCATCATCAATTCCCCCTTTGGTCTCACATCAAATTAATAAGACACTCTGGAGAAGCCCTTACGTCCATTCTCCATATTATCAACTACAATAGGTTCTCATATCCATGTGTAAAACAAACCTGCATAGCGCATGTATTTCCCCAAGTAATCCTCAAGAGCTACATGGCTATCATTCTAAGGCACAAAAGCCTAACATTACAACAGTTCCACTATCCTACTACTAGGCATGGAAAATGGAAAAATACCTAACAGGGAAAACATGCATGGAAAAACATACAGAGCACAGTAAAAAATACCCCATTCACAAGCATTGACCTCTACTCAAGCAAACAAGCAAAGCAGCCACACAACATGGGAAAAAAGGGAACACAGAATACCCCGTTCAAGGGAATTGGGGGAATTACACGAAATATTCAAATACTTCCTACATAAAGTCACAAACCACATACCTCGATGTTAGGAGATCGATATAATTGAACCAAGATGATTGATTCTCCTTAAAATGACACAGATTTGAGAAAACGTCCAAAACATTCAACAAACGATATCGTGAGAAAGTGGGAAAATCATGGAACAAGGATAAAGAAGAAGAGAGTGCTTATCGAGGAGATCCCAATGCAATCGACGGTGGCTGAAACGGAGTTCGGATAGATGCTCAGGAGCTCAGAGAAGGATCGCGGCCGTACGGGAGCTCTCGGCCTAACAAGGCCTATAAGAAGGTCATTTTGGTGATTAGACATGACCCCGGTCCATTTAATGAACAAAATTAAGTACACGGCGTGTACATCTGGGGTACACAGTGTGTACTAGGAAATTCTATACTCCGCTTTAAGCGGCCTCCACATCGCACCTACACACCATGTGTGTAGCCCGGACATGGCCAGCACACGGCCTGCACGACTTCAATGTACACTACGTGTACTAATAAAGTACACGGCGTGTATTTTGAAATTTTTCAAAATTCCCCTTTTTTTCTCAAAAACTACAAGAAAAGAAAAGACATACCTGAAACGAAGATCCGGGTTCTTACAAACATCCCCCTTAAAGAAATTTGTCCCTGAATTTCCCTAACAAGGCGTAGAAGAAGAAACCCCAAACAGCTCTGGCCACTGTGATCGTACATCGACCTCCCTCTCCCAGGTCTCATCCTATACTCGCCCGTGCTACCATAGCCCCTGTACTAGAGGAACATACCATCCACAGAGAACCTTCGTACTGCGATCAAAAATCTGGATAGGATGCTCCCCAAACGATGAATCCGATTTGAGCTTAACCTCCTCGGGTAAAAAGACACGAGATGGGTCTGAAAAGTAACGTCGGAGCTGAGAGATGTGGAAGATTTCATGCATGGCCCGATACCTCTGTGGTAACTACAACCAATAGGAAACTGGCCTAACTCTCTCCAATACCTCAAACGGCCCAACATACTGTGGTGAAAGCTTACCCTATCTCTGAATCCTCTTGTGTCCCAACCTCGGTGTGACACGTAGGAAAACCTGATCCCCGACATCATACTCTAGAGGTCGTATCCACTAATCAGCATAAGACATCTGTCAAGACTGTGCTGTAGGCATCCTCTTCCGAATCAACTCTATCTTCTCTGAGGTCTCCTGAACATGACGAGGTCCTAGTAAAGATGCCCCTTCTACCTCCAGCAAGCAAAAAGGTGATCGACATGGCCTACCGTACAATGCCTCATAAGGTTCCATCTGAATAGTCACATGAAAAATATTTTTGTAAGCGAACTCCACAAGAGGGATATGCTTTTCCCAAGAATCACCAAGGTCTAGAATGCAAGCTCGGAGTATATCCTCAAGCACCTTGATCACATGCTCGGACTGGCCATCTGTCTGCAGATGGTATGTTGTATTCAAAAGTACCTATGTACCCAAAGCCCTCTAAAGCCCCTGCCAGAACCGAGAAGTAAAGTGCGCATCCCTGTCTGAAGCAATGGAGTGTGGAACTCCATATAGATGTACAATCTCTCGGACGTATAGTCATCTCATATCATCAACACTGAAGGTCTCCTTGATCAGAAAGAAGTGAGCAACCTTCGTAAGACTGTCGATGAAAACCCAAACATCATCGTTCCCTTGAGGAGATCTCGACAATCTGGTCACGAAGTCCATCGAGACATCATTCCACTTCCACTCCGGAATGGTCAACTGCTGTTAAAGGTCTACTAGTCGCTGATGCTCTGCCTTCACCTGCTGACAAGTAGAACACCTCAAGGTGAAACCAACAACATCTCTATTCATACCTGGCCACCAGTACTGGCGATGAAGATCCTGATACATTTTGGTGACGCCAGGATGAACTACCCAAACCGAGGAATGAAAATCCCACATCAGCTCCTCGCGTATGTCTTCTGGGACCCATACACGTCCCTGGAAATGCAAGATCTCATCCTCGCCCACTGTCCATACAGGAAGAGGGACCTTTCTTGACACACTCTCTTGCAGGACTAAGCCTTCTGAGTATGATATCTGCATCATCCGTACCCGATCAAGAAGTGTAGAGGTATCAACTACAGAAGATAGGTACATCTGCCCCTGTCTGTCGTGCACCTCCAGATGCATCTCAGAGAACAGAGCCATAAGTTGCTACTCACTGCTGGCCTCCTGAACTGCCTGAATCTGAGTTCTCCTGCTCAACACATCTGCCACTACATTTCCCTTTCCCGACGTATAGGCAAGCTCAAAATCAAAAGACTAAAGATACTTGACCCACCTACGCTGTCTGAGATTCAAATCACTCTGAGTGAAGATGTACTTGAGACTCTTGTGGTCGGTGAAAACCACAATGTGCTCTCCCATAAGTTAATGTCTTCAACAGCACAAGTCATGAACAACAACTACCAACTCCAGATCATGCGTCAAGTAGTTCCTCTCATGTGGCCTCAACTGCCAAGACCTGTACGCAATGAATCCATCTCCTGGCATAAGCAAAACACCCAGCCTGATACTTGAAGAATCAAAATAAACATTATAACTCTTGCCTAGATCTAGCACGACTAGTATCGATGCTGACGTCAACCTTCCCTTCAGCTCCTGAAATGCTCACTCACAAAAATGTGACCATAAAAAATTCACCCCCTTTATGTTCAGACCTGTCAATGGGGCTTCTAGGCATGAAAATTTCTGAATGAAGCGTCTGTAGTATCCATCGAGCCCCAAAAAACTCCGTACCTCAAAAAAAAATTTGGCTGCTACCAGGAAACTACAGCTCTCACTTTCTTTGGGTCCAAAGATACTCCTACCTCTGAGATGACGTGACCCATGAAGTGAATATGATCTATCCAAAAGTGGCACTTCAAGAGTTTAGCATAAAGTCGATGCTCTCTTAGTGTACTCAAAACGATATCAAGATGGGTATCATGGTCGTGTAGAGTGTGAGAGTACACCAAGATATCACCCATGAAGACCATGATGAAGGAATCCATGTAAGTATGGAACACTCGGTTCATCAATGCCATGAAAACTACAAGCGCATTCATGAGAATGAACGGCATAACTGTATACTCGTATAGACCATACCTGCTCCTAAAGGCTTTTAGAGGTATATCTGATGGTCTAACTCACAACGGATGATAACCAGACCTCAAATCGATATTCAAGAACACCCGGGATCCTTGAAGTTGATTTAAAAGAACATCAATACTTGGAAAGGGATACCGTTTCTTGACCATCAACTGAATCAACTTATGATAATCCACACAGAGCCTAAGGGTACCGTCTACCTTCTTCGCAAAAAGGACAGGCAAACCCCAAGGAGAAGTACTGGTCCGGATGAAACCATTCTCCTGCAACTCCTCCAACTGCTTCTTAAGATCCTACAACATAGTTTTTGCCATCCTATATGGATTAATGGACACCGGTGCTGCTCCTAGCATGAGCTCAATAGAGAATTCTACCTCATGCTCTGGAGACAAACCTGAAAAATCCTCTATAAAGACATATCTGAAACGATCCACCACTGGAGGAAATTCCAACTGTGAATTCCCCTGATCATCCAGATAAAGACTAGAAATCTGGGCCGTAACCCTTCCTAGCCCATGATGCTCGAGTCCTGTTCGACTCGCCTGAACATCCCATTCGCCTCTATGAAAAAAAGATTCACCCTCTGGTGAAATGAAACTCAACCTACGGTGATAAAAATCGACGACTTCCTGGAAGGGAACCAACCTGTCCACCCTGAGAATGATATCATATCCTGTCATCTATAGGAAATAGAGATCCCATAAGAAACGATACCCTAAAACCTCAATAGGGCACTATCTGCACTGACGTACAGTAGATGTCCTCATCCCCAAAGGTGTTTCTAGTGTCAAAAAGTTGGCAGAAGAAAATATACAGAGCCCAAGGCTCTCCACAACAGCAAAAGATATAAATCTATGCATAGCACCAGTATCGAAAAGAGATGAAGGTAAAACTGAGGCTATTAAGATCGTACCTCGAATTGTTGAAGGTTCGAGATCCTTCTTCTGATAGGTCTGCTCCACCACAAAAGTATGGTCTGCCCCACAACCCTGTGACCCTGCCTGACCACTCTGAGATGATTCTCCCTGCTGACGATGAAAGACTGGTGACTGAACGCCACGACCTCGACCTCCACCGCAACTCAAATGCCCGGAAGGAATCCAGTTCCCTGACTAGTGAGAAACTGGTGGTGCTGCTCCTGAAAGAGAGTCATGGAAGAACCGCCATCACCAAATACTAGTGAGAAAACATAGAAGAAACGCCAAAGGTGACCCATCTTGCCGTAAGATCGGCACTCCACTGTGTCTCTCTAGCACTGCGGCCTCATGTGCCCTGCCCTTCCACATTGGTAGCATAGTACCTGGCTACCTGAAGATGTATCTCATCTCCTCGGATCACCGCAGATAGACTCCCTACAGTGCTTCCAGCTATCAACTGGTGGAATACTAGCTCCGGAAGTAGAACCGCCTTGGCTCGCAGCTCTGGAGTCTCTCAGATTGTGCTCCGCAATCAGTGCCTAGTTGACGATGGAAGTGATGGAAGTCAACTCGAAGATATTCACCTGTGAGTGGATCTCCTGCCCGAGACCATCCTAAAACTTCCTTGCTAAGAACATCCCATCTCCACTATGGAGGGGTGTGAAACGCTGCAGCTCAGTGAAAAGAGAGGAATACTCCCTAACAGAAAGAGTACCCTGCTCTAGACTCATAAAATCCCGGGCTCGATCGGCCCTCAGGGTCTCTGGGTAGTAGTAGTCATAAAAAATGTACTGGAACTACTTCCAAGCCATAAACTGCTGATGAACCGCCTGTGAGATCACATCCCACCACCTATTGGCAGAGTCTCGTAGCAAATAGGTAGTGATATTGACCCGCCTCTCTGGAGGCGTTTCTAGATGATCAAAGATAGTCAGCATGGCTTCCCGTCACGACTCTTCAGCCTGTGGTCCTCCTTCCCCCGAGAAAGTAGGAGGATGCTGCGGCTGGAAAACCCACGTCAAGTATTCCATAGTCATGGTAGGAGGTGGCTCTCTATGAAAGGTCTGAATCGTCCTCATAAATCTTTCCCTAAACTGTGCATCAGCGCCTACAACTGGTAAGAAAGTCGGTGCCAAGGCTGGCACGATTGGAGGATCGAAAGGAAGTCCCTAAGAAGCCATATCTGGCGTCTGGTCACTATCTTGCAACTGACGTACAACCAGAGGACATCTCGGAGGCATAGATTTGAATGATCAAAAGCATACCCTAGATCTAGAATATCAAGGACAGAGAAAAAATGAGTACAAAATAGAAACAGGAGAAGGAAACACTCAACTTTTACGAAACATGACTACACGACATGTATAAACCCTACACGGCATGTACTTAACTCTATTCATCTGCCCGAGTCTCCTGGCACGGCTAACCCACACGGTCTTTTTAAATTGAGACTACACAGCGTGTTCCCTATGGACACGACGTGTAGTAGACAAGGTTTCAACAACCCATGTTGTTAGTTACACGACCGGTTACACGGCTGAGACTACACTACTTGTTCCAAACAAACACGGCGTGTACTTGAATATTTTTCCCGACCTGTGTTGTTGGTGACACGGTTGGGTACACAGATGACCCTTACATGGTGTGTTCTAAACAAACACGGCATGTATAGGAGGATATAACACCGTCTCGTGTTGTTCATGACATAGCTGGAGACTTAGAAAAAAGATACACGGCATGTTCATACAAAACACGGTGTGTATTACACGAGCTTCCCCGACCCATGTTGTTAGTGACACGGCCGGGTACACGACTCAATACTACACGGAGTGTACCTACCGTACACGATGTGTTCCTGTAGATTTTTCACAACCCGTGTTTCTTCTCACACAGTCAGTGACACGGTTTTTAAACTACATGGTGTGTGTATATATAAGGTACACACTGTGTATTCTGGGTTTTTCTGGGTAGTAGCTCTGAAACTACTCCAAAGCCCAGAAAACAATAAAAAACAAGCATGAAGGTGCCAAATTCCAATCCGGGAGGGCCCATACTCCCCATGAATCAAATCTTGGCATCTCTTACATATCATATATAAGGGAAACAAGTAAATGATCCACCAAGTTCCGATTTATGAGGTCCCATAACAGCTCAAGAACCAAAATTTGGCGTTCATTTGAGAATGGTACAATACAAAAAACCTCTCTATCAAACTACATGGATTCTATCAAAGAATTTATCACAACAACATGCATAATCTACACAATGTCTATCACAACAACATGTAATTGCTAATGCACCCTAGATGGCATAGCAAGAATGCATGGAATGTGATTTCTATCAAGTGCCTATATGATGCATGAGATGGAATACCCTCATCTCATCAGGTTGTGATAGAAATAGAACCACAATATCAACAACAATAACAACACAAAGCAAGTGAATCACTCTAGGTGAAATAAGATCAACTGTAACATAGCAAAACCAGAAAACTGTAATAGGCGAGGTAGATTGGATTTTCCCTGTACATGGGTTAGCTACTCTCGAACACAACTTAATACCAAGTACTAAATCCATCCAATCCCTGGATAAAGGCTCCAAACATTATGTCAAGAGAAATGAAATGCTATGATACCACTTTGTAACATCCCGGTTCTGGAAGCTACCCAGAGGCACCCCATACCCGGTTGGTCACATGGCCTCAAGAGTATTTCCCCAAATACCAGAGGCTGCCGACTAGCAGCGAGGGCCTTGGGTGTGATATTGGGGAAACTATTCTCTCATTGGAAGAGTACACAGCGGAAGAAAAACAAATAGATAACAGTAGAAACCGTAACCATCCATACCAGAGTAAATGATAAACAACGGAAGACTAACATTAAACAACTTGTTGAGTCAATAAGGTTTTTCTTATGACTTTTCCATTCCTTCTTGTTTTGAAAATCACAAACACCTTATCTTTAAGAAAATCAATTTTATAAGGAAAATCACTTTTATAAGGAAAATTTCTTTTATAAGGAAAATCATTTTTGTAAGAAAAATTTTCCTTATCATATTTTCATTCATATTTTTCCTAAGTATAAGATTTGGATTCATTTCTATATTCTTGGATTTGTTTGAATCTTTGATATAAAGTATTCTGTTTTTAGGATCTGAATTCTGGACAAAAACTGTAATAAAGTTTCACTCCGAAATCCAGATGAGAACTGTAATAAAGATTCATTCTGAACTCTGGATATGAACTCTAATTAAGTTCTACATCAGATTCAGGATACGAATCCTTATGAAGTTCGACATAGAATTATCATTATGAGTTCTAATGACAAATTCTCATTACGAATTATTAAGAAGAAATCTCATTACGAATTCTGATGATGAATTCTCATTACGAATTCTGATGAGGAATTCTCACTATGAATTCTGATGATGAATTCTCATTCCGAATTCTCATTCCGAATTCATCTATTAAACAGAATCTGATCATCTCTGTTTTGTACACTATGAATTTATTCAGACTCCGAATCTTCACTCTGAAATTTCATTTCTCTTATGCCTTTATATTTTGTCTACTCTTTATTATTTTCCTTACACTCCGAACTTTCACTCCGAACCTTCACTCCGAATCTTTTGAGTTCGATTTTAAATGGTGTCGTACATTCTGTTACACTTGTTTTGTTATAAAACGATGTCGTCTATTCTGTTATAAAACTAACTGTTGGTTAAGTTACACGTGTATAGGTCCCTCCGATTTTTAAGGAAAATATGACCGTTGTGAAGGAGGCCAACCTTACCTATAAATAGGAGCTCATTTGAAAGAGCTGACAACGGATGGATGAACAACTTGGTTATTGTGCATACATGCTGTTGAAGTGATTTCTAGAGAGAGAGAGGCTCTTATTAACTCTCAAATCTTCATGCGACTCCGAATGTTGGTGATTACATTCGAGGACTTCCGGGGATAGGAAGACAGAGGTACCAACTACCTTGAAGTTCGAGGGCTTCCTTGCTGAGGAAGACAGAGGTTGCCAACTACCTTGAAGTTGAGGGCTTGTGGGGATAGCAAGATAGAGACACTCCGATCTTCGTATCGAGGGCTTACCCTGGTGTGGGTAAGACAGACTTGCTTGAAAGTATAAATCAAGGGACCTTTATCCAAGGTTGTTGGATACCCTTCTATTTGGGTTAAAAGACTTATATCTTGTTACTTTTAGTTTTACTACTTGTTTATTTCCGCTGCATTTTGTATTATAAGGAAAGTATAAATTTCTTATACTTTCTTACTTATACTCTGTTTCATTCAGATTCTATACGCTTTAAGGTAGAATCTCATATTGTAATCTTTAGTTAAGATTCAATTTCCAGAACCATTTTTCCGGAACCTATATTCAGAATCCATCTCCAAGTTTATATTTGGTATTAGAGGTGTTGTGAATTTGCTTAAGTTTAAACTTGTTAAACTTACCTCTTTCCTTTGCTTAAGGAAAACATAGTTAATCGTAACTAACTTTAAAGGTTCCAAAGGAATTTTTAAAGTATTCAATTCACCCCCCCTCTTGTAAATTGAGCATCTACATCATTATTTAGATCCTACAATTGGTATCAAAGGAGGTCTCTGAAATACTTATACTCACGTATAAGTTTTTTTTGCTCACTTTTCCATTCTGAACATTTCCATTCCGAACATTTACATTCCGAACTTTGTTATTACGAATCTTTTCTACTAACAAGTACTAACAAGTTTGTGTGCTGAAGGTTATTTTTAGTATGGCAGGAATTAATGTTGGTTCTATTGATAATCTAAACCCTACAAGACCACCAATCTTTGATGGTAATGACTATGAGTACTGGAGAGATCGAATGAATACTTTTGTTTTCAATACTGGAGTGGACAATTTGGTTATGCTTACTGGTGATTATAAAATTCCTGACAAGGAAGTTGGAACTTTCACTAACCAGGAAAAGCAAGAGTATCAACTCAACTATAAGGTACGCAATACTCTACTTTGATCAATGACCAGAAATATATATCGCCAAATTTCTTCTTGTGAAGCAGCTAACTGTATCTGGAAGAAGTTAGAGGTTACAAACTTTGGAACTTCTAAGGTGATTGAGACTAGGAGAGCTATGCTTAGAGCTGAATATCATGGCTTCAACTTTCCTTATGGTGAACCAATCTGTAAAGTACAACAGAGATTTATGACTATCGTCAACAAACTACAGTCTATGGGAGAGAAAGGTTTAGATGATGAAGCTCTTGTGGATAAGATAATTGATATCAGGCCCAATGAGTGGGAATCCAAAAGAACAGCTATAGATGAGAACAGGAAAGTGACTCAGATTTCTCTTGATGAGCTTTTTGGAACTCTTCTCCGACATGAAACCAGAATGAAGAGATATGCTGACAACATCAAAAAGAAAAATGGAAATGGTACTGTTTCTTTTACAACAACATCAAATCATATGAAAGCTAAGACTCCTGAGAAAGTAACCAGATCTAAGTCTAAGAAAGTGATTTTCCAATCAGATTCTAGTGAGAGTGAAATATCTGAAAATGAATTAGAAAATCTTACTCGAAGGATGAACAAGATAGCTGGTAAGAGAAATTTCCAATCCAAGTATAAGAAAAAGGAAAGGAAAATAAGAAAGATGGAGAAGTTACTTGTTATGAATGCAAGAGAGCTGAACATATTAGACCAGATTGCCCTATGCTCAAAAAGAAAGAAAGGAAAGAAAGACATTCAGATAGGAACAAAAAAGAAGTATTATAAAGAAAAAGCTAATAGAGCTTTGAAAGCTAATGACACCTGGAGTGCCAGTGGTGGTGACTCTTCAGATGAATCTTCTGATTATGAATCTTCAGGACAGAAGAATCTTGGTCTTATAGCCAGATTACCTATTGATAATCATTGTTTTATGGATAAGGTACAAAATGCTGAATCATTGACCAATGTTTCTTTAAATTCTAATAATAGTAAGTATTATAACTCTTCTGATGAAGAATCCTCTTCTGATGAAGAAAATACTTTACCTACTTATAAAGAAGTCTCTAGGTTTGTTGAACTTCTTGAAATTGAGAATTCTCAACTCAGTAAAAAACTTGATAAGGAAAACTCTAGGAATTCTATTCTTACAAAAGAGATATCAGATCTTTCTAAAGATCGCGATAAGAAAAATGCTGATTTTGAAAGTATTTCAAAAAATCTCAAGGAAGCAAGTTCTGAGAAGAACAAACTTTCTAAAGAGTTAGAAAAAGTAATTTCTAAGAAAAATATTTTCGATCCTAGCTCTAGTTCTAAAACTAATGATTTTGAGGATAAAAACATGGTTATAAAACTCAAGTCCGAAATTTTTTCCTTAAAGAAGTGTTTATCAAACTTTACCCATGGGAAAGAAAATTTTGATAAAATGTATTCCCAAATACGACCTTTAAGAAATAAATCTGGATTTGGTTATACCCATGAAAAAACAATTTTTAGTAACAATTATTTTGTTCCTCAAAGTGCCCCATTTTGTACAAAGTGTCAATGTGGTGGTTACTGGGAAAAGGATTGTTCCTTAAACAAAACCCAATCTTTAGGATTTCAAAAAGCATACTTTTCTAAGAAAATGTGGGTACCTAAAATTTTGTTATCTAGAAATCTTGGATCCAAACAAATTTGGATTCCAAAAGTCTAATTTTCTTCTTGATTTCAGGAAAATAAGGAGAATACCCGCAACAATACATGGTACATGGATAATGGATGTTCCCGGCACATGACTGGTAACAAAATCTTTTTTGAAAAGATTATCATAACGAAAGGAGGAAAGGTAACTTTTGGAGATAATGCTAAGGGAGAGATTGTTGGTATTGGTAATATTGTTTTTTAGGTAAAACCTTGATTTCAAATGTTCTTTTTGTTAAGGGTCTTAAGAACAACATCATTAGCATAAGTCAATTATGTGATGAAGGTTACCTTGTGAATTTTAGGAATGATAAGTTCTTAGTTTAAAATTCCAAGGAAGAATTTATTCTCTCAGCCAATACGCAAGAGAATGTTTACACCTTGAACTTAGAAGACCTTAGAAGCCAAGATTTAGCTTGCCTTAGTGCAATGGAAGATCATTCCTGGTTATGGCATAGAAGAATAGGTCACTGTAACCTTAGGAACCTATGTAAACTCTATAAGAAGAAACTAGTTAAGGATCTACCGGAGCTTAGATTTGATTCTTCTAAAGTTTGTGATCCTTGTCAATATGGAAAGCAACATAAATCTAGTTTTAAATCAATCGGTGAAGTCTCAACAACAAATGCATTACAGTTAGTGCACATGGATCTTTTTGGTCCAACACAAACTGGAAGTATTGGAGGCAAATACTATGTATTTGTTCTAGTTGATGATTACACTAGATTTACTTGGGTTTATTTTCTAGAAAAGAAGTCTGACGCTTTTTCTTATTTCAAAAGTTTTAGAGCTCATGTTAAAAATGAGAAAAACCTTCCATTGAAAACTATTCATAGTGATCATGGAAGAGAATTTCAAAATTCCGATTTTGAAACTTTTTGTAGTAAAAAAGGTATTACTCAAAATTTTTCAGCACCTAGAACTCCTCAACAAAATGGTGTAGTTGAAAGAAGAAATAGAATTCTTCACGAAATAACTAGAACTATGTTGAGTGAATATTCTTTAGCTAGACATTTCTGGGCTGAAGCTGTACGTACTGCTTGTTATACTATACATCGAGTTTTGATTAGACCTTTTCTTAATAAAACTCCTTATGAGTTATGGAATGGTAGAAAACCAAGACTATTCTACTTCAAGGTTTTTGGTTGCAAAGTATTCATTCTGAATACTAAAAATAACTTACATAAATTCGCACCAAAATCTGATGAAGGAATTTTCTTAGGTTATTCCACAACATCTAAGGCTTATAGTGTTTTTAATAAAAACACTTGTACTGTTGAAGAAACAGTACATGTAAAATTTGATGAGTCAGATCCTTTTATTTTTAAAACACCTTAGCCTACATCCTCAGAGGTGTTTTCAAAAACTGATTATCAACCTTTGATAGAAGAACCTTCTGATAAAGATAATGTTCAAGAATATATTCCTGAAACATTTACCCCAGAATATTTTCTATCCTATGTTGATGAACATGCTTTTCAAAACCCAAATCAGGCGTTTCTTAAGAATCATCCCAGTGATAGCATCATTGGTGATGTAAATCAACCTGTAAGGACTATAAGTTCCTTATGAAATGAAGCAGAACATCTAGCATTTCTTTCCCAATTAGAACCTAAAAGCACTGATGAAGCTTTAGGTGATGATGATTAGATTAAAGCCATGCAAGATGAACTAAACGAATTCGAAAGGAATAAAGTCTGGACCTTGGTTGAAAGACCTAAGGAAACCTCTGTAATTGGAGTCAAATGGGTTTTCAGAAATAAATGTGATGAAAATGGAATCGTAGTAAGAAATAAAGCTAGACTTGTTGCTAAAGGCTATAATCAACAAGAGGGAATAGACTATGAAGAAACCTATGCTCCAGTAGCTAGACTTGAATCTATCCGTATTCTACTTGCCTTTGCAGCATTATTTAATTTCAAACTTTTCCAAATGGATGTGAAATGTGTTTTTCCTAATGTTTATGTTCAAGAGGAAGTTTTTGTTGAACAACCTCCTGGATTTGAAGATACAAAACATCCTGATTATGTTTTTAGACTTACCAAAGCTCTGTATGGCCTTAAACAAGCCCCACGAGCATGGTATGATAGACTCACTGGATTTTTGCTTCAAAATAACTATGTTAAGGGAAATGCAGATCCAACCCTTTTTATAAAGAATGATAAGAAAAATGTTTTGATTATTCAAATTTATGTTGATGACATCATATTTGGTTCAACTCAGCAATCTTTGACCGAATTTTTTGAAAGTCTAATGAAATCTGAGTTTGAAATGAGTATGATGTGTGAGTTAACATTTTTCCTTGGTTTTCAAATTTCTCAAAAACTAGAAGGAACCTACATATCTCAACATATGTATATTAAATATCTTCTTAAAAAGTATGGTTATGACAACACTAAAAGTATTAGTACTCCCATTGGTACCTCAAACTCTTTAGACCTTGATGAAGCTGGGAAACAAGTAGATCAAACATCTTTTAGAGGTATGATAGGGACTAGTCGACCAGACTTAATGTTTTCAGTATTCTTATGTGCAAGATATCAATCCAATCACAAGGAATCTCACATAAAGGCAGTAAAAAGAATTTTTCGCTACCTTAAGGGAACCATGGATCTACGATTATTTTATACTTCTGGAAATGATTTTATCCTAAAAAGATTTTATGGTGCTGACTTTGGTGGATGTAGAATGGATAGAAAAAGTACATCCGGAACTTGTCATTTCTTAGGAGATTCATTAGTTTCTTGGTCCTGCAAGGAGAAACATTCTGTAGCACTCTCCATTGCTGAAGCTGAATATGTAGCAGCTGGAAGTTGTTGTGCTCAAGTGTTGTGGATGCAACACACACTCACAGACTATGGCTTGAGTTTTACTAAAACTCAAATTTTGTGTGATAACACAAGTGCCATTTCCCTTAGTAAGAACCCTGCACATCACTCTCGTGAAAAACACATAGATATTAGGCATCACTTTCTTAGGGATCACACACTTAAAGGATATATTAGTCTTCAGTTTATTGGAACGCAAGATCAACTTGCTGATATTTTCACAAAATCTTTGCCTTTTGATAGATTTGAATACATTAAACAGATGTTAAGAATGATAACCATAAGTTAATCCTTCTTAATTAACTTTCTGTTGAAAAAGTATCCTTACAGCAATAAACTCCTTTTCATAGGGGGAGTACATTTGATTGTTAGTTTAACAAATTTTTTCAAAATTTGTTTTCAAACTTTTCTGAACTAAAATTCTGAAATGAAATTTCCAGAAACTAAAATTTCCAGAATGGATATGTTCATATAGAAGACTTCTAGAATCAAAGACTTCGTATTGAACATTTCCGGAATGGAAAATTTCTTACTGGTATTTTTGTAACGGGACTTTCGTACCAAATCTTTCAAAATGAGTTTTTTCATTTTCAAATTCTTTAATGAAATTCTCATACTGAGTTTTCAGTACTGAGTTTGTTTTACATAGGGAGTTTTGCAAACTATGTCTTTTCAGAATAAATATTTTTCGTAGTCATTCTAATATTACCCATTACGAATAATACTCCTAAGCCAATCCGAAAGGTAAGATTTACTTGCTCAACTTTTTGTAATCATATTTTACTTGCTGGCATTTTATTATATTTTTTTTTCAGATTATAATTTTCTTAATTCTTTGTTTTAATAAAAACCTCAAAAGATCAGATTCAAGAGAATTGGGTTTCGACCGTCAGATCTGATCTCAACTTATCACAACCGTTCGATCAACCGTGGAAGTTGAACCATTTTTTCATTGCCTATATAAAGGGGACCCCAAATGATTTTCCCACATCGGTTTTCAAGCTCCAGCGTCTCGAAGCTCTGCTTCTCTGTTTTAAGGTCGTTCCGAACTTCAGTTTTCTCAGTTCCGAACTTCTCAGAGGTCTTCAAATTTGAATGTCTGTGGAAGTAGCTTCTCAAGACATATCTTCATCTAAGCCGATCTCGAAGTGGTTAATATATAGAGAGAGGCTGGTTCATCCGGATTTCTTCAACAAGTAAGATTCTCTTATTTCTAAGAATATCAAGCTTAATGGTTGGGAAGATGTTGCTGTGTCAAAACCCGAGAACCAAGATGAAGTATATTCAGATTTTCTTGTAGAGTTCTATGAGACTGTTTCTTTTCTCAAGGAAGATGGAAAGGAGAAGTTGTCCTTTATGTCTTATGGTAAGACTTATAAGCTTTCATATGCCAAGGAAGCCAGCTTGGTAGGGCTGAATAATGAAGGTGAAGCTGAATTTATTTCTCATGTGTTGCCGGATTCTAAAGGTAGCTTCGACAAGGAAAAAGCTTTAGAAACTCTCGGACTGGCAGATGACAAGGCTCTGAAGACTGCTAGTTTATCTACAAATTTCTGGATTCTGGAGTTATGGGTACAGGGTATTATCGTACCAAGGAAAGGTGACAAAGATAACTTGAAGAAGAGTGAGATCTACATCCTAGATTTTCTGAAAAATCTGAGGAAGTTTAATTTGTTGAAGCACATTCTTATCACTCTTGAGAATTTGAATAAAGGAAATCTGAGAGCTCAGATTATTATGTATCCAGCAATCCTCTCCAAGTTGATAGTTCGGTGCCTTGAGTCTTTCAAGGAGGCTTGAAAATCTAAGCCAAGAGTTTGCAAGATTATGCTGGTGAGTGATGGTACACTCAAAAGAATGGATGTAGCCTTTGACAAGGAGTCTGGACAGTTTATTGATCTACCTGCTCAAAAAGAATCAGTTCCGAAAGCTGCTGATCCGGAATCCTCTAAGCCGGTAAGGAAGAGAAAGATGAAGGAAGTGGAAGTGGAAGCCTAGGATCCCAAGTCTAAGGAAGTTCATTACGCACCTCCAAAACCAAAGAAGAAGAAATATTACCCAGATGAGGTTGTTGCTAAATGGAGGGAGATGAAAGAAAAGAGAGTGCAAGGGGAGCCTCAGTTTGGATTGGACCCTGCGGAGGCTAAGGCCTTGAAGGAAAGAACTGTGGATGAGCTCGATAAACAAGCAAAAGAAAAGAAGCTCAAGAAGAAGATGTATGAGGCCGAAGTAGCTCAGGCTTTGTTAAAATTCAATGAGATGGTTTCTGCCAACATTCCTGTTCTGAGATCCTTTTCATTGGAATCTCTACCTGAGACTCTAGGAATAGAGTTTGTTGCTCCGGAAGAGGCAATGGCTAAGCCAGTTGAACAAGGTGAGAATGTTGAGAAAGTGGAAGAAGAAGATGTTGTTGAAGGAAGTGGTGAAACCGGAGATGTGTTGAAACAAGTAGATGATTATAAGGGGACACCTTCGGAACAGTTATCACTCCGAACTTCAGAAGCCAAATATTCGAAGCTAGTTTCTCCAGCAATGGAAGAAGAGAAAGGAGAAGAAGAATTATCTTATCATGGAGAAGAAGAACAACTTTTACATGATATTGATCAGATGGAAAACGCAGAGGTTGGTGTTCAGGAAGTTGCTGATGAGGAAGATAATGGTGTCCAAGTTTATGATAGTGAAAAGAGAACTCCAGAACAAGATTCTATTCTGAAAAAAGACAAGGGAAAGAAAATTCTTGCTGATACTCCGAGCTCAGAAGTGATGAAGAGAAAGGAAGTTGGTAGTTTTTCAAAGAGAAAGCTTAACCTTATTGAAGAATAAAATTTTCCAAGCAGAGTCTCAGATTTAGAGTCATCTTCGGTGGGGCATGACTTTGTTGTTCAGTCTTTGAAAAAGTTGGTGGGAACCATTCCGACCTTCTCAAGTATTGATTCAAGATGCCAGATGCTCCAACATGCTTTGAATCAGAAAACAGACTCTATGTCTATGGTTATCGAGAAGTGTGTTGAGATTGAGGCTCAGTTCAAAACTTTTTTTGTTGTCTATGAAGCTCATAGAAAATCTTGCAAGAGGATGACAAACTGGTCGAAGAAGACTGTAGAGGAGATGATGCTATTCGACGAATTTCAAGACAATGTTAATGATGCTTTTGAGATTGAGGACATGAAGATAAATGAGCTGACTTCTCCCTTTTAAGAGAAGCTGACAGATGAAAAGAACATCCGGATTCAAGAAGTCAGAGATCTGAATGGGAAGCTAAATTCTTTCTCTCAAAACTGGATGTTGAAAGAGATCATCGGATTGAGTTTCAAGAGAAATTGAAGGCTCAGGAATAAAAGATCAAAGCTCAAGAAGAAAAGCTTCAAGCCCAGGAAGAAAAGATTGAAGCTCAATATAAAAGAATAGTGGTCTTAGAGAAGCAAGATGAAGAAGATCATAAAGAATTAAAGAAGATAAATACTATTCTAAAGGGTCTCATGGCGATGGAGAAAGATCCCAAATAGACAGATCCGACCTCTTGTTGTACCTTAACTCTTTTGTTGTTGAAATTTTCAAACTTAATGAAAAATTTGTTCTTGCTCATTTCTTTTTGTTGTTACTACTAATCTTTCAGGTACTTTTCTATATTTTCAATTCCCTTGTATTCTTTTTGAAAATCACAAAGGGGGAGAAGGAAAAGAACTCTAATGAAAGGGAAAAAGAATCCTAACAAAGGGTGATAAATAAAACAAACTCTAATAAGAGTTTATCTAAGGGGGAGTTTTTCATTAAATAATACTTTCTTATTCGTAATGAAGTGTCACTCCCGAAATCTAGAATACGATCCTTAGAGTTTCAAAGCCTAAGGGGGAGTTAGTCGTATTCATCAATATCCTTAAAGCAAAGGGAGATAAACCTTAATGTTTTTCTTTCTTCTTAGAATTTCTTTTTCAAGGATGTTTGTGCTTTCCAAAAAGGGGGAGATTGTTGAGTCAATAAGGTTTTCCTTATGAATTTTCCATTCCTTCTTGTTTTGAAAATCACAAACACCTTATATTTAATAAAATCACTTTTATAAGGAAAATCGCTTTTATAAGGAAAATTGCTTTTATAAGGAAAATCGTTTTTGTAAGAAAAATTTTCCTTATCATATTTTCATTCATATTTTTCCTAAGTATAAGATTCAGATTCATTTCTATATTCTCGGATTTGTTTGAAACTTTGATATAAAGTATTCTGTTTTTAGGATCCGAATTCTGGACAAAAACTGTAATAAAGTTTCACTCCGAAATCCAGATGAGAACTGTAATTAAGTTTCATTCCGAACTCTGGATACGAACTCTAATTAAGTTCTACATCAGATTCAGGATACGAATCCTTATGAAGTTCGACATAGAATTATCATTACGAATTCTATTGACAAATTCTCATTACGAATTATTAAGAAGAAATATCATTACGAATTCTGATGATGAATTCTCATTACTAATTCTGATGAGGAATTCTCACTACGAATTCTGATGACGAATTCTCATTCCAAATTCTCATTCCAAATTCATCTATTAAACATAATCTGATCATCTCTGTTTTGTACACTCTGGATTTATTCAGACTCCGAATCTTCACTCCAAACTTTCATTTTGCTTATGCCTTTATATTTTGTCTACTCTTTATTATTTTCCTTACACTCCGAACTTTCACTCCGAACCTTCACTCCGAATCTTTTGAGTTAGATTTTAAACGGTGTCGTACATTCTGTTACACTTGTTTTGTTATAAAACGACGTCGTCTATTCTGTTATAAAACTAACCGTTGGTTAAGTTACACGTGTACAGGTCCCTCTGATTTTTAAGGAAAATATGACCGTTGGGAAGGAGGCCAACCTTACCTATAAATAGGAGCTCATTTGAAAGAGTTGACAACGGATGGATGAACAACTTGGTTATTGTGCATACATGCTGTTGAAGTGATTTCTAGAGAGAGAGGCTCTTATTAACTCTCAAAGCTTCGTGCGACTTCGAATGTTGGTGATTACATTCGAGGACTTCCGGGGATAGGAAGACAAAGGTACCGACTACCTTGAAGTTCGAGGGATTCCTTGCTGAGGAAGACAGAGGTTGCCAACTACCTTGAAGTTGAGGGCTTGCGGGGATAGCAAGACAGAGACACTCCGATCTTCGTATCGAGGGCTTACCCTGGTGTGGGTAAGACAGACTTGCTTGAAAGTATAAATCAAGGGACCTTTATCCAAGGTTGTTGGATACCCTTCTCTTTGGGTTAAAAGACTTATATCTTGTTTCTTGTAGTTTTACTACTTGTTTAATTCCGCTGCATTTTGTATTATAAGGAAATTATAACTTTTTTATACTTTCTTACTTGTACTCTGTTTCATTCAGATTCTATACGCTTTTAGGTAGAATATCATATTGTAATATTTAGTTAAGATTCAGTTTCCGGAACCATTTTTCTGGAACCTATATTTGGAATCCATCTCCAAGTTTATATTTGGTATTAGAGGTGTTGTGAATTTGCTTAAGTTTAACCCTGTTAAACTTAGCACATTCCTTTGCTTAAGGAAAACATAGTTAATTGTAACTAACTTTAAAGGTTCCAAAGGAATTTTTAAAGTATACAATTCACCCCCCCTCTTGTAAATTGAGCATCTACATCATTATTTCGATCCTACACAACTGGAGCACATAGACACATATATAAAATGATGCATGATACATATGTCTAGGAAAGTAGCCAAACAAGTCATAACGCTGAATACAATACTAAACCAAAGTGCAAAAGAAAACAGGTAAACTCCTCAGCATCGCAAGCCATAGCTTGGTCCCATGCTCTCCAGCTCCATAGAAAGTCAAGTACCTGAAGTAGAAGGGCACTTTCCCTTATCTATACATGAAACAATATAGCCTGTTTGGGCCCAAAATCATAGCCCAAATAGGGTGTGATACAAGGTCCTAGTAGAAAACCACCAAAAGATCTATGCCTAACAGTCAGTGACTACATGGAAAGTAAAAGTATAGGAAGTAGTAAACAGGAAAGCACGCAATAGCTACAATCCACAGTGTCT